>BSWB01000007.1:106482081-107682081 GCA_033239125.1 Fagopyrum homotropicum
TGCGGAAAATATGTATGGATCAATTAATAATAAATTTCCAAAAATATACTTTGCGATATAGAAACCATCCTTGTGAATTATTTACGACATTAACACGGGTAATAAAATATATCGATATATATATACTCGTAGAATTTAATTTACGACGTGAAAATACTCATAAAAATGTTTAAGCTATTAAATATCGATAAAAGCCGGAAAAATAAAAATCGCAACGCGCCTAAAAATTGGGGCGTTACAAGAGTTATGTTTCTGGTATGTTCATTTTTGATTTGTGTATTCAGTGTCTGGTATTGTTATATAAATGTGTTTCTACTAAGATAATTTCTAGTTTGTGTACGTGCTCAATTTCTAGTATAGTGAATTATATTTGAATAATAAAATTTCTAGTATGAGTATTATCCTTTTCTGGTATACTAGAAACTAATTGATTGGTGATTGTTGTTGTTTAAGGTTATTTCAGTGGACGGAACATTTTTGAAAGGACGATATGGTGGGGTGTTATTGCTTGCAACAACTCAAGACGCAAACCAACAAATACCCGTTAGCATTTGCGATTGTTGACGGTGAATGTGATGACTCGTATGATTTCCTGTTCTATAATATACACAAGTTTGTCAATGACAGTGAGGAACAACTATTTGTATCTGATAGACACATGTCAATAAAGAATGGTATAGCTAAGTACTACACAAAATCATCCCACGAAGTTTGCATGTACCACTTAAAAGGGAACATCAAGAAAAAGTCAACCAAGAATATAGTTCAACAAATGTTCTTGGATGCAGCTAGGTGCTACAGAAAGGATAAGTGCGTAGAACTGATCGAATATATAAAGATGGTATGTTTATTCTAGTTTATAGTATTTTCTAGTATGCAATCATACTGTGTTTGCTGGTATTTCATTTTTGGTGATTTATTTTTGGTATTGTGTCTTAGCTCACATTAATAATGACTGTGGTATAAATGACTCTGGTATGAACAAATGTTATGTATGTTGTATGAATTTTCTTATCAATTCTGGTATAGATTTGTGCTCATTTCTAGTATCATACATGATATGTTTATGGTATTGAACATTATCGTTGATGAACAATGATTATGGTAATACCTTTTTCTGGTATGAAAACATGTTATGTGTCTGGTATGATTGTTTTGATATTGTATATAACTTCATGTGTACCTGAAAATGATGTGTAACCAATACTCAGTTGGTCTAGTGGGATGTGGTGCTAGACTCATTAAGTGGTTAGTCCGGAGATTCGAGTTTGAATCCTCCTGGCAGCATGTATGGAAAAACTGATGTTGGGAGGGTCACTAGTACAAAGACTAAATAACCGGACTATAATATTATTTTTTTTGCTCAGACCACGGTTATCTTTATAAACCGGGGTAAAACAATATTCTCGGACCCCGGTTATTTATAATAACCGGGGTATTTTATAAAAAAAAAATCAAAACACGGCGTTTTGAAATTAAAAAAAACCTAGTGAGCATCTCTCAGTTCTTCGTCTCTCTATCTCACCTGGCGCATCCGCCGCCAACGAAGACAAGCAAGGACAACGTTCATCAACCTACTCTCTCCTCATCCCCGCGTTCCTCAACCTCGCTCCTGGACGGCGTTCTTCAGCCTCACTAGCTCCAAGCCGGCGTTCTTTAGCCTCACTCTAGGCCGGTTCTTTAGTCTCGCTCCAGGCCGGCGTCCTAATCGATTTGTTCTCACTCAGTCTCATCAACAGCTTGGCCAACGGTTCTTCTCCTCTTCAGTTTTCATTCTTCCAACCAGCTCAACAACTCAACACGTAAGATCTTCAACTTTGAAATTGTTGACTTTATTTTTGTCTGTTAAATGCTTGAGTGAGTAATCGATCAAAATTTTTATATTGCTGAATTTAGGTGAACGTATAGTGATTATCTTATAATAGTTCTGTTAGGTTGAACTTCAAGCATGAATTTGAGCATGACTTTATTTATTGCTAGTTTCTTTGCAGTGTGACCGAATCCGATAATTGGGGTTGTGATCAGTTTGTGTAACCTATCTTCCTTTGAAGGCTCCATTGAGATATAAGGCTAATGATCTGTAGTGTTGTTACAAATAGGTTTTGTGTGTAGTAATCGATCAAATTCTTGATTGGTACACTTGTCTTACCCCCATTATGGCATGCTAGTGATTTTTTAACTGGGAAATTGTGTGTGTAGAATTGTATTAGAATGGTAAAGTGTCAAGTAAAATTAAGGTATGAATGATCCTAGGGTGATAGTTTGGATTTCTTGTGCTTTATGATATATATATAGTGCCAAAAAAAATGTTGGGACTTACCATTTGTGAGTGTAGTACTATAGTAAGTGGTGCATCGGCAGTGTATTCAATCAACGATTTCATTATGCCTGGATACTCTTTTATCGAACACTCAACAATTCAAGCATAGAATGGTAGACCCTTAAGTAGTAAGGGTTGGTTGTCTATTGCCTGCTATTGAGATATATTATGAAACTATTTATCTTTGACAGTTGGCAAAGTATGGACTTTGATAGAGTTAAACAGAAAATGATTTAGGCTTTCATGTGCTAGTGTTTATGTTTAGAGTTATAAGTCTTACTTTGACTGATGTTTAATCTCACATAGTGACTTTCTTGTTGTAGTTTTTTGGTGTCTATGGACACCATGGAGCGTCTTTTGAGCAGACATATCGGTGCTATCCTGCATCCTTTATTGATAAGGTATATACTTCCTGCAGAGTAATCCAACATAAATTGATTATGCTTCATGAAATGTTTTTCATGTAAAAGACTATCGCATTGAATGCATTGTGAACTCTAAATGCAATTCTTTTCTTCATCAGTTCTTCTGTGCTTCATAAAAGAAAAGGAAAAAAAAGAAAGTTGAGCGTGTTTTGTGTTTATGTGCATTGGAAATTTGAAGCTTTGTTTCTTTGGAGTTTAATAATTTGCTTATTTTGCTTCCTTTAGTTTTATTTTTTTCTTCTCCTTCCTTTGTTTCAGCGACAAATCAAAAACGGTGACAAGAGTAAGTCTTTTCACCTATAATTGTATTTTATATCATTATATTATACTTTGTATATCTATATTTAACACATATGCAAATGCAATTGCTTTTGATATTGATGCTCATGCAACTTGTATCTCTCTGTTTTGCTATGCAGCTTTCATACTTATGATTATGCAAGACACTTGGTCAGTGCTTGCACCCATACAGTTGGAGTTGAGGGTACACCAGAAGGTGTAGAACACGACCAAGGAAGGCTGACTCGTGTGGCTGTTGTAAGTTACAAAAAATATGTACCTTAGTAAGAGATTGTTTAAGAGATTGTTAACCAAAGGTTAATTTTTCACAAGAAATAAGATGCTTGATTGTCTTCTATAGGGACAGGGACAATTTACTTGTCTGTGTAACTGCAAACCATGTACAGAGATTCAAACACCCTGTACTTAGGTAAATCATTCTTTCTATGTAGCATAATGTCTTCTATAGGGACATGGACAATTTATTTTGCTGATATATTTCTCTTTACCATCATAGGTAGGAGAATTGAAGCTTGGAGAGATTTTAGATAGCTCGCCCACTGGCTTGGGTGAGGCCATTGAAATTTACAAGGTTAGTAAAAGTCATATGTTAATTATGTGATTGGGAATACTCTTTTTTAGAAATGGTTAGAACCTCAAACGTTACAACATTATGACAAGCTTTTTGCCCCACCAATCTCTTACTAAGGTACATATTTTTTGTAACATTATGAAGTTTTGCCCCACCAATCTCATCCAACAGCTCTTACTTGAGTGGTAAAGTGTAGGAGAAGGATGTAGTTGCAGAGCTGTTGGATGAGATTGGATTTGCTGCATGGTCCCGAGCTTTTTGCCCCACCAAACGTTACAACATTATGACAAGCAACAATGCAGAATGTATTAATAGTGTACTGTGTGATAGAAGGGGTTATCCGGTGCTTTCCCTCATTGATGTTATCAGAAAGTTGGTGGGTAGATGGTTTGCAAGGCGAAGGGAAAAGGCTACATCATGTACAAAATTGCCAACATCAAATGCCGATGCTCTAATACAAGCTAAATTTGGGGAGGCCACAAAGTATGGATGTTACGTGCTTGATGCAAAAATGTTATTGTTTGAGGTACAATGGAACCAGCAGGAAAGGGAAGTTGTTTGTTTAGTGGATAGGAGTTGCACTTGCAAGGGAATTTAATATTGAGGAAATATCGTGTGTTCATGTCATAGCTGCATCAAAGATGGCGAAAATGAATCCGGCTTCTATGGTAAGTAAATATTACAGCGTTGAATATTGGAGACGGCATATACAGAAACAATATACCCAATCATTGACGATGAGAATTTAGATATTCCAAGTTGCATTGCATCTATTGAATGCAACCCTCCTATAAAGTAGAAGAGAACTGGAAGATTGCCTAAGGCTAGGATATGGGGATTAGGGGAAGGGAACAAGAAGAAGAAATTCAGCTGTTGTGGCATGGTAGGACATAACAAAAAGACTTGCCGAAATCAATCATTGGTGAAGGAATGAAGACGCATACCAGAAATACAAATTATGATTTTATGTTAATATGATATTGTACAAAACAGTTATTATATTAGTATATGTTTAATTTATGTGTAAAAATCCTCATACTAGAAGCATAACAACAGATAATAACAAAAACTCTATCAAAAACTCATACTAGATCCAATACATGAATATCATTAGGCAAGATACCCATACCAGAAAGCTCATACAATAAATAATACAATAAATCACATATTGAACAATTCTGGTAGACAAAGAATAATAGCAAAGTCACATAAATGAAAAAAAAATATACCAGAATACAATAGCATAAACAAATACCAGAATGTTAATGCAATAAATTATACCATAAAATCACAAAATGAACAATTCTAGTAAGTAAATACTCATACCAGAGGCACATAAATTAAAACTAATCATACCAGAATCATAAAACAAAAGCAAATACCAAATATCTCAAGGAATAAATCATCTCAAGTTATCACATGATAATATATGGTAAATAAATCATCATACCAGAATCAGATAATTGAAAACCCATCATACCAGAATCATAAATCATAAGCAAAATACCAGATATACTCATACTAGAGGCACATAAATGAAAATTCAACATCATATCAGAATCCAAATCGCAACATAAATATTTCTTGTGAAGAACTCATCATACCAAAATCACATAAATGAAAACTAACATACAAGAATACCATACCCTTAACAAATATCAGAAAAATAATGACAAAAATCATACAAGAAAATAGTAATCAACAAGATTAGATTAAAAAAGAGTCAATCAACCTGAATGATTGTTACAACAGAGTCAATACCAAAATATTTGTTTATAATGTACATATTAATGCTACACAAACACACAATTACATCATAGTCAATTAAACAACAGCATAATGACCAGTTATAGTTTCAAAGCGACTCGTAGAGCTTCACCCACTCCCTATTGTACATAATCACACAAAACTGTTCTCTGAAAGTTGAGACGTAGTCTTGACATATGAGCGACAAATCAGTTTGTCCAAATGACAAGTGCTGGATGTGCTTGATAGTGAATACACCACAACTTCCACTGCCATTCAACAATAAATTATATAAGTGTTTTTTCAAACCAAAATACTAATGAACATACCAGAAACATATGAATAGTATTGTATAAATTACCTTGGGTTGTTTTGTGGAACCTCTTTCGCTGTCTTTCGAACATACGCTAGCGGCTTATCAAGATTGTCGCCAAACCTCTCAAAATGTCCATGAAGTTTCAAAATGTTAGGATACATAACAAGGAATGGGGTAAGCAAATCCTTCAAGTCCCATCGGACATACAATCCACAATTGAGTCGTATACTGTTACACACAATTTAATTAAATCAATCTGAATCGCTATCTAGTGTTTACCCCCAGTGTTCATGGTAGTGTATATGGTATCGACATTGTATAAGTTCTTGATGAAGGTTGGGGGTTCAAATCCAAATATATAGTTTATAATTGAGTCACCAAAATTGAACTTCACCTCCCTTGCCTTCTTTACCGCTAAAAATTCTTGATAGACCTCATCATTGAAATATGATAGAAATATTCCAAGAAGAATGGGAACACGACCATAAACTTCAGGATGATCAACCACAACTTTTCTGAGGTAGACAAGCATTTCATCGAGTTGCTATAAATTAGGGAAAAAACTAATAATTCAATACCAGAAAATAATACAATAAATTCATACTATAAACTCATACCAGAAACACAACAAGATCGCATATTAGAACTCAATACATGAAAACAATCAGATGAGATACACAAATAGGAAAACCCATCATACTAGAATCCCAAAACATAAACAAATACCAAAAAACTCAAGCAATAAATCATCTCAAGAAGTCACATGATAATTTCTAGCATATAAATCATCATAACAGATCACATAGATCAAAACCAATATGCAAGAATCTCATACCAAAAAACTAATAAAAATACATAATACCAGAAAACCAAAACACATATCAACAAATCAAAGTCATATCAGACGCTAATACAACTAGCTCTTACCAAAAAGCAGTTCAACATAGCATACCAGAAACTAATTAAACAAATTGTGGATCCAAGCTCATACTAGAAACTCATCAATAGCTCTTACTATAAAGGAATACCAGAAGCACATCCAAAAATTATTAAGTTGAATAAAAATTAGGTTAGTGTTAACTTACATAATCCCACAACCATCCAGTTTTTTAGAGTATCAGCTTGAAGTGTTTCTTGATTGGTTCATGGTGATATCCATTTAAAGAATCTTCTTTGGTCGAGTCAAGGTACCAAGAATAAAATGCGTCTCTTTCCTTCTTGCTCAAAAAATTATGCTTCGGTGCCTTAGGTATCTTTAATGGGACAACATAGGGGGATACGACAAGGTCGCTAGGTTTCTTTTCACGTAAACTCATTCTCCTCGGTCCTTTGACTTTTGCTTTCCCTTTAGCAACAATGTATGGTTTTGGTTTCTGTACCAGATTCACAACATAACAAAAACCTTAACAAATGTGCACGGAAACAAAACACATGAAGAATAGTAGTATTTTATACCTCTTCAATTGCCTCTTCTTTTGGTTTATCAACTTCAACTTCTTCTTGGGGTTGGGGCTTTTCCAAGGGATGGTGTCTCTTCTGAACTTGAAACCCCAAGAATTTCTAGTTTAGCATCACCAGCTGGAGGTGGGGTTTCTTGGACATTTGGGTGCCTTTAGAAGAAGGAGTCATCCTTTCAAGTTTACTGAGGATCCGGAAACATTGCCCTCTTATTCGGTGTTGGGTGATGGTATGCTCCTTCCGCCTCAAAAACACTTGGTTGATTGTTTCATCTTGCTCTTCAACCTTCTTCTTCAACTCAGAAATCAACTAATTTTGGGTTTGCACTTGTTTCCTCAAATACTCCACCCAAACAGGCTCCCTGTACATTCACATAATACAAGATTACATATGCGATATCAAATAAGCTTTTGAAAGTAGTTAATTCTAGTATGTAATCTCTCATTTACCTGTTTAAGGTAGGAATAGTGGGGGTGGTATCAACCAGAGGTGGTGCAACCACAACTTCTGTAGGGAGATTGATATCTATTTCTAAAGGATAAACCATCCAACAGGGCTACACGGTGCAACCACAACCTCAACGGGACTAGCCACTGCCACAATTTCTTCTTGGCTAAAACAATAGAACAAATAATTAAAAAATGATAATTCTGGTATGATAATATAAATGGATATTTAACTATTTACTATTCAGCCTCCTCAATAATCTCCTCAACAATATCCTCTTTCTTAATTTTCTTAGATGCAACCCTACAAAAAAACATTATTAACTAAATGACAAACATACTAGAAACTCAAACCAAACAAGACATAACAATGTACACAGAAAATAAATCAAAAAAACATACCAGAAAATATAACAAAACTCATACCAGAAAACTAAACACAAAATCATAGCAGAAATAAGATAAAATACATACTAGAAACTAACACTAGAATCATACCATAAAGTAACAACGCATTCATACCAGAAAACTAAACCACAAACTCATACCAGAAAACTAAACGCAAAATCATATAAGAAAACTAAACCAGAAACACATACCAGAAACTCATAACAGACAAATTAAACCAATATAAACAGAACACACATCACTAAATCATATCAAATTAACATACCAAAAACTAATGCCCACAATAAAAAAATAGAGTACGAAATATATTGAAATACCTTTTACTTTCCCCTTCATTTTTCCTCTTCTTTAGGGCATCTTCTTTCTTTACAATTTTTTATGGTCTTGGCAACCTCAAAAGAAGACGACGAGAAGGGCGAGGAGGAGGAGGAGGAGCAACAAAGTCATCACTATTAGATTCCTCCTTCTTTGGGGATTACTCCTTTGGGGCATCCATGATAACCTTGACACTAGAACCTCCGGGCCTGGATACCCGGACATTGTGGGACCCAACCTTGAAAAGATGAAATAGATAGCCATTTTCATCAATGTTCTCATCCCTCCACCACTTGTGGTCGCCCTTAATTTCTAGATCATATGGGGACAATGGGATGGTTTTGATGTCATCTTGGGTCAAGGATGACGCCGTATCTTTAATGGTTTGGAAGCTGCATTTCATCATCCTCTTGCTTGATGAAACCCACTTAATAAAAAGTGGGGTTGTTTATTCATCAACACATCTGGCAAACAAAGATGTCAGTTTGGGGATTGATTCAAGGATGTGAACCTGTAAATTATACATAGGAAACACATGAATAAAGCATACCAGAATATCATTTCAATAAATGATATCAAACTAATAACAAACTCTAATACCAAAAAATGAAACCAGAAAAACATTTCATAAAACCAGATAGGCATTAAACTAATACCAAAGAAAGTATAA
The DNA here is from genome assembly GCA_033239125.1 of Fagopyrum homotropicum. Classification (NCBI taxonomy): domain Eukaryota; kingdom Viridiplantae; phylum Streptophyta; class Magnoliopsida; order Caryophyllales; family Polygonaceae; genus Fagopyrum; species Fagopyrum homotropicum. The sequence goes on from BSWB01000007.1 coordinate 106,491,057, forward strand.
AATTAAAAACATACCAGAAACAACATAAACCAATCATACCTGAAGTGCCAAAGGAAAACCAAAAGGCAGTAATTTCCTGATTTTTTATACTTAGTTGGCTCGCACTCTTGAAGGCTCTCAAGTGTCTTAGTGAACACAAGGCGCCCCCATGGAAAGGAATTAAATGCTTTCATGTCCTTGACCAAGGAAAGGGTGAGATTAGAGACCGTCTTCTTCTTATCATTCCCAAGCAATACACATTCGATGGAGAGGATCAGAGCAATCTTATATTTGCGTTCATCGGTCTTACGAAGCTCTAAATATTTACCCTCCAAATTTCCCAATAGACATTTGGGAATGCCGACCAACTCCTTCATGTCGACATTTTCCTCTTCCTTGTAAGCATTGTACCGACACTCAAGGCCGGTAATTTCAGCAAACTCGTTTAAGCCAAACCTTATAAACCAAAATATTCAAAAAAAGAAAGAAACATATTAATAATTGTAAGTGGAATGAATGTACCAAGCTGAAAAGGGTGTGTAGTTCTAAATACCTAAGCAGAGTTTTGTTTATTGCAAACCACATAGAGTGTTTGCGGTATGTTTTTACCTCATGCAGAAGCATGAAGTGTAGTAATTGGTTGGAAAACTTAAGATTTGTACACAAAGAGATTATATCCGAAAATATACAACTTTTGAACATTTGTTGCCCAATGGCATCCAAACCTTCAAAAATAAAATTGATTAAATTTACACGAGATATCATAGTTATCCGTGTTGTCTTATACTTGGGGTTATCATCAAACTTGTACATCAAATAGTAAAGGAAACAAGTTTATTAATTCCAGAATAACATTCAACAAGAAACCAGACACTCATATCAAACATTCAACTTACAAATGACTCTTCATGTCCATCAGTAGGCATTTCTTCCTCCGCTTGTGTAAACATACCAGAAAATAATATCAATATTCACATCAACATTCAATGCCAAAATGTAATATAAAAACCTCATATGAAACACAAAATAGAAAGCATACATACCAGACAAATCATATAAATATAAACAGGACACATATCAACAACTCATACCAGAAAACACAAACCATAAACACATATCAGAAAACTCATGTAATATAAACAAAGAACAAAGCATACCAGAAACCATATAAAAACAAATACTAGAAACACAATAGATAGGTATACAAGAAAACATCACATACCGGAAACTAATACCAGAAGACATAACAAAAAACCTAAAACTAGTAACATATCAGAAAAGCTAATACCAGAAACAAGTGCACTAAAAAATAATACCAGAAAACTCATGTAAATATAAAGATGAAACAAAACATACCACAAACCATATCAAAACACATACCAGAAACCATATATAAACTTGTCAAACCCTAATATGAACAAATACCAAAAAAAATAATACCAGAAAAATTGAAAGAGTATCCAATCCATACTACCACTAGTATATTTTCTTCCCTTGGAGCACCAGATAAAACTATTTGAACTCCTGCATCATGATCAGACACCGGAGGTGACTGCCCCTCGTTTAAAATATCCTCTTCAATAGGTGAAAGAGGCGTTGGGGTTAGAAGATTGAATGTAGGAACATCAGAAGCAGACGATCGATTTCCTACGGCCTTAGATCGAGTAGACATTTTTCCAGTTGGTTAGAGTTTACGATCGATTAACATGTGAAGGAGAGATTTAGGTTGAAATCTGATATCAACGATGACGAAATTGAGACTGAGATTGCTGGAGAATGCCGGAGATAACATAAGAAGATTGAAAACTTGAAGAATCTTAGATTACGGGAGAGATTGAGGGAGAAGTTTGAGAGTTGAGTCGAACGGTCAATCGCCTAAGTTTGAAGAAAGTTGGTTCTGAGTGAATGAAGCGAGAGTTACCAAATGTGAATTAGTTTACCTATTAATATAATATTAAATAGTAAAAGATTTAAGGTACAATTAATAAAGAAGGACTAGTAGGACAAATTCTTTCACAAATGAGATGGTTACCTAAAAAAAGGCAAAACTGGGGGTGGTTTGTGTAGTAAGGGGTAAAAAATGAAAATAGCAGCCGACATAATCTGATCGACTCTGTTCACCAACTACACCCACCCCACCCACCCACCCACCGCACTCTTCAATCCTTCACTCTATAAATATCGAAAGTCACTGCCTTTCTTCTCTGTCCTTCGCTCTCTTATCTTCTCTTCTCCTTGTACACTCTCTGGTACGCCGAGCTTATGACATATCCCTCCCATTTGCGTGGAATGATTCTAGATCTGCTCTGTGATTGTGTTTTCTTGCATACAGTCTCACTTTAATGAATTACTAATTTAATCACTGGCCCTTTTTGCTTCTTTTTCCTTTTCGATTCGGATCTGTTGTCGGTGAATTCTCTTGCGCGTTTTCGTGATTTTTTTCTCGGTTTTTTGTTTGCGAAATGAGAATGTCGTGACATTTGTTATCAGATCCCGTCTCGTGTTTGTAAAAACTCAAATGTACATCAAGGAATCGTTAAAAAAATTGGTGCGTTGATGCGTGATTTTCATCTAGACTTAACTACTGTAAGAAACAACGGAGCGCTAGATTGTCCTTTTCTCCGGGTGGAAGTGATTTTTGGTGTGTGGAATTGTGTGATATTATTTGGATTGAATAAAGACTACTCTTCAGCGTCTGTTGATTTTTGTGTCATCTGTGAGTCTATGCAATTCCGTTTTGGGAGATTCTACCTGGGGGGTCAGAAATTTGCCAGTAGATTTAATACTTATCCTGTATATCAAATTTGGAAGAGGGCGTAGAAGAAATTCTCATGTCTAGAATGTTTTATTTGTCTTCATTGTTTGCTTTGTATCTAATATGATGCTGTACATATCTTGGTTTCGATTTGTAATATGATTGATTGTAGGATCCTCTGCAAACATGTCCATGTATGCTGATTAAAACTTGGTTTGTGTTGTAATTGACAGCAAAATGGCCTCACATATTGTTGGATACCCTCGTATGGGGCCTAAGAGGGAGCTCAAGTTTGCTCTGGAGTCATTCTGGGATGGAAAGAGCAGTGCTGAGGATTTGAAGAAGGTGTCTGCTGATCTCAGGTCTTCCATCTGGAAGCAGATGGCAGGTGCTGGTATCAAGTACATCCCAAGCAACACCTTCGCATACTATGATCAAGTGCTTGACACCACTGCTATGCTCGGATCTGTTCCCCCCAGATACGGGTGGAATGGAGGTGAAATTGGATTTGATGTGTATTTCTCCATGGCCAGAGGTAACGCCTCTGTGCCCGCTATGGAAATGACCAAGTGGTTCGACACCAACTAGTGAGTGTTACCCATCACCTTGTTTGTTCTACTATCGGTTCCGTTTTATGATTTTATATTGCATTGCATTCCTACTCACATGCAATTGTTGTTCTTTGCAGCCACTACATTGTCCCGGAGTTGGGACCAGATGTGAAATTCTCCTACTCTTCTCATAAGGCTGTTGATGAGTACAAGGAGGCTAAGGCGGTACGTGCCTACAATTGTCATTTTACTTGTCTTTGATATCTAGAAATCGCATACATCCATACCTCATTCCGTTGTGACACATCATACCTGCTGTGTTGAATTCTTGATATCGATACCTAACAAAGGTGACTAGCCCTTTCCAAGAAAAAAAGAGGGATCAGTTCATGCTTATTTAGGCTTTACAATAGTATTGAATTTGGATTTACACTAATTTTTTAGATTTTCTGTTTGACAACTCAACTGTGATGAACTTTTCATAAAGCAATTCTTGACAATTGGGAAAAAAACTTGCATAGATTATGTCAGTTTTTTCACAATAATGATGAACAATAAGGGTGAAACCTTTCTGCAGGTTAAGATGAGGATAATAGACTAATAGTTGGTGAGGATAGTTAATGTCATAATGATATTTCTTATGGTTCCTTTAATTTTGGGAATTGCTCATTTGCCTGATGATGTGTTCTGATCCATGAATGATTCCTTTGTGTTAATAAGCTTTACAAGAGAAGAATATCAGTCTTACAAACTCTTAGAGCTATTTCTTTCAATTGCTTTTGTTTACCCTTACCGCCCATAGTAGTGCTGCACCTATTATTAAAAATACACTGTTGGATGATTATGCAATGTTGCATTTGTTGTTAATGTATGAGTACTTGTTCAGATTCTAACTTTCTTCCTTCTTATCCAGCTTGGGGTGGACACTGTCCCAGTTCTTGTTGGACCTGTGTCATATTTGTTGCTATCCAAGCCTGCCAAGGGTGTTGAGAAATCTTTTTCCCTTCTTTCTCTCCTTCCCAAGATCCTGCCAATCTACAAGTGAGCCCCCACACTTGTCTATCATATATCACGTGTATTGATGTTCCTGTGATTTTATAACACAAGATTTTCCTGCAACAGGGAAGTCGTGTCTGAACTAAAGGCAGCTGGTGCTTCATGGATTCAGTTTGATGAGCCTTTGCTTGTGATGGACCTTGAATCTCATCAGTTACAAGCATTTACTGAAGCTTACTCTGAATTGGAGTCGTCTTTGTCTGGGTTGAATGTTCTAGTTGAGACTTACTTTGCTGATGTCACCCCAGAGGCATACAAGACCCTTGTCTCCTTGAAGGGTGTGACTGGATTTGGATTTGATTTGGTCCGTGGGACAAAGACTATTGATCTCATCAAGGGTGGGTTCCCCTCTGGCAAGTATCTCTTTGCTGGTGTTGTGGATGGAAGAAATATTTGGGCCAACGATCTTGCTGCTTCCCTTGCTACTCTGGAGTCCCTTGAAGGCATTGTAGGGAAAGGTATATGTTCTGTTTGTCAATGCTACACCATATTTATAGTTGTGCACAATGGTTTTGACTTACACACTTACCGTTTGATTGCAGACAAACTTGTAGTCTCCACCTCCTGCTCACTTCTTCACACTGCTGTTGATCTTGTCAACGAGACTAAGCTAGATGATGAAATCAAGTCGTGGCTTGCCTTCGCTGCACAGAAGGTGGTGGAAGTGAACGCCTTGGCAAAGGCTTTGGCTGGTCAGAAGGACGGGGTATCTTTCTTGTTTAAATGCATAAAATCTAGTGCAGTTTTTTCCTTTATAAATTGTAGTCCAATCATCTGAATTTTGGCTTAGGAGTAATATAGGCAGTTTCATTCCTGCTTCACTTCCCTTCTGATGTTGACCAGTTTTTTGCTTTCATTCCAGGGCTTCTTCTCTGCAAATGGTGCTGCCCAAAGTTCAAGGAAGTCTTCTCCAAGGGTGAACAATGCAGATGTGCAGAAGGCTGTGAGTTCTTGTTAAAAGTTTGTAATACGGCCTCCCATGCTCGTTCAAGTAGCTGTCAAGCTAATTATATATGTTTGCAGGCTGCTGCTTTGAAGAACAATGACCACCGCCGTGCAACAAATGTCAGTGCTAGATTGGATGCTCAGCAGAAGAAGCTTAACCTTCCCGTACTTCCAACCACCACCATTGGGTCCTTCCCACAGACCATTGAGCTCAGGAGAGTCCGCCGTGAATACAAGGCCCACAAGTCAGTGTCCTTTGCATGTCCCTCGGCAATAAGAATATTCTCTAAGGTATCTGATTTTCAAACTTCATTGCTTTTACCAGGATTTCCGAGGAAGAGTATGTCAAGTCTATCAAGGAAGAAATCAACAAGGTTGTCAAGCTTCAGGAAGAGCTCGACATTGATGTCTTGGTTCATGGAGAGCCTGAGGTGAGTTTCTTTTTCCTAGACATAACCATTTGAAGTTCCTTCAAGTTCAGTTTGCTGATTCTGTGTAATGTGGTTTCATAGAGGAACGATATGGTTGAGTACTTTGGGGAGCAATTGTCTGGTTTTGCCTTCACCGTCAATGGTTGGGTACAATCTTATGGTTCTCGTTGCGTGAAGCCACCCATCATCTACGGTGACGTGAGCCGGCCCAAAGCAATGACCGTTTTCTGGTCGTCAATGGCTCAGAGCATGACTTCCCGCCCAATGAAGGGTATGCTTACCGGGCCTGTCACGATTCTCAACTGGTCCTTTGTCAGGAATGACCAACCCAGGTAAATTACATTTTTAAATGATCCAAATGATCATTGCTTTAACTATGAGTAACATTCACGTGTGTATCTGTTTCAGATTCGAGACCACCTACCAGATCGCCCTTGCTATTAAGGATGAAGTGGAGGACCTTGAGAAGGCCGGAATCAATGTCATCCAAATCGACGAGGCTGCTTTGAGAGAAGGGTTGCCGCTCCGAAAGTCCGAGCATGCATTCTACTTGAAATGGGCTGTTCACTCGTTCCGCATCACCAACTGTGGGGTCAAGGACACCACCCAGGTCTGCCTTCCATCCATTCGTAGGTTTGAAGTTTTACATCAATTTACACTTACAAAATATGTTGTTCAAACAGATTCACACCCACATGTGCTACTCCCATTTCAATGACATCATCCACTCCATCATTGACATGGATGCTGATGTGATCACGATCGAAAACTCTCGTTCTGACGAGAAGCTCCTCTCAGTTTTCCGCGAGGGAGTCAAGTACGGCGCAGGAATAGGGCCAGGTGTGTACGACATCCACTCTCCTAGGATTCCATCCACAGAGGAGATCGCTGACAGGATCAGGAAGATGCTTGCGGTGCTGGAGACCAACATCTTGTGGGTCAACCCGGACTGCGGTCTCAAGACCCGCAAGTACGGCGAGGTCAAGCCTGCCCTTCTCAACATGGTTGCTGCTGCCAAGCTTCTTCGCCAGGAACTTTCAGGTGCCAAGTGAGAAGAAGGGTTACTGCTGTCAGATATCGAGAAATTTGTATTTCACTGATTGAATAATCTCATGAGTAGATTTTGCGAGCATTAGTTTCTTACATCAACTCTTTGTATCTCTTTAAGAGAAATCAATGATGCCATTCACTTGTTTGCTTTTTATATCATCCGTTCCCGTTGGATTTGTGTTTAGATTAAATACAACAAAACAACATTACTTGGAGCACGTAAAACTTGTAGGGAAATTGCAAAAACTTCAAAGAGGAACTTCTTTGATCATATTAGCAAAGGGGTAAAATCTATATTCATAATTAAATAAAAAGAGAGGATTTACAAGGCTAGTTGTGCAGCAAATTGTGCAGAAGATATAATTTAGCAGGTAAACGACTCTCACAAACTGTGCAAAACAAGAAAGCCTCCACGACTCCCGCTCAAGATCTTGATACAAACTTAATCTGCAGATAAATGTTCAGCCATCAATCAGCTTTATGGAATTTACTACTCATACGGCGCGTAATAACTGATTACTTACATCTACGGAATAAAGGACTGCTACCATGAGCTCTACCCCGAGGCTGCAAAATAGAAGACCCGTAAGCAACATGACATAGGTGCAAAACACTAACCACGTGAGCTCTAGCACGACGACTACCAAAGCAATAACCACATGTTGCATGAATCAGGTTCATTCATGGATTTTGAACATTGAAGAGAAAGAAGTATCAGACTATCAGGTAACAGCTTCTTGAGTGACCGTACAAGGGCCCATTTGGTTTCAAGTCCGGAAATGGATACGGAATGAAAATGAAGTTATCCACTCAAATGTCGTTGTTCATTCGTAAAAATAATCTATAAGGTTCATGCTTTCTCATTTTCAATGGAAAATCTATTTCCTTTCCCAATCAAATTCTACTCCAACTATAAGGAATGAACAAGAGCATATACTCTTTTATTTGCACTAATGGTGCCCTAATGGGTAATGTCAAACATGCACTGCACATGGAGTAAAGAACCAAATCTTCAATCAACGAGGGTATGAATGAAAGAATGAGTCGACAAAAGAAAGAAGCAAAAGAACACCGCATCAATTTGAAGTTACAATTTAACATCAAGAATCATGTATGACATAGATGTAAATTTATACCTCGTTTCCTAAATAATTCCGAGCTCCACTATAAGGTAAATCTGATAACAAACAAAGCTCATCAGGTTACAACTCACATTTGAACAACTGTGAATGTGGTCATTTTTATTAACTTACCAGAAGGATAGTTAGCCTGACCCTGATAATATCCTGAGGGAGCAGATGTGACGTGTTGGGGATGAGCACCATATCTGGATGAAAACGTATAAAAAAAAAGGATTATTTTTCCTGTGTTGGATAATTAAATGCAAGTTACAGTGTAAGAATATACAAAATCCGAACATGCACGAATAACCAACCTTGAGCTTGAGGGAAAAGTGCCTTGAAAGCGTTGATTTGGATATCCACTCATTTCAGAATACACAGGATCCGGGTCCTGCAATCAAGTGTAAGAATTCAGGAAAGTAGAAACACAATATGTACAATCAAACAGATATAAATTAACAAGACTGACCAATGTTGAAATGGGACGCTTCCTGCCAGAAAAAGTGGTGGAATGACCAACATTAAGGGGACCTGTAAATGAAAGATCAAGTTAACTACTTGTATAACCTTTGTGATTCCCTAATAACTTTGGAAGTCACAGAATAATTTTCCTGGTAGCAGTAACTGAAAGTAGCTAATAAATCAATAAAGTCATATGCAACACACGCGACTTTCAAAAAAGGCCTTCATGCAGGCCTCGTAGAGGTTACAACTAAGCAAGAACCGGACTATATAGCCCAGTCCACATGCTCGTCTAGAACCGAGGCTCCTTTCCATCTTTTTCAGTGAAGAACAAATTCAATATAGTGAAGGTAGGTGATGCACATAGCATAAAAAGTTCCTTTTCATCATTTAATGATATGACAATCTTATAAAGATCCAGGGCCACTTTTAAGAAACTATCATTTAACGTATATTTTCAGTGATGAAGAGACTTAGCCTTCTGTATAGTGAACAATATAATTTTTTCTAATATTCCTTTACATGCAACATATATTGCATTATATTTCAGTTGAATATCATTTTGATGTCTAGTCCTCTCCATTAGAAAATTTTAAAAAGGAAAGTACCGGCATAGACTTATTGAAAAGAAAACATTTACTTCCCCTGTGTGAAAGAAAACAGTTAAAGGGAAAAGTTCAAAAGTGAGACGTAGCCTACTGCTGTAAACGGGCTCAAATATGTTTAAAGATAAGCAAACCCCAAAAACCTGAATGTGGCGGCCTCCACGAAACTTGCTCTCTCAAAAGATGTACTACTTCAGGATTTGTTGAATATCTTTCATCTCTATGAACAACTGTCTGATGAACCTCTGGTCTATGAATGCCATAGTAAGGTATACTTTGCCTCAAAATCACACTAGCTGCATTGTTCCTTGGGTCAAATTGCCTTGAGAACACACTAGCTGTGTTGTTTCTTGGGTCAAGTTGCCTCGAAATCACACTAGCAGCATTGTTTCTTGGACCAACTTGCCTCGAGATCACATTAGATGCGTTGTTTCTTTGGTCAATTCGCCTCACGGTCACTTTACCTGTAGTAAGCATTATAGATCAAAAACAAATTGAAGAACTAAAGAATCATCAATACCCCAGCAAAAACACATTTTTGCAGATAAATGCACTCTCACTTGCTCATTTACTTTTTTAAAATTTTGTGTTGACTGAAAAGAAATTGCCATTGGTACAACGAACTGAAAAAATCAGGGAAACAACTTGATAGTGTTGGTGGGGGTGTCTGTGGGCCGTGCGTATCCATATTCCATATGCTCCATTGTCTTCCAGAGTATTCATTTATTTACCTTGTTTTGGTTTTGGCCTTTCCTTTGGAATCTCTTTAGTAATAGGCTTTGGAACTTGTTTAGGCTGCTTGATTGAGACCGGTCTAGCAAGAGACACCTTCATAATCATCTAAAAGAAAGAAGTTAAAGAAAATATTCAAGGATGAAACTGAACGATCAAGGAAATCTACATATTGTAAAACCTTTGTTCCTTCATCATTCTGTGATTCGTGCTTAAATGACTCAATGCATGCAATAGCAGCCTCTCGGATTTTATAGCTGATAAAAGCGTAATCTTTCCTCTTAGCATTACGCAGATTCCTAGCAAGAACAATATTATCTATTTCCCCAAACTTCTTAAAGTGCTCCTTCACTTTCTCTTCATCCCAAGTCGAAGGTATATATTCAGCATAAACAGTTTTCACCTGCAGATATTGAGTGAAGAAAAATAGGTCACGGTAAGGATTCAGCAACATTCCAACAAAAAATTATATAATTTCAGGGTGATGGTTGGATTCTTTGTTTTGAAAACAAAATTCCTAGTCATAATATAAAGAAGACCTCAGATATATACATAAATGCTAAAAGGCATCCAGCACGGACCTTTTGCATTTCTGCTTCATTTGGCTCACTCAATGGCCCAGCCCAATCAACTTTCATTTTTGAATTCTTCCCCAAAATATCTTTCTTTTGAAGCTTCTTAAAAGCAACCTGAGCAATTCTGCAAGTCTCAAATTCAACAAATGCATATCCACGATTGCGCTCCTTGTTCTCAGGATCCTTCATAACCAAAACATTATCAACTCCCTCGATCCCTATATCATGCAACAACTTTGCAATCTAACCAAACAATAAATTTCAGTCAGCTAAGGTATTCCAGAAATTTTGGTATTAATCAAACAACAAAATCAGGGAGCTTACATCCTCATCTTTCCATTTCTTATCAATGCCACCGAGGTATATCGTGTCGTTACCTTCCAGAGGTACAGCACCACACTGCTTTCCACAGATCTAATAATTTCATGTATTTGGAAACAAGAAAATAGATCACAAACAGACCCCAACAAATAAAGTGATGTAATTACAAGAAGTAAAGCTTTACAGACATCCAGAACAATAGAAGTATTTTTTTACTTGCACTTGGGGGATGGAAAATAAAATGGAAACAAAACCTTGGAATTCACTTCGACTTAGTTCTGCATTGAGTCACTGGCAAGTAGGGGTATTATACGAGCCGAGCATTGGGATGCTCAAGCTCGGCTCGTTTAAACGAGCCAGAGTCGAGCATGACCCGAGCCCAAGCCGAGCCTAAATTTTATAGGAGCTTGAAAATGTGTTCACATTCGGCTCGCTTAGAAAGTGAACGAGCTCGAGCCGATCCCTTGGGCTCGGCTGAAATAATGCTCTTATAGTGTAATTTTAGCCGAACAAGCCGAGCATTGACAAGCTCAAGCTCAGCTCATTTATAAATGAGCCGAGTCTAAGTTTTATACGAGCTTTAAAATATGTTCATATTCGGCTCGTTAAGAAAACGAATGAGTTCGAGCCGAGCTTTTGACGAGCCGAACACGAGCTGATCCCAAGTAGTTTGTCTTATCTTACATAACTACTGACAATTGCCAACAAGTGGGAGAATATGTCTATTGTCATGTCAGTGACCTACTGCATCTGAATATATAGCCACATATATTTGGTTTTGCACGATTATAACTAAAGCAATTTGAATAGATGGATGATGAGTTTGCAGAACACAAAACAAATGCTACAAGCTAGAATTTCACTTTCCATCCAAAAGGCATTAGACAATAGCCCTTACACTGATTTAAATTTTAATACTTTATGCCACAATAAAATCACTATGTAATGCATAGCACGAACTACAAAAAGATGCAAAAAACAGAAACTCTAGAAGATCCTTCTAGACTTAAACAAGAAAAATGGATAATTGTACAAAAGATAGATGTATAGCTATTGTTGAGACAAAAAGATAAGCCTTTTAGAATATATGCAAGAAAATAGTAAAATAAAAAATAGATAATGTAACCAGAATAAGCTGCAAACATTAAATAAAAACACAAACCATTATTTATGTTATTTTACAGCTTTAACAACCAAGATCGCAATTATCAGTCGTTATCTCTTTAAAAATTTTACCACCCGTACTTCCGTTGCCATTGAGGTTATGTCAAAATGGGGTAAAATGACCAAATTACCTGTGCCAAAATCAAACCTTATGCAAGAATGCAAGATAAAGGTAAAAAAAATTTATCATCCAATCTGTTACTATTTATATTGGATAACTATTTACATAGAAGTAGAAGGTAAAATCAGATCCGAAAAGTAGACAAGGAAACAAAAGAGGGAAAGAAAAAATATCCATTTCTTTTATATGCAATTTCCTTTCAAAAAATATAAATAAAACGACAAAATTTCAAAGACAAAACCAAAAACAATTTAAGCAGTGAAAGTAAAACAACAATAGAATGATGCTCACAAAGAAAAATCTTACAAAACCCATTTCATTTCACTGAAAACTTCAAAATGTACTGAAAGGAAGGACTTCTTTTGGTGGACAGCGGTAGCTACTTGTTCAAATTTGGGGATAGTGGTGGGCTCGGTGGTAGCAGGCCCTTTGCTAGAGATACAGTGCTATCTGACAGAGGCAGAGTGGATGGAGGAGAGGATATCCTGGATGTGGATGGAAGAGGTCAAGATTTGGGGAAAGATCTGTGGGAATTTCATTTCGGGAAGACAAAAAAGGTAGGGAGGGATATGATCCGTGGAGGCTCGGTAACAAGGAGATATTCCTGGAATGTAGTTTTAAAATGATACAGGAAAATAAGAAGAGTTTGCTTAAGTTCCATTTACTTGCATGTGGATTGAATCATTTGGCATCATGTTAAATATTGACTACCTCTAGAGACTTCTTAAAGGAACACACATCCACCTCTTACTAGGTTGAACTTCATGAGTAAAGCAGGAAGATTAATGCCACATAATTTAATGACCTAGTGTTGTCAGCATCGTATAAGCAAACAAGAACTAAGCCAAATGTGAAAATGAAAACTACCTGAATCGATTGATATACATATTGCCTTGTGTTCCTTCAGGTTAAGACAACATCAAGTGATACTAACAAAAACGAAAGAAGTAACAAAATTGGATGGATGCAACGAAATACCTCAACAGCGGAAAACTTCTCCAAAGCCTTCCTAGCATCAACTGCTGATGCATAGCGCAGAAAGGCATAACCTTTGTTCTTTCCAGAATTGCCATTCATTATCAATCTCACGTCTAAAACCTCACCCACTTCCTCAAAAACTTTTCTAATGTCCTCCTCCTTTGCATCCTTATCTAAACCTCCCAAGAATATCTCTCTCTTCCTCCGCCTCCGCCTTTCCATTGCCTCCATTTCAACACTACAATACAATCCGTCACCCATTTCATCTTCTAGCGTAGCTACATTATCACCATCTTGGCCCTCATCAACCCTTTTGCCTTCATTCTTGTCCTCTTTCCCTCCTGCATCAGAAGCTCCACTTGGATCCTCCTTCACCTCTAACTCCTCTGTCCCTTTTTCTCCATCTCCTGATGTAGCCAAAGCTTCTAATGGAACATCAGTACCTGAATTCTCAAGTTTAACCCCACCATCCACATTTTCATCTGCCTCCATGGAAGCACCTTCGCCCTGAACTTGAACTTCCAAATCCTGCTTGTTTTCAACGTTTTGATCGCAACGATCCAATTTATCCTGCAACTTCTCGACTTCCATGGATAAAGAAACACCACAACCTGAATTCTCAGGGTTACGCTCACCAACTAAACCATCCGAATTTTCATTGAACTCAATGGAAGCACCCTCGTCCTGAGCTTGAACTTCAGAACTATGCGTGTTTTCAAAATTTTGCTCGCAAAGATCCAATTTTTGTTCGCAGAGATCCAACTTTTGCTGCAACATCTCGACTTCCACTGATAGAGAAACATCAGTAGGTGATGTTTCTGTGTTTGAGGAGAGGGTAACATTCCGTTTATCCTCTTCTTCCTTCACACCTGAATTCAAACAATTTGACGTAGAACATGATATAGGAACAGTCCCCTCATTATTAACCACGGGGACCCCTGATTCATCAATCCTAGAGTCAGGACCGCCTTTGATAATCTTCCTCGGAACTTTCTTAACGATCTTTTTGACAATCTTTACAGTCTTCTTCACCACTCTTTTCGTTTTCACACCGGTTCCTCCATTAACAACTCCCTTCGCGGAAGCTTCAACAGCAGTTGCCACCTTCCCCAGTTCTTGTTCTTGGTCAGTCCCAGAATTAGGGTTTCTCAATCCATCCGGATTTCGAGAAGGAGAAGCCGGGTCGGAAATCACGTCGTTAGAAGGCTGTTGGACGGAAATAGTGGGAGCATCCAAGTCGGCATCTTTTGGGGGAGGGTTGGAGTACGACGACGTTCCACTGCCCGGCAAAGACGCTATCGGGCCAAGAGAACCGGTGATAGGAGGAGTCTGTGGAGGGAAACCCATGGTGCCGGGGGGCGTAATGGCGGCGGAACCGTCGTTTACCGGCGGGGATTGGTCAGTATTGAGAGAATGAGGAGTTTCTTGGGTGGATCCACGGGCGGCAGCGCGGGTAACGCGCCGGGCACCACCGCGGGAGGCTGACTTCTTCGGTGGCATTGATTGCTGGAGGAGAGAGCTGTTGAACGACGGACAAAACTGCGTACGGTTGGATCGCCGGCGACGGTGGCGGTGAAATTGTGTGATTTTGTTCCGTTTATTAGAGGAAAGGGTGATGTGCAATTGATTATGCACATTCAGTTTCCTTTAGTGTTCATCTTGTAGGTTTCTGTCTTCAAAATCAATATAGTATAGTTTTCTTTCCCCAAAAGATATCCCAACTCTAACATCTCCACATATGAAAATAAGGTACTACGGTGATAAATACTTTTAAAACACCTTTGGCATTAAACAACCGTGTACACGTGTAACGTCGATAACTAACGTCGCTATAAACATTTTCGAGAAGTGTGATAATAAGTTGTATGTTCAGATTTAAAACCACACGTGTGTCTATATCAGGTTAAATTAAGACCTTTCAAGTTATTACATAACGCCATCAAAAGTAACAGACTAAAAAAACCTAAAACACGGAAATAGTATGTGTCACACGCGCCCCTCTTAAACCATCAAACTCCCGAAAACGCTACCCTCAACCATTAGGGCAAACTCCATCTCTTCGAATGAGATCTTCTTTCAGATCTCTCGATCTTCCTCCATCACCGAAATCATGTTACTATCAGTCGAATAAACTCTCTCTCTCTCTCTCTCCCTCTCCCTCTCCCTCTCTCTACTTGATTATTCTCTACTTTGCTTCGATCTCGCAAAAAACGACTCTTTGATAACTCTAACTATGCAAATCCAAAATAGGCTTCATAATGCTAACCCTCTTGTGTTGTGTTGTGGATTAAATCCATAATTATCTCCCCTCCTCCCACTAGATTGATGATGGGAGACTTTTATGTCGCCACCCTAGTGATACTACTATGGAAAAGTTTTTTTTGAGAAGGGGAAGAAAGAAGAGGAAATGAAAATCTTTACCACTATTGATGGGGCTATTGTCCTTTGCCTTGCACTGTTTCTACTTTTCTGAGTTTTCGAGGGGTCGTCCGTTGCATGTACGGGGGTTTTCATTGGCTAACTCTTGTGTCTACCGATGTTATTGGGTTTATTCTCGACGTTGGGTCCCTTCCTCCATATCGAGCAACTAATCTGTCAGGTAATTTCTTAAATTTTTTCTTGAAATCTAGACCAACTTTATTTTGTCTACACCTATTATCCCTAAGAGGAACTACTCATAATCTGAAATTTGATAAACCGACCTTTCATTGTCTATATGTGGTTTATGCTGTCAAAAATTGCCTACTTAATTACCCTTATAATCTGGTTTTATAAATGGTCTTATTTAGAAATGCACTACTCACCCAAAGTTCGTGTATCTACTCCTAAATTGTTGCCTTCTCTCAAAAAAATCTCTTGTACCCTTCTCGATATGGATCCTCAAAAAAGCTCTTTCAAAGAAGCTCTATGTTCTGATGTTAAAGACACTATGATGACTAAAGATGAGAAACCTTCTTAACAACACCAAAAGTTGAACAACACCGGTGGGAAAAACGTTAAAAACATTCTTGATCAACATCAAGTAAAGAACAAGTGTGCTAACATAAATGAAGGTAACAATTCGAAACAAGCCAAACTCGATGACTATCTTTCAAGCCTTGTCAAAGTTAAAAATGATTTTAGAAAACAAAAACAATCCTCCCTCATGGGTTGTCTTTTGGGTGAACCTATGGATATATCGACGTTGAGAACCAAGCTTTTATATGAATGGAAAACATTAAGGGGAAGGTTATGATTATTGTTAAACCTAACTTTTGGTTTGGAGTGAACTTTTCTAACCCTCTGGACCAAAAAAATATTTGGGATGCTAGACCCTATAATGTTTTTGGCCAACTCATCATCCTCAAGTCATGGAAACCAAATTTTAACACTTTCTTAGAAAGCAACACCTTTGTTGATTTCTAGATTAGAATTCCTCAACTTCTTGCTGAATGTGTCAATAAAGAGGCTATCAAATTAGTCATCGAAAATATTGGTGTAGGTAATTTTATCAAACTTGATTCTTTTTTTGTATAAAGGTAGGGGTGTTAACTTCACTAGAATTTGTATCAATCCTGATGTTGCTGAAAAAGGGTTAAACTTGTACCTATACGTGATGAAGATGAAAACCTTAAGTAATTCCCTATATGGTATGAGGATTTCTCTAGTGGTGGTTGTAACACCCCAAATTCAGGAGACTCGAAGCGTTACGGGATAGAACCTCACAATGGGTCCCGACCCTCAAAGTAGCAACGACAATCTCGGATCTTACAACAAGGTACAAATAAATGAAAATCAAAACTCATAGTAAAACTAAAGGTTATAAAAAAGGGAAGCGTAAAAGACTCGCAGCCGAGTTCAAAACTGTAACACCCCGAATCCGCGGGACTCGGGATGCTACGGGTTGGGACCTCACAATGGGTCCCGGCCCTTAGCCTGACAACAATCTCACCGGACCTTTCCAACATGGCACAAATAAAGGCTCAAAAACTCGAAAACGTTTATAGTGCAAATGATAAGAAACCCGAAAGAACGCAACAACAAACTTCAGCCGATATACAACTCGAAACCACAATGCCAAACACGCGGCATACAAAATGCAAACCAAAGGAAAAACATAACTCGACTCCAACTCATAAACCCTTCCTAAAATGTACGGACCCCGGCTGTCCATCCTTCCGGATCTCTCGGCTGCATTCTTAACCTGCAAGGCAATCTACAACATTCGGTATAAAACCGTTAGCTTATATTCGAGGCATTAGAATTAACGGGAAAGGCACAAACACAAGCAAAACATCATAAACACACAACATAATCAAAGGCACACCAATCCGGTTTATTATCTTTATTATGATTAAGTCATATCCCGTTCTAATTCAACTTAGATTTGTGACACGAGACCACCGTGGTCCCGCCTCGGTCCCTATTTCCGGCATGGAACGGTACGGATGCCTCCGACCGTCTAACCAGCACGGCTAGTCGCCGAGAACCTCCTAGACTCTCGCAAGAGCTAGGCAGATGATGTCACCGCCCGTTATCATACACTTGGGCCAAAATAATATAAGGTAGGTGGTCCTATTACCGGTTTAGTTGTTATAAACAATAAAGAATAAACACACACCACCAAACACACATCAATGCTAATACAAGGAATACGAGCTAAGTAAGTCCGGAGACTTACCTGCACTAGGTCAAGTCCAATCAACGATATCTCTTTGCTACATATGGGTCCAATATCAACTGCTTGATCATAACATGAAACTTGTATCAATAACATATCCAACACATTAGAAGTTTTCACTTGTAAGTTAGTAACGCTCATCCGAAGAAAACACTAAACTAGCCTTACTTGGTGAAACGACAATTATAAACCTGGATCTAAAAACCCTAAAAGTTACTTAGAATAACTAAGGTCAATCTAACCATAACCACTAAAACTCAAAAGTTCCGAGAAACACCTAAACGTACCAAGCACGTCTACTCCTAGCTAGATAACCAAAAGAAAACCAAAATATGAATCACTAAGACATGACAATATATATATATATATATAAACAACCTACAAGCTAAAATCAAAAGAAAAAGGAAAAGGAAACTCATTCTAACTATAAGATACCAAACTCCACTTATGACGGAAAGTCCACTAACATAACTCTTCACATAAGTTCTTATATACTTTAAAGAATTTGCATCTATGTCTATGCTCAAAAGACATCAATGAAACTATCTCAAGTCATATATCCGACATTTTACTCATCCTCATTTCAAGCCTACAATCATCCATCTAATATCTTCCTACAACATTCATTTCTCATGCCAACTCAACCTTCTTCACAACTCATACTAAACATACAAGCACAACCACCCGATATATTAACTCTCAACTTCTATAAACAACATTCTCTCTACCCACGAGTACAACATAAACCGAAACTCTCAAGAGACCTGCAACATCATTAATACCATACAAAACATACACATATTACTAATCAACATTCATATCGTAGCAATCTTCAACCCGTAACCCATGGTTCTAGCAACAGAACGAGTACTCACACTGCATGAAAAGAAGACGGCTACTGGTGTTCCGGTTGGCAGCTCGTCACTGACGGTCGGAGAGGGTGGCGGCAGGCAGGATCGTCATTGCACAGTAAGGGAAAGAAGGAGAGGCAGAAGACGGCCGGCAGCATGGGCGGCGAGGTGGTGGTAGCCAGTGTCCGGCGAAGACGGAGGAGAAAGCATTCGGCGGAGGGGTTCCTGGTTCTAGACAGATCCTGGCGGTAGGGGAAGGTGGCGGCACTGCAGCAGTTTACCCTAATGACGACACTGCAGCGGTTTGCCCTGGCGGCGACTTGAGACGAAGCAAGAAGGAGGTCTGGGTCGGCGTCATTGGCGGTTGTAGCAGGAGGTCCGACACCGGCGTCTTCCACAACCTACGGAAGGAGGACCGAGGCGGCGAGGCCGGCTTCTTCGACGGCTGGAGCCTTGTGTCGCCGCAATATTAGGGCTCGTTGTAGGCAGCAACCGGCGAGAAAAGCGGGACAGATCCGAGAGAGAGAGAGAGAGATGGACATCAGAGAAGGAAGATGCAGGGAGGTCCGACGAGAGGTTGATGGGGAGCAGCTCCGGCGAGAGGGAGAGAGGAAGAAGAAAGGCTCCAGCGGCCAGCTTTGCACGACATCCCTCTCCTGAGGGAGCTAGGGTTAGAAAGGAAGAGGGCCGGACGGCCAGACATGAGGGAAGGGGTTTGTTGGGCCGGCCCGTTTTAACGGCCCAACTGTTTTATCTTACTGGGTTTGGAAAGAAAAACGAAATAAATAGAATGGCGGAAAGGGTATAAACCGGTCAAATTCCGGTTTGGCCCGGAATTTATCGGAATAAATTTCCGATTATTTCTAAAATACAGTGAAATATATTTAAGCTCATAAAATATCGATAAAATCCGGAAAAATAAATATCGCAAACACGCCTCAAATTGGGGCGTTACATCAGATCTCCCTAAAAATAAGTTTCGTCCCGAAACTTTATATACGTCAAACTTCTCGGTCCCTAAGGCCGAGGTGTGAACTCTCAAACTAAGAAGGCTTAAACTTTCTAATCTATACACACAATCTACTCAAACTACCACATCGAGATATATCAGGTCATAAAGCACATTCCCACACAGGGCACGAACTACACATAACATCACACATGTACATAACTAAATCAAGGTAAGAACTAGGTCTAACCCATCGATTCTATCGAGGCTAATAGCTCCGCGTAAAACTCAACTAAAGATACTACCCTCCGTCTTCAGTAACCCTCATCGGTTCCTCGTCTACAACTAGATCCTCATGACTGACCACATGTCTCGAGTCATGTATGTACTCTCTTGATTGATACTCATAAACACCGGGTGAACACTCTCTACTCTCGGCGGCTACGCCAACCGGTAAACCACTTTCCCAACTTGCGCTAACATTTCAAAAAGTTCCGATATATAGGAACTCAACTTCCTACTCGGGTCTTTCTCAATGCTGAATTTTCAATTTGTTTCTCTTTGATTACCTCTAACACAAAAGGTCAAACTTCTTAATTGGTCCCACTAAACCAAACTTTGATGTTTCATTTTCTCAATCTTGTTGCAAGTTCCAAGCAATGAAGGAAGTACTTTACTTTACACCGCTTCTACTAACGAGACACGTATGCTATTACCTTTACCTCGTTCCTTAATACTCAATCAAGACTTGTCTTGGAGAATCACTTGTCCTCTTCAAACCATCATACCCCGAGGCAAATTTCAAACAGTTCACCAATGAATCTCCTCTCAACAACTTCATTGTTAATTTCCGTCCCATTCCATACTTCATGGTCATCCGGGGTAGGTTATCCATAGATAGTGTTACTTGGAGAGTCTCTCCCCAAATCCGGTAATGGCCAACACATCCGAGAAAACTTGTAGTTTCTTTCACATCCTTCGGGGGTTATCATCCCGTGACAATTGTCATACAACTTCTCTGTTCTCGAGAGTAGACCAAAATATCCTATCTGGGAATTAGTAAGCCCATATGGAATCGCTACAACTCGTAGTGACCATGGTTTGTCTGAAATGCCGTAATTGCAATGTTCCAGTCTCGAATTCTCATTTGGTGGAAATCAGACCTTAAATCAATTTTAGAAGACTCTATCGACCCTTGCAACCGGTCGAGTAGATCATCCATTCGTTGTAAGGGATACTTGTCCTTCATTGTTATCTTATTTGTCTCACGGTAATCGATATATAGACGGAGATAACCTCTCCTCTTTGCAAACTGGTGTTCTCCATAACAACCTCAAATCAAGAGTTAAAAAAAACTTTTGATGTTCTCTATGGCCGTGCATTGGTTATAATGAACCCTTATCAACACGTCATTGTAACTAGTCGTTCAAATGCTCTTTCGACTCACGTATTTTTACAAGCGTCATTATGTAAAGCGACTTGGAGGTCAGAGTTGAGCCCAAACTCAACCTTAGTGGAAAAATCCACATTCCGATGTATTGGAATCCGTGGTATCTCGGGTTCTATCTTTTCTCTTCCCGTGACATATCGTAATAACCGACCTAAACACGTGTATCGTAATAATCTTGTCTTATCACTTTACTTGTGGTCATGACACAATTGATATACCCCGATCTATTGAGGTGACGTCCTTTAAACACGTGTATTGCTCCATCATTATCTAAAATGTTGACCGTCTTTCTTCTACAAATCCTCAATCTCCTGAACTCGTGGAACTTGCTCGAGTCTTCCGATTCTTGAAGCCTTGGTTAAGCAATAATTCCACTAATCCCTCTTTTCACTTTTAAAAGAAAGGTGATAATAACATCTCTTGATCTCGTGCATGTGTTCAGTCACAAAGGTCTTAACTACAAGACTCGCTCATGCCTTATAACAAATCGATACAATCTCCTTCACTTCTTCGGACATCCCAAGCTATGGGAGGAGCTCTTCGTATCCCACATCAGCATTCACTATAGACATCCTTTCTTCAAGTAGGTGTAGAATTTTATACTTCAGCTTCTTATGTAACGTCAAACCGACCGTAGAGGCTCTAACCTCAATCTTTCATGTACTACTTGTACATCTCAAATCGAGAACAAACTTCACAACTTCAATCTTCTCCTACTCTTGTTGGTCCCTTAAGCATCTCTTGGTATTCCGTGAACAATCTCACACCGTACTAGTATGCCTTCAGACAAAATTCCCAGCCATAATCACAAAAATATCCACTCATTAATCCACCAATCACTAACATCTTAATTTCAAGCTTGAAGTGTTGCCCTAATCTAAGTCCTCCCTTTCACACCAAAGCCACCATGGCTCTTTTGCGTGAGTGTGACGCCTCTCTCTCATCTTTTGCTCGCGAAAACATACCCTCCATTTTATTAGAATGAACATACTATACATCCTCTTATTATACTCCCGTCTAGGCACCACAAACAATGAAAATATCACCTTCCTCTTGATCTACTAGTTTCCTTTACCATGATCAAAACATAAAACTTCTAATCCAGGTCGATCTCCCATATGTTGTTCTCATGACCTAAGAAGGTCGTAAAGGATCATTACAAACACTTTACAGTCATATGCTTGAACCCACCAATGCTACTTGATTATAAGATTTTCACTTCCGTTGATATAACTCCTTATTGCGGACATTGAACCATCGCGAATACTTTAAGCTCTTGTTGTTGATCCTTTGTAGGCCCATAATCTTGTTTACTCATCCCATCTACACTCACCAATAGACGAACCGCACCTGTGCGTTCTCAGTTGTCACCGATTAACTTGTATCTGACTTTCTCCAATGTCGACGACTTATTATTCTACTACAGTTCTCATGTTACCATTCTCATGAAGGTTACCCTCCTCGGGGTACTCTACCTTACATAGTTCCTTCTTCATTCCACGCTTCCTTTTCTTTATAAGATAACTATATCTTCTTGGTCTTGTTGTTTCACACGCCCCGCTTACATAGGCTTAATTTTTTTTTTTTTTTTTTTCCTCGTGATATCTTGTAAATGTGTATTCTCAACATCTCTAATGTTAGTCATTATCCTCTCGTATTTCTCTTGGTCGGTATCTTAAGTCCTTCAATAAAAGCTCCTTGTTTCTTCTTTCATCTTCTTGGGATCATCATAACAGAAATCGGTCAACTCCACGTGAATCCCCACCATGCCCTTCTTCTCATAACTCTAGTAATGTTGAATCTTTCACCATGTGATCTTCCTCGTAACCCTCGTATTTTTGACTCTTCACTTCTTGGTACCTCGCGAGTTTAACTTACGGTATTTTAAATCATTCTCACATGTTTGGTTCGCTTCTCTCATCTTAACTACTATGTTTAGAAACGTTTAAGGAAAGCTTCACTTCTCGTAATGGAACACCGCCTTTAACCTTGTTAGAATGTACTCATCTCCTCCTCGATTCACATCTTTAGTTGTCCACGCGTCTTCTTAAAGAACTTAAGTTTGTTATCCCTATTGGTCTCGTCGTCGTACAATCACGGTTTCTTTATAACCACGTATACACCTTAACCTTGCCCTCTTTACTTGTATTGCTTCCATCTCGAATTCTCTTAAGTTGACTCAAAGTTCTCTTCTATTTGTTCGTCCTTGCCGCTAATGTCCTCTTTATCCTTCAAATGATTTCTTTGACGTCCCAAAAGGAGTCTGATGAATCGCCAGGGTGTTCGCCAAAATGTGATGCTCAACTCGGTACTTGAGCATACTTATCACCGTATATATACTATCATAATCCCTATACTATCATAATTCCAAAAAGGCGGTTGTCCAAGGGCAATGATAGCTTCCTATCAACTTAACTATAACATCCACTACTACTTATATAATACTAGCATACCATATGTGTATGTATATATAACTATATACATAAGTTTTATGCTCACATTACTACTAATATATCACATCTGGAAAATTAATACAATAATACAAGGTCCAAACAAGTACTATAGTCCACATATATTAACTATACATATAAATCAAGTCATCATGCAACTACAATCCACATATACTATACCTATCTACATATATACATATATATCAAGTCCAATAAACTAAGCTGCCGAGATCCGCGGAAGGAGTGGTGGTCCGTACATTCTACCCCGACTCATGCATGTGATTTTGAAAACGAAAAGTCAAAACCCGTGTGGGTTTTGTTTATTCCTCATTCGGCCTTTAGAAGATTGCGAGTGCCATTGTTGTCAACCTAGGGCTCTGATACCACTTTGTAACACCCCGAATCCGCGGGACTCGGGATGCTACGGGTTGGGACCTCACAATGGGTCCCGGCCCTTAGCCTGACAACAATCTCACCGGACCTTTCCAACATGGCACAAATAAAGGCTCAAAAACTCGAAAACGTTTATAGTGCAAATGATAAGAAACCCGAAAGAACGCAACAACAAACTTCAGCCGAGATACAACTCGAAACCACAATGCCAAACACGCGGCATACAAAATGCAAACCAAAGGAAAAACATAACTCGACTCCAACTCATAAACCCTTCCTAAAATGTACGGACCCCGGCTGTCCATCCTTCCGGATCTCTCGGCTGCATTCTTAACCTGCAAGGCAATCTACAACATTCGGTATAAAACCGTTAGCTTATATTCGAGGCATTAGAATTAACGGGAAAGGCACAAACACAAGCAAAACATCATAAACACACAACATAATCAAAGGCACACCAATCCGGTTTATCATCTTTATTATGATTAAGTCATATCCCGTTCTAATTCAACTTAGATTTGTGACACGAGACCACCGTGGTCCCGCCTCGGTCCCTATTTCCGGCATGGAACGGTACGGATGCCTCCGACCGTCTAACCAGCACGGCTAGTCGCCGAGAACCTCCTAGACTCTCGCAAGAGCTAGGCAGATGATGTCACCGCCCGTTATCATACACTTGGGCCAAAATAATATAAGGTAGGTGGTCCTATTACCGGTTTAGTTGTTATAAACAATAAAGAATAAACACACACCACCAAACACACATCAATGCTAATACAAGGAATACGAGCTAAGTAAGTCCGGAGACTTACCTGCACTAGGTCAAGTCCAATCAACGATATCTCTTTGCTACATATGGGTCCAATATCAACTGCTTGATCATAACATGAAACTTGTATCAATAACATATCCAACACATTAGAAGTTTTCACTTGTAAGTTAGTAACGCTCATCCGAAGAAAACACTAAACTAGCCTTACTTGGTGAAACGACAATTATAAACCTGGATCTAAAAACCCTAAAAGTTACTTAGAATAACTAAGGTCAATCTAACCATAACCACTAAAACTCAAAAGTTCCGAGAAACACCTAAACGTACCAAGCACGTCTACTCCTAGCTAGATAACCAAAAGAAAACCAAAATATGAATCACTAAGACATGACAATATATATATATATATATAAACAACCTACAAGCTAAAATCAAAAGAAAAAGGAAAAGGAAACTCATTCTAACTATAAGATACCAAACTCCACTTATGACGGAAAGTCCACTAACATAACTCTTCACATAAGTTCTTATATACTTTAAAGAATTTGCATCTATGTCTATGCTCAAAAGACATCAATGAAACTATCTCAAGTCATATATCCGACATTTTACTCATCCTCATTTCAAGCCTACAATCATCCATCTAATATCTTCCTACAACATTCATTTCTCATGCCAACTCAACCTTCTTCACAACTCATACTAAACATACAAGCACAACCACCCGATATATTAACTCTCAACTTCTATAAACAACATTCTCTCTACCCACGAGTACAACATAAACCGAAACTCTCAAGAGACCTGCAACATCATTAATACCATACAAAACATACACATATTACTAATCAACATTCATATCGTAGCAATCTTCAACCCGTAACCCATGGTTCTAGCAACAGAACGAGTACTCACACTACAGGAAAAGAAGACGGCTACTGGTGTTCCGGTTGGCAGCTCGTCACTGACGGTCGGAGAGGGTGGCGGCAGGCAGGATCGTCATTGCACAGTAAGGGAAAGAAGGAGAGGCAGAAGACGGCCGGCAGCATGGGCGGCGAGGTGGTGGTAGCTAGTGTCCGGCGAAGACGGAGGAGAAAGCATTCGGCGGAGGGGTTCCTGGTTCTAGACAGATCCTGGCGGTAGGGGAAGGTGGCGGCACTGCAGCAGTTTACCCTAATGACGACACTGCAGCGGTTTGCCCTGGCGGCGACCTGAGACGAAGCAAGAAGGAGGTCTGGGTCGGCGTCATTGGCGGTTGTAGCAGGAGGTCCGACACCGGCGTCTTCCACAACCTACGGAAGGAGGACCGAGGCGGCGAGGCCGGCTTCTTCGACGGCTGGAGCCTTGTGTCGCCGCAATATTAGGGCTCGTTGTAGGCAGCAACCGGCGAGAAAAGCGGGACAGATCCGAGAGAGAGAGAGAGATGGACATCAGAGAAGGAAGATGCAGGGAGGTCCGACGAGAGGTTGATGGGGAGCAGCTCCGGCGAGAGGGAGAGAGGAAGAAGAAAGGCTCCAGCGGCCAGCTTTGCACGACATCCCTCTCCTGAGGGAGCTAGGGTTAGAAAGGAAGAGGGCCGGACGGCCAGACATGAGGGAAGGGGTTTGTTGGGCCGGCCCGTTTTAACGGCCCAACTGTTTTATCTTACTGGGTTTGGAAAGAAAAACGAAATAAATAGAATGGCGGAAAGGGTATAAACCGGTCAAATTCCGGTTTGGCCCGGAATTTATCGGAATAAATTTCCGATTATTTCTAAAATACAGTGAAATATATTTAAGCTCATAAAATATCGATAAAATCCGGAAAAATAAATATCGCAAACACGCCTCAAATTGGGGCGTTACAAAAACAAAGGGAAAACAACAGCAGAAATATAAACCCGATCCCGTCCTATAATGTACGGGAGCCCTGGGTGACCACACCATCCGGATCACTCAGCAATACCTATATCTTGCAAGGCATCTACAACATCGGTATAAACTATTAGCTAACATTCTAGATATCAGAAAGAACGTAAGGGCACAAACATACATAAGGTAATATAAATATATAGCATGTTCGCACTCAACCGGTTATTATCTTTCGTTACGTTATTTCATTACTGATTCAACTTCTTTTGTCACACGAGAATCTCCTGAAACTCGCCTCCGCTTCCGTCTACCAACAGGAATAGATCAGTACTATCCGTTATCTGCAAGCCTGGGTTGCAAGAGCACCTCCTAGTTGTAACACCCCGAATCCGCGGGATGTCGGGATGCTACGGGTTGGGACCCCACAATGGGTCCCGACCCTTAGCCTGACAACAATTTCACCGGATCTTGCAACAAGACACAAATAAAGGCCAAAATGAAATACATTTTTATGCAATGCAATGAAACCCAAAACCGAACAAACAAAAGACTTCAGCCGAGATACAAAACAAAGACTAAACGCCATACACGCGGCATGCAAAACACGATAACCGAAGAACAAACACAACCCGACTGCAACCAAAACCCCTCCTAAAATGTACGGAACCCCGGCTGCCCACTCTTCCGGATCTCTCGACCGCATTCCTAACCTGCAAGGCAATCTACAACATTCGGTATAAAACCGTTAGCTCATATTCGAAGCATTAAAATCAATGGGGAAAGGCACAAACACAAGTAAAACATCATAAACGGACATCATACTCAAAAGCACATCAATCCGGTTTATTATCTTTATTATTATTAAGTCATATCCCGTTCTAATTCAACTTCTTTTGTGACACGAGAATCTCCCGAAACTCGCCTCGGTCCCCATTTCCGGCATGGAACGGTACGGATGCCTCCGACCGTCTAACCAGCACGGCTAGTCGCCAAGAACCTCCCAGCTCTACGCAAGAGCTACGCAGTGATGTCACCGCCCGTTATCATACACTTGGGCCAAATAATATAAAGGTTGGTAATCCTAATTCCGGTTTAGTTGTTATAAACAATAAACAATAAACACACACCACCAAACACACATCAATGCTAATACAAGGAATACGAGCTAAGTAAGTCCGGAGACTTACCTCGTCACCACACTCAACTCACAACACTCTCGCTTCCTTAGGGAGGAAGCCCATAACCTGCTCATAAGACGATAACTATATCAACAACAACCCACTCACAATAGAAGTCTTAGACTTCTATACAAATGATCTACGCAAGACCATTTGACTCTCAGTTCTAGGACCGCATCCTAGAATCCCACATGCTCAAATCACACTCAAAAGAAGCTAGAAGTCCTAAGACTTCTAAACCCTCGGATCTCGCAAGATCATAACTCACAACACCACTAGGATAACATGCTTAGTTCCCACGATCACAATGGTAACAACACTAGGCTAGGATACTCTCGGCCTAGTCACCACAATCTCAACAATCATACAACCTCAATCCCTAAATTCTCACAAGCTCAACCTACAACTTAAAGTCATAAACAACCTCACAAGATAAAATCAACTCCTCAAGTCTTACAACATTTCACAATCAACGAATCTCACCTAAGGTCCATAACCACTACTTGGTATTCACTCTAAGTTATGCTAGATCCAACCTATGATGATACTAATACGAAACATGACTAAAACGAGTAAGATCATAAGCTCGGGGGAGAGGGTACTCACATGACGTCAAAAGACAGAAGGCAAACTTAGACTCGTTAGACCTTTATCGGGGCGCTTTCGGACCTAAAACCAAAGCTACACAAATCTAGCTTATATGCTAAATTGAACGAAAGATTTAACATATAAATCTAAGTTAAAACTCGTCTTTCAAAAGCCAATGTTAAAACTTGTAATTAACCCTTCCGGTGCTAAATATGAAAATCTAGAAACTTGGTCATAAAACCGCAATTAAAACTTTAAGCCATAAACCAAATTTAATCCAACAAAGGGTATAATATTTAGTATAGATAATTATAAGAATACGCTCGAAGTAAAATCCAAGTTTAAAACCCATAAATACATTTTCCACCAATTAATACAATTTTATAAAGAAACAATTTGGTTTACTAGGCTTTTTCTAGTTTTGTATTTAATAATTGTACCCCTTGAGAGAAGAGTGTGTAGAGTTTGAAAATAAATACAAAAAGTTGATGTATATTTACTTAATCTATTATACTTACTAAAACAGAGCACGGGTTGATGACGTGGCGCGCTGTGGACGCAAGATTTTTGAAATTGAGCTCCCACAATTAAAGCCAATAAATCTTTATTTTTTACACTATTTTTTAAACCATAAAATCTTTTATTATTAAAATAATAATTTTATAGAAACCAAATCTATTATACTTACTAAAACAGAGCACGGGTTGATGACGTGGCGCGCTGTGGACGCAGGATTTTTGAAATTGAGCTCCCACAATTAAAGCCAATAAATCTTTATTTTTTACACTATTTTTTAAACCATAAAATCTTTTATTATTAAAATAATAATTTATAGAAACCAAATCTATTATACTTACTAAAACAGAGCACGGGTCGATGACGTGGCGCGTTGTAAACGCATGATTTTTGAAATGGAGCTCCCACAATTAAAGCCAATAAATCTTTATTTTTACACTATTTTTTAAACCATAAAATCTTTAATATTAAAATAATAATTTTATAGAAACCAAATCTATTATACTTACTAAAACAGAGCACGGGTTGATGACGTGGCGCGCTGTGAACTTCCACTTGGCACAGTTTCGTGCAGCCACATCATCAAATATACACGTGTCAGCTATTTGTTAAACCACGTCACACTATTATTTAATTTAATTTAATTTAATTAATTTTTTAGTCATACTTATTCAAATCTAAGATCCTAACAAACTCTATTTTTATTTTCCCTACAATTAACATTTCCTCTCTTATATTATATAATAAATTTTATTAAAATTTAACTTAATTTAATTATTATTCTAATACCAATTAATTTTATATTATTTATTTTCTTTAATATATAATAATATATTTATAAATTAGAGTAGGATTAATATTCTAACAATATTTTATATAATTTATTTATTTTGTCTAATTATATATTTTATGTGATTTAATTTTTTATAATTATAGTTTATTAGTTCGATATTATATAATAAAATTCATTAAAATTTACTTTAATTTGATTATTATTCTAACAAAATTTTATTTTATTTATTTTGAAGTATGTTGTTTAATTAAACGTTTTGTTTAATTTAAATTTTTCATAATTGTAGATTATTACTTCCTTGATATATAGTAACATTCACTATAATTGACTTTAATTTGATTATTATTCTAACAATATTTTATTTAACTTATTTATTTTATGTATGTTTTTAATTATATATTTTGTTTAATTTTATTTTTTTCTTAGTTATAAATTATTATTTCATTAATATATATTTTAAAAAATTTCAAGATAATGAATCAATTTATTATGAAATTCATCTAATCCGTATTTTATTCTTTTTTTCTTTTTCCTTTGCAATTATTCAGAATATATCTTATCACAAAACGATATCCTTCTTAAACATATCCCATCTAAATATATATTTTATATTTTTTAGTTTAAAATTATTTTTTAAACAAAGTAATTGTTTGAAACATATATAATTAAACATTCATTTGTGTTTATTTGTAAAACATGAATATGTTTTGTTAAAAATACTCAACCCCATTTTTTACCAAATAGGAAAATATTTTTTAAATTAAATAATTTTTTTTAAAATATAAATTTTATAAATTAATGTTATAACAAATTCAGTGTAAGGCACGAAAAATACACTAGCGTAAAACTTAATAATTACAATGTTGTTTTTTATATAAAACAAACAAACTACGTGATAGTGTTAACAACATACTAAAATATAAATATGCAATAAATTGATCTTAATAACTAAACTTAATACTTAATAACAAGCCGAATTGGATAAATTGTTATTTTACAAATTTGAACATTTCAACAATATTATTTCGAGCCTTATATTTAACATACAAACCTTGAAATTAGCATATTAAGATAAAAGTAAATTTTATTATCACATCACATAGCGTAAACATTTAAACTACAAACGTTGAAATTAGTACATTTAACTATAATTTAACAAATCCCGTGCAGGGCACGGGTTTAAAAACTAGTACTTACTAAAATAGAGCACGGGTCGATGACGTGGCGCGTTGTAAACGCATGATTTTTGAAATGGAGCTCCCACAATTAAAGCCAATAAATCTTTATTTTTTACACTATTTTTTAAACCATAAAATCTTTAATATTAAAATAATAATTTTATAGAAACCAAATCTATTATACTTACTAAAACAGAACACGGGTTGATGACGTGGCGCGCTGTGGACGCAAGATTTTTGAAATTGAGCTCCCACAATTAAAGCCAATAAATCTTTATTTTTTACACTATTTTTTAAACCATAAAATCTTTTATTATTAAAATAATAATTTTATAGAAACCAAATCTATTATACTTACTAAAACAGAGCACGGGTTGATGACGTGGCGCGTTGTGGACGCAGGATTTTTGAAATTGAGCTCCCACAATTAAAGCCAATAAATCTTTATTTTTTACACTATTTTTTAAACCATAAAATCTTTTATTATTAAAATAATAATTTTATAGAAACCAAATCTATTATACTTACTAAAACAGAGCACGGGATGATGACGTGGCGCGTTGTGGACGCAGGATTTTTGAAATTAAGCTCCCACAATTAAAGCCAATAAATCTTTATTTTTTACACTATTTTTAAACCATAAAATCTTTTATTATTAAAATAATAATTTTATAGAAACCAAATCTATTATACTTACTAAAACAAAGCACGGGTTGATGACGTGGCGCGTTGTGGACGCAGGATTTTTGAAATTTTGCTCCCACAATTAAAGCCAATAAATCTTTATTTTTTACACTATTTTTTAAACCATAAAATCTTTTATTATTAAAATAATAATTTTATAGAAACCAAATCTATTATACTTACTAAAACAGAGCACGGGTTGATGACGTGGCGCGCTGTGGACGCAGGATTTTTGAAATTGAGCTCCCACAATTAAAGCCAATAAATCTTTATTTTTTACACTATTTTTTAAACCATAAAAATCTTTTATTATTAAAATAATAATTTTATAGAAACCAAATCTATTATACTTACTAAAACAGAGCACGAGTTGATGACGTGGCGCGTTGTGGACGCAAGATTTTTGAAATTGAGCTCCCACAATTAAAGCCAATAAATCTTTATTTTTTACATTATTTTTTAAACCATAAAATCTTTTATTATTAAAATAATAATTTTATAGAAACTAAATCTATTATACTTACTAAAACAGAGCACGGGTTGATGACGTGGCGCGCTGTGGACGCAGGATTTTTGAAATTGAGCTCCCACAATTAAAGCCAATAAATCTTTATTTTTTACACTATTTTTTAAACCATAAAATCTTTTATTATTAAAATAATAATTTTATAGAAACCAAATCTATTATTATACTTACTAAAACAAAGCACGGGTTGATGACGTGGCGCGTTGTGGACGCAGGACTTTTGAAATTGAGTTCCCACAATTAAAGCCAATAAATCTTTATTTTTTACACTATTTTTTAAACCATAAAATCTTTTATTATTAAAATAATAATTTTATAGAAACCAAATCTATTATCTATTATACTTACTAAAACAGAGCACGGGTTGATGACGTGGCGCGCAGTGGACGCAGGATTTTTGAAATTGAGCTCCCACAATTAAAACCAATAAATCTTTATTTTTTACACTATTTTTTAAACCATAAAATCTTTTATTATTAAAATAATATTTTATAGAAACCAAATCTATTATACTTACTAAAACAGAGCACGGATTGATGACGTGACGCGCTGTGGACGCAGGATTTTTGAAATTGAGCTCCCACAATTAAAGCCAATAAATCTTTATTTTTTACACTATTTTTTAAACCATAAAATATTTTATTATTAAAATAATAATTTTATAGAAACCAAATCTATTATACTTACTAAAACAGAGCACGGGTTGATGACGTGGCGCGCTGTGGACGCAGGATTTTTGAAATTTTGCTCCCACAATTAAAGCCAATAAATCTTTATTTTTTACACTATTTTTTAAACCCTAAAATCTTTTATTATTAAAATAATAATTTTATAGAAACCAAATCTATTATATTTACTAAAACAGAGCACGGGTTGATGACGTGGCGCGCTGTGGACGCAGGATTTTTGAAATTGAGCTCCCACAATTAAAGCCAATAAATCTTTATTTTTTACACTATTTTTTAAACCATAAAATCTTTTATTATTAAAATAATAATTTTATAGAAACCAAATCTATTATACTTACTAAAACAGAGCACGGGTTGATGACGTGGCGCGTTGTGGACGCAGGATTTTTGAAATTGAGCTCCCACAATTAAAGCCAATAAATCTTTATTTTTTACACTATTTTTTAAACCATAAAATCTTTTATTATTAAAATAATAATTTTATAGAAACCAAATCTATTATACTTACTAAAACAGAGCACGGGTTGATGACGTGGCGTGCTGTGGACGCAGGATTTTTGAAATTGAGCTCCCACAATAAAAGCCAATAAATCTTTATTTTTTACACTATTTTTTAAACCATAAAATCTTTTATTATTAAAATAATAATTTTATAGAAACCAAATCTATTATACTTACTAAAACAGAGCACGGGTTGATGACGTGGCGCGCTGTGGACGCAGGATTTTTGAAATTGAGCTCCCACAATTAAAGCCAATAAATCTTTATTTTTTATACTATTTTTTAAACCATAAAATCTTTTATTATTAAAATAATAATTTTATAGAAACCAAATCTATTACACTTACTAAAACAGAGCACGGGTTGATGACGTGGCGCGCTGTGGACGCAAGATTAGATTAGAGAAGTATACAAAACAAAAGCACGTAAAAAAAATCTATTTCACAATATTCTTTCTCATTTTTTTCAAAACCCGTACAAGGTGCGGATATTATACTAGTTGAAACATTAAAAAGCCTAGTTATTACTCTAGTTTTTCAAAAAGGTCTAGTTATCAAAATTGCCCTGTTATAAATATGGGACATTATTCGTAATTAAGTCCTTCGGCCGTTTTATGTAATTAATTACAGCAGGGTATAATTGATAAAATCAGAAAGTTGGGTCGAAACTGTAAAAACAATAATATGGGTTAATATTGTAATTACTTCAAAATAAAGGGGTCCCAATTGTAATAAAATAGAAAGGGTTTCTCCACCCGACCGCTGATGGTTGTGAGGGGCAACAGAAGGTGATGGCGGCGACAAGGAGGAGACAGGGCTGGCGGCTCCTTTGATGGCTTCCTCCGGGTTCGAATCAGGCGGCAACGTGTAGTGGTGCGAGGCTCGGCAAGGGAGAAACTCGGAGGCAACAACACACACTGATGCGAGGCTCGACAGGGTTCCAGAGAAGAGATGAGACAAGGAAGTGAGAACAGTACAGGCGGCGTCGGCGAAGGTCCTTGGTGGCGGCTCCAGGCCCCAACGCTAGGGCAAGCTCCTCCGGTGACTGTTGGTGCCGAGGGCTGCAGGTGGCGACATAGAGAACAGGAGGACACTGCAAAGAGTTACAAGAGGGAGGGGGGTTTCCTGGTTCCGGCGCTACAGGAGCTTGGAGAAGGGAGGAGAGGCGGCGAGGCCAACAGCGTCTCCTCAAGTGACGCTTCGCCTGGCGTCGATGACGGTGCTTCTCCGGCCGTTGCTGGAGGCACGACGGATAGGGCTCGACGGTGTTGTTTGTAGAAAGAGAGTGCAGAGGGAGAGATAGATCGATGGAGGCAGATGTGGCCAAGGTTGAGGCCTGAGGGAGAAGGAGTGTCGGGGGGTTGCTTGTCCAGCCAAGGGAGCGGGGCGAGGGGTCAGAAGCTGTGAGGCCTGGTGTAGGGAGTAGCCTGTGTAGAGGGGCGAGGGGTCGAGAGGTGCAGATGGCGAGGGGTCGGGAATCATCACAGCAGGAGAAAGAAGAAAAGAGAAGAGAAAAGAAGAAAAAAATAATTAAAATAAAATAAAGAGGAAAAAGTTTAAAAGAGTAACTCGATTAAAATCATTCGGAACGGGATTTCCGAATCGGAAAATTTTCCAGACTTTTCCGAAAATTTTAAAATACGGAATATATAAACTCGCAGAATATACTTTGCGATATAGAAGCCATTCTCGTAACTTATTTACGTGATTAAAACGATAATTTATATACGGGTAATAATTTATATACGCGTAATAATATATATAAATATATCGATATTTATATACTAGAAAATTTTAATTTACAACGTAAAAATACTCGTAAAAATATTTAAGCTAATAAAGTATCGATAAAAGTAGGGAAATAAATATCGCAAACGCGCCAAATAATTTGGGGCGTTACATTAGATCCCTAACAACAAGTTTGGTCCCAAACTTGCTATACGTCGAACTTCTTGGTCTCTAAGGCCGAGGTAAGAACTCTCACTCTAAGAAAGTTGAAGCCTTTTAATCGATATACAAAACCTACTCAAACTACCACCGCAAGATATATCATGTCATATAGCACATTCGTGCATGAGGCACAAACTACACATACATCGCACACGCACAAAACTCAACCAGGGGAAGTACTAGGTCTAACCTGCCGATTCTATCAATGTTACTAGAGTAAAACCAAACTAAAGATACTTCCCTCCGCCTTCCAGTTAGCCTCATCGGTTCTTGTCTACTACCAGATTGTCATGATTGGAAGCACATGAAACACCGGGTGAACACCCTCTACTCTTGGCGGCCGCGCCAACTTTTAAGACATTTCTCCACTCGTGCTAAGGTCTCAAAAAGATCGATATACCGGAACTCAACTTCCTTCTCGAGTCTTTCTCAATGCAACACCAAAGAAGATCGAATTTCCAATTTACACCGTTGCCTTTGGTTCTTGTCGAACCAAACTTTGATGTTACATTTCCTCAATTCTTGTGGCAACTCCCAAGCAATGAAGGAAGTATGATACTTCACACCGCTTGACAAGGGACGTATTTTATTACTTCTCCCTTTGCATCAATACTTAACCAAGACCTTGTCTTGGAGAATTGGTTGTAATCTCCAAATCCCTCATACCGTGAGGCAATGTCAAAACAATTGCCCAAAGACTCTCCTCTTAACTCTTACAACTCTTATAAGACTTGTCCCGCTCAAAACCTTTTTGTCTTCCGGAGTAAGTTAGCCGTGGTTTGTCCGGAATGCCTTAATCACAATATCCGAATCTCGAACTTTCAAATGGTGTCAATCAAATCTTAACTTAATCTTAGAAGAGACTACCGACCCTTGCAGCTGATCGAGTAGATCTCCTATTCGTTGTAAGGGATAATGATCCTTCATTGTCATCTTGCTCAACTTATATAAATCGATGTATAAACAGAGATAACCGTCTCTCTCTTCGCAAACTGGTGTCCTCTATAATAACTTCAAATCAAGCTTAATGGTAAAATCCACTTTCCGATGCATTGTAACCCTTTCTATCTCAGGTCACATCTTTTCTCTACCCATCTTATATCATAATGACCGACACAACCTAGTCTTAACGCTTGACAAGTGGTCCACCCTGATCTGTTGAGGTGACGTCCTTCAACCAGTATATTGCTCCTTCTGTAGCTACTATGTTCACCGTCCTCTTTCAAAGATCCTTCATTTACAGAACTCGAGAGACTTGCTCAAAATTTTCCGACTCTTGTAGCCTTGGTTAAACAATACTTCAGCTTAATCCTTCTTCTCACTTCAAAGGAATGGCGATAGTAACCTCTTTTGATCTCGCGCATGTGTTCAGTCACTAAGGTTTTAACTACAAGACTCAAGCATGCCATATAACAAATCGATACAATCTTTTTCGCTTCTTCTGACATCCCAGCATATGGGAGGGACTTCTCGTATTCTACATCAGCTCTCACCACAGACATCCTTTATTCAAGTAGGTGTAGAAATTTACACTTCGTTTTCTTATGTCACGTCAAACGACTGTAGAGGCTCTAACCTTGATCTTTCATGTACTTTTTGTACGTCCTATATCGACATCAAACTTCAAAACTTCGGTCTTTTCTTACTCTTGTTGGTCACCTTATGTATCTCTTGGTATCCCATGAACACATTCACAAGCGTACCAGTATGCTCCGTGGAGAATGCTAGGCCAATTTCTCCAACCACAATCACTAAAAGATCCACTCATTACTTTACCAAGTACTAACATCATAAACTCTAAGCTTGCAGCGTTGCCCTAATCTAGATTCCTCATTTCACGTCATAGCCACTATGGCTTCGTCATGCGAGTCACAAAAACCTTGACTTAGCGGGGCTTGCAAAAACATGACATCCATAATCTTAGAACAAACATATCATACCTTCCCTTATATATAATCCCCCTTTATGCACAAAAATCATAGAAGACTCCCTTCCCTTTTTGTCCTCCTAGTTCCCTTTACCCTTATCCATGTCATTCCTCCATATGACAATCTCATGACCTAAGAAGGTCGCACCAGATCGTTACAATCCCTCTCAACAAGGTACGTTACCATCACTTGTTGGAATCGGTAAATTGCTACATGATTAAGATAATTGCAATTCCCTTGATATACCTCTTTATTGCCGACATTCAACCACCATGAATATTCCAAGTTCTTGTTACCGTTCCTTAATAATCCACGCTCTTGGTTACTCTTCTCATCTACACTCATCCATAGACCACCCGCACATGCGCTATCTTGGTTGTCACCAATTAGCTTATAACTGACCTTCTCCAATGTCAATGACTTACCATTCTTCTATACTTCTATGTTACCATTCTCATGAAAGCTTCCCTTCTCGGGGTACTTTACCTTCAACACGTTAGTTCTTTCTTCATTCCATGCTTCCTATTCTTTATGAGGTAACTATATCTTTTTTGCCTTGTTGTTTCATATAACTCCCTTTCATAGGCTTAACCATCCTTCTTTGATGTTCTTTAAGAGCACCTTCCCAAATATTATAGCCCTAGTGAGCATCCACTCGCGTTCCTCTTGGTTGGTATCTTAAGTCTCTCGATCAAAGCTCCTTGTTTCATCTTTCATCTTCTTGAGATCATCATCTATACACACTTCCTCCTCCTTAGTGTTGCTCATTCTCATCTCAATGATGGAAAACGATTGATTCCACAAGATAATTCTACTATGTGAACTTTCACCAGGTGGTCCTCCTCGAAATTATCGTATGTCTGAAGATGTCTCCTGATAGGATTTCGCATAACCGTCACTTCCCTTTCTCGTTCCTCTATAAGCTTAACTTACATATCTCATAATCTTCGCAATAGCCCGGCCACACTTCACGTCATGACTCCCATGCTTAGGAGTGCCTATGGAACACTTACCTTAATTGGAACACCACCTTTAACTTCGCTAGAATGTACCCATCTCCTCCCCGATTTGCATCTTTAGTTGTTCACACGTTTTCTTGAAGAGAACTAACTTTGTTACCTCTTATAGGTCTCGTCGTCTTCCATCATGGCTTCTTTGGGACCACTTCCGCACATAAACGTTACTCCCTTTACTTGTATGACTTCCATCTCGATTTCT
This sequence comes from Fagopyrum homotropicum, assembly GCA_033239125.1. Lineage (NCBI taxonomy): Eukaryota > Viridiplantae > Streptophyta > Magnoliopsida > Caryophyllales > Polygonaceae > Fagopyrum > Fagopyrum homotropicum. Next base: position 106,529,026 of record BSWB01000007.1, read on the forward strand.
CTTAAGTTGTATCGAGTTTCCTTCTACTTGTTTGTCCTTCATTTACGTCATCTCTAATCCTTCTCTTTGACATCCTCTTAAAGGAGTACGAGAAACTCCAAGGTATTCATCCGAACTTAACGTTCCAAACTCGATACTTGAGCTTATTCCTCCTCGTATGAACGCTATCCTATGCCAATAATATCGCCCTAAAGGTGATGATATCTTACTATCATCTTAGCTAAAAGGTTCCATAACTTCATATGCTACTATATATAATAAGGAGACGTATACATAACTATATAAGTCCTAAGTCCATATTACTACTAATATCACGCATTCGGCATTCCATTACAGCAATACATATATATAAATACGGAATATATAAACTCGCATAATATACTTTGCGAGATAGAAGTCATTCTCGTAACTTATTTACGAGATTAAAACGATAATTTATATACGCGTAATAATATATATATATATAAATATATCGATATTTATATACTTGATAAATTTTAATTTACAACGTAAAAATACTCGTAGAAATATTTAAGCTAATAAAGTATCGATAAAAGTAGGGAAATAAATATCGCAAACGCGCCAAATAATTTGGGGCGTTACACTAATCTCCTGTAGAACTAGACAAGTGGTCACCGCCCGGTTATCATACATTTGGCCAATTATGGTTATAAAGGTCAATCCTAGTCCGGTTATTCACTATAACAATAATAACAATGCAAACAAGTCAATACACTCCGTTTCCCGCAAGAAAGAAGAACGGAAAGCCTATAACTTCTAGAAGTCTATAACTTTTAGTCTCAATGATCTCTAAGAGATCTCCACAAGCTAAGATCTCAACCTTAGTTTTACAAATCAGGAAAGGTCAACAACATCATCATAAGCCAAGGAAAGGAACGAGAAAAGCAAGGAAGGAAGCAACTCACCAAAGACGGGGAGACTGCAGGAAGAACCGCACGGGCGGCTGACAACACCGCAGGGGCGGCACTGGGCCAATCCCGTGGGGGTGGCACAACAGAGTTGCGGGGGCGGTTTCTGTGACAGAAACGCCGACTTCTCCTTCGACAACAAGGAACTTCAGCCAAGGCCAAAACTTGCTTCTCTTAACACAAACACACACACACGTCACAACTCAACCAAGGGAGTCTGTGAACATCAACGAATCAACAACGGAAAGGCCAACAAGAATCAAGGTTCAAACTTGATTCTTGAAGAAGAGAAAAAGAGAAGAACGAAAGAAGAAAGCGAAATAGAAGGGAAACGACATGTAGCAACACATGAACGTGAGGGAGAAACAAAGAGGAAGAAGACTTACATGTCCAGCAAGAGATCACAAGGAAGTAAGGTTACAGCCTTCGAGGTTGAAGGAAAACGTATGCAAGAAACGGAAAAAGAAGAGAAAGAGGGAATTTATAGGAACGATGGGAAAAGATAAAAGGAAAGACGTTCTAGGGTTAAGAACATGATATCAAAGTCAACTCATAAGATAGAAGATCGAATCTTTCTATCTATGGAAGGAAATAAAAATGGGACAAAAACTTATCGGCGTGATTTGGGGCAAAACCGCTGGGGCGGTTTGCCCTGCCGTAGGGGCGACTCCCTTCACCACGGAGGCGGTGAAGGTGAAAACTGGGGCATTAAAGTTGTGGCTTTTGTGCTTATAAAAATCATGTATATGATGACTGCCCTATTAGAGGAATCAAAACTACAAGAATTGTTTCTTCTAAATCATATCCCTATGGATCTAACAAAGAGACCAACAATAGTAAAGAATCAAATTGGCAAAACGTGGGTAGTAAGAACAGAAGGAGAGAAAAGCATATAGAAACTTTACAGAAGCTCAACCTTACCTATCTACCAAATTTAATTTTAAAGATGATGCTTCCTTCTTGAGTTCAAACAATAATAGCCAACAACATAAGACTAGCAAGGATGGTGATGATTAGGAGCTTTATGAGAAACCTAATGAGGAAATTTTTTTATCTATGAACACCCAAAACTTGGGTACCGAGGCCAACACCAAATTTGATAAACCCGATGATGAACAACATGAGGGTTCTCTCCCTAATGATGCTAACAACGTAGTTAGAGATGAGTTTCAAAGCCCCCTTACTGTCCAGATGCTTGAGAATGATAAAACTAAAGCATTTAAAGAAACAAAGGATAATTTTATTGAGAAGGAAGAACACGTCCAAGATGAGGATATCCCGAATGCTCTTAACCGAGACTTAACCATTGAAGAATTTACTACTCTTCTCTTCAAGGATGGTAATTTCACTGAAAAATTAATGGTTCTTGGTTTAGACAATTTGTTTCATTCAACTAGAACCAATAGTACAATTAACAAGATGATGGATGCTATGTAGGTCAACCAAGACTCAACTAAATCTGACTCAAGCATTGGGAAGAGGCAGGGGGCTTTGACGATTCAGCTTCTTCCATGCTGAAGGGAAATAAGAAACAAAAATTCACCTAGTCTCTATGAGTGTTTCAAATTAAATATCTCTTATCTATTTGCCTTAAAAAAAACATTTTAGAACAATTATTTCTTCTTTTTTTCTACTTGTGATATTTGTCTTGTGCTGCATTTACTCATTGGCGAAGTGTCTTCTTCTTTCTTATATGTAATTCATAATCTATCATAATCCTATTGATTGTAAAAAGGAGTCTAATCTCCCAATTTTCAAGAACAATGATTACAATTTGGATTACATCAACCCATGACATCCTCTTCTCAATAATGTGAATCCTCTACCTGATACCAATATGACTAACCATTGGAATATGAGTCTTTATCTAACTGTTTTCAAAGTTATATACTACTTGAACCTTTCTAAAATTAATATTTTTATGATATATGATACTATTTGCATTATGAATCATCTTCTTGCCTCAACTATGACTTACTTTTATACCAATATGTTAAAAAGCCATGCCGGTCCTATCTTGAATCTTCAATTGCTATCTAATTGTTCTAAGTTATCTATTGATATCCAATAACTTGTTACGCTAGAAATGTATAACACAAAAGTCTTACAATTTATAACTCGATATAATTTTCTAACTCCTAACGAACCCATAGTGTATGGGTCGTTTTGTAGCAAGGATAGTATTCCGAGGTCGAACACGAAGACTAAGGTGAAATCAAATCTGCAAGTGATCATAGATAGTGCGAATCTAGTCTAAGAAAAGAGAAAGAAATAAAGAAATGAAAATCATGATATTTTTGGTTGGATTTTTGTGGTGATCAAGCAAAGATCACAAATCATGCAATGTTATAAATCAAACTAACAACTCAAGCTAGCAAAACAAACAAGTAACTCAAACACAAGATATGTGATCAAAGAGAGAAAAGTGAATTCTAGAGGTCAAGATTTCCGGTTATGGCATTGAACTCAAGCTTCTAAAGATTCTAAGGACAAAGTTGCGGTGTTGGGAAAGGGTGTTTCTCTAATGGAAGCAATTACCGGGTAAGTCTCATGCTTCACTAATCCCGCACCAAACTCCTATTACCGGGTAGGTCTCAAGGAGCTAAAATTGGGAATTCTACACAAGCCGGACACTACTTAAGGGGCAAACCTCTCCTTACCGGGTAAGTCTCGGAAAATGCAAGTCTCAAGCAACAATCCTAGCACACTCAGTCCAATAGCGGCTTGTGAGGCTCACTACTACCTAGAGTTCATCATCTTAGGTATCTAAGATCGGAAATCACCGGGTAGGTCTCTTCCCTCACTTAGTTTGCTAGCATTAGGTCATAGGTCACCCTAAGCTATATTATGCTTAACAAACACTAGGATTTCAACAACCTAACATCCTAACATACAGATTCATCAATTGAAGAACAATAGAGAGAAAAATCAGGTGGATCATAAGAAAATCGGACGATCTACCTGAAGAACAAGTCGATTTTTCCTTCTGGGTTAGGTTTTGTGCATATGAATCATCCTAAACTAACATACAAGTCCATTCCATAATCACCCAAGCCATAACCATCAATCCATCACTCCATAATCACAATAAACTATCCAATAACATACATTTCAAGATCTAAAATCATCACACAAGCATACATGGTTTTCATAGCTAGATGATGAAAGAAAAGCAAGTAAAAATAAGAAATCTCAACTGAATATAAGTTTTAAAAAAGACTTGACTTACAGCCCTTCAAAAGAAGTTCCAAAACGTTTCTAGCAATGCTTCCAAAAGTTCTTCAACCAAAAGCTCTAAAAATCACTCAAAAACTCACTTTCACTCTAAGTTTTGATCTTCTTCTTCTTCCCCAAATGAGAGAGTTTTTCTTCTTCTCCAAGTCTATCCTCCAATGGAATGAGGTGTGTGTGCGAGAATGTGGGAGGTGTCCTTTTGCAACAGCCTGCAGGACCACTTATATTCTCCATCAAGAGGAAGGGCCGGGCAAAGAGATCGTGGGACACGTGGCACAAGCTGTCAAAAGCCAGAAAATCGACCCAGACAGAAAAATCGTCCGATTTTCCTGAGTGTTAGGTCGATTTTCTTCAACAGGGGCTTGTTATGATCATCTAGCCATGAGTTGCTCCATTGCTTGCACCAATAAGGGTCTTTGTGTCCTTCATTGCTCCAATTATGTTCCTTCAAAGCCTTGAATATGTACCACCATGAGGCTTGACCCTCGAATGTATCGATTAATGTCCAAAAGATCCCCGAAATACCTACGCAACCGATAAAAGCTCGTGTAGACGTCTTTTCTAGAAATATGCATGAATTAAGCGTAAACGTCATGAACTAATGTCAAACCATGCATGAATAACGGGAAAAACTATCTAAATGAATGCCTAAACTAACGTCATAAATCACGTTATCAATATGGTTGAGACTCTTGCTAGGTTGCGCCTCTTTATTTCAAATCTCCTATTTCCAAAAACATTGTTATGAAGAACATCCTACTAACATATGACTATCCTAGTACACAATCCTTGTTTTTTGTTTGTGCTCTTTTTGTTTACAAGAACAAATTTAGTCTAGGTCTTGCTTTCACTTCATGTGCTCAAAGACAAACTGATTGCATGACACGCATAAAATATAAAATCAATTGTCATGAATTGAATGAAAGAACAAGGAAAATGAATATGAAATGGTGCCTTCGGGATTATATGGTGCAAAATAAAGCACCCAACAACTCCCTAAAGTCATAAAATATGATTCAAAAACCGAGAAAGCTCTTATATATTAACCCTATATGCAGTAATGAGTCGAGATTAGTAAGTCCTTCCTATGGCTGCTCACTCTATGAATATGACATTGGTAAGTGTTTGAACTCTTGGGAATCTCTGTTCAATTGGTGTACTAATGTTCGCTATTTTTAGTACCACGAAAACTTGTTCGCTTCCTAGAATGTAGCACACAATGTCTTATATATTTATAACTTGCAATAATCTCCTAAATCTACCTAGCGAACCCACAGTGTATGGATCGTTTTATAGCAAGGCAAGAATTGCAAGACCGATCACAAAGACTAAGGTAAAGTTGAACCGTAAAAATGATCATAAACAGTACAAACCTAGACTAAGAAAAGAGAGAGAAATAAAAAGGTAAAAATCATGATGTTTTTTTGGGTTTTTGGTTGTGATCTATCAAAGATTGGAATGTGCAACGTATCAAATGAAACAAACAACTCGAAGCAATATATGAGAATAATATGAGAAAACAGATTCTAGAGTTCAAGATCTCGGTTATGGCATTAGGTTCAAGATTCATATAATGTAAGGACAAGTTGCGGATTGCTAGAGGAATGAGCGTTTCTTCTATGGGAACAATTACGGGGGAAGTCTCATGTCCCACTATCCCTTACCAAACTTCCTATTACCGGGTAAGTCTCAAGGGACTAAGGTTCAGGAATTCAACACAAACCGGTTCACTACCTAGGGTTCAAACCAATCCTTACCGGGTAAGTCTTGGATAAGACTCGACTTATGCAGGAAACCTAGCACACACAATCCAATAGAGGTTTTCACACATCTACTACCTAGAATTCATCGTCTTCTATACCTAAGGGAGGAAATCACCAGGTAAGTCTCTTTCTGCCCTTAGTTTGCTAACTTAGGACAAGTCCTAGCTAGATTCAACTCAATAAACACTAGGGTTTATGCAATCGAACATCCTAACATAAAGATTCATCAAAAACGGAACAACAGAGGAAAACCTCGGGTGGATCATATCAATCTAGGCCGAGATTCATGAAGAACAAGTCGAGACTCCTAAGAGCTAGGGTATCGAGCAGAAAAATCATCCTAAACTAACATGCAAGCTCATTCTATCATTATCCAAGCCATAACCATTAATCTATCACCCTAGAATCACAAATGTTTAGCCTATAGCACTCATCATGAGATCAACATTCATATTCATCTTCAAAAAACAAACCATGGTGAAAAAGAGAGAGAGAGAGAGAGAGAGTTTATTTGAAAGTTGTTCGATAACAAGGTCTTACAATACTCTAACAAATGTTCAAAAGCGGATCTTACAAACACCTTCAAGGTTTTCCACACAAAAATCACTCAAATCTCACACACAAGTGTTCTAAGGGAGGATTCTCTTCCAAGTGAGAGAGTTCTTGCTCTAACGAGTCTGAATGAGGGAACAAAGGGTCAACCTGCAATCCCAAGGGTGTACACTACCTCAACAAAGCAAAGGTCGGAATATGAATTTCGTGACAAGTGTCGAAAAACTGCCCATGAGGGAAATCTCGACCCAATATCGGAGAACCGTGGCCGCGGGAAAAAGGCAGACTTCGGGGGCGAGATTTCAGATTCTTTATGCGAACCCTCATCCTACGAAAACCGCGGGTAGTACAATATTTAGGAACCTCGGTCGAGATCAATAATGCAGCAACCCGAGACACTTGTTTTCTTTTTAGCTCCAAGATTGCTTCCTTTGGATCCCGAGTACGTTCCGCCTCGAGGCTTGATCCTCAAATGTGTCGATAACGTCCAAAAGATCGCTGAAATCCCTGAAAAACTGACAAAAGCCCATGTAGACATCTTTTCTAATAATATGAATCGATCAATGCATAAATGCCACAAACTAATGCCAATGCATGCAAAAACAAAGGGAAAATCTACCTAAATGCAAGCCTAAACTAAGGTCATATAACTCATAAGTCATGTCATCAGCTAACTTGATCTTGAGTTTCTTTTGGGATCTCATGGACATAATAAAGGATACTGTTCGCTCCAAAAGGTGTGTGCAAGCTTTAATATTTATACCAAGAATAATTGCAAATAGCGAACCCGGAGTGTACTGATCGATTGTAATAAAAGCAAGAATTCCAAGGTCAAACACAGGGACTATGGTGAAACAAAGATCGGTAATTCAGGTTGTCAAATAACCACAAGCAACAAGCAAGGATATCAAAGATGATATAAAAGTCAGATAAAGAGAATGCGGATTCTAGGGATTAAAGCATACAATTGTGGTTCCGACTCAAGATTTCAAAAGATAATGTGGACAAAACTGAGGTTTGCAAAGGGAAGGTGTTTCTAAGGTGGGAATAGATTACCGGGTAAGTCTCACTACTCACTATCCCAAACCAAAGATCCTCTCACCGGGTAAGTCTCAAGGTACTAAGGAAAGGAACTATAATCTCAAACCAACACACCACCTAAGGGGATAGAATTAACCTTTACCGGGTAAGTCTCAGGCTAACTCTCAAATATGGGATGAAGGCACACTCAAACCCCAATAAAGGATAAACCTTTATTACCTACACTCATGATCTTGGGTAAACAAACAAAGGAATTACCAAGTAAGTCTCATCCTAGGCTTGCGTTGAACCAGGAAAGGTATAACAAGGATAGGATTTGGCAAACAGAAACCTCAACTCAGATAAGGAATCAGGAGAGGGCTCACCTCGTTCAGATCATATCCCATCCCGTCCGAAATGTTCTATGACTGACCGAGGTGTTCGTCGGTTAAGGTAAAGGCTCGAGCTTTCAGGGTCCACTGGGATTAAGATCATTCTATCATCGTCTTTCCCACAACTTTCAGCCAATCACCCTAGAATCGCATAAAGAACTTAGCCAACAATCATCATGATAACAATAATCAAATATGTGAGAAAGAAATCAATATTCAAACAAGAAAACCTTAACACAAAGGTCTCAATAACTAAATCAAACAACAAACAATCAGCGTTCCTCAATCACAAATCAGAAAAGACAACAATCAAAACCAATCTAAGAAAATCTTACAAACTTCCTTCAAAGCCAACTTCAATCTAGATTCCTTCCTTCCTTGATCTTCAAACTTCAAAACTTCCTTCAAAACTCTTCAAAAAATTGGTGATCCAAAGATTTGAGATTTCATGATCCGAAGATGCTGAATTCCAGAAAATCAGCCCATATATATAGCAGAATTATCTTCCAAAGATAAAATATCTTTAAAAGATAATTTTCTTAAAATATGTCTCCATATCTTCCAAAATATATCAGCCAAAAGATATTCTTCCTTCCAGAAATCCAGCAAAAAATATGTGATATTCACTTTCCAAAAATAGAAGATCTCAACCAAAAATAAGGATCTCGCGTCCGGTCATCATCTTCGCCTCGGTCCAGACTATCCTGAAGATCACCTCGGTCAAGGTGGTACTGTAGCTGACCGAGGAGAGTCTTAGCTGAGAATGAAATTCTCTAATCTGGTCCAAAATCAATCTTCTAAATTATTTTCATGCTTCCTGAGATCTTCTTATAACTCCTCAATGCTTCAGAATGTAGCTCCAATGACTCCTTATCTTCCTTAGCTCCATTTTGTCCAAAACGTGCCATTTTCCCTACAATACAACGAAACTAGGTGTAGACCTCGATTCCCGCAAAGGTAGACAATACAACAATATAATCAAAGAATATATATCCATACATGCAGATTTATGAAGATAAAACGTCTAAACCAATCCCAAAATATAGACAATAATACATGCTATCAAAATACCCCATACTTGTCCCGTGCTTGTCCCCAAGCAAGATCCAAATCTTAGATACAAGATAGAATGGATTATAAGTCATCAAAAAGATCAATGAAAAACATTTCAAAACATTTTGGTGGTGTGCTCCACTCTTAGATCACCCTAAGAGAGTGCTTCATGGCAAATAAAATCAAGACATGATCAAAACATTTTTTAAATATAAGAAAGTTGATCATCTTTGCATAAAATCATAGAATGCATAATAAATCATATTTATCGAAATCAATCATGTATAATCCAGTTTAAACCACCAAGTCAATCAACAAGCTCGAGGTCTCAAGGGCTTCCAAAAGAGGTCAAGAAACGTGTCAAGGTGGGAAGTATATAGGGTAATGTCGTGCTAGAATCCGGGAATAAAATTTTACTTCACTTTCTTTGAATCACAACATCTTGCACCAATAAGCTTTGTTTATTTTCACTTTACTTTACTTTTTGGGATGCATAGATAGAGGTGCATAATAACCGAAGCCTAGGAGATCAACAATCATCAATTTCTCGAGATGCCTCAAACCCTTGATGCACATACCATGACCCGTTAGGAATATCGATCAATCCGACATTGGCAAGACATAAACACCCGACTATGTGAATGATGTTGAGTTACTCATCATCAAGATCAATGTCCCCAAACCTAATTGTTTCTTTCTGACACTTTCAGCCAACATCTCAACTTCACTTTCACTTGCATTTTGTCACTTGCTTCCAAATTCCCGGATAGGTAAAGGGAGGCAAATATGTATATGAGGGGTTAAAGCATGGTCAAGAAGAAGAAGAGGAGAGAATGAATTGCCTTAGTCATCCCAGGAAGAATGTGATAGAACTCATCATGTGGTGTCAACTTTCAAATCCAACATAATTTTGATAAAAACAAAGTATTAAACATGCTAAAACTTCAAACAAAGCATTTTGCAACATAAACATATCATAAACCTTTCGAGCATATAAAGATTTCAAAACCAATCTGCAGGAAAAATCATCATCGAGGTCATATCCAAAGAAGAAGCACAAAACGTTTCAAAAAACTTTCAGTTAAGAACCATCTTGGTCGAGGTGTTTTGGCGTCATCCGAGGTGTTCATCCTCAATCGGCCATGAACGTCTCGGTCGAGGCATAGATTTTTTTTTTCAAACCAATTTTTACGTTTTTCTCAAACAGAAACCTATATGTATGCATGTAATAACAAATAAGCACATAGAGCATAATAAACAGTAATATCCAAGGGAGTCATACAAACCATAGTAGCACATAAGTCAAGTAATACATCCAAATACCCTATACTTTGGACATATTGTCCCAATGGGTCAAATATAAGTCTAAAAACAGAATACTCACCAGACCTAGCTGAACTGCATAAAAAATAAAGAAAATCCATGAAGCTCTAGTCCTCGTCAGTTGGCGGTAGTGGATGTGGAACGTAGGGATGATGGGAAGGATCGAACGAATAGCCCATAAACTGCTGATATTGTAGCTCCATCATCCGTCTAGTATAGTGATGGCTCTCCTCCATCCGATGCGTCCATCCCTCTATATGTCTGCGCTCATCAGCGACGTGCTCAATGATGTCAATTGTCAGGGCTGCGTAGGCATCAACCATCTGGTCGGTGAGATCATCAATCCGTCGGTGGGTCTCGGGATCTCTAAATCGGTGGGATCTGCGCTGAGGTGGTGGTGGTGGTGATGCTTTCCTCTCATCCTCTATCGTCTTGTCATCAAGGTCAACAACGGGAGCACTAGGTCCGCCGGTATCAGTACCGGTCTCCATGGAAGCTCCTATATCATACCTCTCATCATCATCATCATCGTCATTAGCTGCATCTCCAGCATCTTGCATGTAAGGGAACCAAGCAGCAGACCAATACTGATGATCAAAAATAGAAAACTAGGATGACCACATAATGCCCTGTGGAGCAATCTTCTGCCATGGCATGGCAACGTAGGGCGTGCCAAGGCCACGAGGAACTAGAATACGATGGGTGATCATCTCCTGCATTCCCAGCGGCTTCGCAGCCGCGACAAGTGTACAACTAGATAAGTCCAAGTCCATTGAAGTGGCGATGTGGGTCACCAACCCACCACAACAGATATCGCCCTTCGACTTCCCCTTTATCTTATGCAAATCACCTGCCAACATGGCAGCAAAGTCTGGCACTCCTCCAATCACCATACAAAATAAACTCAGCAGCTCCCCCTGACGGACCTTCTGGGCTTAGTACACGCCAGAAGAGTCTCACTAAAGATCCGGTGATCCAAACGGAAAGCAAGATGGAAAATGATGCGCTCCCGGGAATCTCCGGGCCGCCACCTGTCACTGTGATCTGTAATGTGGGCAATCTCGCCCCAAAAACTCTGAGCCACCGCTCGGGAAGGAAAATCTACCACGATCGGTATAGGGAAGCCGAAAATCTCCCTAAACTGATCCATCGGAACTACGTAGTTCCTGTTCAGCAGCCGGTACTTGATTCCTTGATGCTCCGGTACGTAGGTCACCGAACTCACAAACTCCAACGTCGGCTCCAGATAAGTCGGCGCTCTGATATCCATGAACTCCTCCAAACCAACCATGGAGATCATCTTCTTCAAGTCCTCCACCACATGGAGGCACTCGAAGGCATCAACGTGAAGAAAACACGGGGCAACGATTTGGCGCCCGCAAATCCGATCATATTCCTTCTAGTGTCGCTCGTGGATCACCGGAATGGAAAACTGAGAAGTAGAGGAAGGGGAAGACTGGCGTGAACTGCTAGGCATGTCTCTCAAGGCCAACTGGCAATCTGATCTGTTGCTCATTTTTTTGGATGAACACCTCGGTTACCCAAGAACACCTCGGCCGAGACACAGTCAACTAGACCGAGGCAAACTGTTGTTCGAACGCAAATCTTGAATCTGTAAGCTCCCCCCCCCCAAAAAAAAACACTACCAAAAGCTTCCTAAGGGGTACTTATATCCTTTTTAGCAACAAACTATGGCAACCAAAGCCAAATCTACACAGAATTGACAAAAGAAGGGAAGAGTTAGGGTTTGGAACGAAATACCCCAGATTCTGCAGATTGAAGCGTTTTCCTTGCTGTTTGTTGCTTGGAAACTGAATATCTAGCTTCCACCGGTGAAATCGAGCCAAGAAACATGGAAAATAAGCAAGAATCGAGAATTTGAGGATGGAGTGCCGCTGCGGTCGAGGTGAGGGTAGAGAGGGAAAAAGTGGAAGAGTGAGAAACCGTCGCGCCTTTTATACCCCTCGCTGAATTTGATTACACCTCGGTCGAGATGTTCCTGAGTGAACCGAGGTGTCAGAGTGGCTGTCAGACCTAGTCGCCTCAGACCTAGTCGCCTCGGTTGACCAAGAACATCTCGGTCGAGGTCCTGTGACTACACCCGAGATGTGTCTCAGTCAAGCTCCGTCTTCTCAATTTCTCGAACTTCCGTCCTTCCAATGTAGCTCCTGAGCTGTAATCCTTCCTTAGAAAGTATATGGTTCCTGCCTAGAGGATGCAAAAACAAAACGAAGCAAACTATCTAAAACTAAGCTAGAAAAAGGAAAACAAAGCAATATCTTGGGTTGCCTCCCAAGAAGCGCTTGGTTTAAGGTCGCTAGCTGGACCGTACGTCATCATCAAACAAGGTGTAAGGTGTCCTCACCCCAAACTTCATCTTCATCATGGGGTGAAACAAAGGATTTCATCCAATGTTCCAACAAATGCAAGTGTTGATCGGGAAACGAATCATCAATAGGTAGGTCATCCTTCTCGAGCGAGGTGAGAGGCAGCCGGCTGAGGTGATCCGCAACAGAATTCTCGGATCCCTTCTTATCACGAATCATTGGGTCAAACTCTTAAGGCAAGAGAATCCAACGAATGAGGCGCGACTTTGCATCTTTCTTAGTAAGCAAGTAATGAATAGTTGCATGGTCAGTGTAAACAATAACTTTCGCTCCCACTAAGTAAGAGCAAAACTTCTCAAAAGCATAAACAACTGCCAAAAGCTCCTTTTCGGTGGTGGTGTAGTTCAGTTGAGCTTCATCTAGCGTCTTGCCAGCATAGTAAATGGTGTTGGTCCGGCCATCCTTCTTTTGTCCAAGTACCGCTCCTACGGCCACGTCACTAGCATCACACATGATCTCAAAGGGAAAGGTCCAATCGGAAGGTTGAATAAAGGGAGCGGTAATCAACGCTTCCTTTATCCTGTAAAAAACATCAAGGCATTCCTGCGAAAACTCAAAAACAACATTCTTATTCAAAAGATTAGTGAGTGGTTTAGAGATTTTAGAGAAATCCTTGATGAACCTCTTGTAAAAACCTGCATGCCCAAGAAAACTCCGCACACCCTTAACAGAACAAGGGGGAGGAAGTTTCTCAATAGTCTCGATCTTAGCTCGATCGACCTCAATACCTCGGTTGGAAACGAGGTGTCCTAGAACAATTCCTTCGCTTACCATAAAGTGACACTTCAACCAATTTAAAACAAGATTAGTGTCTTCACAACATTGTAGCACTAGAGAAAGGTTAGCCAAACAGATATCAAAAGAGGAACCATATACTGAAAAGTCATCCATGAATACTTCCATGATCTGTTCTATATACTCGGAAAAGATGGCCATCATACAACGCTGAAAAGTAGCTGGTGCGTTACACAATCCAAATGGCATCCTCCGGTAAGCGAATGTCCCCCATGGACAAGTGAAAGTGGTCTTCTCTTGATCATCCGGATGAATAGGAATCTGAAGAAGCCACTATAACCATCTAAATAGCAAAAATGGGAGTGCTGAGCTAACCGTTCAAGCATTTGGTCGATGAAGGGAAGCGGGAAATGGTCCTTTTGGTGGCCACGTTCAGCTTCCTATAATCAATGCACATCCTTCAGCCAGTAATGGTCCTAGTAGGAATCAACTCGTTGTTCTTGTTTGTCACAACAGTCATCCCTCCTTTCTTTGAAACTACATGCACCGGGCTCACCTACTTGCTATCCAATATGGAAAATATAATATCTTCATCCAACAACTTAAGAATCTCTTTCTTCACAACCTCTTTGATGATCGGATTTAACCGTCTTTGAGGTTCCCGTGAAGTCTTATGATCGTCCTCCATTAGTATCTTATGCATACAAAAAGAAGGCTTAATACCAACAAGATCATCAATAAGATAACCCAAAGCCTTTCTATGTTTCTTCAGAACATGCATCAGTTTAGACAATTCAATTTTAGAAAGGGAAGCACTAACGATAACGGGATAAGTAGAATCTGGACCAAGGAAATCATACCTCAAGTGACTTGGAAGTGGTTTAAGCTCTAGGACTGGGGGTGCTTTCTGAGGTAGATATGTGCCTCCTCCTTCCAATGAAGTGGACTTAGATCGAAGAACTGGACTTTCAGAAGTCTCAGTTGACATCATCTCGCTTGCTACCTCGGTCGGGATCCGAGGTGGGTGACCAAAATGTTTTTCAAATAAGAACACCTCGCTTGCTCCAGAAGGTGCCTCGGTCGAGGTATTGGAATTGGAACCGAAACCTAACGTGCTTTTCTTCTCCTGAATCAGTTTATCAAGTCTAGCTCATGGATATGCTTCCAATTGTTCCAAGCTTCGCACATCTGCATCACAAGAGACATCTATACCTTCCTCCATTAAACTAAAACTAAGAACTTTTTCAAGAGGATCTTTAATAAGGATAGAGTTCACCAATTCTCTAGATTCTTCTTCATCATAGATGTTGAAGATGTCATCCTCCAACGGCTCTCCCTTCATTGCAGCCAGCAATGCAAACTCCACATGATCGCCATTAATGTTGAATTTCAACTTGACGTTCTTACAATCCACGTTACAACCTGAAGTTGCTAGAAATGGTCTCCCGAGAATGATAGGGATGGGATAATCTGCGAGAATATCAAGCACAACAAAGTCTATATGTATGTAGTAATTACCTAACTTGATGGGAACGTCCTCTAAAATACCAACGGGATGGGTAATGGAGCGATCCGCCATGTATAACATCATCTTCACGGGTTTGGGATCTCCAAGTCCGACCTTCTCACATAGCTCCAGCGGAATGATGCTCACGCTGGCTCCTAGATCACATAATGCATCATAAGTTACATCTCCAACTTGAATGGGAATGCAAAACGAACCGGGATCTCTCAATTTAGGTGACATCTTCTCCTTCATGATTTGAATGAGCTCCGAAGATCTAGATGTCATCCTTACTTCTCCAAAATATTCTAGTTTCCTCTTCCTTGATAAGATCAATTTCAGAAACTTTCCATAGCCGGACATCCCTAGAATGACATCAATAAAAGGGATGTTAATATGTAGTTTATTCATAAGGTCTAGAACCTTACCAAAGTGCTTGTCTATATGTGCCTCGCCCTTGACCGAGGAATGGGAGTGGTGGTTTATAAGCAGGAGGTGGAACATAAACTTCAGATCTTTCTTTTGCTTTTTGGGGCTCCATCTCGGTTGGCACCTCGACCGAGGTGTTCCTCGTCTGATCTTGGTCCGAGGTGTTCCTCATTTGGTCGGGGCTCGACCGAGGTATTGGATCTGCAATCTTCAAATCTATTGCATGCTGTAATAGCCATGATCAGTCCTTTTGGGTTGCTCTATGTCCTTGCTGGGAGCTTCCCTGGATCTCTTGGCGCTTCATTCGCCTTGTTGAAAAATTGTTGCTCTAAGGCTTTTTGTGTCTTTGAGAATGAATCCATCGATGTCTCCATAGCGTTGAGCTTGATCAAAATTGCCTCCACCGTAGTGTCTGGCTTCTTTGGTGGATGGGACGAACTTGATGCAGGCTCTTGGCTTCTCAATGGAGTAGAAGAAGAAGAGGGGGCATTAAGAGCATTTTCAGCATGAGAATAAGGGTTACCGGAATTTTGTTGATTAGATCTCCAATTGTTGTTGTTGGAGTTTCTGTTGTTGTTGTTGTAATTGTTGTTCCGCAGCCCTTGATAGTTGTTTCTTCCTTGGTATCCACCGTCTTGCTCCTTCTTCGTTTGATCTACTAAAAGCTCCTTCAATGCCTTTACTTCATTGCTAAGCGAGGTGAGTTGAGCTCTATTTGATGATGTGTCTTGGAAGCTAACTCTCCTTGCTCCATCTTCAACTCTTTGATGAGAGTACTTCTCCATGTGCAAAGCTTGCTTTTCAATGAAATCCCAAGCTTCATCTATCGGCATATCCATGAAAGTGCCGGCGGAAAGTAATTGGAGCTTGAATTGAGTATCTCCATCCGAACCCTTGAAGTATATCTCCAGCAACTCGATCTTTGGAATCCCATGATGTGGGCAATCCAACAAAAGATCCTTGAATCTCTCCCATGACTTGGACAAACTCTCTTTGTCCTTCATAATAAAAGCATTGATCTTGCCCCTCAATTCAACGGTCTTAGAAGGGGGAAAGAACTTAGTAAGAAACTACGTCGTCATCTCTTCCCAAGTGTTGGTTTTTCCAGCCGGAAGAGATTGATACCAAGCAAGCGCCTTGTCTTTCAAAGAGAAGTAGAAAGGCCTCAACTTGTAGTTGTTATTCTCCACTCTTGATGGTCTCAAAGTCTCCATCAGAATCTCATAGTTTTGCAAATGCTGATGTGGGATTCTCTCTCTAAATCTCCAAATTGATATTGTCGAATCATGGTTAGAACTTGAGGTCTAAGTTCATAATCATGCTTAGCTGGATCTCCTAGGTTGACTCTTGGATGCCTGACTTGCTGATTGGGGTCCATCCTTTGTCCTAGGGTTCGTAGAACTCAAACAAAAAGAATATCTCGGATTGGCATCCGAGGTGGTGGGTGTATCTCGGCCGGAGCAACTAGGACTGGGTCTTGCCTTGGTCGAGCATCTGAGATCGGTCGAGGTAGAAACTGAGCCCTTAGAGCGGCCATATCAGCTTCAATTTCTTTAGTTCTTTCGCGAGTCTCGTCTCTCTCTCTCTCTCTCTCTCTCTCTCTCTCTCTCTCTCTCTCTCTCTTGCTGTAGTTCTTCTTTACTGAGGCGCAGTTGTTCTAATGCCTCCTTCAACTCGGCTTCAAGATCGCGATTGTCTTGATTGACCATCTTAGCTTCTTTCAATCTTCGTTTGTAGGTCTTTTCTGGTTCGGGATCGTAAGGAACGATTTTCTTTCAAACACGAGTTCTTCGCATAAACCTAAGGAAAGATCCTGCGAAATCAATCAAGTAAAGTGGTCAAAAGCAACAAGGGCAATAGCCTCGAAAGACAACCGAAACCAAACTTGGTCTTCACCAAGTCCCCGGCAACGGCGCCAAAAACTTGTCCGCTCCAAAAGGTGTGTGCAAACTTTAATATTTATACCAAGAATAATTGCAAATAGCGAACCCGCAGTGTACGGATCGATTATAATAAAAGCAAGAATTCCAGGGTCGAACACAGGGGCTATGGTGAAACAAAGATCGGTAATTCAGGTTGTCAAATAACCACAAGCAACAAGCAAGGATATCAAAGATGATATAAAAGTCAGATAAAGAGAATGCGGATTCTAGGGATTAAAGCATACAATTGTGGTTCCGACTCATGATTTCAAAAGATAATGTGGACAAAGCTGAGGTTTACAAAGGGAAGGTGTTTCTAAGGTGGGAATAGATTACCAGGTAAGTCTCACTACTCACTATCCCAAACAAAAGATCTTCTCACCGGGTAAGTCTCAAGGTACTAAGGAAAGGAACTATAATCTCAAACCAACACACCACCCAAGGGGATATAATTAACCTTTACCGGGTAAGTCTCAGGCTAACTCTCAAATATGGGATGAAGGCACACTCAAACCCCAATAAAGGATAAACCTTTGTTACCTACACTCATGATCTTGGGTAAACAAACAAAGAAATCACCGGGTAAGTCTCATCCTAGGCTTGCGTTGAACTAGGAAAGGTATAACAAGGATAGGATATGGCAAATAGAAACCTCAACTCAGATAAGGAATCAGGAAAGGGCTCACCTCGTTCAGATCATATCCCATCCCGGCCGAGATATTCTATGACTGACCGAGGTGTTCGTCGGTTAAGGTAAAGGCTCGAGCTTTCAGGGTCCATTGGGATTAAGATCATTCTATCATCGTCTTTCCCACAACTTTCACCCAATCACCCTAGAATCGCATAAAGAACTTAGCCAACAATCATCATGATAACAATATTCAAATATGTGACAAAGAAATCAATATTCAAACAAGAAAACCTTAACACAAAGGTCTCAATAACTGAATCAAACAACAAACAATCAGCGTTCCTCAATCACAAATCAGAAAAGACAACAATCAAAACCAATCTAAGAAAATCATACAAACTTCCTTCAAAGCCAACTTCAAGCTAGATTCCTTCCTTACTCGATCTTCAACCTTCAAAACTTCCTTCAAAACTCCTTCAAAACTCTTCAGAAAATTGGTGATCCGAAGATTTGAGATTTCGTGATCCGAAGATGTTGAATTCCAGAAAATCAGCCCATATATATAGGAGAGTTATCTTCCAAAGATAAAATATCTTAAAAAGATAATTTCCTTCAAATATATCTCCATATCTTCCAAAATATATCAACCAAATGATATTATTCCTTCCAGAAATCCAGCAAAAAATATGTGATATTTACTTTCCAAAAATAGAAGATCTCAACCAAAAATAAGGATCTCGCGTCCGGTCATCATCTTCGCCTCGGTCCGGACTATCCTAAAGATCACCTCGGTCGAGGTGGTATTGTAGCTGACCGAGGAGAGTCTTAGCTGAGAATAAAACTCTCTAATCTGGTCCAAAATCAATCTTCTAAATTATTTTCATGCTTCCTGAGATCTTCTTATAACTCCTCAATGCTCCAGAATGTAGCTCCAATGACTCCTTAGCTTCCTTAGCTCCATTTCGGTCCAAAACGTGCCATTTTTCCTACAATTACAACGAAACTAGGTGTAGACCTCGATTCCCGCAAAGGTAGACAAAACAACAATATAATCAAAGAATATACATCCATACATGCAGATTTAGGAAGATAAAGCGTCTAAACCAATCCCAAAATATAGACAATAATACATGCTATCAGACACTTGTCAAAATTTAAATCAGTTTGGCCTACTCTAAAATTTTTAGGTGTTATTTCTATTGTTGTTTTCGACTCCTTTAATACTAATTGGCTGTTGTTGATCTCCTTCTTGATGTGCATGCTTGATTCTAGATAAAAGAAAATAACTGGTGATACTAAATTAATTGAAGGAAAGTACAATTTTCTCGACCAACTGATTGGTTTCGATTATGTTTTTATGGTGAAGCTTTTGATGAAGAAAATTTTCTTTCATCTTAGCGACTAATCATTCTATTAATTCCGTAGTGAATCATGATAATGAACACATAAACACTGATGGTTTGTGTCGTATTACTTGCTTATCCGACCTTTGTATTTTTGTGGTCATTTTTCCACCCCTTATATTATAAATTATCAGAACATTTATAATGCTTGGGTCTACTAGTTGTTTGAGATGCAGGTTCAGTGAACGAAAACAGTCATTTCTCACTTCACTGACTATGGGAGAAAGTTTGTGTAAAAAACAGCAAGTAGAATTAAACAATCTCCAAATATTGTATGACAACAACCTGGACAACGAGTTGTGTGAACTCGATGAGAACAATTCTACTAACTTCACATAAATAATGGATGTACTTTTTAGATCATATGTATAATTGGATACCAACTACTATTGCACTAAGTATCTCCATTAACTACTTTTTAAGAGAATTTCTACCTTCATTTCATACACCAATCCCATATTTCTTGTCATATCTCTTAAATAGTGTGAAGCTACTTTCTATATCTCTAGAAGTTTTCTATCTGCTCGGAGCTCGGATCCTTGGCTTCATTAGAATATCAACCAAAGAACAAATCAAGGGAAAATTGAAAACCAACCTGGCCATTGACCAGAAAATAAAAAACCAATCTGGTCATTGGTCAATGGACAAGTTAGATATATATCAAGACACGACTATATATGATCACCCCACAATGAAATTTAGGCCAAGTGATATCCTAAATAAATATAAAATAAGTAAAAATACCAATCTAATAAATAAACGCAAAGACACTCTAGGTAGGAATGTGTTAGCATGAAATATTGCGATATTCTAAGCACTTATTTTGATTGTTTTTCTCTCATTATTGTGTACATGGATGAAGTTTTGAAGCAATTGTTAGCTTGTTCCTCTATTATTGTCAATATGGATGTCTACACTAGCTTTGTGTTGATTGTAGACGAAAAGGAGCTAAATGGGAGCTATTGAGGGAGAAAAGAGAGGATTCGATCATATCCGAGGATTAGGAACACATCAAGGAAGCTAAGGAAGAAGCTAGGATGAAGAATGTCACGACACAAAGGAAACCACAAGTATTCTACACTTCCACGCCCTAAATTACGGCCGTAGAAGAGTCCACACTCTAAACCACGGCCGTGGATCTTAGCATCATGAGCGTGGAGCATTCCAGTAAGTTACACGGCCTAAAGTACGGCCGTGGAAGTCACAAGAGACCGTAATCCATTTCCAAGCCCTAAACTACGGTCGTAGAAACCCTTGAGACCGTGATTTAGACGATCTTTTGACGCGTCTTTATTTGCCACGTTATTTACGTGATGGGCATGGACGGTTATTTCTTTCCCGTCTTATAAAAAGGTCAGAAAAGAGAGTTTTGGGGATCCGCGCTTACGCCCGCTTAATCTCGCAACATTTGCGATTGATCCCGCAGAGACGCTGACGGCCGCTTACCTTGCTTGGAGAATTCTTGCCTAGGGTGGATTGAAGATCGCCGAAGGTTTTAATCTCTTTCTTAGGTTTTGACATTGAAGACGGATTGACAACATGTTCTTCATACTTACCTTAGATCATTGTGAGGTTTTGTATTCTATATTCTGAATCCATTGATTATCGCTTCTTGTGTTCGGATTTGAGAATTGGTTTTGAAGTTTTATAAAGTATTCGAGGGTTTTCACCTTTTATTCTCTTTGATTTGAATATTGATATCATGACAATGATTGTTGGCTAAAACCCTTTAGCAATTCTAAGGTGAAGGGTTGATAGTTGTGGCTTAGATGATGATAGATCAATCGTAAATTGATTGGACCGTGAGAGTTAGAGAGACTTCGTCGACGAACCCAAATCACGGGTTGTTCTTGGAGTTCCACAGTCGTAGTCCTCAAGATCTGGCCGTGATTTACCCTAATATACGAACTTTTCTTTTACTTTGATCCAAGGTTACAGATTTGCTTTAATCTAGTCTAGGTTTATCCTTTTCTAGGTAGTAGTGAGACTCATCACCCTCTATTTCGATTTCGAGTGTCACAACCTTAATCGTTTTAGTTAGTCTTGATCCTTGGGTTACAAGTTTGGGTATTTGAGATTAATTCTTATCCATAGATCCTTTTTATACTGAAGCCTCAACAACCTTTATAGAGAGTGTCTTTAGATAAGTGTTAGCATGAAATATTGTGATGTTTTAGGCACGTTTTCTAAGTGTTTTTGATTCATATTGATAGTCTTTGATTTAGCATTGTTGCATTTGTGAGCTAGTTTGCCTATATTGTCGATATGGATGTCTACACTAGCTTTATGTTGATTATAGGTGATTGAGAGTCATTTCCGAACGAAATCGAGCAAAGAAGAGTTGATTGAGTATGTCCATGGATTGAGGGCATTATTAGGAGCAAAATGGAGTTCAACTTGAGGAATGCACGAGGTTAGGGAAGAATCACGTTCTTGCCCTAAACCACGCTCTAAAATACGGCCGTACTACAAACCACGTTTAGTTCCACGGCCGTGGAACCTTGCAAAGAGAGGCGTGATGCATTCCAGTAACTATTACGGTCGTGGAATCCATGGTTCAAACCGTGACACTTTCCACGCTCTAAATTACGGTCGTGGAACCTTCCACGACCGTGATCTTGGCGATCTTTTTCGCCACATTTTGAAGCCACGATCTTTTGAAGATTGGGCCGGGCCGATATTTTATCTTGCCCTATAAAAAGACGGACGAAGAGAAATTCCGTCACCTCACTTTAGACCTTGGCTTAAACCTTCGCTTAGCGGCACTTACCCTCGTTTAACCCTCTCTTAGAGGCATTTACATCTCGTTGGAGATCGAAGTTCGTGCTTGGGATTTGCCCTAATCTCGCACTTTTGGTGGAGATTGCTGTTGAGATTTCCGGATTGGCGGAAGATCGAAGTTTTTGGAAGATTGTTGCAAGAAGATTTCTCCTCTTGTTTAGGTTTGATTTAGAAGACGGATTGACATCCCGTTCTTCTTTCTTTCCTAAGGTTGTGATTGTTTGCTTTATTCTGAATCTATTGACAATATTCGTTCTTGATTGTGACTTTGAGATTGGTTTGAAGTTTATTGAAAGTTTTCGGAAGTTTTCATCTTTCAATCTTTTAATCTTTGAATTTGATATCAACATGACTGTTATTGGCTAAAAACCCTTAACAATTCTAAGGTGAAGGGTTGATAGTTGTGGCTTAGATGATGATAGATCGATCGTAAACAGATTAGACCCTGAGAGTTAGAGAGAATCGTCGACGAACCCTAAATCACGGTTTGTTCTTGAGTTCCACGGCCGTGGAGTCTCAAGATCTACCCGTAATTTCCCTTAAGTTTACGAACCTGCTTTTGCTTTAATCCAAAGTTAAAGATTTGCTTTAACTTAGTTTAGGCTTGCCTTTTCTAGGTGGTAGTGAAGCCTCAACAACCTCTACCTCGATTGTGAGTGTCACAACCGTAATCGGTTAAGTTAGTCTTGATCCTTGGATTGCAAGTTTGGGTATTTGACATTAATTCTTGCCTTTAGAACCTTTCTATATTAAAGCCTCAACAACCTGTATAGAGAGTGTCTTGTAGGTGAGTCATATAAGGTTTTTGGAACTTCACCGTACGATTACCTTACATTAGCATACCTTTGCATATCTCAACTCTGTCTTTATATCATTAGTATATCTTGAATCGATTGCCACAACTGGATACTTGGATCTTTAGGATTGTTGTTTTCCCAATATTTGCAAAAACTCTCATATTTACTCGCTTGATAATCTGCAATTGAATTTGTTCCCACCCAAATCCCTGTGTTCGATACTCTGGAATTCTTGCTTAACTACGTCGATCCGTACACTGCGGGTTTGCTTGCTTGATTCTAGTTTTATATATTTAAAGCTTATTTGCACACACCTTTAGGGGCGAACAAGTTTTTGGCGCCGTTGCCGGGGATTTGGTTTCGGCCGAATTCGGTAGCCGGTTGTCAAGCTTGGGAGCTTGCTCTCGTTATTTGATATTACTTTGAGTGCATGCGCAGGTCTAGGAACACCGAAGATCTCTTACCTCTTGATGAAGAGCTAGAGAAAACTTTAAGGCAAAAGTGCAAGGAAAAGAAGATGGCTGAAGGACATGAACGTGATCTTCAAGCGGAGTTGGCGGAGAAGGAAGCTCAACTCCAATGGAATGAGACCCTCCGCCAGGATGAAATGGATCGTCATCAATCTCAAGTTAACAATCTACAAGACATGATCTTCCAAATGAGGATAGAACTAAGCAACCTTAAGAATAAGGGAAGCAAGAAATCCTCAAGAAGAGCATCAAGATCTAGAAGAAAAGGTCACTCATCCGCTGATGATAGTGATTCTTCCATGCCACCACTAGAAGAGATTGATCCCACGATCAATGTAAATCCTTTCCATCCACGAGGAGCTGCCAATCGTCGTGTTCCACCAAGGAATGCGAGGATCGAACGTGTAGATGAAGAGCCAAGAACTCTTGGTCAGCAGATGGATCCAACACAACAACCGCGCCGTTTGGGCGTGAACTTTGATGCTGATGATGTGCAAGGATTTAGCTTCAACCCTCAAGTCATTACTCTTGTTCGCCAAAACCAGTTTGGCAGGACAAGCGCTGAATCTCCACACCAACACTTGCAAAACTTTGAGTGCATGATGGAGACAATGAGACCGAAGAGCGCTACTACCAACAACTATAAGCTCAAACCTTTCTTCTTCTCCTTGAAGGGGAAAGCATTGTCTTGGTACCAAGCTCTTCCTAGGGGAAAACTAGACACGTGGGAAGACCTTTCCGCGGAATTCCTCACCAAATTCTTTCCGCCATCCAAAACGGCGGAACTTAAAGGTAAGATCAATGCATTTTCCATGAGATCTAACGAAAGTTTGTTTCAATCATGGGAAAGGTTTCAAGACTTGTTATTGGATTGCCCTCATCATGGCATATCCAAGCTTGCATTGCTGGAGATCTACTACAAAGGGCTGGATGCGGGAACGCAATTCAATCTCCAATCCCTCTCATGTGGAACGTTCATGGACATGAGAGAAGATGACGCTTGGGACTTCATTGAGAAGCAAACAAGAGTCATAGAGAAGTATTCCCACCGGAAAGTGGAGGGAAATCGTGTGGAGCAAGGAGCAAAGCTCACACATGAAGCTCAAAATCAGATTTTCTCCCTCAACAATGAGATCAAAGAGTTGAAGGAGGCTATCAAGACCAACTTCCCAAAGAAACAAGGGAAGGATGTTGGTTATTTGGGCAACAACAATGGCGGCGATAACAATAACCGGAACAACAACCGGAATAACAATTGGAATGGAAACAGCAACAACCGGAACAACAATTGGAACAACAATAGGGGTTCAAACAACAACAATTGGCGCTCCAATCAACAAAATTCCGGTAACTCTTATCCTTCCAATTCTAATTCACCAACTCCACCTTCCTCTTCCTCTACTCCTTTGAAAAGCCAGGGGCAATCATCCAATGGAGGAAACACTTCGGGGAAGGAGAAGCCCGATCCCATGTTGGAAACGATTTTGGGAAAGCTACAAGGGTTGGAGAACCGCATCATTAAGGTTGATAATCAAATTTCTAAGGTTGACAAAGCTCAAAAGGTCTTGGAAAACCAAATGTTCAACCATGCGGAGGAAGTTCCTAGGAATCAAGGGAAACTTTCAGGAAAGACGGAGGACAACCCTAAGGGAAGGGTTATGGCAATCACAACTAGGAGCGGAGTGACTACCACCGATCCGCAGCCAAAGTTTGTTGAAGTCTCCGTAGAAAAGGACAAGGAGAAAGAGAAGGGGAAGGAGAAGGAAGATGTCTACGTTCCTCCTCCAGCTTATAAACCTCCCCTACCATTCCCTCAATCTAGAGCGAGAGCGCGCCTAGATAAACAATTTGGTAAGTTCATAGAACTCATGAGAAAGCTGCATATTAATATACCATTTATTGATGCTATTGTAGGTATGCCGGCTTATGGCAAGTTCTTGAAGGAGCTCCTCTCTAACAAGAAGAAGCTAGAAGACTTCAGAGAGGTTAAGATGAGTTCGGATTCTTCGAATCTCATCAAAACCATGAAGGAGAAAATGCCCCCAAAGCTAAAGGATCCGGGGTCATTTTGCATTCCCATAGGAGTGGGAGATGTCACATACGATGCTTTATGTGACTTAGGAGCAAGTGTGAGCATCATACCACTTGCATTGTGTAGGAAGATCGGTTTAGGCGACCGTAAACCGGTGAAGATGACGTTGTACATGGCGGATCGATCCATCACTCGCCCCGTCGCTATTGTAGAAGACGTCCCGGTCAAGCTAGGTAAATTCTTTGTTCCCATTGATTTTGTCGTGCTTGATATTCCTGCAGATAGTCCGGTCCCGATCATACTCGGAAGACCGTTTCTTGCAACTTCCGGCTGCATAGTCGATTGCAAGAATGGTAGACTCGCTTTTGATATAGGAGAGGAGAAAGTAGAGTTCGTTCTTTCTAATCTAGTGAAGGAGCCAATCTTTGATGAGGATATTTTCGATATCCAAGATGAAGAAGGTTTGTCTAGGGAGGAGGTAAGTGCGATTCTCTTTAACGATCCTTTACAAAAGGTTATCACTATGAGTCTAACCAATGTAGGGGAAGAAGAAGAGTGCAATGAGGCAATTGAAGCCTTAGAAGCACAAGAAGAGATAGGTGAAGTGGAGTTTGAAAAACTCCTAGATGAGGCAGAAAACGTGAGAATCCACGGTCATACCCTGTATTCCACGGCCGTGGATTTCACAACCAAAACCGTGCCTCACTCCAGGGAGTTATACGGTCGTGGAGAAGATGTGACAACCGTATTTTCCTTCCACGCCCTAAACCACGGCCGTGGAGGCCATGAGGAACCCGTAATTTTGGGCGTGGAAACGAGTGATCGAGACACTTCTTCAACTTCTTCTGATTCTTCTCCCACACACTCATCACCCTTAGAAACCTCTAAGGAGACATCAGATGCTTCTCAAGGATCATTGGAAGCTCCGAAAGCAATGGAACTCAAACCACTTCCTACTCATCTAAGATACGCTTTTCTAGGATCTAATTCTACCTTTCCGGTTATTGTTAGTTCCGATCTAAGCATAGATGAACATAATCAGCTCATGATTGTCCTTAGGAAACATAAGAAAGCTATAGGCTATACTATTGAGGACTTAGTAGGAATTAAACCCTCCCTATGCATGCATAAGATACTAATGGAGGAAGATTTTAGAACTTCAAGACAACCTCAAAGGCGGTTGAATCCGACCATGAAGGAGGTTGTCAAGAAGGAAATTCTTAAGCTTCTTGATGCAGGTATCATCTACCCTATCTCCGATAGTAAGTGGGTGAGTCCGGTTCAAGTAGTTCCGAAGAAGGGAGGAATGACGGTCATCACCAACAAAAACAACGAACTCATTCCTACCCGAACTGTGACGGGATGGCGGATGTGCATAGACTACTGCAAGCTCAACAATGCAACACGGAAGGATCATTTCCCATTGTCATTCATTGATCAAATGCTTGAAAGGTTAGCACAACATTCACATTTTTGCTACCTTGACGGTTATAGTGGTTTCTTTCAGATTCCGATACACCCGGATGATCAAGAGAAGACCACATTCACGTGCCCATGGGGTACGTTTGCTTATAGGATAATGCCGTTCGGGCTTTGCAACGCCCCAACCACCTTCCAACGGTGCATGATGGCCATCTTCTCCGAATACGTAGAGGAAATCATGGAAGTCTTCATGGACGACTTCTCCGTATACGGTTCCTCTTTTAACGATTGTCTTTCTAACCTTTCTCTTGTTTTGCAAAGGTGTGAAGACACTAACCTAGTTCTTAATTGGGATAAGTGTCAATTTATGGTTAAGGAAGGAATTGTATTAGGCCACTTAGTCTCTAGTAGAGGGATAGAAGTAGACAAGGCTAAGATAGAGACCATAGAGAAGCTTCCTCCCCCAATTTCGGTGAAAGGGATAAGAAGTTTCCTAGGACATGCTGGATTTTATAGACGTTTCATTAAGGATTTTTCTAAGATATCAAAACCTCTCACTAATCTATTAATGAAGGATGCGGTTTTTGAGTTTTTGCAGGAATGTTTAGATGCGTTTAACACCATTCGGCAAGCTCTAATTTCAGCACCTATTATCCAAACCCCGGATTGGACTCTTCCCTTTGAGATTATGTGCGATGCTAGTGACGTAGCTATTGGAGTTGTTCTTGGACAACGAAAGGAAGGGCGAACCCATGCCATATACTATGCTAGCAAGACGCTAGATGAAGCGCAGCTCAACTACGCCACTACCGAAAAAGAGTTTTTAGCCATTGTCTATGCTATTGACAAGTTTCGCTCTTATCTTGTAGGTGCAAAGGTGATTGTCTACACGGATCATGCTGCGATCCGGTACCTCCTTGCGAAGAAAGAGGCGAAGCCAAGGCTAATTAGATGAATTCTTCTCCTACAAGAATTCGATCTTGAGATCCGCGACAAGAAAGGTTCAGAAAATTCTGTTGCGGATCATTTGAGTCGCCTAACACATCTAGAGGACGACCATTTACCCATCGACGACTCCTTCCCGGACGAACACCTACACCTTATTGAGGAGTGCATCGATGTGATCTCCAAAGGTAACGAACCATGGTTTGCTGATTTTGTTAACTATTTGGTTTGTCAGGAGATACCGCCCGGACTATCCTACGCACAAAGGAAGAAGTTCTTTAAGGACGTCCGGGAATACTCTTGGAACGAGCCTCTCCTCTTCAAGAGAGGTCTGGATGGCATCATTCGGCGATGTGTGCCGGAAGATGAGATGCAAAGTGTCATCCGTCATTGTCATTCTCTACCTTGTGGAGGACACGCTAGTTCGAACAAGACTAGCGCAAAGGTATTGCAATCTGGATTCATTTGGCCTACTTTGTTTAGAGATGTGCAATCTTTTGTTTCTTGCTGCGATGCTTGTCAAAGAACAGGAAATATCTCTAGGAGGAATGAGATGCCCCTCAACAACATCCAAGAGGTGGAGATTTTCGACGTTTGGGGAGTTGATTTTATGGGACCATTCCCATCCTCTTGTGGAAACCAATACATACTATTGGCGGTGGATTATGTTTCTAGATGGGTGGAAGCAATTGCCTCTCCCACCAATGATGCCATGGTGGTGGTTAAGTTCTTCAACAAGACCATTTTCCCGCGATTTGGGACGCCAAGGACGATCATTAGTGATGGAGGTTCTCACTTCATTGCCCGGCGCTTTGAAGCTCTTCTAGCTAAGTATGGGGTTACTCACAAGATCGCTACCCTTACCATCCGCAAACGAGTGGACAAGTTGAGATCTCAAATAGGGAGATCAAAGGAATTTTAGAGAAGACGGTTTCAAGGACTAGGAAGGATTGGTCTTTGAAGCTTGACGATGCATTGTGGGCATACCGGACTGCATACAAGACTCCCATAGGAACCACACCATACAACCTTGTGTATGGGAAGTCTTGTCACTTGCCGGTAGAGTTGGAGCACAAAGCGTTTTGGGCTATCAAGTGGTTGAACTTCAGCATGAAGGAAGCGGGAGAGAAGCGTCTCCTAGACATCAATGAGCTGGATGAACTCCGTTTGAATGCTTATGAAAACGCTAAGATCTATAAGGAGAGAGCAAAGCGTTGGCATGATAAGCATATCATTCCAAAGGACTTCAAAGAAGGAGATCAAGTTCTCCTCTTCAATTCAAGGCTTCGTCTCTTTCCAGGTAAGCTTAAATCTCGTTGGACTGGACCTTTTCTAATTAAGCGTATTTTCCCCCATGGTGCAGTTGAAGTATGGGGTGAAGCAAGCGGAAGTTTTAAGGTGAACGGCCAACGACTCAAGAAGTATACGCCGGAACTCCACGCTGAGGAGTTCGCGCCTACCGCACTCGAATAAGTGCGAGAATGGTCTAGCTACGGATCTTAAACAAAGCGCTTCTTGGGAGGCAACCCAAGGTATTGCATTTTTGTTTTTGTTGTCGATTCATAGATTAGCTTAGTATAGACGTTTTTGCTTTGTTTTTTGCCTTCGATTCCTTCCGGTATGTTCGTGTTTTTGGATGTAGGAACGATGGAAAAGGAAAAGGAGAGGATGATGTTGAAGAAAAGTGACGAAATTTGGACTTTGGAGCTTTACAGAGAGTTCCACGGCCTAAACCACGGTCGTGACAGCTACAGTGACCGTAATTTCCAAAAGCCTTTGAAAAATCACAAAAACTACGGTTCCGTACAATTCCACGGCCGTGGAACACCCCGACAGACCGTGATTTTCAAAAATTTTGCCTGTGACTATATAAACCACATTCTTTACAAAAATCATCCCAAAACCCCTCTTCCACGACCTAATAGCCGAAATCCACGACCCCCTCTAAAATCCTCGTTTCTTAATCGTTTTTAACGATTCTTCCTCCTAAACTGAAGCAAACTCGACCACCAACAAGATCCAAGTGACAAATCGAGCGGAAATTCACCGAGGAACGCGCAATTCGGATTTTTCAATCCGAAAAATAGGTTTTTCCTCTCTTCTTGATTCTTGTCGATTTGGTTCGTTTTTGTTAGAGATTTTAGGAAGAACTGATTGAGATTGGAAGAAATTAGATTAGGACTGCCTGTTTGTGGAGATTGATTGCTGATTTGCTGAGATTTGCGACTTTCTGAGATGAATCACGGTCTCTGGAGGAATTACGGCCGTGGTTTCCATAGAACAGCCCGTAATTTTGAACAGAATGGACTTTGTGAGGAGAGTTTCGGGGAGGATCAAAGAGAAGAAGGATAACCAGAACAAGAAGAGGAAGGGTAATCCCTCCTCTTCCTCATCCTCTAGGGCACCACCACCCTCTTCCCCTTCACCTCCATCATCACCTTCCTCACCCTCACCCCCTAGCCCTAGAGTCCCGACCATACATGATGATCACCTCGATGCACTCGAGAGGATCAAGGAGAGGCCTGTGATTGGCCCTAGATACTTGTTGTTGGAGGATCTAGCTCCTCTCAACATAGTTAATGACCTCACTTGGCTCTTGGATAGAGCCGGACTTATTGTCTTCTCGGCTATCCGAGAAGACGCTTATGAGGAGATTACACGGGAGGTTGTGACATCTTTTGAGCACAGCCATGTAGACAGGACCGTCTCTTTCCGTCTCATGGAAAGAGACTACCATTTTAGCATCCGTGAGTTTGGGACCATTTTCGGGTTTCAGGAGACCTTTAACGGTCGCTTTCCTAGTGGCGTTTACGCCAAGGATTTTTGGGAGGAGGTGGCGATGATTTACGCTAGCGAGGACCGCTGGCAGCCCGCTGACACCAAGGCTAGGTTGATGTACCACCTAGCCTTGAAGATTGCTCATCGTGTTCTTTCGGAGTGTCTCTTTCCTAAGACGGAGACGCCCCAAAAGATCAAGACGGATGAGCTCTTTTTACTCTACTCCATGTTGTATGGACGCCGTGCTAATTGTGCTACTCTCTTGGCTGCTACTATGAGAAAGCTCAAGAACAAGAAGAAGGGCAACATCGGATATGGTGGGATAGTTACCCACATTGCTAGGAGCTTAAGTGTTGATTTTTCTGCTTGCACCCGTATACCGGCCGTACCTTTAGGGCTACATGCTTTCATGACTAGGGGTCTCATTTTCCCCACACATAGAGGTCCGCCTTATGCGGGCATGCCATGGGAGAGCAGGACGGGTAGGGGTATAGAGTGGCTACCGGAGTACTCCATTATGGCGGGACGCCATAATTGGAAGGAGACGTTCGCTGCTATGCATGCGAACAGGATAGCAGCTCCCCCATATGTCCCACCACCAGTTGTTGAGGAGGAGGAGATGGGAGATCAGTTTGAGGATGGAGGAGGAGCCGAGCAGGATTTTGGCACGTTTCCGGATCAGCCGGAGGCGGCCCCCGATGCACCTAGACGTTCTCCACGTCCAACTAGAGCTTCAGGCTCGTCTTCTCGCCGCGCTAGCGTGAGTGAGAGACCTACATGGATGACCACACCTCCTACATGGTATGGCGTTCCCCCTCCTTGGTCTACAGAGCAGACAGCAGCACCAGCACCACCACCAGTACCATCCGACGCTCCAGCATGGTACAGTCAGGCTCCGGGATGGTATGAGCAGATGCCGGATTGGGCTACCGGACTTTCAGAGAGAGTAGGAGCATTGGAGATCCGAGCCGATGCTAGAGACGGACGCCTAGACGACCTCGACCACATGATGAGGGATGTCTACCGCCAGCAGTTTGGGCGGTTTTATGATCCTAGCTTCTCTCCATTCCCGCCTCCACCAGCGCCGCAGTGATGAAGATTTGATGATTGACCGTTTGCTTTAGACATTCCACCACCACTTTGTGAGTTTCTTTTTCTTTTCTTCTTTTCTTTCTTTCTTTTGAACATTAGGGACAATGTTCGTCCTAAGTATGGGGTGGGATGTACTAAAAGTTTGTAATAACTCTTACTCACTATGCTTGCTTCTATTCGAGACTATTTGCATGTTCATTATATTGTTGCACGTTTCATTATCGCATTGCATGAAAAAGAACTTGAAAAAACCCATAAAAATTGAAAAATTTTGAAATTTTGTGTTTCTAATGAATTGAGATGATTTCTATGATAATCACTACTTGTGAATTGAGTTTGATGACAATTGCATGCTTAAAAGAATAGTGAATTGAAAAGAATTTGAATGAATGAATTTTACCTCTTTTGCAAGTTTCATAATGTGATGAATATTGTCTAAATCATGTTGAGAAATTGAAGTTGAAATCACACTATAAGTTCTTATACTTCTTGTTGAGATGATTAAGGCAATTCGATTTTTCCTTCTTCTTTCTTTGATCATTCTAGCTCCTCATTGAAATATTGACCTCCTTTACCTATCCGGGAATTTGGAGAAGTGAATGAAAAAGGCATGTTTGATGTGGGAGGGCCATGAGAGCAATTTTTTGCAATCAAAAGAATAGAAAGAAATTATAGGTTTGGGGAAGTCAATCATGATGATGAGTAACTCGGCACCATTCACATAGCCGGGTGTTTGTGTCTTGCCAAAGTCGGATTGAGCGATATTCCTAGCGGATTATGGTATGTGCGCTAAGGGTTTGAGGCATCTCATAGAAATTGAGAAACACCAATCTCCTAGGCTTCGGTTTTTGTGCACCTCTATCCATAACTCCAAAAGTAAAGTCGAAAAATGAAAGGAAGAAGAGCGAAGCTCTAAGTTGAAGTGTTGCGGAAACCGCAAAAGAAGAAGGGTAGTTGTCCACTTTCCCGGATTGATGCACCACATTCCCTAAAAAGTTTCCTTCCCTTCCACATTCTAGACCTTTTCTTTGAAAGTCCTTAAGATCAAAAGAATGTTATATAACTTGGTGATCTAAATTGAAGTTTCTTATGATTGATATTGATAATGTTTGAAGGTTATGATGCTTGTTTAGAAGTTTGATTAATTCATGAATTTTCTTTACTCTTTACTCTTTGATTAAGTGTATGAAAGTCTAATAAACGATTGAAGCAAGATTTGAGAATGATCTATTCTTTAGAAGGCACATTCCTCCAAAAGAAGTATTGCTTTGAGAAGGTACACATATTTCATCCTAACTTTTGTTTAAAGCTTTTTGAAAGACCTTGCTTAGGGACAAGCAAGTGTTAAGTATGGGGTTATTTGTTAGCATGAAATATTGTGATGTTTTAGGCACGTTTTCTAAGTGTTTTTGATTCATATTGATAGTCTTTGATTTAGCATTGTTGCATTTGTGAGCTAGTTTGCCTATATTGTCGATATGGATGTCTACACTAGCTTTATGTTGATTATAGGTGATTGAGAGTCATTTCCGAACGAAATCGAGCAAAGAAGAGTTGATTGAGTATGTCCATGGATTGAGGGCATTATTAGGAGCAAAATGGAGTTCAACTTGAGGAATGCACGAGGCTAGGGAAGAATCACGTTCTTGCCCTAAACCACGCTCTAAAATACGGCCGTACTACAAACCACGTTTAGTTCCACGGCCGTGGAACCTTGCAAAGAGAGGCGTGATGCATTCCAGTAACTATTACGGTCGTGGAATCCATGGTTCAAACCGTGACACTTTCCACGCTCTAAATTACGGTCGTGGAACCTTCCACGACCGTGATCTTGGCGATCTTTTTCGCCACATTTTGAAGCCACGATCTTTTGAAGATTGGGCCGGGCCGATATTTTATCTTGCCCTATAAAAAGACGGACGAAGAGAAATTCCGTCACCTCGCTTTAGACCTTGGCTTACACCTTCGCTTAGCGGCACTTACCCTCGTTTAACCCTCGCTTAGAGGCATTTACATCTCGTTGGAGATCGAAGTTCGTGCTTGGGATTTGCTCTAATCTCGCACTTTTGGTGGAGATTGCTGTTGAGATTTCCGGATTGGCAGAAGATCGAAGTTTTTGGAAGATTGTTGCAAGAAGATTTCTCCTCTTGTTTAGGTTTGATTTAGAAGACGGATTGACATCCCGTTCTTCTTTCTTTCCTAAGGTTGTGATTGTTTGCTTTATTCTGAATCTATTGACAATATTCGTTCTTGATTGTGACTTTGAGATTGGTTTGAAGTTTATTGAAAGTTTTCGGAAGTTTTCATCTTTCAATATTTTAATCTTTGAATTTGATATCAACATGACTGTTATTGGCTAAAAACCCTTAACAATTCTAAGGTGAAGGGTTGATAGTTGTGGCTTAGATGATGATAGATCGATCGTAAACAGATTAGACCCTGAGAGTTAGAGAGAATCGTCGACGAACCCTAAATCACGGTTTGTTCTTGAGTTCCACGGCCGTGGAGTCTCAAGATCTACCCGTAATTTCCCTTAAGTTTACGAACCTGCTTTTGCTTTAATCCAAAGTTAAAGATTTGCTTTAACTTAGTTTAGGCTTGCCTTTTCTAGGTGGTAGTGAAGTCTCAACAACCTCTACCTCGATTGTGAGTGTCACAACCGTAATCGGTTAAGTTAGTCTTGATCCTTGGATTGCAAGTTTGGGTATTTGACATTAATTCTTGCCTTTAGAACCTTTCTATATTGAAGCCTCAACAACCTGTATAGAGAGTGTCTTGTAGGTGAGTCATATAAGGTTTTTGGAACTTCACCGTACGATTACCTTACATTAGCATACCTTTGCATATCTCAACTCTGTCTTTATATCATTAGTATATCTTGAATCGATTGCCACAGCTGGATACCTGGATCTTTAGGATTGTTGTTTTCCCAATATTTGCAAAAACTCTCATATTTACTCGCTTGATAATCTGCAATTGAATTTGTTCCCACCCAAATCCCTGTGTTCGATACTCTGGAATTCTTGCTTAACTACGTCGATCCGTACACTGCGGGTTCGCTTGCTTGATTCTAGTTTTATAAATTTAAAGCTTATTTGCACACACCTTTAGGGGCGAACAATAAGTCATATAAAGTCTTGGAACTTCACCGTACATTGCTTTACTTTAGCATACCTTTGCAACTCTTAACTCTGTCCTTAGTTCTTTAGTATATCTTGAATCGATTGCCACAATTGGATACCTGGATCTTTAGGGTTGCTGTTTTCCCAATATTTGCAAAGCTTTACCTTTTATTTGCTCAATAACTTGAGGCTGGGTTTTGTTTTACCAAATCCCTGTGATCGACACTCTGGAATACTTGCTGATCTACGCCAATCCATACACTGCGGGTTCGCTTGCTTTTATTCTAGTTTTATAAATTTAAGACTTGATTGCACGCACGCTTTTGGGCGAACAAGTTTTTGGCGCCGTTGCCGGGGATTTGGTCTAAACCAAACTTCGGTTTTCGGTTGTCGAGTTTGGGAGCTTTGCTCTTGTTATTTGATATCTCTTGTGAGTGTTATTTGCAGGTTCTTTTAGGTATATGCGCAGCTCTAGATCCAACAAAGACCTCGTACCTTTCGATCCGGAACTTGAGAAAACTCTTAGGAAGAAAGCCAAGGAAAGAAAGATGGCTGAAAATAAAGAGAGAGATGTCCAAGCAGAATTAGACGAATCTCAACGCCAACTTAGGTTGAGTGAGAAAGCTCGTAGAGATGCGGAAACAAGTCATCAATTCCAAATTGATGAACTTAGGGCTATGATGTTGCACATGAAGTTGGAGCTGAATGATTCTAAGAAGAAGAAGAAGGTCAAGAAACCAACTAAGTCCATTAGGGTGGAATCATCCGATGATGAGGAATTCGATCCGGATATGCCACCACTAGAGGAGATTGATCCAACGATTAATCCAGTTCGGATTAATCCAATACCAGCCGTCATTCCTCGTGTCCCAGCTGGGGGTGCGAGAGCCGCTTGTGTAGATGAAGAGCCAAGAACTCTTGTCCAAAGGATGGATCCGATTCAGCAACCACGCCGTCTAGGTGTGAACTTTGATGCTGACGATATTCAGGGGTTTAACTTTAACCCACAATTTATTACCATCGTTCGCCAAAGCCAGTTTGGAGGAACGAGTGTTGAATCTCCACATCAACATTTACAGAATTTTGAGATTATGATGGAGACAATGAAGCCAAAGAAAGCAACCACCAACAATTACAAGATCAAGCCATTCTTCTTCTCTTTGAAAGGGAAAGCTTTATCTTGGTATCAAGCTCTTCCAAATGGAAAACTCGACACATGGGAGGATCTTTCTTCGGAGTTCCTAACCAAGTTCTTTCCGCCATCCAAGACAACGGAGTTGAGAGGTAAAATCAATGCTTTTTCTATGAGATCTAATGAAAGTTTTTTTCAGTCTTGGGAGAGATTTCAGGATTTACTATTGGATTGCCTACACCATGGCATTTCCAAATTGGGGTTGTTGGAGATATACTACAAGGGGCTAGATGTGGAAACACAATTCAAGCTCCAATCCCTTTCATGTGGTTCATTCATGGACATGAGGGAAGATGAAGCTTGGGACTTCGTTGAGAAGCAAGCCCGAGTCATTGAAAAATACTCTCATCGAAAGGCGGAAGCTAAACAAGTGGAGCAAGGAGCGAAACTAACACAAGCTGCTCAAACTCAAATCTTTTCTCTCAACACCGAGATTAAAGAATTAAAGGAAGTCATCAAGGCTAGCTTTCCAAAGCCTAAGGAGCAAGGTGTTGGTTATTTAGGAAACAACAATAACCATAGCAGGAATGAGAACACCAATCGCAACAGCCGGAGCAACAACCGGAACATTTGGAACAACAACAACCGGAATAACAATTGGAACAACAATAGGAGTTCAAACAACAACAATTGGCGTTCCAACCAATAACAAAACTCCGGTAATTCTTATCCCAATTCAGGAAATTCACTAATTCCACCATCTTCTTCTTCCATTCCTTTGAAAAGCCAGGGGCAAACATCTAATAGTGGAAGTACTTCGGGAAAAGAGAAGCCCGACCCCATGCTGGAAACGATCTTGGGAAAACTTCAAGGGCTAGAGAGTCACATCACTAAGGTTGATAAAACTCAAAAAGTTTTAAAAACCAAATGTTTAGCAATGCTGAGGAAGTTCCTAGAAATCAAGGAAAATTTACAGGAAAGACGGAGGATAACCCGAAAGAAAGGGTGATGGCTATTACAACTAGGAGCGGAGCAACAACCACCGACCCGCAGCCTAAGTTTGTTGAAGTTCCCGTCAAAAAGGAGAAAGAAAAGGGGAAGGAGAAGGAAGACATCTACATTCCTCCTCCAGCTTACAAACCTCCCCTACCATTTCCACAATCTAGAGCAAGAGCGCGTCTAGACAAGCAATTCGGTAAGTTCATTGAACTCATGAGCAAACTGCATATTAATATACCTTTCATTGATGCAATTGTAGGTATGCCGGCTTATGGAAAGTTCTTAAAGGAGATCCTTGTTACGCTCAGGATGTGATACGCAATTGGTTTTAAATTTATATTCTAGTTATATTTATCCTAACTCCTAGCGAACCCGCAGTGTACGGGACGTTTGTAGTAGGGATAGTATTCCGAGGTCGAACACAAAGACTAAGGTGAGATTGATTCGATTTATGATTGAGTTTAGTAAAGATCTAGGTTAAGAAAAGAGAGAGAAATAAAGAAATGAAAATCTAAATGTTTTTGGTGGGTTTTTAGGTGATCAATCAAGGATCACAAATCATGCAAATGAACTAATCAACTATGCTAACAAATCAACTCAAACAAACAAGCTAAAACGAGATATAGATCGAAGATAGAAAAGCGGATTCTAGGGGTTGGAAGTTCCGGTTATGGCATAGGACTCAAGCTACCTAATCATTCCTTGAATTAACTATGATATGTTGGGATTTAGTGTTTCTAGATTGGGATCAATTACCGGGTAGGTCTCATGGTCCACTAATCCGTCCCTAAGGCCTCATCACCGGGTAAGTCTCTAAGAACCTAAGGGATGGAATTCTACACGAACCGAATTGTTGCCTAGGAATCTAACCTATCCTCACCGGGTAAGTCTCGAAAAGGCTAGTCCTAAACAACTATCCTAGCACACTTAGTCCAATGGCGGCTTGCGAGGCTCACCACTACCTAGGGTTTGTCATCTTTTGAATCTAAGAGTAAGAATCACCGGGTAAGTCTCTTCTAACACTTAGTTGCTAACACTAGATCACCCTAGGGTAGATTTAACTCAACAAACACTTAGGATTTCAACATTCTAACAGTCTAAAGCTAGATCCATCAAACAGGGGGGAATCACGGGCTGTTCTACACCTTCCACGGCCGTGGAAAGGCAAGAATAAACCGTGGACTCCAACAGAAGCTATGTCCAAGCAAGAGAGTCATCCAAGGGATAATCTAAGTCCATCCTATCATAGTCCTAGCCATAACCATTCCTTCCTTACCCTAGAATCACATCTATTTAGCCTACAACATACATCATAGCAATCAAAATCATCAAACATAAAATCATGGCTTCCATTTGCAAGATAATGAAGAGAAAGAGATGAACAAGAGAGGTAAACAAAACCAAACTGAAAAATGGAATTAGAATGACTCACAACCCTTCTTAAAGAAGGTTCAAATGGTTCATACAAATCTAGAAATCGAATCCGAAATTCTTCACTACAAAGCTATCAAAATCTATCAATGGTGTGCTCTTCTTCTTCTTCTCCAGTGAAGCTCTTCCTCCAATGGTAGCTTCCTTCTACCTCCTTCTTCCAAGAATCTTCTTGTTCAGAGAATATTTTGATTGGATGATAGTGGATAATGGAGAGCTGCTCCAAGATGCTTCTCTCAGCCAATGCAGGACCACTTTTATACTACAACTTTGCAAGAGCTGGCCAAGAGATCGTGGCACAGCTGTCACGAAAACCTGGCAAAATCCACGGGCAGTTCCACGGCCGTGGACTTCCAATGAACCGTGATTTGGACTTTCATCTTTGCCTTTGATCATTAAGCTTCGATTCGGTGCATGGCTTGTGTTGGCAAGGTTCCATGAGTCCTCATTAGCCTCTAGTTTGCATCCTAATGAGTCCGAGGGTGTGTCATCTTGATGAACGATCCTTAAACTTATCGATTTAGCTCCTAAATCTTCCAAAATACCTACAAAGCAATGCACAAGTCCGTGTAGACGTCTATCTCGACAAAATACGTGATTTGAGTGCAAACGTCGTGAACTAGTGCTAAACCATGCATGAATGAGTGAGAAATCTATCTAAATGATTACCTAAACCTAAGTCATAAATCGTGTTATCAATCCTCTCTAACAAGAGGAAACTGGAAGACTTTGGAGAAGTTAAGATGAGTTCGGAATCGTCGGATCTCATCAAAACGATGAAGGAAAAGATGCCCCCAAAGTTGAATGATTTGGGGTCATTTTGTGTTCCAATCGCAGTAGGAGATGTCACATATGATGCATTATGTGATTTAGGAGCAAGCGTTAGCATCATTCCGCTTGCCTTATGCAGGAAGATCGGTTTAGGTGAACCTAAACCGGTAAAGATGACGTTATACATGGTGGATCGATCCATAACTAGTCTCGTCGGTATTATTGAAGATGTCCCGGTCAAGCTTGGTAAGTTTTATGTTCCAATAGATTTTGTTGTGCTTGACATTCCTGCAGATAGTCCGGTCCCGATCATACTCGGAAGACCGTTTCTTGCAACTTCCGGTTGTATGGTAGATTGCAAGAATGCTAGACTCGCCTTCGACATAGGAGAGGAAAAAGTAGAGTTTGTTCTTTCCACTATGATGAAAGAGCTAACTCTTGAAGAAGATATGTTTAACATCCATGATGAAGAGGCATCTAGAGAGGAAGTAAGCTCAATTCTATTCAAAGATCCATTGCAAAAGGTGATCACTATGAGCATTATGGAGAAAGGAGAAGAAGAGGAATGCAATGAGGAAATTGAAGCTTTGGAGAAGCTAAAGGAAGTGCATGAAGAAGAGTTTGAAAAACTCTACGATGGGTCAGAAAACGTGAGAAATCACGGTCAGTCGTGCTATTCCACGGCCGTGGTTCCCACCAACATGACCGTAATTAGCTATTCAGAGGACTCCAGTAAGTTACACGGCCAAAACCACGGCCGTGGAACTATCAGAGGTGCCGTAATTGACTTCCACGGCCGTGGAGGAAACAGAGGTGCCGTAAATTTGGGAAAATCTGAGAACAATTACGTTTTTTCCGCCAATGCTCTTGAGTCTTCTTCAACAACTTCTATACCCTTAGAGACTTCTAAGGAAGCATTGGACACTCCTCAAGAGCCACTAGAGAATCCGATAGTGATGGAAATGAAACCACTTCCCACACATCTAAGGTACGCATTTCTAGGATCTAATTCTACCTTTCCGGTAATTGTTAATTCCGATCTAAGTGAAGATGAACATAGTAAGCTTATGGTTGTTCTAAGGAAACATAGGAAAGCCTTAGGTTACACTATAGAGGATCTAGTAGGAATTAAGCCTTCATTGTGTATGCATAAGATCCTAATGGAAGAAGACTTTAGAACTTCACGACAACCTCAAAGGCGGTTAAATCCGACCATGAAGGAGGTTGTCAAGAAGGAAATTCTTAAACTACTTGATGCAGGTATCATCTACCCTATCTCCGATAGCAAGTGGGTGAGTCCCGTACAGGTTGTCCCGAAGAAGGGAGGAATGACGGTTATCACCAACAAGAACAATGAGCTCATTCCTACAAGGACCGTGACTGGATAGAGAATGTGCATTGATTACCGGAAGCTAAACAATGCAACTAGAAAGGATCACTTCCCATTACCCTTCATTGACCAAATGCTTGAAAGGTTAGCATAACATTCTCATTTTTGCTATTTTGACGGTTATAGTGGCTTCTTTCAGATCCCGATTCATCCGGACGATCAAGAGAAGACCACATTTACGTGCCCATGGGGTACGTTCGCTTATAGGAGAATGCCATTCGGGCTTTGCAACGCCCCGGTCACCTTCCAAAGGTGCATGATGTCTATCTTCTCGGAGTACATAGAGGAGATCATGGAGGTTTTCATGGATGACTTTTCTGTTTATGGTTCCTCTTTCGATAATTGTCTCTCTAACCTTTCTTTTATGCTACAAAGGTGTGAAGACACTAACCTAGTTCTTAATTGGGAGAAGTGTCAATTTATGGTGAAGGAAGGTATTGTACTCGGACACTTGATCTCTAGTAGAGGGATTGAGGTAGATAAGGCTAAGATAGAAACCATAGAAAAGCTCCCTCCTCCATCTTCGGTGAAGGGGATAAGAAGCTTTCTAGGACATGCTGGATTTTATAGACGTTTTATAAAGGATTTCTCTAAGATATCAAAACCGCTTACTAATCTATTGATGAAGGATGCAATTTTTGATTTCTCGCAGGAATGTTTAGATGCGTTTCATAAGATTCGGGAAGCTCTAATCTCAGCCCTGATCATCCAACCTCCGGACTGAAATCTTCTATTCGAGGTTATGTGTGATGCAAGTGACGTAGCTATAGGATTTGTGCTTGGGCAAAAGAAGGAAGGCCGAACCCATGCAATCTATTACGCTAGCAAGACGCTAGATGAAGCGCAACTTAATTACGCCACTACTGAAAAGGAATTTCTAGATATTGTTTATGCATTTGAAAAGTTTAGTTCTTCTCTTTTAGGTGCAAAGGTGATTGTATACACGGATCATGCTGTGATCCGGTATTTACTTGCAAATAAGGATGCAAAACCAAGGCTGATTAGATGGATTCTTCTCCTACAAGAATTCGATCTAGAGATCCGTGACAAGAAGGGTTCGGAAAATTTTATTGCGGATCATTTGAGTCGTCTACCACATCTAGAGGACGACGATCTACCTATAGATGAATCCTTTCTGGATGAGCATTTACACATCATAGAGGAGTGCATCGACAAGATAACTAAAGGTAATGAACCATGGTTTGCTGATTTTGTTAACTATTTGGTTTGTCAGGAAATACCACCCGGACTATCCTATGCACAAAGGAAGAAGTTCTTTAAGGATGTCCGGGAATACTTTTGGAACGAACCTCTACTCTTCAAGAGAGGTCCTGACGGCATCATTCGAAGATGTGTGCCGGAAGACGAGATGCAAAGCGTCATCCGTCATTGTCATTCACTACCTTGTGGAGGACACGCTAGCTCGAACAAGACTAGCGCTAAGGTATTGCAATTTGGATTTTTTTGGCCTACTTTATTTAAAGATGTGCAAACCTTTGTTTCCTGCTGCGATGCTTGTCAAAGAACAGGGAACATATTTAGGAGAAACGAAATGCCTCTTAACAGCATTCAGGAGGTACAGATCTTTGACGTTTGGGGAGTAGACTTCATGGGACATTTCCCATCATCTTGTGGAAACCAATACATACTTATAGCTGTAGATTATGTTTCGAGATGGGTTGAAGCAATTGCCTCTCCAACTAATGATGCCATGGTTGTGGTTAAGTTCTTTAACAAGACTATTTTCCCAAGGTTTGGGACACCACGGACTATCATTAGTGATGGAGGCTCTCACTTCATTGCCCGACGATTCGAAGCTCTACTAGCTAAGTATGGGGTGACTCACAAGATCGCCACCCCTTATCATCCACAAACGAGTGGACAAGTGGAGATTTCGAATCGGGAGATTAAAGGAATTCTAGAGAAAACATTC
This sequence comes from Fagopyrum homotropicum, assembly GCA_033239125.1. Classification (NCBI taxonomy): domain Eukaryota; kingdom Viridiplantae; phylum Streptophyta; class Magnoliopsida; order Caryophyllales; family Polygonaceae; genus Fagopyrum; species Fagopyrum homotropicum. The sequence goes on from BSWB01000007.1 coordinate 106,571,398, forward strand.
TAAGACAAGGAAAGATTGGTCTTTGAAGCTAGATGATGCATTGTGGGTATACCGGACTGCATACAAGACTCCCATAGGAACGACACCATACAATCTTGTGTATGGGAAGTCTTGTCACTTACCGGTAGAGCTGGAACATAAGGCGTATTGGGCGGTAAAGTGGTTGAACTTCAACATGAAGGAAGCGGGCGAGAAGCGCCTCTTGGACCTTAACGAGCTTGAAGAACTTCGCTTAAACGCCTACGAAAACGCCAAGATCTATAAGGAGAGAGCGAAGCGTTGGCATGATAAGCATATCATTCCAAAGGACCTCAAAGGAGATCAAGTTCTCCTCTTCAATTCAAGACTTCGTCCTTTTCCAGGTAAGCTTAAATCTCGTTGGACTGGACCTTATCTAATCAAACACATTTTTTCCCATGGCGCAGTTGAATTATGGGGTGAAAAGGGCGGCAGCTTTAAGGTGAACGGTCAACGACTCAAGAAGTATTCACCAGAACTCCAAGCTGAGGAGTTCGCGCCTACCGTACTCGAATAGGTGCAAGTACGGTCTAGCTACGGACCTTAAACAAGCGCTTCTTGGGAGGCAACCCAAGGTATTGCACTTATGCTTTTGTTTATCATTCTTAGATTAGATTAGTTTAGTCGTTTTTGCTTTGTTTTTACCCTCGATACCTCCCGATATGTCGTGTTTTTGGATGTAGGAACAATGGAATAAGCAATGGGAAGGAAAAAGTTAGAATGAATTGACGAAACATGGATTTTGGCACATTACAGAGAGTTCCACGCCCTAAACCACGGTCGTGGAAGCTACAGTGACCGTAATTTGTAAAAGTCTGAGAAAAAACACCAAAACCACGGTTCCGTACAAAACCACGGCCATGGAACACCCCGAGTGACCGTGAATTTCCAAAAATTTTATGGCCAATATATAAACCACCTTCCTTCACAAAAACACCCCATTCCCCAAATCCACGCCCCTCTTCCACGACCTAAAGTCCGAAAATCCTCCCCATCTCGCATTTCTTCATTCGGAAACCGTTTCGAGCGATTCTTGTTGCTAAAGTGAAGCATTTCCGATCATCTACAAGATCCAATCAACAAATCAAGTAGACAATCCTTGTAAAAGACGGAATTTGGATTCAAAGATCCAAAAGCCTAGGTTTTTCTTCTATTTCTCTACTTTGTCAATTCGGGTCTATTTCTCGCAAGAACTTAGAGGAATTGCATAGGATTGAGATTGAAATTAGTCTAGGACAGGCTTTGCTTAGTTTGGTGATTGATTTGTTGAGATTTGAGCAAAACAGAGCTGAACCACGGTCTCTGTAGGTTCCACGGTCGTGATTTCTGTAGAACAGGTCGTGATTTTCTCTTTAAGATAGATTTTGTAAGGAGAATGTCGAATAGGAGCAAGAAAAGAAAAGGTAACACTTCCTCCTCCTCCCAAGTACCTCCTAGTGAGCCACCATCACCCCCACCTCCTAGAATTCCAACAATACATGAGGACTACCTTGATGCCTTAGAAAGGATCGAGAAGAGGGCGGTCATAAGACCGCGCTACTTAGTTCTTGAGGAGTTAAAGCCGCTGAATGTGGTGAATGACCTTACATGGCTTCTAGATAGAGCCGGTTTGATCGTCTTCTCCGCTATTAGGGAAGACGCATATGAGGAGATTACTAGGGAGTTTGTGATCTCTTTTGAGTATAGTGCTATGGATAGGACAGTTTCCTTTAGGCTGATGGAGGAGAACTACGAGTTCTCGATCTTAGAGTTCGGAGCCTTCTTTGGGTTCCAGGAGACCTTCAATGGTCGTTTTCCTAGCGGTGTATACGCTAAGGACTTATGGGAGGACATTGCCATGATCTATGCCAGCGAGGACCGCTGGCAGCCAGCTGACACCAAGGCTAAGCTCATCTATCACTTAGCCTTGAAGATAGCCCATAGAGTCCTTTCTGAGTGTCTTTTCCCTAGGACCGAGACCCCTCAGAAGATTAAGACAGATAAGCTGTTCCTTCTCTACTCTATGCTGCACGGTAGACCTGCTGACTGTGCTACCCTCTTAGCCTCCACCATGAGTAAGCTCAAGAATAAGAGAGCCGGGAACATTGGATATGGTGGTATGGTTACCCACATTGCTAGATAGCTTGGTATAGATTTTTCTGCTTGCACTAGGATTGCAGCGAGACCTTTGGGTCTCAACAGTTTGATGACGAGGGGTATCATCTTTCCTAGGCACCGCGGTCCACCTACCGCCGGTATGCCTTGGGAGGAGAGAGGAGGTAGAGGCATTCCGTGGCTTCTTGAGTACTCCATTATGGCTGGATGCCATAATTGGAAGCAGACCTTCGCTGCTATGCATGCGAATAGGTTAGTAGCACCTCCCTACGTCTCCAATGAGGTACCAGCTGCAGATGTTGAGGAGGAGATAGGAGGAGGTGATGGTTTTGAGGGAGGAGGTGAGGAGCAGGACTTTGGTACTTTCCCGGATCAGCCGGCACACTTCTCTGACCCTCCCAGGCGTTCACCACGACCAGCTGGACATTCGGGAGCCTCTTCCTCTCGCCGTGCTAGCGTGAGTGAGAGGCCGACATGGATAGAAACTCTGCCCACTTGGTACGGAGCACATCCAGAGTGGATGGGAGCTCCACCACCATGGTACAATCAGGCACCAGCAGCACCGGCGGCACCGACTCCACAGGATGCACCAGCATGGTACGGCCAGCCACCGGTCCGGTATGATCAGCTACCAAAGTAGGCTACCGACCTTTCTAGGCGAGTCGGTGACTTGGAGATCCGCCAGGACACTCGAGATGTACGGGCTGATGAGAATGATCGGATGATGAGAGACATCTACCGCCAGCAGTTTGGGCGGCATTTCAGCTCAGAGTTCCATCCATTCCCACCACCACTACCACCACCAACACAGTGATGAGCTCCGAGGATTGACAGTTCAGCCGCCCCACCACCGTCTTTAGTGAGTTCATTTTCCTTTTCTTCTTTTCTTTATTTCTTTTTCGAACATTGAGGACAATGTATGTTCTAAGTATGGGGTGGGGTGTGACTATGTGTTGTAATAACTCTACTACATTTGCTTGCTTCTATCCATAACACTTTGCATGTTTCATTTTCATAGTCACACGTTTTATTATTGCATTGCATGAAAAAGTTTGAAAAACCCATAAAAATTTGCAAAATTTTGAAAAATTTGAAAAAGTTCTTGTGCTTCTAAGACTAGAGATGACTTCTATGATAGTTCTTACTTGTGGAATGAGTTTTGATGACAATTCTATGCTTAAACGGAATAATGGATTGAAAAGAAATTGAATGTGTTGTTTATCCTTTCTTGCAAGTTTCATAATGTGAAAGTTCAATCTAAATCATATTGAGAAATTAAGGTTGAAATCACATGATGAGTTCTTATACTTCTTATTGAAATGATTAAGGCAATTCGATTTTCTTTCTTCTTTCTTTGATCACTTAGCCCCACAATGAAAGTAATTACCTCCTTTACCTATCCGGGAATTTGGAGGAGTTGATATTTGGCATGTTTGATGTGGGAGGGCCATGAAAGCAAATTTTTGCATTCAAAGAATAGAATCAATAGGTTTGGGGAAGTCAATTATGACGATGAGTAACTCAGCACCATTCACATAGCCGGGTGTTTGTGTCTTGCCAAAGTCGGATTGAGCGATATTCCTAACGAATTATGATATGTGCATCAAGGGTTTGAGGCATCTCGAAATTGAGAAACGCCGATCTCCTAGGCTTCGGTTTTTATGCACCTCTGTCCATCTTTCAAAAAGTAAAGTCGAAAAATAATGTGAAAAAGAAGAGAGCAAAGCTCAAAGTTGATGATGTTGCAATTCAAGTAAAAAGAAAAAGAATTGGGTTATTCATTTTCCCGGATTCATGCACCACATCCCTTATAAGTTTCTCTCCCTTCCGCATTCTAGACCTTACTTGAAAGTCCTTAAGATCAAAATAATGTTATTTGACTTGGTAATCTAAATTGAAGTTTCTTATGCTTGATTTTGACAATACTTGAAGGTTATGATGTTTGTCTCAAAGTTTAAGCGATTCATGATGTTTTTTTGCTTTATATTCTTTGGTTTATGTGTATAAGCGTTTCAAAGATGAATGAAGCAAGGTTTGAGGATGATCTATTGACTAGAAGCACATTTACCTAAAGGATGTTTTTGTTTTGAGATTGCATGCATATTTCATTCTAACTTGTATTTCAGTGCTTTCAAAGACCTTGCTTGGGGACAAGCAAGTGACAAGTATGGGGTATTTTGTTAGCATGAAATATTACGATATTCTAAGCACTTATTTTGATTGTTTTTCTCTCATTATTGTGTACATGGATGAAGTTTTGAAGCAATTGTTAGCTTGTTCCTCTATTATTGTCGATATGGATGTCTACACTAGCTTTGTGTTGATTGTAGGCGAAAAGGAGCTAAATGGTAGCTATTGAGAGAGAAAAGACAGGATTCGATCATATCCGAGGATTAGGAACACATCAAGGAAGCTAAGGAAGAAGCTAGGATGAAGAATGTCACGACACAAAGGAAACCACAAGTATTCTACACTTCCACACCCTAAATTACGGCCGTAGAAGAGTTCACGCTCTAAACCACGGCCATGTATCTTGGCATCATGAGTGTGGAGCATTCCAGTAAGTTACACGGCCTAAAGTACGGTCGTGGAAGTCACAAGAGACCGTAATCCATTTCCACGCCCTAAACCACGGTCGTGGAAACCCTTGAGACCGTGATTTAAGTGATCTTTTGACGAGTCTTTATTTGCCACGTTATTTACGTGATGGGCCTGGACGGTTATTTCTTCCCCATCTTATAAAAAGGTCAGAAAAGAGAGTTTTAGGGATTTGCGCTTACGCCCGCTTAATCTCGCAATATATGCGATTGATCCTGCGGAGACGCTGATGGCCGCTTACCTTGCTTGGAGCATTCTTGCCTAGGGTGGATTGAAGATCGCCGAAGGTTTTAACCTCTTTCTTAGGTTTTGACATTGAAGACGGATTGACAACCTGTTCTTCATACTTACCTTAGATCATTGTGAGGTTTTGTATTCTATATTCTGAATCCATTGATTATCGCTTCTTGTGTTCGGATTTGAGAATTGGTTTTGAAGTTTTATAAAGTATTCGAGGGTTTTCACCTTTTATTCTCTTTGATTTGAATATTGATATCATGACAATGATTGTTGGCTAAAACCCTTTAGCAATTCTAAGGTGAAGGGTTGATAGTTGTGGCTTAGATGATGATAGATCGATCATAAATTGATTGGACTCTGAGAGTTAGAGAGACTTCGTCGACGAACCCAAATCACGGGTTGTTCTTGGAGTTCCACGGCCGTGGTCCTCAAGATCTAGCCGTGATTTACCCTAGTATACGAACTTTGCTTTTACTTTGATCCAAGGTTAAAGATTTGCTTTAATCTAGTCTAGGTTTATCCTTTTCGAGGTAGTAGTGAGACTCATCACCCTCTATTTCGATTTCGAGTATCACAACCTTAATCGTTTTAGTTAGTCTTGATCCTTGGGTTACAAGTTTGGGTATTTGAGATTAATTCTTATCCATAGATCCTGTCTATACTGAAGCCTCAACAACCTTTATAGAGAGTGTCTTTAGATAAGTCATATAAAGTCTTGGAACTTCACCGTACATTGCTTTACTTTAGCATACCTTTGCAACTCTTAACTCTGTCCTTAGTTCTTTAGTATATCTTGAATCGATTGCCACAATTGGATACCTGGATCTTTAGGGTTGCTGTTTTCCCAATATTTGCAAAGCTTTACCTTTTATTTGCTCGATAACTTGAGACTGGGTATTGTTTTACCAAATCTCTGTGATCGACACTCTGGAATACTTGTTGTCTACGCCGATCCGTACACTGCGGGTTCGCTTGCTTTTATTCTAGTTTTATAAATTTAAGACTTGATTGCACGCACGCTTTTAGGCGAACAGAATGCGGGCCTCTACAAGCCAACCTATATTATTGAGCCGATATGAAGATCGCTTTTTGGAATTGTAGAGGTATTAGGAAAAAGAATTTTGGACGGATGTTAACTTATCTTGTAAAAATGAACACATCCAAATGATTATGTTAGCAAAAACTATAACATAAACAAAACGTGAAGAACTCTAGAGAAGAAATGTTGGCTTTGATAGAATTCACTTCATCCTTGCTTCGGGCTTCGCTGGAGGCCTATGTCTCCTATGAAAGGACTATCAATTAAAAGACAAAAAGTTTAACATAAAGAAAGCAAACAATAGATTCTTAACTACGGAATATGCGGATCTCATTACCAATTATGAAATGAATATTATTTTCATTTATGAACCACTAATTGAACCAAATAGAAATGAATTTTGGCAACAACTGAATGAGGTAACCTCGATAAAATACACCAACCATGGTTATTGGTGACTATTAAAAATTACAGACAAAAGGGACAGCTTCGCTACCAAATAATAAAGTAATAAGATTAAAAAACTTCTCTCAACTTTACAACCTCATTGACCTCCCTACCAAAGGTAATGAATTCACATGGAAAAGAAAAAAAGGAAGGTAATGTCAATACTTATGAAAAACCTGATAGAATTATGACTTCTTTTGATATTATTTAAAAGTATCCATAAATCCACACTAGAAACCATGCATTTACTTTTTCAGACCATTGCATGATTTCTATAAATATAGAAAATGTAGCTCATAAACCCAAGAACAAACCTTTCAGATTTGAATCCATGTGGTTGAAACGCCGTGATTGTGAGAACCTAATTAAATAAACTTGGAGAACTCAATATCATGGAACTCATATGTTCAATCTAGTCAGAATGACTAGTCTCCTTAAACAAAAAACTAAAATAATGGAGTCGTGAAAAGTTTGAGAATATTAACAAACAACTAAAATATGTTGATGAAGAGATTGCCTCCCTTCAAAAGCAAAATTTTCAAAATTTCAACTATTTGCAAAATGACAAGATTAATAGACTTATCAAGAAATAAGAATGTCTAGTTGACTACTAACATTAATATTTAATGCAACGAGCTAAAAGTGATAAATTAAAACTTGGCGACAAGAAAGCAATTCCATAGCAGGGAAGTCATTGGTCGAAGAAACAGAAAGTCATCGCGACAATAACTAAAACTAATGGACAAATTCTTTCCAAATAAGAAGACGTTAATGAAGAATTTTTGAATGACTACCATGACCGCTTTAAAGCCTCGACAATAGACAATCGTGCACTCTAGAAACAATTGAAAATAATTCAACCAGAAATAAGTGATCATGAAACTGAACTAATTAAGCCCTTCTCTATAAGAGAGAGAAAAAAATGCAGTTTTTGACATTGACTGTGATAAATCACCTGGTCCTGATGGTATAACGGCTAATTTCTATCAGAGTTACGAGCACATTATTGGACCCGCTGTTATAAGTGTAGTTAAGAGTTTCTATAAAAATGATTTTTTTTAAAAGATAGTAATCATACTTTCATTGGTCTTATATGAAAAATAGACAACTCGTCCACTATTTCCCACTACAAACAAATTAGTCTCCGTTCAAAAATATATAAAATAATTGCTAAAATATTGGCTAAAAGATTAAGTATAATACTCCTAAAGCTCATTCACCCTCTACAGGGAACTTTTACTCAGAACCATTCAATTCATGACAATGTTCTCATTGCCCATAAAAATTTTTCCAACTTTAAATCTAAGAAAGGTATGGAAGGTTTCATGACAATTAAATTAGACATGAAAAAGGCATACGATAAAGTTGAATGGAAGTTCCTAAAAACGGTCCTTGAAAAATTCAGATTTAGCGAAAGATTTAGAAGTTGGATAGAGGAATACATTTATTTTGTGGCCTACTCAATCCTAATAAATGACTCTCCAACAACAATCATTTCCCCACAAAGAGGTTTAAGACAAGGTGATCTGTCTCACCTCTCCTCTTCAATTTGGGAGCTGAGGTTTTGGCCAAAAACATACAAAAATTGAGTAACGAATTCCCAAAGTCTATTGGCTTCCCCATATCTAGAGGTGGAACCGTTATTCCTTTTTGATCCTTCACAGATGTGCGAGGTGCATGCGAAAGGCGTCCGGGAGGTGGGGTCGCGTTGTTGTGGCGCCTCATCCCCTCTATAGGGCTCCATTCCATTCCTGCAATCGGGTTCCACCTCGTAAACGCGATTCGATTACACTACCTCGATTGTAATTTCTGTCTGACCGGATAAAATCACTCGTGAAAATTAAGATTAAAATTTGTGTTTTTTTTTACGTTAGTTTTCATTTTATTTTCGTATCACTATTCATTTCTTTCTAGATCATGAACCAAAATATGCGTTTTTTTGGATAAAGGTTCATATAAAAAAAACGAATTAGTGATTAAAAACTAAACTCGGTAATACAAAAAAAACGAATAAAATTTTCTCATCACCTCCTCTCCATATCGAGCCTCCTCACCTGGACTAGCATACATATATAGAGTATAGATCCTATCAGAACACCCCTTAACGTGAGAACATGAGAACAAATTCGTAATTATTATTAGTTTTGTTACGACTGTGTCATATCGTTTAATGTATTATTCGTAGTTATTGTTGGTTGAGTGGATTATTCGTGGTTATTGTTAGATTCCTAATTATTATTATTTGTAGTTATTTTTGATATCTAATTTAAATCTCAACCCTTAATACTCACATCCAACGGTGTACGATTGTTCTCATGTTCTCACGTTAGGGATGTTCTCATGGGAACCACACCCTACATATATATATATATATATATATATATATATATATATATATATATATATATATATATATATATATATATATATATATATATATATATATATATATATATATATATACACTCACTTGTTCATGATTTTTTTTTAATAGTTTGTTATAGTTTAACTATTTGGAGCAAAATTTGATTAATTTTGATATACGAACAAAATGGAAAAAAGAAAACACTTTTTTTTTCATTGAAAATGAAAAAACATGCATATAGGTTAATTTCATGAAAGAATAATGACATTTAAGCGGATTAGATTCGTTTCATTACATTTTTGTTTCCAGATTTCAAACCAAATGAACCCTAAATATATATATATATATATATATATATATATATATATATAATGGATAGAAGGGAACACAACCTTAGGAGGGTCAACATCTCGATATTGAACCCTCATTTTCCCGGTCCGGTTCCTGTATTCCGGCCACTTCTTGTTGCGTTCTCTATAGCCTTTATTTAATTAACCCATTTAATTATTATTTATTAATTTTTTCTTCTTATTTTCACTTTACTAATCCAAATATACCAATTCTCTTTCTCTCCCATTTATATACCAGTAGATCTTCTTTCTTCCTCTTTGTTTAATGTTGCAAAGCTGCCCGCCGAACCTTTGCTTTGCCTGAAGGAAACCACTGTGTTTTTACTTAGAGAGACATGAAAAATGCACAAATCATTGTAGCTAGAGCCTTATAGTAATCAATTGTCATACTTGTAGAAACAAGCTATTAGAAGATAGATACTATGATTATTAGAGCAATGGTATATGTGATTACTTGCAAAATGTCGAGAATCTTCCCTTCCTATGCATAATTTCGATCTGTAAGAAAACTTCAACTTCATACCATTAGCCAATGGTTCTTGTTCTAGTAAATATATTTTCATCCAACAGTTCATTCAATAGGTATGAGAAAATGAAAGAAAAAAAAATGGGAGAAATATCCTGCGGAAATCAAATGAGCCCAATCCGACTCATTAGTCTAAAAGAGGAATGTGTGCCTTATAAGTAATAAGACTAATAAGAATTTCATATTATTTACTCAATGGATGGAGAGGCAAAGGTCGCCTGCATGGACATAAGGATTTCGTTTTCGACTTGTCGGGGATCAAGGTGTGTCGTCTCCCGCGGCAGTTGTCTGTGATGGGCAAACAGAAGAAGCAAAACTAGTGTGCAAAACTATTTGGACGAGTAAACAAATAAAAGAGTATATATTTTAATTAATAAATAAATTTTCATATAGACCAATTAACCGCAAGGCACCTGAGACGTGGCTAGCCGTTAATCCTAGGTGGAATGAATGTGACATGAGTCGAAACGTAGGAGAGGAGTTGAATGTTGCAGGAACGAAATGTTTTTTTTTCTTGGTGTCTTCTTCTCTTTTCTCCGCTCGTTGATGCCTTTGGTGTCTTCTTCTCTATTTAGACGATCGATAGGGACTCACAATACGTTGAGGATCCAGAATTCCACTTCTTCTGGGTCCTGAACAATACAGGTTTTTCTTCTTCAATCTTAGTTTTCCATTCTTTTTAATGGCTATTTCGTCAATGTTGGTTCTCCGGTTCTCCCATGCTTTGTTTACAATTTTGATTTTCTGACGATCCGGGTATCAAAAACTTTGTTGTGGAATGTAGCCTGGGGTTGGAGAATAATTAATCTCGGTCTAATGGTTTTCTTTGTTTGATTCCATATTCAGATTAGAATATGGGTATCGCTTACAGTTGAAGGAAAATTTTACTGTTATGCATTTACCGTACCAATCAATCATCTTTCATATATTCCTTTCTTTGCTCATAATCATACAATATTACTTTAGAGGATTCAATTTTGAAGAGAATGTACATCTGCTACAAATTGGATATGCAATTGCTGATGGATATGTTTACGCAGCCTTTCCTACCGGAATCTGAGGTGGATTTCTCTTGAGGATTCAATTCTGAAGAGAATGTATAAATAAGTTCATTTCACGGTGAATTGGTTACTGCCCTTGTAAAATTCATTGCCTGTTATTTCGGTCTGGCCAAGGCTGTGTGGTCTTCCTGTTTGTGTGTTGTATCCCATCCATGGTTTCGCCTCACGAACAAAGGCATAATGCTCTTCAATCTAGTATCCATAGATCTTCATTAGGAGGAAGACTGAAGGATCTCTGGCTTGTGGTGAGAGAAGGATCCGTGGCTGATGTCGAGTTAGCGTTGGTGCAGTTGAAGAGAAGCGATGGGAATATTAATTCAAGGAACTCATTTGGCCTTACTCCTCTTCATGTTGCCACTTGGAGGAATAATGTTCCCATAGTTAAGAGGCTACTGTTGGCCGGTGCTGACCCGGATGCCAGGGTATATTATCCTCATATATATAAACAGAATTCTGTATGCTAAGTGATATAATAATTAATGTTCATGCAATGATAGCTATATATTTATTTATTTTGCATATGATCAGGATGGAGAATCAGGATGGAGTAGTCTTCATAGGGCATTGTACTTTGGTCATCTTGCTGTGGCTGGTCTTCTTCTCCAGTCTGGTGCTTCCATTACATTGGAGGACTCTAAATCAAGAACACCTGTTGATCTTCTTTTCGGACCTGTCTCACAGATTCTCGGAGATGTGAAAAGCTCCGGTATCTACTTGCACTATTTTTTATATATTTTTTTGTTGAAAAACAGTTGCGACTGAGGTTACTTTGTCTCAACAGTGGCTACTGAGGTTTATAGCTGGGGAAATGGTGCTAATTATCAACTAGGAACTGGAAATGCTCACATTCAGAAGTTGCCGTGTACAGTTGATTCCCTTCATGGTTTGTCTATCAAGCTGGTGTCCTCTGCAAAGTTCCATAGTGTTGCTGTTACTGCACGCGGAGAGCTTTACACTTGGGGATTTGGAAGAGGTGGCCGACTTGGACATCCCGAGTTTGACATTCACAGGTATTTATGTTTGTTGATTAGTATTTAACTCATGTATATGACTTGAATATATTTTTATCATTTTTGCAGTGGACAAGCAGCAGTTATCACTCCTAGACGTGTAATATCTGGTCTTGGTGCGCGTCGGGTTATGGCAGTTGCTGCTGCTAAACATCACACTGTTGTTGCAACAGAATCCGGAGAAGTTTTCACTTGGGGGTCCAATAGAGGTATATCTATTGTCGTCCCTATGGAATATGTTGCATTTGAAGATAAGATAAGATATGTGCTTCAGTATTTTTGTTCATGTGTTATGTTGTGTGTAGAGGGTCAGCTTGGATATACTTGTGTTGACACGCAACCCACTCCTCGCAGAGTTAGCTCCCTTAGGTCGAAGATAATTGGTGTTGCTGCAGCAAACAAGCACACTAGTGTAGTTTCAGACTCTGGGGAAGTATTCACATGGGGATGTAATAAGGAAGGGCAACTAGGATATGGAACTTCAAACTGTGCTTCAAATTACACTCCAAGAGTAGTTGAATATTTGCGAGGGAAGGTGTTTACTCAAGTTGCAGCTGCAAAGTATCACACTATTGCTTTGGGGGAAGATGGAGAGGTATTTCTCTCCTGTTCAAGCTTTTTTTCTAAGTATTTGCATGCTTATCTTCGTTTATTGTTGTTGTACATCTTCATCAAGGAATTTGACTAGATATCTGTATGCATGTGTTACTGCAAGCCCTTATCATCTTGGGGGTCAACTGGAAAATTTCAGAGTAAGTTTTCTGTCAATAAGACCATTTTTTGGACGAGGACGAATTGACAATAAGAGGAGCAGCCCTAGGACGAATGGACAAAAAGACAAAATTCAACAATAAAACTTAAGACACAAGCCTTTTTGGATTCCATCTAAAATCAATTTACAGTAGTAGCCTAGGACTTATATGTTAGGTTCATCTAGTTTCATATTGTCGAAGTGGGACATATTTCCGCACATCAACAATGACTGATTTTCAAAAATTAACTGATCAAACAGCTTTGAGGACTACGTATGAATAATATTCGTCTTGATTTTACTTGTAGGTCTTTACTTGGGGTCACAAGCTTGTCAATCCAAGACGTGTGGTCATTGCTAGGAACTTGAAGAAAGATGGAGATACACTGATGAAGTTTCACAGGATGGAACGGATCCAGGTGGTTTCTATAGCAGCAGGAATGATGCACAGTGTTGCTTTAACTGAAGACGGGGCTTTATTTTATTGGGTTTCATCAGACCCCGATCTCAAATGCCAACAGGTTAATAAACAAGTCACATAATTGTACTGTTTGGTTTCAAAATGTTTGTGATTTATTTTTATGTGTTTTTTGTAGCTTTATTCCTTGTGTGCGAGTAATTCTGTATGCGTTTCTTGCGGGAAGTATTGGAGTGCTTCAGTTACATCTACTGGTGACATTTACACATGGGACGGGAAGAAGGATAAAGACAAGCCGCCTATTGTTACTAGGTTGCATGGTGTGAAGAGGGCTACTTCGGTTTCAGTTGGTGAAACTCATCTGTTGGTTCTTGGTTTTGTCTATCATCCTGCTTATCCATTTAAAGAGGCACTGAATGTCCCAAAATCAATGTCCAAAAATGAAGATGAGTTTGATGAGAGTTTCGTGTTTGATGATATGGATGCTGAAAATGTATCATCTTCCATCCAAAAGGATAAGTCCTACAAAATTGTACCTAGCTTGAAAAGCCTCAGCGAGAAGGTGGCAGCACAATATCTTCTAGAACCACGGAATGCCCTGCAGTTGCTTGAAATTGCAGATTTGTTGGAAGCTAGTGATCTCGGGAGGCAATGCGAGGTATCTCACGCATATATCAATCTGTTTAATCTACCCCACCTTGGCTCCGTTTATTGAAATTTTGTAATTTTATAAAACTTTGATTATAAAGATTAAAAAAATATTAAAACTAAAATCTCAATTTCACACCTTTTTTTTTTCTCCATCTCTTTCATCCATAAAATTTTTTTTTAACACATATTTATTTTACGAGACCCTCATTTAACTTATTTTTTTACTCATTCTCTTAGAGAATTTCATCATTTAAATAATTCTACTAGTCTACGTAATCTTACGTTACCAAACGACCCTATATCATGCTCTAGTTTTTTTTCTTAACAGAACTATACCTAACCTTATATGTATATACTTTTGTACAGGAAATTGTAGTTCATACCCTGGACTACATATTTGCAGTTTCTCCCCATGCTATTTCAAGTGCGCCGCTGGATGTACTTGCTCGTCTTGAGAATTTGATGGATACAAGATCTTCTGAGTCTTGGAGCTATCGTCGTCTTCCGGCTCCAACAGCTAAATTCCCTGTTATAATTGAGAGTGAAGGAGAAGAAGACGAATGTGAGTTGCTCAGGTTCCAAGGGAAGAACATTGTATCATACATTCTTGACAAAGGAAAGAGGCAAAGCTCTGGAAGCTTTCTCATTTCTTCAGATGATACCAACCAAGAGATGAGCAAGCTGGTTCGAGCATTGCGTAAAAAATTACAACAGATTGATGTTCTTGAAGCAAAGCAGTTAGAAGGCCAGGTTCTTGATGCCCAGCAGGTTGCAAAGCTTCAGAAGAAATCAGCAGTTGAGAACTCCCTTTCTGAGCTCGGGGTTTCGGTTGAATCCACTGAGGTCAAAATATCTTTTACCGATCAAGATGAGAAGAAAGTTGATTCGTTGAGGAAACAAAAGAAAAAGAAGAAGAACAAGGTGAAGCCAAAGTCAGAAGAAGTGCATGGTGATTGTGTAAGTGAAGTTGGATCACGTGCTTCAAAGGGCTCGTTAGATACTGAACTTGGGATTCAAGAACAGCCAGGAAGTGTGTCGGGCTTGAGAAAGCTCAACTCATATCCCGGATCTAAGAAGAAAAGCAGAAAGGGAGGGCTTTCGAAGTTTCTAAACGGCGGACTCGATGATCCTCCTCCGAAAGTCATGGCAACAACTCGGAGTGAAGGCCCTGCATGGGGAGGAGCCAAGGTCTCTAGTGGTGCATCCTCTATCCGGGAAATTCAAGACGAGCAAAGGAAAATAGGAGGAAGTAGAGATAAGAAGGAACATCTTTGTGAGGATAAAAGCAATGGTATGATTCGTCTAATACCCATGGTTTCGACACAAGGCCGTGAAGGGGATACAAACAGTACGCCTGCTTGGGCCGCTTCTGGAACGTCACCTCTTGTTTCTCAACCATCTCTTAGGGACATTCAGATTCAACAGGGAAAGAAGCAGCTTGTGTCTTACAGCCCCAAAAGCCGAACAACAGGATTTGTTTTGACCACATCCGACTCAGGGAGCCCAAACAGGTGGTTGAAACCTGACATGGGTGCAGTACCGTCTACCATCCGTTCTATCCAAGTCGAACAGAAGGCAATGAAGGATATGAGACGAGATGTATAGAAGATCAAGTGTACATTGGGTAGCTTAGCATAGTCAAAAGTGTACAAATCCAGTAGCCGACGTCGACCTACTTAGATTTGGGCAAGGATTCCATTAGCTTCATGCTTGTAATTGTAGGAAATTGTGATGTTATGATGGTAGTAATATTGCAAGAAAAAAAAAAAGGTGAATCAGTATGTAATCTTCATGTCTACCCAGTAGCTACAACTATTGGTTTATACTATTTGTTAGAAGCATGTTGTATTGCAATTGTTTGTACAAATTAGTGAATCTATTCATTCCTTTCCCCTTCGTTCCCGCTTGCTTGGTGGGTTCTAATTCAAGCTTGTGGCCGGTTTTTTGTAAAACTTTGTAATTTTTGGGCTCTTTTTGTAAAGTTGGGTGAATTTTGAAATCTATATACCCTACTAAAACAGTATACATTGACTCTGACGTGAAATAATGTGGAGCCAATATTCAATAAATAGAGCTCTTACAATTAAAGTCCATTAATCTTTTGTTTTTAAGTCCAAATTTTTTTTTAAAAACTGATTTGCTTTGAAATATCTACACTGGAGGATTTGGTTAAGTTCAAGTACAATTATTATGTTCTTAATGTTTTCCTATGAGTTTTATTTTTTTGCAACGCTTTTTTATTTTTACGTTAATTTTTTCAAGGGATTACGTTAAATCTTTATTTTGTAAACTAATTTTTTTAAGGTAGAGAATCTTTATTTATTAAACTAACAATCTAACAAACTTTTTTTTGTTCCAACCAATATATTGTTTGGGACAATAAATCTTTATTTTTAAACTATTATAGTTTTCGAACTTGTATAAATAGGGAGCCTAAAAAGTATATATACAATATATTTCTTGACCTTTTGAAAGTTCAAGTATAATTATTATGTCGGATTGTTACCCTACAATTATTAGGGTGTTAATGTTTTCCCATAAAATTTTATTTTTTAGGAAGATTTTTTCTTTTTATAAAGGATTATCAACATTATCTATTTACGTTAAATTTTTTCAGGCATTTTGTTATCTCACAGAGTATACAAATAATACATTTTTTGGACGCGGCGCGCTATGGAAGCAGTATTGAAATAGAGCTCCCACAATATTATTTGTTAAACTATTGAAATAGATCTCCCACAATATTATTTATAAAACTAACAATTTGTTATCCGTCTGATATATTTACGTTAAGCTTTTTGAGGGATTTTGTTATCCCACGTCGATTAGCTTTTAAGGTTAGTTTTGAACTTGTATAAATAGGAAGTCTAAAAAGTATATAAACAATACATTTCTTAACCTTTTACTTAAGTTCAAGTACAATTATTATGTGGGATTGTTACCCTGCAGTTATTAAGGTCTTAATGTTTTCCCTTGAAGTTTTATTTTTTGGAACGATTTGTTTTACAGGATTATCAACCTAATCTATTTACGTTAAATTTATTGAGGCATTTTGTTATCTCACATAGAATACAAATAATACATTTTGATGACGTGTCATGCTGTGGAATTAGTATTGAAATGGAGCTCACATAACTTTTTGGCTAATAAATCTTTATTTTGTAAACTAATTTTTTAAAGGTAGAGAATGTTTATTTATTAAACTAACAATCTATTATTGAAAATTTTCACATAATTTTTTGGCTAATCAATCTATTTTTTGGACAATAAATCTTTATTTTTAAACTATTTTTAAAGCCAAAGAATATTTTATTATCAGTCAAATCTATTTACGTTAAACTTTTGGAGAGATTTTGTTTCACACATCAATTAGCTATTAAGGTTGATAGTTTTAGAACTTGTATAAATGGGGAGTCTAAAGAGTATAAAAACAATACATTTCTTGACATTTTGGTTAAGTTCAAGTACATGTTGGATTGTTTTAATGTTTTCCCCTTAAGTTAATTTTTGGAGGGATTTATACATACTAAAAGAGAGCACGGATTTTGATGCGTGGCGCGATGTGGAAGCAATATTGAAATGGAATCCCACAATTTTTTGGCCAATAAATCTTTATTTTGTAAACTAATTTTTTAAAGTAGAGAATCTTTATTTATTAAACTAACAATCTGTTATTGAAAAATTTCACATAATTTTTTTTTGTTCTAATCAATCTATTTTTTGGGACAATAAATCTTTATTTTAAAACTATTTTTAAAGCCAAAGAATATTTTGTTATCAATGTGATCTATTTACGTTAAACTTTTTGAGAGATTTTGTTTCCCACATCGATTAGCTACAAAGGTGATAGTTTTAGAACTTGTATAAATGGGGAGTCTAATGAGTATAAAAACAATACATTTATTGACATTTTGGTTAAGTTCAAGTACAATTATTACAATTATTATGTGGGGTTGTTATCCTACTATTATCAAGATGTTAATGTTTGCCCCTGAAATTTTATTTTTTGACGATTTTTTTCCTTTTTTTAAAGGATTATCAAACTAATCTATTTACGTTAAATTTTTTGAAGAATTTTGTTATCTCGCGGAGTATACAAATAATACATTTCTTGGTCTTTTGGTTAACAAGTATAATCTATCTATTATATATATTAAAAGAGAGCACATATTTTGCTGATGTGGCGCGTTATGAAACTAGTATTGAAATGGAGCTTCGACAATTTTTTGGCCAATAAATATTTAGTTTGTAAACTAATTTTTTCAGCGAGAAATCTTTATTTATTAAACTAACAATTTTTTATTGAAAAATTTTACATAACCTTTTTTTGTTTCAGCCAATCTACTTTTAGGGATAATAAATCTTTATTTTTTTTAATACTGACGTGGTGCCCCCAAGTGTTTTTCTCGGATTAAATCTTTTATTAAATTACAAATTAAGGAAAAATGGCACTTTGATAAATTGCATAAATAAAAAGAAAAAGTTTGAAGATTAATGTTATCTTTTGAGTTTACACTTATTTCGTTTTCTATCAATAATATGAAGCGAACATAATTTTTGAGTTTACACTTATATCAAGTTTATCTTCTTCTTCTTTTCCATAATTGGACTGTCGCGCATGTGATCAAGGTTTCACGACAAAAATGTTATCTTCTAGATTTGTATTATATTATATCTGCACAATTTTATTTGTTTTTTTGAATTAGTTATTTCGAATATATTTTTTGCATTGCATAGATATCGTTTATTTTTTGACATTTATTAATATTGTGATTTGTATGATGAATAAATAGTGAACACTTCAAAGTTGATATGCCCCCAGATGTAGTCATATTTATACGACAAAGTAGGTCAACAATTATGTTGTTATTATTTATCCTGTAAGCGTATACTTTATTACATAAATATTTTAATCAAATCAACAAAATATAATAAGAAAATACATCTACAAAAAATTACTTATACAAAAAGAAAATAAAAAAAAATATTTTCAAATACCCGTACAAGACACGGGTACTAAACTAGTTTGTATAGTTTTTGTATGGTTTTTTGGTTGTAACTGCACGTTGAAGTGGTTTTGATTGGGTTTTTTCAACATCAGCAAAAGAGTATATGGGGCAGCTAAAAATCTAACCAACTGGACTGACCTACATCTACTGTCATCAGCACAAAACCCTACGGCTATTAGAAACAAAAGAAAAGAAAGAGTGGTGGCTGGTGCACACGATACTCAGGCCATCTCCAATAAGAAAGGGTTATAATAGTCTTGGGGCTAAATTTTAACCCTGAAAAAATATTTAATATTTATTATTAGTTCAATGGTCTCCAATAATAAAAGGGTTAATTTAGTCCTTTATTAATTAAATGTTACAAGGGTTCACTTTTCTCTCTCCTTCCCCCAAAAAATTTCCTCTCTCCTCCCAATGTCGCCACTATGCGTTGAAAGCAACAGATGCATAAAAGTAGCTTTTGAAAATTTTGTACTTCAAATTTATCCGTTGGATATTTATTGAATGGGGAGTTGTTTTATTATTTTTTTAAAAAGAGGGAGCAACTGAGTTTAATATGGTGGTCCCACTTGAAGGGTTAAAAGGGTGACCTTAAGAGTTATATTTAGCCTTTTGCATCATGTAGCTTTTTTTTATTGGAGACCATTTTATAATAAAGTAGGGTTAAATGGGGCATATAACCCCCTTATTGGAGATGGCATCAGAAGAACAAGAGGGTGACATAAGCAACGTGAAGAGAGAAAGGGAGTCACGAAGAACCGTAGGATTCAACGTGAAGAGGCTTTCACATAAAAAATCTGAGGGAGTTTTTTCTTTCGTTCTTTGTATATAGTCGATTTGTATTCGTTTTTCGGTTTATATAGTCGGTGCGTACCAGGTCTCTCTTGAGGTCAGTCTAGTGTTCATTTGGTTTCGAACGGATCGATCTAGATTTGTTCTTGGTTGAATTTGGAATCAAAAACTAGTCTAATCTTGACCTAACTAGTATATGGGTAAAATTGAAACTACAACAAACATCAATAAGGAAGGAAGGAAAGAAAGTGAAGATAATCATAAAGGAGGGAGAAAGAAGGTGAGTTTAACAATAATCATCACAAAAAACAAAGACAAGATCTGGATAAAGACCAGGAGAAACTAGGGCTGAGCATTGGTCCAAAACCGCAAACCGAACCGCAACCGAACCGCAAACCGCAAACCTGAAAAACATAATTTGCGGTTCGGTTTGCGGTTTGAACCGCACGGTTGCGGTTTGGTTTCGGTTCGAACCGCAAATGAACCGCAATTTTGCGGTTTTGTTGCGGTTTGGTTTGCGGTTTTGCGGTTTGGTTGCTGTTTGGTTCCAAAATAATAAACATAGTCATATAGAGTATATGTAAACATCGAAAACGACCAATGGCAACATGCCAACATCCAAAACGACAAATGGCAACATGCCAACATCCAAAACGACCAATGAGTAATGACAACATGTCAACATCCAAAATGACCAAAATAAAACATGATTCTTTCATACTCCATCGTGCACTAAAACTCCAACTCATGGTTCACCACCTATCAACAAATTGAACAAGACAACAAGCAAAATAAGACCATTGATCAATGAAGAGTCGAAGACAACAAGCAAATCCAAAAAGGCAAATAGTTATTGCAACATACCTTTTCACTTGACTTTTCAAATAATAATAGGTCCCTTTTCAATCTCAAGTAACGAGTTTAAATCTTCCAAATCTATACACATGAAAATAATAAGCAAAACAAAGTTTGCCATAATCAATATAAGTAATATAACATTTTATACAATATTATAACTAAGTGAAAATGAATGTTTAAAAGTCAAGTATTACCATGATACATCTTCATCATCTCTTCCTCTTCATCCTCCATATTTTCCTCATCAATAGTGGCATTATTTATATTAGAGGTAGACCTAATTTTTGCAAGTAACCAATCTTGTGCACAAATAAGACCTTCAACTGTCTATTATAAGAAGATTATAATTAAGAAAAGTTGAAACATAATACAACATATTATTACTTATAAGCAACTAACCAACGGTCCATACCTTGGGATTTAAGCAACTTCTATAGTCATCGAGAGTACGTCCTCCGGTACTGAATGCAGATTCAGATGAAACGGTACTGACCGGGACGGCTAGCACATCACGAGCCATACGTGCAAGGATAGGATATCTTCCTGCATTCACTCTCCACCACCCTAATAGATCAGTCATCTTACCTGAAGTCCTCGGCTCAATCAAATATGCATCAAGCTCAGATGTAGCAAATTCACCATCAAAACCGCAATCATCATCAAGTTGTCCAAATAGTTTTTCAAAAAACGTATTACCTGGGGTAATAAACTCATTGTCTTCATGTAGTCATAAGAATATAATAATTAATAATAATATAAGTTTAAAAGTTAAAGGAAGTAATTTACCTCCCCCTCCATGTAAATTAGAACTTGATGAAACTTGAGTACCCGAGTCTTGAGAGCGTTGACTCATATACAAAACCTTATACTGCTCAAACAATCTAGAAGTGTAGTCCTTGACTTGTTGTGATTAGAGCTGTCAAAATCTGACCCGACCCGTGAAACCCGCCCGATCCGCCCGACCCGACCCCGACCGACACCCGTTAAAAGGAGAAAAATTACGCATATGAGACCGACCCGGTGTGAACCGATTGAACCCGAAACCAAAAATAGATCAAACCCGAAAGTGACCGTAACCCGATTATACCCGAATGAACCAGCCCAACAACGCCCGAAACCGAAAGCACCCGACCCAAAATGATCCGATTCCCGAAATAACCCGACCCAAAATGCCCGAAACCCGAAAGCCGTTGACCCGGCATGACCTGTGAACCCGTAATGGTCCGACTCAAAATAACTAACCCGAATTATTCCAAGAACTAGCAATAAGTTGGCTCAAAGCAGAATGACGTATATATTAACCAAGGCCTCGAATTTAGAGGGACCTCCATTCAATTTTTCATTATATAATATATTTTTACTTTTAAAAATTATAAACATAAAACCCGAGTAGTTCAGTGTTGAATGTGCATGTGAACATTGTATTTCATCTGGGTTGTGTGCGAAACCTAGCGTCAACTTTCTATAATTTCATTTTTAAAACTAAATTAGTGGGACCTCTATCCTCACCTTTTATTTACTTTTTAAAAAAATTTAATTACTTTAATTTTGGGATGTTAATGTTATCTGATAAATATATAAAGTTTTTAATCAGAAATTTGATGAAATAAAATAATTTCAAAAATACAAAATAATGTGAATCAAATATATTTATATAAATAAATAAAATACAATCGATTTTTTTTTGTTACTATTTATTATTAAATACAAAAATTATAAATTATAAAACTAGAATATATAGAAAAATAAATTGATAAAATTATAATCAACATAGTTCACACGTGACATTTAGATCTTTTGCTTTAATACAAACTAATACATGGGTTCCTACCAAAAAAAAACTAATACATGGGTTATGCACATATGCAATTTAATTAAAATTTAACTTAAAAATAGATAAGAAAATTATAATTTTGTACAAATATGTATAGTAATAATCTTAAAATTTTATTTATAATGCTAACAAGTATAAAAATTTATAGAAAAATGAATGGTTCAGTGATTATATACTATTATATGTATCTAATTACTCTCTCCGTTCACAAATAATTGTCGTTTTACCATTTTGCACACTTATTAAAAATATACCAATTTACCCCTAATCATTCATTTACTTTTAATTTTTTTAAAAATTACAACTAACAAACTACTAATGATTAAAAGGGTAAATGTGTAAAGTAAATGTCAAAATAGCTAAAAGTATACCAATTGTTTGTGAACGGAGGGAGTATAAAATAAATTTTATATATATTATAAATATAAAGTGTGTTAGATGAAAATTTAATTAAGAAAATATAAGATAATAGAATAGTTTGTTAAAATGTATATAGAATGTATTTAAAAATAGATAGTTAGTTCACATACTTTTAATTAAAAATTGTAAAAATAAGAATGCGTATAAAAATAACACGTGGTGAAATGAATAAAAAGTTGACACATGGTGTTATTGTTAACTATTAAGAGTTTTTGCTTTAATATTATGCATTAGCATATATGTATACAGATACTAATTAATAGTTAGTGGTTGAGTCATATATAAGACTATGTATCGATTTTGTTATGGTTTATGTTTTTTTTCAATTGTAGTTAAATTGAGTGTAAAATATATATTAAAATTAATACGACTTAAAGTTTTTAAAATAATACAATGAGTCATACATACAAGTCGAGTATAGCTTAATGCAAGTGACATAGTACAAATTTCCCTTTAAAAAATTTGTTGTTGAGTTCAATGTAAATTAGTATTGTAATATTATATTAGTATGATGCATAACTTATTTTAAATAAACATTAGTTAAATTGTTTATAATTTTACACATGAAAAAGCATAAGAAATTAATAATCATACACTTTGATTGTAAATATTAGTTAAATTGTTTGACTTTGTATGTACATACAAACTATAGTACTATCACGTTATTGTTCATAATATAAATTCTCATATTTTGAATTTCTGTTATTTCATAATATAATAAAATTGCTAGCGAATGAATAAAGATGAAAAAATAGTTAGTGATCATATACGATTTTACCTAACGCATATCATATTATTACACAAATCACAATATATACATCAAACATATATTTAAAAATATATTTATAATTTTTATCAATTACCTTTTAAACTTATTTTCTTTATTTTATAAATTAATTTTCTTAATTATATCTTTATAATTAACAAAAAAATAAGCATACTAATTTTTTGATCGAGATTTTAAGCATACTAATTACTTATAAGTTACAACCAACAAAGTGCTTTTATAAAATATCATCGCTTTTGTAAAATGACTTTCTCGAAATACCGAATTGTGAAAGACCGGTCAATTAATTATGGAGGTATTGTTTAAATTAATTATTAATTTTAAATATTAATTTAGAATTATAATTATAAAATTAAATAAAAATTATTAATTACATCAAACTGCAGTTTTGTTGGAAATTAAAAAATATAAAAATAAGTTTGGTTAGGGACACTCTAAGAATTGAAATCCGGACCTCTTGCAACCAAAGAGACTACCAAACCACTAAACAACAACTTTCTTATTAATTTCTCGATAACTTTGATAAATAATAATTAATGTTAAAATTTTAAAATACAAAGAATACCTTTAGTACTAATTGCTAAAACATATAAAAGAGTCCTAAGATTTGAACTCAAGACCTCTTACACCAAAAGTGAAACTCGAACCACTAGACCAACAACACCTTATTTGTTTTATTTTTAATCACTTGTTCATCTCCACATGCTCAGAAACTTGTGATAATTCTTTACCTTTTTCCACCCCATGTATAGCTCCAAGACCCTTTTCCACCATAAGGAACTTCTGTGTCGGATTCAGAATAATAGCAACAAAGATCAACATATTCATCTTCTCCAAACTGCCCCAATACTTATCACATTTTACCTTCATCTGAATGGCCATTGAACTACAATCAATACCATCACTACTCATCAACTGATTCAACACTTCGATGAGGTGACCAATGTGGTAGAAAACATTATTGATCGTCACATAAGATGTTCCTGACACATCTTTAGTGAACTTATAAAACTCAGCTAAAAACTTCACAAGAAGCTCAATCTTCTTCCACTCATCTGTAGTAATAGCCCCTAAGCAATCATCATTACCTCCTCTAGGAGTATCAATCCGGTCAAAAACAAGCTTGTATTTCAAAGCAACATCAAGCATCAAATAAGTGGAGTTCCATCTAGTAGCTACGTCAAGGACTATCTTCCTTTTATATTCAATTTTCAACCTTTTAGCTTCTTCTCTAAACACATGTAGTCTAGCAGGAGAGTACCTTACATACCGGACAATGGATCTCACTTTTTCAACACAAGTCATATGCAACTTCAAACCATCATTCACAATCAAATTACCAATGTGAGCTACATATCTCATATGCATGTTATGTCCACTATAAATGCATGATCCATTTGCTACAATCATTGCTTTCAAGGTATCACACATCACATCATTAGAACTAGCATTATCAACAGTGATGGTAAACAACTTAGCATCTAAACTCCATGCTCTCAAACAATCATCAATCCCTCTAGCAAGTGATTCACCCCTATGACTAGTTATCTGACAAAAATTCAATATCCTCCTCTGCAAATTCCATTCATTATCAATAAAATGAGCAGTTACAACCATGTAGTTAATTCTTTGAACTGAAGTCTATGTGTCAGTAGTCAAACTAACTCTTTGGCAATTCTTCTTCAACCAACCATGCAATGCAACCTTTTCATTCAAGTACACTTCAAAACAATCTCTAGAAACAGTGTGACGCGAAGGTACTTTAAAAGTAGAACAAGTAGTAGCAACAAATCTTTTAAAACCACATTTTTCCACTTGCCTAAAAGGCAATTCATCAAGAATAATCATTTCAGCCAAAGACTTTCTAGAATCAGCTCGATTTAGCACCCAACTCTTTACTTTACATTGTCCACTTTCAACAATTTCTTCCAAGACAATTTTAGATTGGGTACCTTTACTTTTGTTGGCCGGATTTTCTACACATCTCCCAAGATGACCGGTCAGGTTTGATGTGCCATTAGTCCTTTGGTCAGTTGCAAACGTCTTGCCACAATGGATGCACTCGGCCCTTAACTTTTGATTCTCATCACGGTATTGTTTGTAGTGATCCCAATACAGCCCTTTTCCCTTTTTCCTCTTAACTACGTCAATGTAAACTCTATTGACAGCACTTGGAGTTGGTGCAACGGAACTTGGTGCCGATGGAGTTGGTGTGGTACTCGGTGGTGGTAGGTTCGTTGACGGAGGAAACGTCACTTCTTCATTCTCATCATCAGGATGATAAGAATTTGTTGATGTATCCGAAGCAGAAGCGGTTGGAGAAGATAATCGAATTCTTTTGGCGGTAGATTTCTTCCTTCCTCTTTGTACTTGGGAACTCGACATCTATTCAAAAACAACATGAGTAGTCAACAATCAAAGAATCATATAAAATACACATTTGTGACAGTCACATAAATACAATAAATACTTATGTTGTACAAACTACAACAGAGCTAAGGTCAGTTGGTTGCTACTTGCTACACCAACATTTTGATGTCAACATTCAATTTACCACCAAAAAACTATTTTACAAACCTTATCAAGCTCACAAGCAAAGCAACAGAATAGAAGTTAACTTCAGCAATTGAGAACAGACCAAGCTCACAAGCAAAGCTCACAAGCAAAGCAACAGAATAGAAGTTAACTCAAGCAGCTGCATCATCAAATGATTCAAATCAAATAAGGGTAAGCAGTAAGCACATTAGCTAATTAGCACAGTCTGTGCACAGTGCACTTCAAGTCTTCAGCAATTGAGAACAGACCGGACAATGGAGGAGTGAGTCGGACTACCTGGACGACTGGGTTGGACTGCCTGGACGAATCGGCCGGAGGAAGCGAGTCAGGCGACTGGGTCGGACTGGAGTCACTGGACGAATGAGGCGTCGGAATGCCTGCCTGGGGCATGGGCAACAGGGCGAGTCGGGCGACTGACGAATGGCTCGGAGGAGGCGAAGTGACTCGGTTGTTACACCGGAGGAGGCGAAGTGAGGCGGAGGTCCGGAGGAGGTCCGGAGGAGGCGGAGGTCCGGAGAAGTGGCGACTAGTGGTGAACGAGTCGAAGAACTGAAGATGTGCAGCCGGCAGCCCTAAATCGCGTTTTCAACTTTCCACTTTCTCTAATGTCAAAAAAGAGTTGTTGTTGTTTTTTTTTAATCAAACGCATTGCGGTTTGCGGTTTGAACCGCAAATTTGCGGTTCGGTTGACGAACCGAACCGCAAACCGCAAAAATACAATATGACGGACCGCAAACCGAACCGCAAATTTGCGGTTCGGTTGCGGTTTGGACCAAAAAATGCGGTTTGGTTGCGGTTCGGTGAACCGAACCGCAACCTGCTCAGCCCTAGGAGAAACTTCACGAGCACCACAATCAAGCAACAAACTTGGAAGGGATAGGAAACGAAGTAATACACTATTAGTTTGTTTAGTAAAAACTGCGGTTGCATGTTTTGTGGTTTATAGAAAAAATCCGATTCGTGTATAGTTACATAGTTCGGAATTAGTGTTTTTTTTTTTGAAAACCAAATTACCCTTACATAAATTATCAGCAAATAACCAAAATTGAAATAGATGGATCTTCCTCTTCTTCCCCATGCTACCTAAAATGACAATAAACCAGCAAAGTAAGGTTGAAGTTCCGAATCGAAATAGATAGCCTATTCCCCTCTTATATTTGTCTCTCAATTTTTCATTGAACCTGCATTAGTTTTGATTTTTTTATTGAAATCAGAACAGAGAACTTTACCCTAATTTTGGACACCTTTATCTTCGATCATCATCCATTTGCTCTCTTCTCTGTTTTCTCTTCTTCCTCTCCTATATTCATTTGCTCCATTTCTTCTCTACAATCACCTTCCTCATCGATTTTTATATATTTTTCGATCTTCATCTGCTTCGGAGATCTTTGATCTCCATATGTTCTTCGAGTCAAACAATCTTCCATTGCCAACGAATCTGAGATCCTCGGAGGAAGAGGAGCCGAGAAAGACAAGTAAAAGAGAATAAGCACTTGATAGAAATGGAAACTCGACAATCTTCCATGGTTACGGAGAGTAAGGAAGAAGACGATGAAGGATAAAGAGGAGTGCAGAAGTTGGGATATGTTATGCTAGGGTTGTAGCACAAAAAGCTTTACATTTATAAACTCGATCTAATCTCCTAAACTACCTAGCGAAACCCGCAGTGTACGGATCGTTATGTAGGAAGGAAAGTATTCCGAGGTCGAACACAAGGACTGAGGTGAAATCAAGTCATTCAATTATCAAAGATAGTGCAAATCTAAACTAAGATGAGATGAGGAATAAAGAAAGTGCAAAACACAATATTTTTAGTTGGTTTTGGGTGATCAACAAGGATCACAAATATATCAACACAAACAAGCAAACAAACACACAAACACAAGGATAGGAGATAAGAGGTAAGAAATGTGGATTCTAGAGATTCTGAATTCCGATTATGACTATGGAATCATGCT
The DNA here is from genome assembly GCA_033239125.1 of Fagopyrum homotropicum. NCBI lineage: Eukaryota > Viridiplantae > Streptophyta > Magnoliopsida > Caryophyllales > Polygonaceae > Fagopyrum > Fagopyrum homotropicum. The sequence continues at coordinate 106,599,180 of BSWB01000007.1, forward strand.
TCTAAAGATCAAAGGAAAGCTGCGTTGTTCGGAGTTGGGTATTTCTCTAATGGGAGCAATTACCGGGTAAGTCTCATGCTCCACTAGTCTCGAACCTAAGGTCCTATTACCGGGTAAGTCTCAAGGAACCTAAGGACGGGAATTCTACACAAACTAGCCACTACCTAAGGGTCAAACCCTTCTTTACCGGTTAAGTCTCGGAAAAGGTAAGTCTTAGGCAACGATCCTAGCACACTCAATCCAATAGCGGCTTTTTTGGCTCACTACTACCTAGAGTTCATCATCTTATGTATCTAAGAGAGGAAACTACTGGGTAAGTCTCATTCCTCAAAAAGGTTGCTAACATTAGGTCACCCTAAGCTAGATTAGGCTCAACAAACACTAGGATTTCAACACATCTACATCCTAACATCCAGATTCATCAATATAAGCACAACAGAGAAAACCACGGGCTGATCATGAGAAACCAAGGTCTAGATTTTAGATGAACAGTCCGTGGTTTGGGTTTGAGTTGGGGTTTCGAACACGAATCCATCCTAAGCTAACATGGAAGTCCATACAATCATAGTCCAAAGCATAAACATCATTACTTCACCCTAGAATCACATCTATTCAGCCAACAACATACAAGTCAAGATCAAACTTCATAAATAGAGCATGCTTGAAAGTCATAGCTGGATAATGAAGAATGAACCAAAGAAAAGACATTATAAAGCTAGAATAGAAGTTACCAAGTCTTACAAAGGGTCCAAGATGCAGCTCCAAGGTATCAACAAAGGAAACCTCACTCAAAACCACTCAAATCTCACCTTAAAACTAAAATCTACACTAATCTCTCCTAAGAACACCCACAAGGGTGCCTTGAAGAGAGGCTACAATGGAAGTGTGTTGGAGAAGAGCTAGAGGAGAAGGGTCCAAAAAAGAGGAAGATCCTCAAAATCAACCTGCAGGACCACTTAAGTACCCACCAAAAAGCAAGGGTCGGACAAAGAAATCATGGGACACGTGTCACAGTTGTCCAGAAGAAACCACGGGCAAAACCACTGTCTAGATTTTAGCCTCTGAGCCATGGTTCTCTCTGTTCATCCCTCTTTGGATCACCAAGTTATGAATTGGTGCAAGACATGCACTAATAAGGTCTTTTGTGTTCTCCTTTGCTCCTAGCTTGCTCCTTAAAGAGTCCGGATGTGTGCCATCACGAGGAATGATCCTCGAATGTATCGATTAAGTTCCAAAAGCTCCCCAAAATACCTACAAAACCGACAAGAGCTCGTGTAGACGTCTATTTCGACAATAAACATGAATTAAGTGTAAACGTCACGAACTAATGCGGAAACATGCATGAATGGAAAGGAAAACTATATAAAAGAGTGTCTAAACTAGTGTTGTAACACCCCGAATTCTCAAACTCGGGACATTACTGGTTAGGACCTCACAATGGGTCCTGACCTCAGTTTGACAACAATTTTACTAGGATCTTGCAACAAGACACAAATAAGAAAAACCAAAATTCATAAAAATATATTTTTAACAAGATGAATGCAACAAAGTCTAACAGCCTGTAATACTTAAACGACGAAAAAGACTAACTGTCTTAACAAGAGGAAAGAACAACAAAGCAACAACCCAAACCCCCCACTCTAAGGAGTACGGAGACCCGGCTGACCACTACTTCCGGATCACTCAGCTGCTGTTCTAACCTGCGGTAAATCTAAAAACACAACAGAACAACCATTAGCTAGTTATCTAAACATTAGAAGAATAATAATAACACACACACACATAACAAAAGTAAACACTCATCATGCTTTCAAACAATCCATTTATTATCTTTATTTAAGTCATTCACTCTTACTAATGATACTTATTTTGTGACACGAGGGATTCCCAAACCTCGCCTCCGCCCCCGTGTACCCATCAGGAATGGATCCGATGCATCTCACCGTGTACCTGTATGGTCTGGGTATAGAGAACCTCCCAGTCTCCTGGCAGAGCTGGGCAGTGATGTCACGGCCCATTATACATACACTTGGGCCTTAAAATATAATAACCACGGTCGTCCTAACAAGTTGTTATTTTTATTATAACACACATTGCACACACACACAACCATTATCACCCAACTAATATCTAGAAACCAGCTAAGTAAGTCGCAAGGACTTACCTGAATCAAATCACACTCTATCAAATCTCAACTCGGTATGTACCCGTGGTAACTCAAACGCCTGTCAAACAAGGCACGTGGATCAAAATCATATTTTCAAACTCTTAGAAGTTATAACTTCTAAGTTGTACAATCCCATAAAGAGCAATTACGGAAAAGGTCCTCTTAGGGTAAAAAGACTATTGTGCCCCTGATCCCGAAATCCAAGAAAAAATTTTATAACTTAGTTCCAAAATCCTCCCTTGAAACCTTATTTCATAAACTAGTTTTCCCAAGATGGTTAGTCAAAGATTTATAGTAGCTAACCAAACTCCTAGATTTTCTTAAGAGTCGCTAGCTCGGGATCTTCCATGATATGCTTATACAACCTAGGGCAAAGATCTCCGAACTTAAACTCTTCATTAACTATACTTAACAAGGGAAAAAGAAGACCTTTAGTTTATGCTAACGGCTATCCCGAAGAACATTTGACACATGTAAAATCATTTACATATACTCAACCATATATATAGATCCATAAGGTGGATCTACCCTAATCTTAAGTCACTCCCACAAGTCATAAGACTAATCTCACATGTTTACACTACCCTCAGCGAGTTATCAACCGCTTTTGAATAAGAACACAAACCAAAACGAACACCATTCACGCCTTTACTCCCCTTCGACTACAGTGATGTGATTGCTCACTATGCTACCCTATCCTTCACATAAACTCCCAATTAATTCTCTACCTTCATCATGAGTCTAACAACATAGATTCTTTCTATACCACTTACTGGTTTACAACCCAATTCCTAAGCTACCAGTATACAAAGGACTGTAAAGTGAAGGGAAGTGGCTCACCGAAAACTAGGGCTTGGCGGCAACTCCGATTGGGTACCAAGCTCAGAGGAGGTACGGTCTCGACTCAGTACCGGGACTGCAACTGTGAAGATGGTCCTTGCTTGCCGCATGTGTTCCAATCTATGGCAGCTCCAACTCAGCATTGTTATGTCGCGCTCGAGAAAGGACGTAGAGGCAAGGAGAGAGCTTTACCTAAAACCTTACAATTATAGACGTCGGGGACAAGGGAGGAAGGCACCGCCTGGTACGCGAGCCCGAAGGTTCGTCTTGTCATCCCGGTGCACCGAAGACGACAGTGGTCGCCCAATATCTGCAAGGAGCGATGCAAGCCGGTCGAGCAGCTATTCTCGGCGGCCGGCGACTGTGTGACGAAGAGAGCAGGCGACTTCTTAGCCGTCGACTGGGAAGGAAGGTTCGGCAGGTCCGTCAAAAGTTGAAAGAGAGGTGATAGGAAGAGATGTACGGGGAGGAGTATCATATCATATCTTCAACTTTCGATTTTAAGGAAAGTGTGACTTCTGTTACACAGGAGAAAGGAAGTTGAAGATTGCATTCATCCGCCTTTCCATATTGGGCCTGACCTGATGTTGGGCCTGAATTGATGGCCCTGTTGTTCCAGCAGTCCACTAAGTAAGGGTCTAATGGGCCCGTCATGGCCTTGACCCACAAAGGGGTTATTGTAATTATAGACCCCATCTAATAAAACCGGTCCGACGACTTGTACTCGGTTTAGTTTTTTTTTTTCGGAATAAAATTTTCTGGGTTTTACATCAGTACCCCCTTAAAATAAGTTTCGTCCCGAAACTTAGAATAAAGTATCTATTTAACGGTTATTTTCGTATAACTTGGTCTCATTGAAACCCGTTTTTCTAACACGTAACTACTCAATCATTGTAATTAAGCATCACATAAAAGGACAAATAATCACCCAATCCAATAAAAAAACATGAAAATTCAAACAAAACGACATCCGAGTACTAACTCGTCGGTACAGAAGCTGTAACTAACCCTGTAAAGAACTCGGGATAATTACGCCTAACACTGTCCTCTGTATCCCAAGTGGCCTCATCAGCTCCTCGTCTAGACCACTAGATCCTCAACATCGGTATCTTTTTGGACCGCAGACGTCAAGTACTGCGCTCCAGGATAGCTACTGGGTACTCCACAAATGTATGGTCGGCTCAACTATCAAATCCTCATGACTAAGGATGTGTCTCGGGTTTGGTAGGTACTCTCTCAACGGTTTGGTTTTCTAAACTTACTTTCAGCTCTTTTGATGACTCTACCAAACTTTTCTTTCCATTGGGCCCACTTGCTCTTTTTTTTTTCCTATCGAAAGTTCCCGACTATCGATTCTGAATTAATGATCTTAAACTTCTGTTGGCACTTTACTAAGTGCCTAATGCTCTTTGTAATGCAAACTGCTTGGCCCGGTTTCCTCAATGTGACCTAATCGGATCATTCCTTAATTAATGGGCTTTCACCTACTTCTTGTCAAGCTTTCAAATTTATACAACTCAAAACAACACACACCCAAGTGGACCTTTTCATATAGATCTCTAATTCCTTAACTTGAAATCATAGTTAACTTAACATTGATTTTCTTCATCTGTGGGTCGTGTGCCTACTACGCTTCTGTTGTAACACCCATTAGGCACAATGGCGTCTTTCTGAGGGTCAACATGATATACCCAACTCCCGCCTATACTTCCCTTCTAATACTAGCAAGATCCTCTTCAAACAGACCCTTACTATCTTACTCAACCTTAGTATGTTCTTAACCAACCAACAAGCAACTTCTAACCCAATTCTCTCCATATCCTTAGATCATCCCAGAAGGTTGTCGTTGCCTACTTGGGGAATCCTCCAAGGCATCGGTAAAGTTATCTCTTAAATTCGCAGTCACTAATATCTCTTCTTAACGGTACCTACTCGTCAATACCAACCAACACTTACACGTCCTCACTTGACGTCGGTCAGTCTATAGTTGACTTATCTCAATGTCCCAAACTTGCTCTTCTCGTACCTATACTAGCGTTAAATTCTTGGTGAGCATCATCTGCTCGATTAATCCTTTCATGCTTCGCTAATTCGTTTTATCTTCCACACTTCTGTTTCCTTAGGCTAACTCTACTTCTCGAGCCCAACTGGGTCATTCATCTTGACCTAAATAGTCATTCCAAGTCTTCAACGATAGCTGGTAAGTGTCTTTGTAGTTCTGATGACATTAGTTATCATCCCCTTGCAGTTCCCCTTACATGGACCGTCGATGTTGATGACTTAGGTCCCGTGATAATTGGAGTTACCTTGGACTTTCGAGTCCACCAAGGCCGTTCTCATATATACATTCCTTCGCTGGTGTCACCGGCAATATTGCCTTCATGAAACTCCGTTGTTTCCGCTATAGGGCTTCGACTCTTTCATACCGGCATTGCGATTTGTTCCAAATTTCTTTATCTTTGAGGAGGTCAAAACCTCTCCACACTTGTAAAGTCTACATTTTGATTCTACACTCCATTGTAGGTATCCCTTCCATGCACCTTAGACCCTCATATCCGGGTCAATATTTTATCTCTTTAGGTCTCTCAAGCTTGTCTTGTGAACTCTTCTACTAGGTGACTCGTCTTATAACAATTTTCTCCCCTGAATCGGTCTCAAATTTCAGTTGATCATTACTGCCCATTTCATGTTAGAATTTCAATTACGTTGTACTCTTGCATAGATTCTACAAAGGCATCCTCATCTCAACATTTTATTCCAATTTAGCAAGATCCACCTTTTGATACATGACTTTCCTTCTTACTGGTCAAGTTATTCTTTTGATTTACACTTTATCCATCCTAGCGTTATCGGTCCGATATGTATGACTTTTATTAAACACCTATCGGTGCCATTTGCATAAGAAACCTCAGTTGTATATGATTTTCTCAAAAATCAAAGTTATTGACTCGCATTTATTATGTTGTCCTTATGCTCGTGTCGCTTTACCTTTTTAAATCTTTACCCCCAGTAGGATAGTTACCCCTTTGAGTTTTCTCGTACTCGCTTTACGAACCACATTGGTTGGTCTTATTACTTTCATCAACTCTTATGGCATCAGTCCAGCTGAATTTTTTTTTAATGGAGTACCTCAATTTCTCCTTAAATAACAGCCTTTAGTCCTTTCGGTAATCATCTTATTGGTGTAATACTGGATCCATATAACAGCCTTTAGTCCTTCAACTTTACTCCTTCTCATGGCTGTTTTAGCCAACCTGTAGATTTCATTTGCAATCACCTCACAACTCGACCACACATTTCACCAAGGCTTTAAATCATACTCTCTATATTTGTGTCGCCTCTGAAATTCCAATTATTCTGTGTCGCATCTTAAATCACAAGGGTTTTCCCTGTCAATCTAGACAGTTTGACCCCACTTTTTCTCGGAGGAGCACCATCAGTCCTACTTGTGTGAAATGCTAAGACATAGGACATGTTCACCATCATCTTCTTCCTCTTAGTCTTCTAGTTCTTCTTACAAGGATCCCTTCATACTAACTTTGATATGTATCTTTCTTAGTCAGTAGTAAGTAACTACTCCCAACAATTCCTTTTACACCATTACTATCATCAATGGCCATTACCGACCGTCAAGAGTTGTTCTTAAATTTATTAATTAGAGTTATCATAGTGGACTCATTCAATGTTACTATCAAGGCTACTAGTACTTGTATTGATTTAACTTCACCATTGTCGTCGTTGATCTCTGGAAGAAATTCACCAGACGTCGGTAAAATTCCTTTATAACCTTGTGGTTATTCTTCTTATCTGTCAACCAATCATTGCTAGTTAGCTAGTACATGTAAATTCTCTATTGTTACCAATTAGTCTGTAGTTGACCTTCTATAAGATCGAAGAGTTACTTTTCTTCTATCTCTTTTAGGGTTTGATATACAAGGTGAAAATATATCTCTTCTATTTATACTCTTTTAGCTCCTTCTACAAATTACACTCCTATAAGAGTACTATACTCTTACGAGTCTAGTTGTATCTTCATCTTCCGTCAACGGACTTATAAATTCTTCTATGATAACTTGTAGGCATTTCTTCATGATTTACCCGAGTTATTGTCCACTTGCGGTTTCCTGTTATGACCCGTTAGTGTTATTAACTTAAATCCATTCGTGAGTGAAAAGTTATTAGAGACCCTCTTTTTCCCCAAGACTATTCTCCTACACCCTCCTTCTTGGGGTGCTGCTTGTACTTCCACGTTTATAGAAATCCGGTCTTGATTGTATCCCGATCCTTGTTGTAATTCTTGTGTGTTCTAGGGGGTCACACCACTTCCATGTTGGGTGAAATCGGTCTTCCCTTTTCTAGCAACCTATAAGCTTTCGTTTTGCGGCTCTTTAATTCTTCATATCGGGATGGGCAATGTATCTTATCTTGACTCCTACTCTCATGATTGTCTCGGTTTCCCATCGTGATTGTAGTGGAAAGTAGCTTGTCGAGAGTGATCATATTCCGCTCTACTTCTAGCTTCAAACTTTCACCTTCTGGTCCGTCAGTAAGCTTAGATTCAATACCTCTTGTCTGGATCGCTACTATACTTCACCTTGACTTTCATGCCCATGTGTGTTTCTGAAGGTATCCGCTTTGTTTGTAACGTTGCTTTACACCACACTTGAAAGAATGATAGCATGAATTATAGTCTATATTTTGGGGTTTGTTTGGACGTTTTATCTTCAATAATCTGCATGTTTGTATGTATATTATGTGATTATATTATCATTTCATCTACCTTTGCAAGAATCGAGGTCTACACCTAGTTTTGTTGTAATCATAGGTAAAATGGCACGTTTTGCATCAAAAAGGAGCAAAAGGAGCTATGGGGTCATTGGAGCTACATCCAGGAAGCATAGCCATGGATTTAAGATTCACTTTGGACCAGATTTGAGAGATTTCACATTCAGTTGTGACTCACCTCGGTTGACCACAGATTCACCTCGACCGAGGTAATCCAGGGGAGCCGACTCGACCGAGGCGAACACCTGGGACGCGGCGAGAATATTTTATTCTTGGCTGAGATCTTTTATCTTTGGAAAGAGATCTTATATTTTTGGGCTTGGCTCCTGGAAGGAAGAAGATATACTAGATCATATATTTTACCTATTTTTATGGGAAGAGATCTTTCTAAGATATCTTATCTTTGGAGAGTAATTTTCTTATAAAAAGGGTTGGATTTTCCACAAATCCACATCATGTTATACCACCGATCAGGGTTTATACACCGTTGCAGCCGTACTTGTTCGCCACTTAGCGTGCGTGCAAATAAGCTTTAAATTTATAAAACTAGAATCAAGCAAGCGAACCCGCAGTGTACGGATCGACGTAGTTAAGCAAGAATTCCAGAGTATCGAACACAGGGATTTGGGGGGAACAAATTCAATTGTAGGTTATCAAGCAAGTAAATGTAAGAAGCTTTTCAAATATTGGGAAAACAACAATCCTAAAGATCCAGGAATCCAGTTGTGGCAATCGATTCAAGATATACTAAATGTATAAGGACAGAGTTGAGATATGCGAAGGTATGCTAATGTAAGGTAATCGTACGGTGAAGTTCCAAAAACCTTATATGACTCACCTACAAGACACTTTCTATAAAGGTTGTTGAGGCTTTAATATAGAATAGTCCTAAAGGTAAGAATTAATGTCAAATACCCAAACTTGTAATCCAAGGATCAAGACTAACTAAACCGATTAAGGTTGTGACACTTACAATCAAGGTAGAGGTTGTTGAGGCTTCACTACCACCTAGAAAAGGCAAGCCAAGACTAAGTTAAAGCAAATCTTTAACTTTGGATTAAAGTAAAAGCAAGTTCGTAACTTAACACAAAATTACGACTAGTTCTCGAGTTCCACGGTCGTGGAAGCTCAAAAACAGACCGTGGATTAGGGTTTGTCGGCGATTTTCTCTAACTCTCAGGGTCCAATCAGTTTACGATCGATCTATCATCATCTAAGCCACAACTATCAACCCTTCACCTTAGAATTGTTAAGGGTTTTTAGCCAATAACAGTCATATTGATATCAAATTCAAGATTTAAAAGATTGAAAAATGAAAATTTCCGAAAACCTTCAATAACTTTCAAACTAATCTCAAAGTCACAATCAAGAAAAATAATCGTCACTAGATTCGGAATAATACAAACAAACACAAATCTTAGATAAGAAGGAAGAACGGGATGTCAATCCGTCTTCTAAATCAAACCTAAGCAAGAAGCGAAATCTTCTTGCGAACAATCTTCCGTCAATCCGGAAATCCCGATGACAAAGCGCGAATCTCTCCAACACAATCTCCGCCAAATGCGAGATTAGGGCAATTCCAAGCGCAAGCGTAAGAGGCGTCTATGCGTAAGCGAAGGTGTAAAGCGAGGTGACGGAATCTCTCTTCGTCTGTCCTTTTATAGTGTAAGATAAAATATCGGCCCGACCCAATTGCGTAGGAGATCGTGGCTTAAAGTATGGCGAAAAAGATCGCCAAGATCACGGTCGTGGAAGGGTTCCACGGCCGTAATTTAGAGCGTGGAAATCAACACGGTTTGAACCAACTTCTCCACGGCCGTAGAAGTCACTGGAATGAATCACGCTTCTCTTGCCATGGTTCCACGGCCGTGGACTTGAATGTGGAAAGTGGTACGGCCGTATTTTAGAGCGTGGTTTAGGGCAAGAACGTGATTCTTCCTTAGCCTCGTGCATCCTTCAAGTTGGCACTCCCTTAGCTCCTAGGAATGCCCTCAATCCATGGACATTGCTCAACAACTCCATCCTTGCTCAATTCCGTTCGGAAATAGCTCTCAATCACCTATAATCAACATAAAGCTTGTGTAGATCTCTATATCGACATTATAGACAAACTAGCTCACAAATGCATCAATGTTCAATCAATGACTATCATAATGGATCAACTACACTTAGAAAACGTACCTAAAATATCACAATATTTCATACTAACAAATAACCCCATACTTGCCACTTGCTTGTCCCTAAGCAAGGTCTTTCAAAAGCTTTAAAACAAGAGTTAGGATGAAATATGTGTACCTTCTCAAAGCAATACTTCTTTTGGATGAATGTGCCTTCTAAACAATAGATCATCCTCAAATCTTGCTTCAATCGTTTATAAGACGTTTATACACTTAATCAAAGAGTAAAGAGTAAAGAAAGCTCATGAATCAATCAAACTTCCATACAAACATCATAACCTTCAAACATTATCAAAATCAATCATAAGAAACTTCAATTTAGATCACCAAGTCATATAACATTCTTTTGATCTTAAGGACTTTCAAAGAAAAGGTCTAGAATGTGGAAAGGGAAGAAAACTTTATGGAATGTGGTGCATGAATCCGGGAAAGTGGATAACTACTCTTTTCTCCTTCTCTTGCGGTTTCCGCAACACCTTCAACTTAGAGCTTCGCTCTCTTCCTTTCATTTTTCGACTTTACTTTTGGAGTTATGGATAGAGGTGCACAAAAACCGAAGCCTAGGAGATTGGCGTTTCTCAATTTTTTTGAGATGCCTCAAACCCTTAGCGCACATACCATAATCCGCTAGGAATATCGCTCAATCCGACTTTGGCAAGACACAAACACCCGGCTATGTGAATGGTGCCGAGTTACTCATCGTCATGATTGACTTCCCCAAACCTATAATTTCTTTCTATTCTTTTGATTGTAATTAATTGCTTTCAAGGCCCTCCCACATCAAACATGCCTTTCTCAATCAACTTTTCCAAATTCCCGGATAGGTAAAGGAGGTCAATATTTCAATGAGGGGCTAAATGATCAAAGAAAGAAGAAAGAAAAATCGAATCGCCTTAATCATCTCAACAAGAAGCATAAGAACTTATAGTGTGATTTCAACTTCAATTCCTCAACATGATTTAAGTAACATCCATCACATTATGAAACTTGCAAAAGAGGTATAATCAACTCATTCAATTTCTTTTCAATTCACTATTCGTTTAAGCATGCAATTGTCATCAAACTCAATTCACAAGTAGCGATTATCATAGAAATCATCTCAATTCCTTAGAAGCACATAAATTTTCAAAATTTTTCAATTTTTATGGGTTTTTCAAACTCTTTTTCATGCAATGCAATAATGAAACGTGCAACAATATAATGAACATGCAAGATAGTCTCGATAGAAGCAATCATAGTGAGTAAGAGTTATTACAAACTTTTAGTCACACCCCACCCCATACTTGGAACAAACATTGTCCCTAATGTTCAAATAGAAGAAAGAAAAGAAGAAAAGAAAGAAAGAAAAGAAAAAGAAACTCACAAAATGGCGGTGGAGCGGCTAAAACGGTTGGTCATGCATATCATCACTACGGTGGAGGCGGAGGCGGGAATGGAGAGAAGCTGGAGTCATAGTGCCGCCCGAACTGCTGGCAGTAGACGTCTCTCATCATGTGATCGAGTTCATCCATACGTCCATCTCTAGCATCGGCTCGAATCTCCAATGCTCCCACTCTGTCAGAAAGGCTAGTAGCCCACTCAGGCATCTGCTCATACCATCCCGGAGCCTGACTGTACCACCCTGGAGCATCTGACGGTGCTGGTGCTGGTGGCTGCTGTGCGGACCATGGAGGTGGAGCTCCGTACCATGCAGGAGGTGTCGTTATCCAAGTAGGTTTCTCACTCACGCTGGCGCGGCGAGAAGATGAACCTGAAGCTTTGGCTGAACGTGGAGAACGTCTAGGCACATCGGAAGCAATGTCCAGCTGATCCGGAAACGTGCCAAACTCCTGCTCTGCTCCTCCTCCTCCCTCAAACTGGTATCTCATCTCCTCCTCCTCAACTACGGGCGGTGGTGGGACATATGGAGGAGCTGCAATCCTGTTCGCATGCATAGCTGCGAACGTAGCCTTCCAATTATGGCGTCCAGCCATAATGGAGTACTCTGGGAGCCACTCAATGCCCCTCCCCGTCCTACTCTCCCAAGGCATGGCTGCGTAAGGCGGACCTCTATGGGTAGGGAAGATAAGGCCTCTAGTCATGAAGGCCTGGAGTCCTAGGGGTACAGCTGGTATGCGTGTGCATGCAAAAAAATCAACCCCCAATATCCTAGCAAGGTGGGTAACTATCCCACCATATCCAATGTTGCCCGCCCTCTTGTTCTTAAGCTTGCTCATGGTAGCAGCTAAGAGGGTGGCGCAGTCAGCAGGACGCCCATACAGCATAGAGTACAACAGAAAGAGCTCATCCGTCTTGATCTTCTGAGGCGTCTCCGTCCTAGGGAAGAGACACTCAGAAAGAACACGGTGAGCAATCTTCAAGGCTAAGTGATACATCAACTTAGCCTTGGTATCAGCAGGTTGTCAGCGGTCCTCGCTGGCGTAAATCATAGCAACCTCCTCCCAAAAATCTTTGGCGTAAACGCCACTAGGAAAACGACCATTGAAGGTCTCTTGGAACCCAAAGAAGGCTCCAAACTCTCGGATGGTAAAATCATAGTTTCTTTCCATAAGACGGAAAGAAACGGTCCTATCCACATGGCTGTGCTCAAACGACGTCACAACCTCTCTCGTGATCTCCTCATAAGCGTCTTCTCGGATAGCCGAGAAGACAACAAGTCCGGCTCTATCCAAGAGCCAAGTAAGGTCATCTATGATGTTGAGAGGAGCTAGATCCTCCAACAAAAGGTACCTAGGTCCTATCACAACCCTCTTATGGATCCTCTCGAGTGCATCGAGGTGATCCTCATGAATGGTCGGTACTCTTGGGCTAGGAGGTGCGGGTGATGAAGGTGATGATGGAGGTGTAGGGGAGGAAGGTGGTGGTGCTCTAGAGGATGAAGAGGAAGAGGGGTTACCCTTCCTCTTTTTGTTCTTGTCTTGCCCATTCTTCTTCTCCTTAATCCTTCCAGAAACTCTCCTAACAAAATCCATCATTGTTCAAAACCACGGTCTGTTCTTGGTGTTCCACGGCCGTGGAATTGCCAGAGACCGTGATTCGTCTCGTTCTTTCGCAAATCTCAACAAACAACAGTCAAACTCAGCAATCAGGCAGCCCTAGTCTAATTCCTTCCAATTTCAATCAGTTCTCCTATAATTTCTAGCAAAAACGAACCCAAATTGACGAAGATAGAGAAGAGCGAAAAAACCTAGGTTTCGGATTTTAAAATCCGAATTCTGTGTTCCTTGGTGATTTGCCGCTCGATTCGTTGCTTGGATCTTGTTGGTGGTCGAATTTGCTTCAGTTTGGAACGAAGAATCGTTGAAAACGATTAACGAACGGAGATTTGAGGTGAAGGGCGTAGAATCGGCGAAGAGGGTCGTGGAATTGGGTTTTTGGAAGTGTTTTTGTGAAGAACGTGGTTTATATAGTGGCCGGCAAAATTTTGGAAAATCACGGTCTGTCGGGGGGTTCCACGGCCGTGGAAATGTACGGAACCGTGGTTTTTGTGATTTTTCAAAGGCTTTTGGAAATTACGGTCACTGTAGCTGTCACGACCGTGGTTTAGACCGTGGAACTCTCTGTAATGCTCCAAAGTCCAAGTTTCGTCACTTTTCTTCAAAATTACTCTTCCCCTTTTCTTTTCCATTGTTCCTACACCCAAAAACATGAACATACCGGAAGGAATCGAAGGCAAAACAAAGCAAAAACGTCTAAACTAAGCTAAACTATGAATTGAAAATAAAAACGTAAATGCAATACCTTGGGTTGCCTCCCAAGAAGCGCTTTGTTTAAGGTCCGTAGCTAGACCATACTCGCACTTATTCGAGTGCGGTGGGCGCGAACTCTTCAGTTTGGAGTTCCGGCGTATACTTCTTGTGTCGTTGACCGTTCACCTTAAAGCTTCCGCCTGCTTCACCCCATACTTCAACTGCACCATGGGGGAAATACGCTTAATTAGAAAAGGTCCGGTCCAACGAGATTTAAGCTTACCTGGAAAGAGACGAAGCCTTGAATTGAAGAGGAGAACTTGTTCTCCTTCTTTGAAGTCCTTTGGAATGATATGCTTATCATGCCAACGCTTTGCTCTCTCCTTATAAATCTTGGCGTTCTCATAGGCGTTCAAGCGGAGTTCTTCAAGCTCATTAAGGTTCAAGAGACGCTTCTCTCCCGCTTCCTTCATGCTGAAATTTAACCACTTGATAGCCCAAAACGCCTTATGCTCCAACTCTACCGGTAAGTAACATGACTTCCCATACACAAGTTTGTATGGTGTGGTTCCTATGGGCGTCTTGTACGCAGTCCGGTATGCCCACAATGCGTCATCAAGCTTCAAGGACCAATCCTTCCTAGTCCTTGAAACCGTCTTCTCTAGGATTCCTTTGATCTCCCGATTTGAGATCTCAACTTTTCCACTTGTTTGTGGATGATAAGGGGTAGCGATCTTGTGAGTAACCCCATACTTAGCTAGAAGAGCTTCAAAGCGCCGGGCAATGAAGTGAGAACCTCCATCACTAATGATAGTCCTTGGTGTCCCGAATCGTGGGAAGATGGTCTTGTTAAAGAACTTAACCACCACCATGGCATCATTGGTGGGAGAGGCAATCGCTTCCACCCATCTAGAAACGTAATCCACCGCCAAGAGTATGTATTGGTTTCCACAAGATGATGGGAACGGTCCCATGAAGTCAACTCCCTAAACATCGAAAATCTCTACCTCTTGGATGTTATTGAGAGGCATCTCATTCCTCCTAGAGATATTACCTGTTCTTTGACAAGCATCGCAGCAAGAAACAAAGGATTGCACATCTCTAAATAAAGTAGGCCAAAAGAATCCAAGTTGCAATACCTTTGTGCTAGTCTTGTTCGAACTAGCGTGTCCTCCACAAGGTAGTGAATGACAATGGCGGATGACACTTTGCATCTCATCTTCCGGCACACATCGCCGAATGATGCCATCCGGACCTCTCTTGAAGAGGAGAGGTTCATTCCAAAAGTATTCCCGGACATCCTTAAAGAACTTCTTTCTTTGTGCGTAGGATAGTCCGGGTGGTATCTCCTGGCAAACCAAATAGTTAACAAAATCAGCAAACCATGGTTCGTTACCTTTGGAGATCACATCGATGCACTCCTCAATAATGTGTAGGTGTTCGTCCAGGAAGGAGTCATCTATAGGTAAGTGGTCGTCCTCTAGATGTGTTAGGCGACTCAAATGATCCGCAACAGAATTTTCCGAACCTTTCTTGTCGTGGATCTCTAGATCGAATTCTTGTAGGAGAAGAATCCATCTAATTAGCCTTGGCTTCGCATCCTTCTTTGCAAGGAGGTACCGGATCGCAGCATGATCCGTGTAGACAATCACCTTTGCACCTACAAGATAAGAGCGAAACTTGTCAATAGCATAGACAATGGCTAGAAATTCCTTTTCTGTAGTGGCGTAGTTGAGCTGCGCTTCATCTAGCGTCTTGCTAGCGTAGTATATGGCATGGGTTCGCCCTTCCTTTCGTTGTCCAAGAACAGCTCCTATAGCTACGTCACTAGCATCGCACATAACCTGAAAGGGAAGAGTCCAATCCGGAGGTTGGATAATTGGTGCTGAAATTAGAGCTTGCCGAATTGTGTTGAACGCATCTAAACATTCCTGTGAAAACTCAAAAACTGCATCCTTCATCAATAGATTAGTGAGCGGTTTTGATATTTTAGAAAAGTGTTTAATGAAACGTCTATAAAATCCAGCATGTCCTAGGAAACTTCTTATCCCTTTCACCGTAGTTGGGGGAGGAAGCTTCTCTATAGTCTCTATTTTCGCCTTATCCACCTCTATCCCTCTACTAGAGATTAGGTGTCCTAATACAATTCCTTCCTTTACCATAAATTGACACTTCTCCCAATTAAGAACTAGATTAGTGTCTTCACATCTTTGTAAAACAAGAGCAAGGTTAGAAAGGCAATTGTCAAAAGAGGAACCGTATACGGAGAAGTCATCCATGAAGACCTCCATGATTTCCTCAATGTATTCGGAGAAGATGGCCATCATGCACCTTTGAAAGGTGGCTGGGGCATTGCAAAGCCCGAACGGCATTCTCCTATAAGCGAACGTACCCCATGGGCACGTGAATGTGGTCTTCTCTTGATCATCCGGGTGTATCGGAATCTGAAAGAAACCACTATAACCGTCAAGATAGCAAAAGTGTGAATGTTGCGCTAACCTTTCAAGCATTTGATCGATGAAGGGTAGTGGGAAGTGATCCTTCCTCGTCGCGTTGTTAAGCTTGCGGTAGTCAATGCACATCCGCCATCCCGTTACGGTTCGGGTAGGAATGAGTTCGTTGTTCTTATTGGTGATGACCGTCATTCCTCCCTTCTTCGGAACTACTTGAACCGGACTCACCCACTTACTATCGGAGATAGGATAGATGATACCTGCATCAAGAAGTTTAAGAATTTCCTTCTTGACAACCTCCTTCATGGTCGGATTCAACCGCCTTTGAGGTTGATTTGAAGTCCTAAAGTCTTCCTCCATTAATATTTTATGCATGCATAGGGAGGGTTTAATTCCTACTAAGTCTTCTATAGTATAGCCTAAAGCTTTCCTATGTTTCCTAAGGATAACCATAAAGCGTACCTTAGATGTGTAGGAAGTTGTTTTAATTCCATTGCTTTCGGAGCTTCCAATGGCTCTTGAGGAGCTTCCGATGTCTCCTTAGAAGTGTCTAAGGAAGTAGAAGGTGTGGGAGAAGAATCGAAAGAAGTTGAAGAAGTGGCTTGATCATCCCCTTCCACGGCCAAAATTACGGTTTCCATACACCCTCCACGGCCGTGGTTTATGGCGTGGAAAGTGGTTACGGTTGCTCTGCCTCCTCCACGACCGTGTAACCCTCTGGAGTGAGCCACGCTTTGGGTGGTGAGATCTACGGCCGTGGAATCTCACGTTTTCTGCCTCGTCGTGGAGTTTCTCAAACTCCTCTTCACACACTTCCTCTTGTGCTTCTAAGGCTTCAATTGCCTCATTGCACTCCTCTTCTTCACCTACATTCGTTAGACTCATAGCAATAACCTTTTGCAAAGGATCTTTGAAGAGAATCGCACTTACCTCCTCTCTAGACAACCCCTCTTCATCTTGGATATTGAATATATCCTCATCAAAGATTGACTCCTTCATTAGAGTGGAAAGAACGAACTCTACCTTCTCTTCTCCTATGTCAAAGGCGAGTCTAGCATTCTTGCTATCGACTATGCAGCCGGAAGTTGCAAGAAACGGTCTTCCGAGTATGATCGGGACCGGGCTATCTGCAGGAATGTCAAGCACAACAAAATCAATGGGAACAAAGAATTTACCTAGCTTGACTGGGACGTCTTCCACAATACCGACGGGGCGAGTGATGGATCGATCCGCCATGTACAACGTCATCTTCACCAGTTTAGGGTCGCCTAAACCGATCTTCCTACATAATGCAAGTGGTATGATGCTCACACTTGCTCCTAAATCACATAACGCATCATATGTGACATCTCCCACTCCTATGGGAATGCAAAACGACCCCAGATCCTTTAGCTTTGGGGGCATTTTCTCCTTCATGGTCTTGATGAGATCCGAAGAATCCGAACTCATCTTAACCTCACCGAAATCTTCTAGCTTCCTCTTGTTGGAGAGGAGCTCCTTTAAGAACTTGTCATAAGCCGGCATACCTACAATAGCATCAATGAAAGGTATATTAATATGCAGCTTGCTCATGAGTTCTATAAACTTACCAAATTGTTTGTCTAGGCGTGCTCTCGCTCTAGATTGAGGGAATGGTAGGGGAGGTTTGTAAGCCGGAGGAGGAACGTAGACATCTTCCTTCTCCTTCCCCTTCTCCTTGTCTTTCTCAACGGGGACTTCAACAAATTTAGGCTGCGGGTCGGTGGTAGTCACTCCGCTCCTAGTTGTGATTGCCATCACCCTTCCCTTAGGGTTGTCCTCCGTCTTTCCTGGAAGTTTCCCTTGATTCCTAGGAACTTCCTCCGCATGGCTGAACATTTGGTTTTCTAAAACCTTTTGGGCTTTATCAACCTTAGAAATTTGATCATCAACCTTAATGATGCGGTTCTCCAAACCTTGAAGCTTTCCCAAAATCGTTTCCAACATGGGATCGGGCTTCTCCTTCCCCGAAGTGTTTCCTCCATTAGATGTTTGCCCCTGGCTTTTCAAAGGAGTAGAGGAAGAGGAAGGTGGAGTTAGTGAATTCGAATTGGAAGGATAAGAGTTACCGGAGTTTTGTTGATTGGAGCGCCAATTGTTGTTGTTTGAACCCCTATTGTTGTTCCAATTGTTGTTCCGGTTGTTGTTGTTGTCATTCCAATTATTATTCCGGTTGTTGTTCCGGTTATTGTTGTTGCGGTTGGTATTCTCACCACCATTGTTGTTGTTGCCCAAGTAGCCAACATCCTTTCCTTGTTGCTTTGGAAAGTTGGTCTTGATAGCCTCCTTCAACTCTTTGATCTCATTGTTGAGGGAGAAATCTGATTTTGAGCTTCATGTGTGAGCTTTGCTCCTTGCTCCACACGATTTCCTTCAACTTTCCGGTGGGAATACTTCTCTATGATCCTTGCTTGCTTCTCAATGAAGTCCCAAGCGTCATCTTCTCTCATGTCCATGAATGTACCACATGAGAGGGATTGGAGCTTGAATTGTGTCTCCACATCCAGCCCCTTATAGTATATCTCTAGCAATGCAAGCTTGGATATGCCATGATGAGGACAATCCAAAGAGCAAATCCTGAAACCTTTCCCACGATTTAAACAAACTTTCGTTAGATCTCATGGAAAATGCATTAATCTTACCTCTAAGTTCCGCCGTTTTGGATGGCGGAAAGAACTTAGTGAGGAACTCCGCGGAAAGGTCTTCCCATGTGTCTAGTTTCCCACTAGGAAGAGCTTGATACCAAGACAATGCTTTCCCCTTCAAGGAGAAGAAGAAAGGCTTGAGCTTATAGTTGTTGGTAGTCGCGTTCTTTGGCCTCATTGTCTCCATCATACACTCAAAATTTTGCAAGTGTTGGTGTGGAGATTCAGCGCTTGTCTCGCCAAATTGGTTTTGGCGAACAAGAGTAATAACTTGAGGGTTGAAGCTAAACCCTTGTACATCATCAGCATCAAAGTTCACACCTAGACGGCGTGGTTGCTGCGTTGGATCCATCCTTTGGCCAAGAGTTCTTGGCTCATCATCCACACGTTGAATCCTAGCATTCCTAGATGGAACACGACGATTAGCAGCTGCCCGTGGATGGAATGGATTCACATTGATCGTCGGATCAATTTCCTCTAGCGGTGGCATGGAGGAGTCGCTATCATCAGCGGATGAATGACCCCTATTTGACCTTAAGGATCTCCTTGAGGATTTCTTGCTTCCCTTATTCTTAAGGTTGCTTAGTTCTATCCTCATTTGGAACATCATATCTTTTAGATCGTCAACTTGAGATTGATGACGATCCATTTCATCTCGGCGAATCTTCTCATTCCATTGGAGTTGAGCTTCTTTCTCCGCTAACTCCGATTGAAGATCACGTTCGTGTTCTTCAGCCATCTTCTTTTCCTTACGCTTTTGCCTTAAAGTTCTCTCAAGCTCTTGATCAAGAGGCAAGAGGTCTCCGGTGTTCCTAGACCTGCGCATGCACTTGAAAAGATATCAAATAACAAGGGAGAAGCTCCCAAGCTCTTAATCGTACGGTGAAGTTCCAAAAACCTTATATCTCACCTACAAGACACTTTCTATAAAGGTTGTTGAGGCTTTAATATAGAATAGTCCTAAAGGTAAGAATTAATGTCAAATACCCAAACTTGTAATCCAAGGATCAAGACTAACTAAACCGATTAAGGTTGTGACACTCACAATCGAGGTAGAGGTTGTTGAGGCTTCACTACCACCTAGAAAAGGCAAGCCAAGACTAAGTTAAAGCAAATCTTTAACTTTGGATTAAAGTAAAAGCAAGTTCGTAACTTAACACAAAATTACGGCTAGTTCTTGAGTTCCACAGATGTGGAAGCTCAAGAACAGACCGTGGATTAGGGTTTGTCGGCGATTCTCTCTAACTCTCAGGTTCCAATTTGTTTACGATCGATCTATCATCATCTAAGCCACAACTATCAACCCTTCACCTTAGAATTGTTAAGGGTTTTTAGCCAATAACAGTCATATTGATATCAAATTCAAGATTTAAAAGATTGAAAAATGAAAACTTCCAAAAACCTTCAATAACTTTCAAACTAATCTCAAAGTCACAATCAAGAACAATAATCGTCACTAGATTCGGAATAATACAAACAAACACAAATCTTAGATAAGAAGGAAGAACGGGATGTCAATCCGTCTTCTAAATCAAACCTAAGCAAGAAGCAAAATCTTCTTGCGAACAATCTTCCGAGTCTTCGATCTTCCGTCAATCCGGAAATCCCGATGACAAAGCGCGAATCTCTCCAACACAATCTCCGCCAAATGCGAGATTAGGGCAATTTCAAGCGCAAGCGTAAGAGGCGTCTATGCGTAAGCGAAGGTGTAAAGCGAGGTGACGGAATCTCTCTTCGTCCGTCCTTTTATAGTGTAAGATAAAATATCGGCCCGGCCCAATTGCGTAGGAGATCGTGGCTTAAAGTATGGCGAAAAAGATCGCCAAGATCACGGTCGTGGAAGGGTTCCACGGCCGTAATTTAGAGCGTGGAAATCAACACGGTTTGAACCAACTTCTCCACGGCCGTAGAAGTCATTGGAATGAATCACGCTTCTCTTGCCATGGTTCCACGACCGTGGACTTGAACGTGGAAAGTGGTACGGCCGTATTTTAGAGCGTGGTTTAGGGCAAGAACGTGATTCTTCCTTAGCCTCGTGCATCCTTCAAGTTGGCACTCCCTTAGCTCCTATGAATGCCCTCAATCCATGGACATTGCTCAACAACTCCATCCTTGCTCAATTCCGTTCGGAAATAGCTCTCAATCACCTATAATCAACATAAAGCTTGTGTAGATCTCTATATCAACATTATAGACAAACTAGATCACAAATGCATCAATGTTCAATCAATGACTATCATAATGGATCAACTACACTTAGAAAACGTGCCTAAAATATCACAATATTTCATGCTAACAGTACTCTAGTTGGGAGATTTGAAGAACCTTTTTGAAGGTTAAAGGAAGATTGAAGATTGTAGCTTTTATAGCTTTTGAAGGGTTTTGTAAGATCATCTTAGATTCCCTTCCTTGTTGTCTTGCCTTGTTGGATTTCTATCCAAGGAACGCTTTTGTTGTGATATTTGATTCAGTTATTGAAGTCTTTACATTAAATTCTTCTTGTTCAAATATTCACCTTCTTCCCATACATTTGATTATTGCTTTCATGATGATGAGTGGCTAATTTCCTTGTGCGATTCTAGGGTGATTGGCTGAAGGTTGTGGGAAAAACAATGATAGTATAATCTTGATCACAGTAGGACCCTGAAAGTTCGAGTCTTTAACCTTAACCCTAAGCATCTCGCTCAGTCGATGAACATCTCGGCCGGGGTGGAATTCTTCTGACCGAGGTGACTTATCTGATCCTAAACTGAGAGTTAAGTGTTAGAGTTTGCCAAATCCTATTCTTATTACACCTTTCTTGGTTCAATGCAAGCTTAGGATGAGACTTACCCGGTAATTCCTTAGTTTGTGTACCTAAGATCATAAGTATAGGTAATAAAGGTTTATCCTTTATTGGGGTTTGAGTGTGCTTTCATCCCATCTTTGTGAGTTAGCCTGAGACTTACCCGGTAAAGGTTGATTCTATTCCCTTAGATGGTATGTTAGTTTGAGGTTATAGTTCTTTATCTTAATTCCTTGAGACTTACCCGGTAATAGGAGTTACGGTTTTGGATTAGTGAGTAGTGAGACTTACCCGGTGATCTATTCCACTTTAGTAACACCTTCCCCATGCAAAAATCTCAGCTTTGTCCGCTTATCTTTAGATCTTGAGTTGGAACCACAACTAGATGCTTTAATCCCTAGAATTGCATGTTTGCTTTATTGACTTCTTTATCATCTTTGATTGTTTTGATCACCTCTTGTGGTTAGTATTTACATAAGCATACCGTAATTGGACTTTGTTTCACTAAGTCCCTGTGATCGACCCTTGAAATTTCTTGCTTTTTACTACGATTGACCCGTACACTGCGGGTTCGCATCCTTGTTTTAAGCTTACGTCTAGGGTTATAAATTTAAAGCTTGCACACACCGTTTGGAGCGAACAAGTTTTTGGCGCCGTTGCCGGGGACTTGGTCTAGACCGAGCCGGTTACGGTTTGCTCTTAGGGGACTTGCCCCCGTGTCTACTAACCACTCTACTTGAGTGACTTTTACAGGTTCTTTCTTAGGTATATGCGAAGAACCCGCACTGGGAAGGAAATCGTTCCTTACGATCCCGAACCAGAAAAGACATACAAGCGACGCTTAAGAGAAGCGAAGATGGCCCAACAAGACAACCGCGATCTTGAGGCCGAGTTGAAAGAGGCATTAGAACTGATACGCCTCAGCAGGGAAGAACTAAGGCAAGAGAAGAAAGAAACTCGCACCAAGACTGAAGCAATCGAAGTAGAGATGGCAGCCATACGAGACCAGATTCTACTTCGACCGAGGGAAGATCCAGTTGCTGATCCTCGACCGATGCAGGTCCCAGTTGCTGGCCCACGACCGAGGCAGGTCCCAGTGCCTGACGCCCCGGCCGATATACTTCCACCTCGGGTGCCAGTCCGAGACGTTCTTCTTGCAGGAATCCCACAAACCCTAGGTCAAAGGATGGACCCCAATCAACAACTGAGGCGTCCAGGAGTTAACCTAGGAGATTCAGCGGACCATGACTATGAACTTCGACCGCAAGTTCTATCCATGATTCGCCAATGCCAATTCAGAGGGCTAGAGAAGGAATCACCACATCAACATCTTCAAAACTATGAGATCTTGATGGAGACCTTGAGACCTCCGAGGATTGAAAATAACAACTACAAGCTAAGACCTTTTTACTTTTCTTTAAAAGATAGAGCTCTTACTTGGTATCAATCTCTTCCTCCAGGAAAAATTAGCACGTGGGAGGAGATGACAACGGAATTCTTGACCAAATTCTTTCCCCTCTCAAAGACAGCTGAAATGAGAGGGAAGATCAACGCTTTCATTATGAAAGACAAGGAGAGCTTGTCCAAGTCATGGGAGCGGTTCAAGGACATCCTTTTGGATTGCCCACATCATGAGATTCCAAAGTTAAGAGTTATTGGAGATATACTTCAAGGGGTTGGACGGAAGCACCCAGTTCAACCTCCAACTACTCTCCGCCGGTACCTTTATGGACATGGCGATTGACGAAGCTTGGGACTTCATTGAGAAGCAAGCTTTGCATATGGAGAAGTACACGCACCAAGGAGCTGAAGGTGGAGTTAAAAGAGTTAACTTCCAAGAAACTCAGCCCAACAACAATCAACTCACGTCTTTGAAGAATGACGTGAAGCAATTGAAGGAACTCTTGGTTGCTCAAACCAAGAAGGAAGAGCAAGGACAAAGGAACAACAACAACGGATACCGTAACAACAACAACGGTTCCCGTAACAACAATTACAACAACAAAAATAGAGGATCCAATAGCAATAACTGGAGGGCGAACAACCAAAATTCTGGTAACAATCATTCAAACTCCAACTCTAACGATTCCTCTAACCCTTTCCTCTCTTCCCCTTCTTCTTCTTCTTCTTCTACTCCATTAAAGAGCCAGGGGCAAGGATCAAGTTCGTCTCAGCCGGAAAAGAAAGACGCAATTCTGGAGGCTATCTTGATCAAGCTCAACGCTATGGAGACTTCTATGACTTCATTTTCGAAGGCCCAAAAAGCCTTTGAACAACAATTTAAAAGTAGGGTGAATGAAGTGCCAAGAGATCCAGGGAAGCTCCCAGCAAAGACGGAAAGCAACCCTAAGGGCCAGATCATGGCCATAACTACGAGGAGTGGACTGAAAACTGCAGATCCAGTACCTCGGTCGGTGCCAGTACCGACGAAGACCACCTCGGTCCAGGTACAGTCGAAGAACACCTCAACCGAGATGCCAACCGAGGTGGAGCCACAGAAAGCGGAGGGGAAACTGAAGTTTATGTTCCACCTCCTGCATCCAAACCACCACTTCCATTCCCCCAGTCAAGGGCCAGAGCACATCTAGACAAGCACTTTGGTAAGTTCCTTGACTTGATGAATAAACTGCATATTAACATTCCTTTCCTTGATGCTATTCTAGGAATGCCCGCCTATGGGAAGTTCTTGAAGGAGATCCTATCAAGGAAGAGGAAACTAGAAGATTTTGGTGAAGTTAGGATGACATCTAAATCCTCGGAGCTCATTCAAATCATGAAGGAGAAGATGCCACCTAAATTAAGAGATCCCAGCTCATTTTGCATTCCCATTCAAGTTGGGGATGTTACTTGTGAAGCCCTTTGTAATCTAGGAGCCAGCGTGAGCATCATCCCGCTGGAGCTATGTGCGAAGATCGGACTTGGAGAGCCCAAACCGGTCAAGATTCGACTTTATATGGCGGATCGCTCCATCACCCATCCTGTGGGCATCTTGGAGGACGTTCCGGTCAAGTTAGGTAACTTCTATTTACCAATAGATTTTGTTGTACTTGACATTCCCGCAGATTATCCTGTTCCTATTATTCTCGGGAGGCCATTTCTAGCAACTTCGGGTTGCAACGTGGATTGCAAGAACGCCAAGCTGAAATTCAACATTGGCGGCGATGAGGTGGAGTTCGCATTACTTGCAGCCATGAAAGGAGAGCAGCTAACTGATGATATCTTCAACATCTACGATGAAGAAGAATCAAGAGAATTGGTGAGCTCTATCCTTACTAACGATCCACTCGAAAGAGTTATTAGCTTCAGTTTAATGGAGGAAGGTATAGATGCTTCTTGTGATGCAGATATACGGAGCTTAAAAGCACTGGAAGAGGATCCAGGAGTTAAAACGGAGAAGCTAATCCAGGAGACGAAGATCTCCAATTTCAGTTCCAGTTGCAGTACCTCGACCGAGGCACTTTCTGGACTGAGCGAGGCGACTGAAGAACACCTCGGTCAACGCCTCTACGCCTCGACCGAGGTCGATGGCGAGACGACTTCAACTGAGACTTCCGAAAGTCCAGTTTCTGGATCTACTCCACTGGAAGGAGGAAGCAAGGATCCCCCTCAGAAAGCACCCCCAGTTGTGGAGCTTAAACAACTCCCAAATCACTTGAGGTATGTCTTTCTTGGACCGGATTCCACTTATCCCGTTATTGTCAGTGCTTCCCTTTCCGAAACTGAATTATCTAAACTAATGCATGTCCTGAGAAAGCATCAAAAGGCTTTGGGTTATACTATAGATGATCTCATTGGCATTAAGCCCTCTTTCTGCATGCATAGAATTTTAATAGAGGATGATCATAAGACTTCACGGGAACCTCAAAGACGGTTAAATCCGATCATGAAAGAGGTTGTGAAGAAGGAAGTTCTTAAGTTGTTAGATGCAGGTATCATATATCCTATCTCGGACAGCAAGTGGGTTAGCCCGGTGCATGTAGTTCCGAAGAAAGGAGGAATGACCGTTGTGACGAATAAGAATAACGAGTTGATCCCAACTAGGAACGTTACGGGCTGGAGGGTTTGCATCGATTATAGGAATCTGAACACGGCCACACGGAAAGACCATTTTCCACTTCCCTTCATTGATCAAATGCTCGAGCGGTTGGCTCAACATTCACACTTTTGCTACCTAGACGGCTATAGTGGATTCTTCCAGATTCCTATCCATCCGGATGATCAGGAGAAGACCACTTTCACTTGTCCATGGGGGACATTTCTTATAGGAGGATGCCATTTGGATTGTGCAATGCACCCGCTACCTTCCAGCGATGCATGATGGCTATCTTTTCCGAGTACATAGAGGAGATCATGGAGGTATTTATGGATGATTTTTCTGTATATGGTTCCTCTTTTGACGATTGCCTATCTAACCTTTCTCTAGTGCTTAAAAGATGTGAAGACACTAATCTTGTTTTGAATTGGGAGAAGTGTCATTTTATGGTTAATGAAGACATTGTGCTAGGACACCTCGTTTCTAATCGAGGCATTGAGGTCGATCGCGCTAAGATTGAGACTATTGAGAAACTCCCTCCCCCTTGTTCTGTTAAAGGTGTGAGGAGTTTTCTCGGGCATGCGGGTTTCTACAGGAGATTCATCAAGGACTTCTCTAAGATTTCTAAACCTCTAACTAACCTCTTGAATAAAAATGTTGTTTTTGAGTTTTCGCAGGAGTGTCTTGATACTTTTTACAGGATTAAGGAAGCATTGATCTCCGCTCCCATTATCCAACCTCCAGATTGGACCTTGCCCTTTGAGATCATGTGCGATGCTAGTGATGTAGCCGTAGGAGCGGTGCTTGGACAGAAGAAGGATGGCCGGACCACCGCCATTTACTATGCTAGCAAGACGCTAGATGTAGCACAACGCAACTACACTACCACCGAGAAAGAATTATTGGCGGTTGTATATGCTTTCGAAAAGTTTCGTTCCTATTTAGTAGGGGCGAAAGTCATTGTCTACACCGACCATGCAGCCATCCGTTACTTGTTGGCTAAGAAAGATGCCAAGCCACGCCTCATTCGATGGATTCTCTTACTTCAAGAATTTGATCTAGAGATCCGCGATAAGAAGGGATCCGAAAATTCTGTTGCGGATCACCTCAGCCGGCTACCTGCATCTTCACGCGAGAAGGACGACACCCATAGACGATTCATTCCCCGATGAGCATTTACACTTGTTGGAGCATTTGATCGACTTACTTACTTCACCCCACGATGGAGGTGAAGTATGGGGTGAGGGCACCTCCCATCACATTTGAGAGACGCATTATGGTCCAGCTAGCGACCTTAAACCAAGCGCTTCTTGGGAGGCAACCCAAGGTATTGCTTTCCTTTCCCGTTTTCTAGTCTAGCTTAGATAGTTTTGCTTTCGCTTTGCTTTGTTTTGTTTTTGGCGTTCTAGACAGATAACAGGCGACATCTAAGGAAGGAGCATAACTGGAAGGACAGAAGATCGAGAATTTGAGAAAACAAAGTTTGACTGAGGCATCTCGGTTGCTGTCACAACACCTCGACCGAGATGATTCTTGAGCAACCGAGACGACTAGGGTTTTCTGAAGAACCACCTCGGTCCGTACCACTCGGTCCAGTCGAGACCATCTCGACCGAGGTGACAGCAGTTCCAGAAAAGGGTATAAAAGGGGCGACGATTTCTGTCTCCTCACTTTACTCTTCTCCCTCGACCGCGGCGACAGTTTCACCTCGCTTCTCTGATTCTTGCTCGTTTTCGAAGATTTCTGTCTCCAAACTGCGATTAAGGCTTAAAGGATCCCAGTGCATTATCGATCTGCAAGAAGATCGAACCGATTCGGCCGAACGAGGTAAAACAAAACCGAAACCCTACCTCTCCGATTTCGTTTCAATTTGGGCTTTGGTTGCCCTTGCATTTGCTGAGAAAAGGTTTAAGTACCCCATAGGAAGCAGTTGTAGTGATTTTGGGGGAAAAGAACTGAATTTTCTGAAGAAATTAGAATACATTTTTCGCCTCGGTCCAGTCGAGCTGTGCCTCGGCCGAGGTGATTCTTGAGCGTTGTCAGTCGACCGAGGTGACCTAACAGTGACAGATTGTTGAAAATGAGTTCTGACAGGCAGATTGTGCTGAGAGATAGACACTCCCCTTCCCCTGCTTCCTCTTCTTCCCGACCGTACCGCCCGGTGATCCATGAGCGACACCGGGTGGATTATGAGCGTATTTCTGGCCGTCCAGTGATTGCACCACGCTTCCTGGACGTGTCTGCTTTTGATTGCCTCCAGGTAGACGGAGACCTTAGGAGGTTGATTTCTACAGTAGGGCTGGATCAGTTTACTGAGATCCGAGCCCCAGCCTATTTGGAGCCCACCTTAGAGTTCATTAGCTCCTTCACCTACCTCCCCACAGAGAGATCTGTGAAGTACCGGTTGATGAACCGGAACTTCTTAGTGCCACTAGAGTACTGGAGAGAGATTTTTGGCTTTCCTGAGCCCACTGCTGTTGACTTCCCTTCCCGATCTGTAGCTAGGGAGTTTTGGGGACAAATTGCCCACATTACTGAGCACGCAGACAGATGGCGCCCTGGAGATTCCAAGGAGAAGGTCATCTTCCATTTAGCCTTTAGGTTAGCCCATCGGATATTCAACGAGACACTTCTGGCGCGTACTGAGACGCCCCAGAAGATCCGACAGGGAGAGCTCTTTAGTTTATACTGCATGGTTACTGGGGGTATCCCGGACTTTGGCTTGATGTTGGCAGAGGATCTACACAAGATCAAGGCCAAGGCGAAGGGAGACATCTGCTGCGGAGGGCTTGTCACCCACATCGCTAGTTATCAGGACATGGATCTTAGCGCCTGCACGATGGTGGCGGCTCCCAAGCCGCTTGGGCTGCAGGAGATGATCACTCGGTGGATTCTGGTTCCCCGAGGTCTGACTACACCGTACGTGGCTATGCCGTGGGAGCTGACTGCACCACAGGGGATCAGGTGGTCTGCCCAGTTTACTATTTTTGACCCTCATTATTGGTAGACCGCTTGGGCTCCACTGATGGAGGATTACAGAGAGGCAGCAGCTGCCCCAGCTGAGGAGGAGGCAGATGATGAGGAGACAGTTGATGAGAGAGAGGGTGGAGTCCCGATGGATATATGGACAGATACTGCAGGGACGAGCGCACCAGTTATAGATCTGGATGATGAGGATACTGAGCCTGCACCTGCTGCATCACCTACGAGACCTGCTAGGCGTAGAGCACGCCGACACAGAGATCCCGAGGCTCATCGTCGGATCGATGATCTGACGGATCAGATGATAGACTCTTATGCTGCCCTCATTGTGGACATGCATGAGAGGTTTGCTGCCCAGCAACGACAGATTGACAGTTGGACTCATCAGATGCTCGAGGGACAGCACTATCAGCACAGGATGATGGAGATCCAATTCCAGCAGGCTATGGATTATCCATTCGACCCATCTCAGTATCCGTACGTGCCACCACCACCACCACCGGATCAGGATTCTTGAGAGCTGCAGGATTTTCTTTCTTATTTTTATGTAGTTCAGCTATTTATCCGGTGAGTACTTTATTTCTCAGACTTATTTTGACCCACTGGGACAGTGTGTCCCAAGTATGGGGTATTTGTGTATTACTTGACAGTTATTTGATGTATGACTCTATTTGACCGGATATCTATATTTATGCTTCACTTTTGCATCTATGTGTTTATCTGAGACTACATGCATACTTACAGGTTATTTGATTGAGAAAAACGTCGAAACTGATAAAAAAAAAACGTCGAAACTGATAAAAAAACTGGTTTTAAAAAAAAAATTTGACCTCGACAGGTGGAGTTCTGGCCGAACGAGGTGTTTCACCTCGGTTGACCTAAGAACACCTCGACCGAGGTGGGTTAACTGAGAGTTTTCAAAACGATTTTTGTGCTTCTTATCTGGATATGATCTCAGTGAAGATCTTGCTTACTGACTGGTTTTGAAATCTTTATGTGTTTGAAAGGTTTTATAATATGTTTAAGTTGCTAAATGCTTTGTTTGAAATTATTGGCATGTTTAATACTTTGTTTTTATCCAAATTATGTTGAATTTAAAGGTTGACACCGCAAGATAAGTTCTTTCACTTTCTTCCTGGAAAGACCAAGGCAATTCATTCTTCTCTCTTCTTCTTCTTGATCATGCTTAGCCCCTCATATACATTTTGCCTCCCTTTACCTATCCGGAAATTTGGAAGCAAGCGAAGTGGTGAAAGCAAGTGAAGTTAAAGATGAGAAGTTGGTTGGAAGTGAAAGTGTTAGAAAGTAATAATAGGTTTGGGGAAGTCAATCATGAAGATGAGTAACTCGGCACCATTCACATAGCCGGGTGTTTGTGTCTTGCCAAATTCGGATTGAGCGATATTCCTAACGGGTCATGGTATGTGCATCAAGGGTTTGATGCATCTCAAGAAATTGATGATTGCTGATTTCCTAGGCTTCGGTTATTGTGCACCTCTGTCCATGCTTCCCAAAAAGTAAAGTAAAAAGAAAAAGTGTGAAATAAGCAAAGCTTATTGGTGGAAGATGTTGAAAGTCAAAGTGAAAGTGAAGTATATCCTTTTCCCGGATTCTAGCACCACATTACCTTACATACATCCCTACCCTACACGTTTCTTGACCTTTCTTTTGGGAAGCCCTTGAGACCTCGAGCTTGTTGATTGACTTAGCAGTTTAAACTGGATTATGCATGATTAATTTTGATAATTATGACTTATTATGCATTCTATGATTTTATGCAAAGATGAACAACTTTCTTATATTTATAAAATGTTTTGATCATATTTTGATTTTAAATCCTATGAAGTATTCTCTTAGAGTGATCTATGATTGTAGCACACCATAAAAATGTTTTGAAAGACTTTTCATTGATTTTCTTGACTATTAATCCATTCTATCTTGTCCTTTATATGCGGAACTTGCTTGGGGACAAGCAAGGGCTAAGTATGGGGTATTTTGATAGCATGAATTATAGTCTATATTTTGGGGTTTGTTTGGACGTTTTATCTTCAATAATCTGCATGTTTGTATGTATATTATGTGATTATATTACCATTTCATCTACCTTTGCAAGAATCGAGGTCTACACCTAGTTTTGTTGTAATCATAGGTAAAATGGCACGTTTTGCATCAAAAAGGAGCAAAAGGAGTTATGGGGTCATTGGAGCTACATCCAGGAAGCATAGCCATGGATTTAAGATTCACTTTGGACAAGATTTGAGAGATTTCACATTCAGTTGGGACTCACCTCGGTTGACCACAGATTCTCCTCGACCGAGGTGATCCAGGGGAGCCGACTCGACCGAGGCGAACACCTGGGACGCGGCGAGAATATTTTATTCTTGGCTGAGATCTTTTATCTTTGGAAAGAGATCTTATATTTTTGGGCTTGGCTCCTGGAAGGAAGAAGATATACTAGATCATATATTTTACCTATTTTTATGGGAAGAGATCTTTCTAAGATATCTTTTATCTTTGGAAAGAGATCTTATATTTTTGGGCTTGGCTCTAGTTGGGAGATTTGAAGAACCTTTTTGAAGGTTAAAGGAAGATTGAAGATTGTAGCTTTTCTAGCTTTTGAAGGGTTTTGTAAGATCATCTTAGATTCCCTTCCTTGTTGGATTTCTATCCAAGGAACGCTTTTGTTGTGATATTTGATTCAGTTATTGAAGTCTTTACATTAAATTCTTCTTGTTCAAATATTCACCTTCTTCCCATACATTTGATTATTGCTTTCATGATGATGAGTGGCTAATTTCCTTGTGTGATTCTAGGGTGATTGGTTGAAGGTTGTGGGAAAAACAATGATAGAATAATCTTGATCACAGTAGGACCCTGAAAGTTCGAGTCTTTAACCTTAACCCTAAGCATCTCGCTCAGTCGATGAACATCTCGGCCGGGGTGGAATTCTTCTGACCGAGGTGACTTATCTGATCCTAAACTGAGAGTTAAGTGTTAGAGTTTGTCAAATCCTATTCTTATTACACCTTTCCTGGTTCAATGCAAGCTTAGGATGAGACTTACCCGGTAATTCCTTAGTTTGTGTACCTAAGATCATAAGTATAGGTAATAAAGGTTTATCCTTTATTGGGGTTTGAGTGTGCTTTCATCCCATCTTTGTGAGTTAGCCTGAGACTTACCCGGTAAAGGTTGATTCTATTCCCTTAGATGGTATGTTAGTTTGAGGTTATAGTTCTTTATCTTAATTCCTTGAGACTTACCCGGTAATAGGAGTTACGGTTTTGGATTAGTGAGTAGTGAGACTTACCCGGTGATCTATTCCACTTTAGTAACACCTTCCCCATGCAAAAATCTCAGCTTTGTCCGCTTATCTTTAGATCTTGAGTTGGAACCACAACTAGATGCTTTAATCCCTAGAATTGCATGTTTGCTTTATTGACTTCTTTATCATCTTTGATTGTTTTGATCACCTCTTGTGGTTAGTATTTACATAAGCATACCGTAATTGGACTTTGTTTCACTAAGTCCCTGTGATCGACCCCTGGAATTCCTTGCTTTTTACTACGATTGACTCGTACACTGCGGGTTCGCATCCTTGTTTTAAGCTTACGTCTAGGGTTATAAATTTAAAGCTTGCACACACCGTTTGGAGCGAACAAAGAACCTATGGGTTGTCTCTTCCAATTTGTATATTTTTCGGTCATCAAACACTTTTCCGGAACTACTCTCATGTATTTTCTTCATTTGGTCCTATTGAATTGACTCGGGGTTCCCTTCTTGTCTTCGCCGTTGGTGTTGTCTTTTAGTCTTCACTTTTCCGTCTCGACGTTCCTTAACAAGTTCGAAGGAGTTGTCCGCCGTTCGTCTACCCTAATGCACATAAGATGTGCATACTAATCCTCACATTGACACCCTTCAAAAGTCAAAGGGGTGTGAAACTTATTATGTTATCTCCGTTAAGGACATAGCTTAACTACAATTTCTACTAATCTTTGGCATATATTTATTTATACTACATATCTTTATAATCAACCTAATAAGTCCAACTAAAGTAAAACCTAAAGTCCATACTAAGCATACTGAGATCCGCGGTAGTAGTGGTGGTCAGCCGTACTTTTCTATCCCCAACCAGTCTATGCAAGCATTTGAAAACTAAAAGTTCTTTTTAAAACTCAAATCCCTTTTCGGGTTCTGCTTAAGTACTTATTCGGTCTTTCAGAAGATTTCAAGTGCCATTGTTGCCAACCTAGAGCTCTGATACCATGTTGTAACACCCCGAATTCTCAAAACTCGGGACATTACTGGTTAGGACCTCACAATGGGTTCTGACCTCAGTTTGACAATAATTTTACTAGGATCTTGCAACAAGACACAAATAAGAAAAACCAAAATTCATAAAAATGTATTTTTAACAGGATGAATGCAACAAATTCTAACAGCCTATAATACTTAAACGACAAAAAAGACTAACTGTCTTAACAAGAGGAAAGAACAACAAAGCAACAACCCAAACCCCCACTCTAAGGAGTACGGAGACCCGGCTGACCACTACTTTCGGATTACTCAACTGCTGCTCTAACCTGCGGTAAATCTAAAAACACAACAGAACAACCATTAGCTATCTATCTAAACATTAGAAGAATAATAATAACACACACACACATAGCAAACGTAAACACTCATCATGCTTTCAAACAATCCATTTATTATCTTCATTTAAGTCATTCACTCTTACTAATGATACTTATTTTGTGACACGAGGGATTCCCAAACCTCGCCTCCGCCCCCGTGTACCTATCAGGAATGAATCCGATGCATCTCACCGTGTACCTGTATGCTCTGGATATAGAGAACCTCCCAGTCTCCTGGCAGAGCTGGGCAGTGATGTCACGACCCGTTATACATACACTTGGGCCTTAAAATATAATAACCACGGTCGTCCTAACAAGTTGTTATTTTTATTATAACACACATTGCACACACACACAACCATTATCACCCAACTAATATCCAGAAACCAGCTAAGTAAGTCGCAAGGACTTACCTGAATCAGATCACACTCTATCAAATCTCAACTCGGTTTGTACCCATGGTAACTCAAACGCTTGTCAAACAAGGCACGTGGATCAAAATCACATTTTCAAACTCTTAGAAGTTATAACTTCTAAGTTGTACAATCCCATGAAGAGCAATTACGGAAAAGGTCCTCTTAGGGTAAAAAGACTATTGTGCCCCTGATCTCGAAATCCAAGAAAAAAATCTATAACTTAGTTCCAAAATCCTCCCTTGAAACCTTATTTCATAAACTAGTTTTCCCAAGATGGTTAGTCAAAGATTTATAGTAGCTAACTAAACTCCTAGATTTTATTAAGAGTCGCTAGCTCGGGATCTTCCATGATATGCTTATACAACCTAGGGCAAAGATCTCCGAACTTAAACTCTTCATTAACTATACTTAACAAGGGAAAAAGAAGACCTTTAGTTTATGCTAACGGCTATCCCGAAGAACATTTGACACATGTAAAATCATTTACATATACTCAACCATATATATAGATCCATAAGGTGGATCTACCCTAATCTTAAGTCACTCCCACGAGTCATAAGACTAATCTCACATGTTTACACTACCCTCAGCGAGTTATCAACCGCTTTTGAATAAGAACACAAACCAAAACGCAACATCACTCACGCCTTTACTCCCCTTCGACTACAGTGATGCGATTGCTCACTATGACCCTATCCTTCACATAAACTCCCAATTAATTCTCTACCTTCATCATGAGTCTAACAACATAGATTCTTTCTATACCACTTACTGGTTTACAACCGAATTCCTAAGCTACCAGTATACAAAGGACTGTAAAGTGAAGGGAAGGGGCTCACCGAAAACTAGGGCTTGGCGGCAACTCCGATCGGGTACCAAGCTCAGAGGAGGTACGGTCTCGACTCAGTACCGGGACTGCAACTGTGAAGATGGTCCTTGCTTGCCGCCTGTGTTCCAATCTATGGCAGTTCCAACTCAGCATTGTTATGTCGCGCTCGAGAAAGGACGTAGAGGCAAGGAGAGAGCTTTACCTAAAACCTTACGATTATAGACGTCGGGGACAAGGGAGGAAGGCACCGCCTGGTACGCGAGCCCGAAGGTTCGTCTTGTCATCCCGGTGCGCCGAAGACGACAGTGGTCGCCCAATATCTGCAAGGAGCGACGCAAGCCGGTCGAGCAGCTATTCTCGGCGGCCGGCGACTGTGTGACGAAGAGAGCAGGCGACTTCTTAGCCGTCGACTGGGAAGGAAGGTTCGGCAGGTCCGTCAAAAGTTGAAAGAGAGGTGATAGGAAGAGATGTACGGGGAGGAGTATCATATCGTATCTTTAACTTTCGATTTTAAGGAAAGTGTGACTTCCGTTACACAAGAGAAAGGAAGCTGAATATTGCATTCATCCGCCTTTGCATATTGGGCCTGACCTGATGTTGGGCCTGAATTGATGGCCCTGTTGTTCCAGCAGTCTACTAAGTAAGGGTCTAATGGGCCCGTCATGGCCTTGACCCACAAAGGGGTTATTGTAATTATAGACCCCATCTAATAAAACCGGTCCGACGACTTGTACTCGGTTTAGTTTTTTTTTTTCGGAATAAAATTTTCTGGGTTTTACAAGTGTGATATATCATGTCATCAAAATACCCCATACTTGCCACTTGCTCGTCTCCGAGCAAGGTTCAACTATAGGCTATGAGATGGGATGATTTATGAATTCGTAAAGACAGAAAATCTTTTTGGAATTGTGCTTCTAAAGATGGATCACCTTCATAGTCATGTTTCATGGCAATGGACAAGCAATCATGTATTAAATTAATGAAGGCACGGAAAGACAATCATACTTAACTCGAAGACATGCATGAAAAATAAAAATGATGAAGTCAAGATGATCATGAGAATATCCAATCTAGATCAATAAGTCATACACATATGCAAATAGGTCACAAGGACTTAGGAAGGAAGAGGTCAAGAAACGTGATAATAAGGTGGGAATATTCTAAGGTTGTGTGGTGCAAATCCGGGAAAGGAACTAAACAACCACAACTTCACATTTATACTTCATCCACCAAAGTGTATTTTTCTCCTTCTTTTCTTTCTTTTCTTTTCTTTTTGTTTTTCATTTTCTTTCACTTATTTTTGAGACAATGGAATTGGTGTACAAAAGCCGAAACCTTGGTGATTAGCGTACCTCGAGATTTTTCCGAGGTGCCTCACACCGGGCACACATACCAAGGCTCGTTAGGACATTCGGTTTATCCGACTTTGGCAAGACACAAACACCCGATTATGTGAATGGTGCCGAGTTACTCATCATCAAAACCAAAGTCCCCAAACCTATATTTTTTCTACACTTTTCACAACACATTTTCAACAACTTCATTCACAACATTCATACACCAACTTCACCACCTCATACTTGCTTTTCACACACTCAACACACTAGCATGCTCCTATTTCCGGATGGGTCAAAAGAGGTCAAATTTCATATCAAGTGAGATGCTCAAACAACATGATCAAGATCAGAAGAAGAGATGAATTGCCTTAATCATTTCTAGATGATGTGTAAGAACTAGCATGTAATTTCGACCATCAATTCTCAATCCAAACAAGGCAAACATCATAATCACAATTCATACATAGGATTCAAGAGAAGTATTTCAAGTCCACATATGCATAAATTCATTCAACACACAAGGCCATCCATAGCCAATTCACAAAACAATATCATGATAAGGGTCATACCCAAACTAGGAAGCACAAAAATTTTTTTTTTTTTAATTTTCTGATTTTTTTTTTGGAATTTTTGAGATAAATATGTACAATGCAAATGAAAAGAGACATGTGACAATAAAACGAAACTATCCTAGATGCGATCATGTCATGTTAAGAATCATGAAAACCTCACCCCATACTTAAAAACACATTGTCCCCAATGTGCAAATCAAGTAAAGAAGAGTGAAAGATTTCCTCACAATGTAAAAATGTAGTGTTTTTGGTATTTTGGTTCACTCATGTGGAGTGGTGGTGCGGATGATTGATCAAGCATGGTAGAGAGCTCTTCATAGTCATACCGGCGTCGAGACCCGCGCCAAGGTGTATGCGAGATGGGAGCTCTTCCATCCAACAAAGACACCTCAAGCCGTCCAAGTCTCACGTCCGCTCCACCCATGGTTGAAAACGGGATCATCATCATCAACTCGCCTTGCAAGGCTTCGTTATTACCTAAAATCTACCACAAAAACACACAAAAACAAAAACAAAAGCAAAAGCGAAAACGGAAGAGAAAAGGGAAAGAGTTGTTACCCTTGGGTTACCTCCCAAGAAGCGCTTCTTTTAGGCTATTAGCTTGACCAAACTCCGTGGATATGTCAATCCACCTCAAATACCATGGTTTGCTTGAGGAGTCCATGCAACCATCGCTTTCCGGCATCCATGATGACAAGCACGAGCCACTTGATTCCCAAATAAGCTTTAAGTTCTCTCTTCACCGGTGAGTAGTAGACTCCTTCATCACCGCTTCCTTGATGATAGTGTGGAGTTGCAACCATAGGTGCCACCCCATACTTAGACAATTTTTGCTCCGCGGTCATACCGGTGAGATGCTTGTCATCCTCATCCTCTATGATTCGAAGAAAACCGATTCTTGGAAAGAATTCTTCATTGAAGTGCTTCATAACCATCATGGATCCGTCATACTTGCCTCCTTCATTCAACATGGGAGACTCCTTAAGAAAGGGACTCCAATCTTCGTGTGTACTCCGGGCAAGCAAGAAAGGATTGGAAGGATTTGAAGTCAACTTAGGGCTCTCTGCACAAAACCACGGGCAAAGATCAGGAACCACAGGTGTGGTTTGGCCCTCTGGGCCGTGGTTCTTTCTGTTTTCTTCCTCCCTCATGAGCTCTTCAAGTGTGGTTCCGGGGTTGATGACAAGGATGTCCGGGGGTGAGAGTACTTCATTGTACTCCTCCAAAGGTGAAGGAGGTGGAGGTAAGCCTTGAAGAATGGTAGGATCTCCTAGCATAAGAGCATGTCTAATCTCCTCAATCTCCCTTCTCAATTGTTCTTCTCTCTCGAAATTCAATCTTCTTGCATCCTCCAAGGCCAAATCCCTTAGCCACAATTGCTCCCGAGCTTCATTCAACTCTTCCTCAAGGTCTCTATTGGTTATGGTTGAATCGGGTAATTCTTGGATCTCCTCATGGTGAACCTCCTCTTGTTGAAATACTTCCGCTTCAAGCACCATGTGGGCACTCGAAATGGAAGCAAGGTTATTGTTCGCCACTTAGCATGCGTGCAATCAAGCTTTAAATTTATAAAACTAGAATAAAAGCAAGCGAACCCGCAGTGTACGGATCGGCGTAGATTAGCAAGTATTCCTGAGTATCGAACACAGGGATTTAGGGGGAACAAATTCAGTTGTAAAGTTGTCAAGCAAGTAAAAGGGTAAAGCTTTGCCAATATATTGGGAAAACAGCAACCCTAAAGATCCAGGTATCTAATTGTGGCAATTGATTCAAGATATACTAAAGAACTAAAGACAGAGTTAAGAGTTGCAAAGGTATGCTAAGGTAAAGCAATGTACGGTGAAGTTCCAAGGCTTTATATGACTTATCTAGAAATACTCTTTATAAAGGTTGTTGAGGCTTCAGTATAGAAAGGATCTAAAGACAAGAATTAATCTCAAATACCCAAACTTGTAACCCAAGGATCAAGACTAACTAAACCAATTAAGGTTGTGACACTCGAAATCGAAGTAGAGGTTGTTGAGGCTTCATTACTACCTAGAAAAGGCAAGCCAAGACTAAGTTAAAGCAAATCTTTAACTTTAGATTAAAGTAAAAGCAAGGTTCGTAAACTGGGGTAAATCACGGGTAGTTCTTGAGAATCACGGCCGTGGAAACCTAAGAACAGGCCGTGATTTAGGGTGTCGACGATATTTCTCTAACTCTCAGGGTCCAATCTGTTTACGATCGATCTTTCATCATCTAAGCCACAATTATTAACCCTTCACCTTAGAATTGCTAAAGGGTTTTAGCCAATAACCATCATCATCAATTCAATAATCAAGTTTAAAGAGAAAATGGACGAAAACCTCAAAAACTCAATGACTATCAAATAACCAATCTCAAATCCGAACAATCAATGTTTGTATCGAATGAATACAGAAAAGGGAATAGAAATCCTCACAACAATCTATGGGAACAATGAAGAACGGGGTGTCAATCCGTCTCCAAAGATAAACCCTAAGATAATCTCGAAGTACACAATCCCCAAAATGCCTCCTTCTCCGAATCTTCTCAGTACGCAATAAAATCTTCAAGCCTCCCTATCTTTGGGGATTCAAATCCTGGAGCTGTCACCGTCCGCCCTTCAATGTTGAAGGCTATCGAAAATTTGTAGGGATCTATCTAGGGTTTAAAGATAAAACCCTAAATATTTGGGTTGAAAAGAAGTCGAATCCGCTGGTATCAGAAGATACTCTGGGCCGCGTCATAAGGTATCAGAAAATACTTTGGCGCGTTAGACGGTATCAGAGAATACTTTGGGACGCGTCTAACGGTATCAGAAAATACTTTGGGCCGCGTCCAAAGGTATCAGAAAATACTTTGGGCCGTCAGAAGGTATCTGAAAATACTTTGGGCCGTTAGACGGTATCAGAAGATACTTTGGCGCGTCCTAAATTCCTTTTATGCTCCTTTTTGTCCCGCTTTAAGGCTTAATTCTTAAATATGCCATTTTTGCTCCATAATTCGCCAAATTATCTACAAATGCAATAAAACTCTGTGTAGACCTCTATTCTTGCAAAGTAGGTGAATATAACCATAAATGTCATGAATGTATGTCTATGCATGCAAAATAAAGGGAAAATCTATATAAATACATGCCTAAAAATAGGTCATAATTCATGTCATCAGTTACTTTCTAGATCATCCATCTTCCTCAACATTTCTTCTAGCATTGATTCCACTCGATTTTCATGAAGTTGATGGTGAGGTTCCTCATGAGGCAATGTAGTCATGTGAGCTTGATCATGGAACTCATGAGAGGCATTAAACTCCTCCCAATACTCACACTCATCATGGAGAGGTCCTATATCATGACTTGCCATCCATCCCTCATACACCATGTCGTCAAGTTCGTCTTGGAGGTACAATCCGTCCATGGCAAACATGAAAAGGCAAAGACAAAAACAACACAAGATCAAAAGTAACAAGAAAGATATACACTATAAACAATCAAAATAAAATGACTTAATCTAGACCTAGTCCCCGACAACGGCGCCAAAAACTTGTTACGCTAGGGTCGTAGCACAAAAAGCTTTACATTTATAAACTCGATCTAATCTCCTAAACTACCTAGCGAAACCCGCAGTGTATGGATCGTTATGCAGGAAGGAAAGTATTCCGAGGTCGAACACAAGGACTGAGGTGAAATCAAGTCATTCAATGATCAAAGATAGTGCAAATCTAAACTAAGATGAGATGAGGAATAAAGAAAGTGCAAAACACAATATTTTTGGTTGGTTTTGGGTGATCAACAAGGATCACAAATATATCAACACAAACAAGCAAACAAACACATAAACACAAGGATAGGAGATAAGAGGTAAGAAATGCGGATTCTAGAGATTCGGAATTCCGATTATGACTATGGACTCATGCTTCTAAAGATCAAAGGAAAGCTGCAGTTGTTCGGAGTTGGGTGTTTCTCTAATGGGAGCAATTACCGGGTAAGTCTCATGCTCCACTAGTCTCGAACCTAAGGTCCTATTACCGGGTAAGTCTCAAGGAACCTAAGGACGGGAATTCTACACAAACCGGCCACTACCTAAGGGTCCAACCCTTCCTTACCGGGTAAGTCTTGGAAAAGGTAATTCTTAGGAAACGATCCTAGCACACTCATCATCTTATGTATCTAAGAGGAAATTACTGGGTAAGTCTCATTCCTCAAAAAGGTTGCTAACATTAGGTCACCCTAAGCTAGATTAGGCTCAACAAACACTAGGATTTCAACACATCTACATCCTAACATCCAGATTCATCAATATAAGCACAACAGAGAAAACCACGGGCTGATCATGAGAAACCACGGTCTAGATTTTAGATGAACAGGTCGTGGTTTGGGTTTGAGTTGGGATTTCGAACACGAATCCATCCTAAGCTAACATAGAAGTCCATACAATCAGTCCAAAGCATAAACATCATTCCTTCACCCTAGAATCACATCTATTCAGCCAACAACATACAAATCAAGATCAAACTTCATAAATAGAGCATTCTTGCAAGTCATAGCTAGATAATGAAGAATGAACCAAAGAAAAGACATTATAAAGCTAGAATAGAAGTTACCAAGTCTTACAAAGGGTCCAAGATGCAGCTCCAAGGTATCAACAAAGGAAACCTCACTCAAAACCACTCAAATCTCACCTTAAAACTAAAATCTACACTAATCTCTCCCAAGAACACCCACAAGCGTGCCTTGAAGAGAGGCTACAATGGAAGTGCGTTGGAGAAGAGCTAGAGGAGAAGGGTCCAAAAAAGAGGAAGATCCTCAAAATCAGCCTGCAGGACCACGTAAGTATTCCACCAAAAAGCAATGGTCGGACAAAGAAATCGTGGGACATGTGTCACAACTGTCCAGAAGAAACTACGGGTAAAACCACGGTCTAGATTTTAGCCTCTAGGTTGTGGTTCTCTTTGTTCAGTCCTCTTTGGATCACCAAGTCATGAATTGGTGCAAGGCATGCACCAATAAGGCCTTTTGTGTTCTCCTTTGCTCCTATCTTGCTCCTTAAAGAGTCCGGATGTGTGTCATCACGAGGAATGATCCTCGAATGTATCGATTAAGTTCCAAAAGCTCCCCAAAATACCTACAAAACCGACAAGAGCTCGTGTAGGCGTCTATTTCGACAATAAACATGAATTAAGCGTAAACGTCACGAACTAATGCGGAAACATGCACGAACTAGTGTCGTAAACGTCACGAACTAATGTCCACACCTGCCGAGTTTGTCAGCGCTTCCAACCGAGAATCTCCCATGTTTTTTCGGCCACTCGAACTTGGCATCCTTGAGACGAAGATCACTCATGGAAATATTGAACACCCTCTCAACTTCAACAGTTTCAAGCACCTCCACCACCCTTGGCTTATTCCATACTTGTCCCTCCACAATAAGATCAGAAAACCTTAGATTAAGGGTCAAATTAGTGTTTTTTCTAACCAATCATACCTTACTCTCCCGTCTTCTCCCATGATCCAAGCGTCGTTCTAAACTCGTACTTCTACACCATTACCAACTCTCGTTCCTAGATCATATAACAATAGGTTCTTTGTTCCCCGTATGTTTCTCCAAGTGAAGCTTAGGTTCCAACCTAAACTTCCCTCCAAGAAGGAGTCATTCTTGAAGTACCTTGCCTTCAACACTATATTTATCGGGTTATCCATTAACCTTCATCCTTGTTTCACGAGCAAAGCTTGATTGAAGACCCTCAAATCTCTAAAACCCTTACCGCCAAGGTTTTTTGGAAGGCATATCTCATTCCAAGCTTTCCAGTGAATACCTATCTTTTGCTCATTTCTATCCCACCAAAACCTCACACAAAGCCCGTGTATCTCATCAACCACTCCATCTAGTAAGCAAAACACTGACATGACATAAGAAGGTATACTTTGAATAACCAATTTGATGAGAACCTCCTTCCCCACTTGCGATACTAACCTTTCTTTCCAAGCCTACAATTTCATTCTTATTCTAACAATGCCTTCATAAATCCGTTTCTTAGATCTTCCTTTCACAATAGAAATGCCTAGGTACTTTGGGAAGTCATCGAAATTTATGACTCCAAGTATTCTTGCCATATATGTTCTCTCAAGCCCATGTACGTTCCGACTATACAAGACCTCAAACTTGTCAAGGTTGATTCTTTGTCCTTATACTTTTCAAAATTCTATAGCAGGTCAGTTATGGTGTCACAGTTTGTGTTATTAGTCTTTACGAACAACATGCAATCGTCCGCGAAGAAAAGGTGAGTCAACTTTGGTCCCGACCTCCCAAATTGGATTCCATCAAATCTTCCTTCTTTGTCCGCCATACTCATAAGTTCCGAGGGCACATCAACACACAATATAAAGAGGAATGAGGACATAGGATCTCCTACCTAATACCCCAAGATGGTGTGTCTCCTCGGTGGATGGGAGTAATCCACCGAGGAGACACATTTCATTACTATAGACACCCAACTCGGGTCAAAATCAAACCTCCTAAGAATAACTTCTAAGAACGACAACTCCACTCAATTGTAAGCTTTAGACATATCCAATTTGAAGGCCAATTCACCACAACCTTTTCTCTTTTGTTTCATTTGGTGAAACATTTTCAGTGCGACAATCGTGTTATCGTTGATGAGCCTCCTCTAACGAATGCACTCTGCTCCTGAGAAACAATTGAGGTAAGGAAACCTTTTCCTTTGTTCGTCATTAGTTTAGCAATAGTTTTGTAGCTTACGTTGCACAAACTAATGGGCGGAACTCAACAACTTTTGTGAGGTTACGCACCTTACATAATCCGGTTTACCTCATCCAAGGAGATGTCTTTTCTCCACCAGCCCCGGACAAACCTAACAACTTCCGGTCCCACCACATGCTAGAAATGTTGGAAGAACACCGCATGAATCCCGTTGGGTCCGGGAGCCTTCTGGGGATGTATTTGCTTACCTATCCTCCAAACT
The DNA here is from genome assembly GCA_033239125.1 of Fagopyrum homotropicum. Taxonomy (NCBI): domain Eukaryota; kingdom Viridiplantae; phylum Streptophyta; class Magnoliopsida; order Caryophyllales; family Polygonaceae; genus Fagopyrum; species Fagopyrum homotropicum. Next base: position 106,642,523 of record BSWB01000007.1, read on the forward strand.
TCATCCGCTTCTAGGGCAGCCATTAACGATGCATTCATGTTTGGTGTAACTTTATGTTTTGAATCACATTCACCCCTTCTTCCAGACCCGTGATCCTCTCGCCTATAAACATCAATTCGTAGTAGTCTGTGACAACCTTCTCAATATCCGATTCACTCTTCTGATATGTACCATCATCGTCTAGGACCTTAACTATTTTTTTTATGAAATTGCAACTTTCTAGAACTGTAACACCCCGAATCCACGGGATTCGGAGCGCTACGGGTTAGGACCTCACAATGGGTCCCGACCCTTAGCGTGACAACAATTTCACTGGATCTTACAACAAGACACAAATAAAGGCAAAACCGAAATTCATTTTAATGCAATGATATGAACCCCAAAAGAAAACAACGAAAGACTTCAGCCGAGATACAACGCTAAAGGCAACCTCCATACACGCGACATACATAATACCCTAAACAATACATAAAACAACCCCCAAAACCCATCCTAAAATGTACGGACCCCGGCTGCCCACTCTTCCGGATCTCTCGGCCGCGCCCCTAACCTGCAAGGCAACTACAACAATCGGTATAAAACCGTTAGCTAGCATTCAAGGCATTAGAATCATGGTATTGGCACACACACACATAAGGCATCATAAACACACAACATGTTCAAAATACACAATCCGATTTATTATCTTTTTATTATTAGGTCATATCCCGTTCTAATTCAACTTCTTTTGTGACACGAGAATCTTAAAGATCTCGCCCTTGTCCCCTTTCACCATACGGGTTTGTACTTGATGCGGATCAGCATCACCCGATGGGCTGGTCGCAAGGCACCTCCCAGTCATCCCCATTTTGGACTAGACAAGCGGTCACCGCCCGTTATCATACACTTGGGCCAAATATAAACATATAAAGTCGGTGGTCCTATTACCGGTTTAGATGTTATAACATAAGCAATAAACACACACATAAACAATAAACACACACCACCAAACACGCATTGAAACTAATACAGAGAATACGAGCTAAGTAAGTCCGAAGACTTACCTCGTCCCAAAACTAAACCGATCAACAATAGCTCTCAACTTCCCGCAGGAAGATACTCAACTCCTGGCCAAAACAAGGCACACGATCAATATCTATCTCTCATGCTAGAAGTCCTTAGACTTCTAGCCCAAATGACCTCTATAAGGTCATACAACTCACATGTTAGGATAGCACGTTCCTAGTCTCGAAGCTCTCACAACAATATGTAATCCTAAACCTCAAGCCTAGTGATTCTCACAAGATCAAACCATATACTCGAATCCTTATAACAACCTCACTAGACTGCGTTACCACCTCAAGCTTAGAATCAACATCAATCCATCAAACAATATCAAAACCTCAAAACTCACCTAAGGTTCAAAGCCAATACTTGGCATTCTCTCTAAGTTATGCTAGATCCAACCTAGCATGATACTAAAACTAATCATAACTAAACCGAGATAAGATCATAAGCTCGGGGAGAGGGTACTCACATGACGTCAAAAGACGGAAGACGGTCCAAGGATGTCGGGAATGGATTCGTTGGGCCTTTATCGGGACGCTTCCGAACCTAACACCAAATCTAGGCAAATTTAGCTCATATGCTAAATTTGAACGGAAAGTATTATATATATATATATATATATATATATATATATATATATATATATATATATACATACATACATACATACATCTAAGGAAAACTCATTTTCAAAAGTCAACGATAAAAACCCGGGATTAAATCTTTGAGCCATAACGGTATTAATCCAACAAAGACATAATATACCGTGTATAAAAATATAAGAATATCTCGTAATCAAAAACCAAGGTTCCAAAACTATGGGTCATAATCCATAATTAAAATCAGCAAGGACACACTCGATAATTTGCAAAAAGTTGGGTCACAAACTACAATTATAAATATGGTCCAAATATGTAATTAATTTTGCAGAGGGCATAATTGTTGCTTTCCAAAATCTGGGTACAAAGCTGCAATAGTAAAAGATGGGCACATTTTGCAATTATACCAAATAAGGGGGAGGGCCGACTGTAATTAACCCTAAAGGGTTTCTCTTTTGCGTTTAACAGAGGAAGGCTTGAAGAGTGGAAGGCGGCACAGGGACACAAGCGGCGGCAAAGAACTCAGCAGACGGATCTAGGTGAGGCGGAGGCAGAGCCAAGGCAGGCAGGGGCGGCAACGAATGCAGGGGCTGGAGCCGGCGGTTCCAAAGGGCTGTTCTGGGGCTCCGATGGCAAGGAACAAGGCGAGGCAGGGCAAGTAGGGTGGCGTCTGCGAGGTTCCACTGATGGCTCGAGGCGCCACTCCCTGGCGGCTCTACAGGTAGTCGAAACGGCGGCAGCAAGACTACTCTCGGCGGTTCCCAAACGGTTGCGGCGAAAGAGGGAAAAGAAGGTCGATTCCCGGTTCGAAGTGAAGGCAGAGGAAGAGTAGGTGGGGGCTTCGATCCGGCGTCGGCGATACAGAGAAGATCGAGACGGGAGAGGCTGCTTCCGGTTGCAAATAGAGACGAAGAAAGAGATGAGAGTGTGATGCTGGAGGTTTGTGTGTGATGGTGTTGAACAGAGGGATGAGAGGCGTGAGATGATAGAGGGCAGAGGAGGGTGAGGGGTCAAGTGTAGTGCAGAGCACAGGCGGCAGCAGTGAGGGGAGAGCGAGGAGTCGGTTGCGTGCTCACCAGCCAGGAGAGAGAGGGAAAAAAAGAAATAAAATGAAATTGAAAAGAAAAAAATAAATAAAATAATAGATAAAGGAAAAGAGTAATTGAATAACTCGCTCAAAGAGTTCGGAACGGGATTTTCGAGTCGGAAAGATTTTTCGAACCTTTTCGAAAGTAAACCATAAAATTAATATACTGAAAATATATACTCGTAAAAATTATAGTTTTCGATATATAAATTGCTCCCGTAAAATATATTATTGATAATAATATAACGGTATAATACGAATAATATGTATATATATTAGAACTCGTAAAATTCAAATTACAACGTGAAAATACTCGGAAAATATATTGAGGCCATTAAAATATTTGACAAAATACGAAAAAAATAAATATTGAAAACGCACCCAATAAACGGGTCGTTACAAGAACTGCATTTATTATTGTAGTCTAAAATATTTTTTCAATGCATGTTTATAAGATTTTGTAAATTTTAATTGGTTAATGGATATTAATCTCTTCCACAAAAAATACAACTTCTTCGTAGAAAAAGATAAAGTAATGAGAATAAACCAAATTATTTACTTTTGAGTTTTGACAAAAAATAATTTGAATTTTTTTATTTTTAAAAAAAATTTTCAACCTATTAGTTTATTGACAAAATGTATCCAAATTTAAATAACAACAAAAACAATTCAAACTATTAGTTTTTTTACTTAAAATAATTCGAACTTTAGAAGGTAAGCTTCACAAAAGCATCATTATTTTATGAGAAACAAAATGAGTCATAGTCTTTAATAATTCACATAAAATACCCTATTTTAAAATATAAAATGTACTAGTTCATATCCCGTGCCATGCACGGGTATATGTTAAAAAAATAATCTGAAAGATGCATATTATAACGAATACAAGTCTAAATAATAATTTACGTATATAATTGGTTCGATCTAAGAAGACAACAATATTATTTTTTATTATTTACAATAACCACATATATAATGAGAATAATAAGATGTTTCTTGGCTTTTTATTTAATAAAAATTGGTTAAAAGGAGATTCGGTGGTCTCCGTCGCATCTTAAAAAACATAATAAACCAAAACAAAAAACTAATATAACACTGAAATATAAATCGGATAGTCATAATTTTAAAATAATGAATATTAAAAATCAAATTTACAAAACCATATTGCAAATGACCAATCCTCATGTTGTGAAAAATAACCTTGAACATCATAAAGTTGCTTTCTATATATTGTTGAGCACATTTCTTAAAATATAAAAGGGATTAGTGTGTTAATTAGCATTTAAGAAATTAAAAATTAATTGTTAAGAAAAACATTAGGTTGTAACCTTAGTGGGTTCTGTTTTAGTATAGACATGCTATTATTTTAAACTTTAATTATTAAGATTTTATTGGGTATTGATAAAAAAAATTTACAAAAGGCATTCTTAACCCGGTAGTTAGAATGTATGGGCAAATAAGAGTAAATCAAACTTTTTTTTTTTATGAAAAATACATAAGAAATCCTATTAATTACTTCATCATAATCGATTTTTAGGTATAATTATTCGATCATGGATCAAATAGAGAAGACGAAGAGAAAGGTTGAACGGAGGATGAACTTCAATGTGAATTATATACTCAACCTTATCGGAACATCATAATTGAATTATGGAGAAAGATTGATTTTTTTTTAAGAAGATTAAAGATTTACTTAAAATTGGTAAGATTTGGGGAGGTTGATTTTTATTCGATTGCTTTTTTATACTGTTCTAATAATTAACAAAGATGGGTGAACATGAATTCTAATTTATTTTTAAAATGTTTCAAACAAATACTGTACAGTAATATCTTATTTGGATCAATTTTCAAAACAAAATAATTATATATATTTAGTTTTATAAGCATACTTCATACTTGATTTAATTAAATTATAATAATAAAAAAAATCAGGTTAGTTTGAGGTTGAACTTTTAAATAAGTAAAAATCTAAATTTGCCATGAAGATGGTTCAAAATATTACAAAATTTTGGGTACATGTTTTAACGTCTGAGTATGTTCATATTTGATGAAGTTGAATTATAAAAATAACAATATTGGTAAAATGAGGTTTAAGTTTGTATTATAGTAAACACTAATTAAACATACTTTATGTTAGAGTAAATAAAATTATACACCATTTTAGTGATACATTTACAATAAATTTTAGGGATACGGTGAAAAGTAATAAGGTAAATAAATAAGGTTTGAGATCAAAATTTGTGTAATGAAAACTACACAAATTAATTATTTTGAGTTATTATTCTAAATTCAAATCAAATCGTTTGTCATCACGATGAAACATAAAACAAATTACACTATATACTAAATTTTGATTGTTTTTTAAACAAAATGTAAATAGTTATCGTATGTGCAACCAATCATTCAAATTTACATATAAAAAAACGCAACTTCTCTCATGGAGAAAAAACTAAAAAAACATTGTACTTGTGTTACAATGTGTTAGCAATAACAAAAATCTTTGGAAATCAAGCTCTTGTCTCCTATACTCAAGTGTTACTAAAAACCAATAACTTCATACAAATATGAGCTCCATACAAATTTTCATTTACCATCATGTTTCTTGATAATGTGCTAATCAACCTTGGCTTTTAGAACAATACCAAACGAAGATCCTAAACGGCTTATCATACCCAAATAAAAATCAAAATATAAAGTACTCATTAGAACAAACAACGATTTAGAAAATATTATTTACAAAAGAAACAGGATTCGAATGATAGGATATCATCCATTGTATCGGCAATACATCTATTAATTTGACGGGAAAAAGACGATAATTTTCAATATATCAAAAACTCGTGGTCGAAGTCACCTTGGAAAGAGTCGGCATGGTGGAATCTCTCACAAAGAGCTCGAAGGGTTGAATTTTACCATCGTCGATGGTCTATATATATAAATTAATTTACATAATAAAATTTAAAATATTAATCTGTTGAGATATGATACGATAACAACGAATCAGTAAAATTGACTTCTTCATGTGAAACGAAGAGATAAGATCAAAAAAATAGGACTTCGATTAGATATGATACGCAATTATCTTCTTAAAATATATACAAAATATAAAATGAAAAAAAATCCAGTTGTTGCGCCATATAGGAAAAACAAGCTTCTATGAAAAGATTAACAATTTTTTTTTTTGTAGATTTTCAGTTGGTGATTTTCAATAAAGCCGAGCAGTGAAAAAAAAAGAATTAAAATATAAAAAAAATCATAATCAAATTAATTAATAAAAAAATGAAAAGTTGCATTATTTAAATCAGTTTGTTAATTAATTTTTATTAAATTTTTTGAAGAGATTTTGCTAATTGTATAAAAAGTTTCGTATGTTGTAAAATTGTTGAATTTTTTCACAAACTGATTTTAGGTTATTTAATTTAAAAAAAAAGTTTAGACTGACATTAATTATTGAAAAAACATGTGACAATTAGCGTTTCCGTTTTAATATATATATATATATATATATATATATATATATATATATATATATATATATATATATATATATATATATATATATATATATATATAGAGTATAGATCCTATGAGAACACCCTCTAATGTGAGAACATGAGAACAGATTCGTAATTATTATCAGTTTTGTTACGAATGTGTCATATCGTTTAATGTATTATTCGTAGTTATTATTGGTTGAGTGGATTATTCGTAGTTATTGTTGGATTCCTAATTATTATTATTCGTAATTATTATTATTTTTGATATCTACTCTAAATCTCAACCCTTAATACTCACATCCAACGGTGTACGATTGTTCTCATGTTCTCACGTTAGAGGGTGTTCTCATGGGAACCACACCCTATATATATATATATATATATATATATATATATATATATATATATATATATATATATATATATATATATATATAAGATAAGATATAGAATTGTAGTTAAATAAATATAATTAATTACACATAATATAAATAATAGTAAAAATATATATTTTAAGAAATTATTTTGAAATTTATATATCTAAAAAATTATTGATTAACAAAATCTTTTTGTTTAGATTATTGTTATTTGAAATAAATCTTTAATATTTATTAAGTAAATCGGATTCTATTATTTAGGAGTGGTAATTTAGTAATCTCTCATAAATTTTTTAGGAATGGCATTTCAGTAAATATTTCACAAAAAATCCTATGTGGCATACCTAGTTGATTGACACGTGGCGGTAGTGTCCTTTGTTTTAGTAAGTTATATAGATTTGTCCAATTTGCAACAGTTTTTTTTGGCACTTATGAGACCATTGATAACTCCACCTTGGTTATATATTTGATATGTGATGATGAAAGACTTAACATTATGAACGGTTTAAATACTAACAAATATCGATTATATTTCTAGATTTCATGGTTTGGTTTTGTGTTTGTTAAATGTGTGCAGGCCTTGGTAAGCATTTCAAAGGATGAACGAAGGCCTTGAAACACATTACAAGGGACAAACGCAGAGATTGAAAAGCAATTCAAGGATTCAATAAGGAGGCCTTGAAAACCATTTCAAGGGGATCAGAGCCGAAGCCTTGAAAGACGATACAAGGGAAACATCGGATGAGAGCATTTTAAAAACAAGATACAATCTCAACAACCAAATCTACCAAGGATCAAGATAAGATCTTCAAAGAAGATATCAAGAAGATCTCGGCCAGCTGAAGGAATATCTTCAACGGATTTTTGAAGAAGATTTTTCGGCCCAATAAAAATCTTATCCGACGCAAGATTGAAGATCTCCTCCAACGGATCTCACAAAGATCTCGAAGATCTTCAACGGCTATCAAAGAGAGAGATCCTCAACAACTTGGAAGATCTTGGAGCCTGAAACAAGGACTTCAACGACAAGATCTTCAACGGCTCTTTCAAGAGAAGATCTCGAAGAAGAGGACTCACAACGTGCATCAGGAGATGAAGATAAGAAGATTCTACAACAACTACTTCATCTCAACCTACACCGTTTTCTATGGAGAAGGAAGAACATCACAACGGTCATCTTCACAACGGCTAGAAGACTTCTCCATCGAAGAGTATAAATGAAGATCACGATTGAAAAGAACGACAACAAGCTTACACAGAAACATCTAAGTCTTCAAGCGATCAAAGTATCTTCATTCGTTCCAAACGTTTTTCTTCCTCTTAGATTACAAAAGCTTACATCCCTAGAGAGAGAGAAACACGAGAGCCTTATTGGTATATCTAGAGAGTGTTATACTCGAGTGTGTTACTCTGCGAAGTAACTAGGCTATTATTGTTAGGTTAAGAGTTGAAACTAGATCGTAGCGTTGGCTACAGTGAGAGAAGAAGGTGATTTCTTGTAGGTTGTATCTAGGACTCTTTGAAGCAAATAATAGATAGTTAGATCCTACGGGCAAAGAAACCCTAGGACGGAGACGTAGGCTGTAAGAGTTGAACTTCGTAAACATATCACCGTGTCGATCTTTTTATTCCGCACATTTTATTGCTTAACTGTGACTAACGTTGCTTTGCAGGTTTTCGGAGTCAAGACCTTGAAATCACTTTCAAAGCCCTTGAAAACCAGTTGTGTCACAAAGAGCTCAGATCGACATCAAGACCTTGAAATCAGGTTCAAAGTCTTAAGATAGATTTTTGCGAAAAGTTCTCATATTCTATTTCAACCCCTTGTAGAATATTTATATCTTTGTATTCACCTATACGGTTTTTCAACCATTATTTAAAAAAAAAAAGCACCCATAAATAAAATGATTAAAATATTGTGAATTTTATGGATCTTTTTATATTTATTTATATCGAGTTAAACAAAATTTTAACATGCCAATGTACACTATGGTAGAGGAGCAGTCATTGGCGGTCCCTTTATGAATGATACTTAAAAGTGGTAAATTTATAAAATTTTACAAATAGTTGATGTTGTTGTAAAAGTGTGATTTTAGGCAAGTTGCAAAAATAATGGATAGTTTATGTAAGTTATAAAATGTGTGGTTTCTTACAAAGTATGAAGTTTTTTTTATGTTATTTAAAAATAAAATATGATTTTACAACAGTTTTTATAAATTAGAATGTAAAATATAGAAAATAGCCCGTGAAAAATAGTTTGGATTTTTGTTGTTGTTGAAGTATAAATTATTTTGTTACAACAAACTAATATACTTCTTACCAAAAAAAAAAAAACTAAAATACTTTGTATTATTTTGTATGTATATGAAATAAATAGTTTATAAGAAAAATGATAAACAGATGCTTGAATTGAAGTAGAGTCCTAAAAATAACAAAAGAAGCGCCCACAATGAACCACAAAATCCAAATCACAAAATGTGGAGGTAAATTGCCTACATTTTCGCTTTTCGTTCATCAACATTTCAGTGTTTCTCTCCCTTGTCTCTTTTATTTTTCTCACAAGTTCCCCATCGTTAATGGAGATCAATCCCTCCTCTCACAACAACATTCCTCTCAAACCTCCAGATTTAGCCTATCGTCTTCGTCTTGAGGACGATGTTGATCGCCTTATCAACTCTCTATCATCCACCTCGGATGAGGCCAATACATCGGCACTTGAGATTCCTGAAAGCGTTCAAACATACACTAAAATGGTCAAATCGGAGCTCGAGAGCTATGAGTCTTTGTCAAACAAGGTCGGCTATGATCCGGATAGAGATTCGGTCTTGATTAACTCCGTGAGTCGAATCGGCAAACTCGCTAGTTTGCTTGGCGAGTTCTCCAATACTGCATCGTTTCTAAGCGTTACCCTTCAAATGGTGATGGTATTCATGGAGGACGAACTGCAAGCCCTTCTAGAACAGTCTGTCGACGATGTATCCACTTCCTCCTATGATCCAACGAGTCCGTCTGAAAAGACCTTGAAATCGAAGCATTTCTCTGGAATCCCAGACGTCCTCCGTCCCCACCAACATAGCAGCACAATCTCCACATCGGAGCATGAATCGTATTCTGCTGATGCGGATGATTTCCCCTCCATTTCGGATCAAACCTTGTCCCAAATTCGAGGGATCGTCACAACAATGGTTTCCGCAGGTTACGAGAAAGAGTGTTTGCGTGTATACACTATTCTTCGTCGCAGCGCCTTCAATTCCGCCATGAAAAGGAGAGGTTTCCAGAAGGTGAGCATGGATGAGATCGCCAAAATGAATTGGGAGCAATTGGAATCCCACATTGTGAGGTGGAGCAAAGTAGTCCGGTACACCTCTGAAACTCTTCTCCCTCGTGAATGTAACCTTTGGAATCAGATCTTCCCTGACAACTCCTTAATTAGTATGGGGTTCATGAAAAACCTAGCCGCAGACGTCGCCATTCTATTCCTCAACATTTCTGAAGCAATTGCAATGACGAAACGTGAGGCTGACAGGCTCTTTAAAGTGCTTGATTTCTACGAGAGCTTGACCAAACTCATCACATCCTTGGAAACCATTTTAGAACCGAGGGAGAGAATCGGGGATCTGAAATTGGACCTTTCAGCTGTAATACGAAGATTAGGGAAGGCTGTAGTTGGCATGTTTTCCGACCTCGAGAGCTCCATAAAGAATGATATGCCAAAGAGCGCTGTCCCAAACGGAGATGTTGATCCGCTGTCTCGTTACACCATGAACTACCTTCGCTATGCTTGCGATTACAAGGACTCTCTTGATCATGTGTTTCAACAGTATCATAAATATGAAGAGCCACCATCAGGGGAGGCTAGTAGTGAAATTAGGTCATCGTTTTCCGTGGTTTTGCTCGAGATCTTAGATTTGCTCGATGAAAATCTTGACTCTAAATCGAAATTGTACAAGGATCCATCTCTAGGATGCATATTCTTGATGAACAATGACAGGTTATTGCTTTAACTCTTTTTATTTTCCTCCAAATCCACCAATTCATTACCATTTATTTGATCATGCTGTATATCAATAGGTACATACAACAGAGAATCAAGGACTCACCGGAGATGAACGAGCTGGTGGGGAGCGAGGCTAGCCAAAAGAGTTCAGGACAACTGAGAGCATGCCATAAGAACTACCAAAGAGAGACATGGAGGAAGGTGTTGCTGTGTCTAAGCCTTGATGGTCTGCAAGTGAATGGTAAAGTTCAAAGTTCGATTTTAAAGGAGCGCTTCAAGAACTTCAACCAATTTGTGGAGGAGATTCACAAAACACAAACAAATTGGGTGGTGAGCGACGAACAATTACGATCCGAGCTGAGAGTATCAATATCGTCAATGTTAATCCCTGCGTACAGGTCCTTCTTGGGAAAATCCAGTCAATACCTCACTCCTGGGAGGCAAAACGACAAGTATGTCAAGTACCAGCCGGAGGATATTGAGGCCACCATTGATGAGTTGTTTGATGGGAATTCTAGTTATGTAAATAAAATGAGGAAGTAGGACATGCATTAATTATAAGCACATAGAGTTTGTGTTTGTTTGCAGGATACCAAAATTCATATGTAACAACATTTTCAGCCCAGATTCAATATGAGTAGTAATAATTTATGTAGCCAAGAATTGGGATCCATATTACGTATGTTCTACGATACCCTTTAATTAAAATATGAGGTTGAAAAATCGACAAAATGTGAATAATGCAAATAGGACCAAGTGTGACCTTGTCGCGAAAAAGTGAAGGTCTAGATTAGTGTTCCTTTGATGTTGATAAAGTTGTTGGAAAAATATTTAGGCGGAATATTTTTACAATTGAAATATGAAGATATCAAGTCATCCATGTATTTCAAGCATCATCTACCTATTCTACAAGTGCAATAGAAGAAGTCAACAACAAACCGAGCATTTGATCCAAGGGAATTGTTACTTTTTCTTATATCCGTCCGCATGTTCACGGGTCGGACCTGCCGGGTCAGGGGTCCGGAAAGGGTGACCCAAACCCTATAAACTGCCAACCCGCCGGGTTCACGGGTCGGACCTGCCGGGTCAGGGGTCCGGAAAGGGTGACCCGAACCCTATAAACTGCCAACCCGCCGGGTCACGGGTCAGACCTGGCGGGTTGGCCAAACTCAACTTAAAAAAAAAAGAAAAAATAAAAACAATTGGACTTGAATTTAAAAAAAAAAGAAAATAAAAAGAGGAGAATTGTGCTTGAACTATAAAAAAAAAAAAAAAAAGGGAAGAATTGTGCTTTAACCAGAATCCCGGTAGCCTACGTATCCTCTCAGGGAGGAGGAATCAAAGCTCACGTAGTTCTCTTACCTTTGTTTATATCCCCGATTGACCCTTACCTTAGTCGTCGGACTCTCCCGCCGATACATCCGATGACGTTTGTTGTCGCTCGTTGTCATCTTCGTCGCCTTCCTCCGCCGATAGGTTGTTTTTTTGTGTTCGCATTTCCGCTTTCCTCCAATCGGCTAGTAGGACTTGTGCTTCCAACGTCTCGGGCAACATGTTTGATCTCGTCGGATCAAGCATCATTCCACTCCGGCTAAATGTTTTCTCAACCGCTACCGTTAAGGCGGGAACGGCGAGAATTTGTGCCGCGATCCTTGAGAGGGTAGAGAACCTCACTTCTCTCCAGTCGGCTCCACCATTCTAATATGTTGAAATCCTCTTCTTCTTCATCATTGGCAAACTCAAAAGAAATGGTTAGATATTCGTCGAGTTCCGAATGGGATATCGACGTGGTTTTTGCCCTTTTCGGGCCAGACAAATCTCTAGCAATTGATTTAAATATAGATGAAGTTGAAGATGAAGGACGAGGAGGGGGTTGAGAAGATTGACCTTGATCGGAAACACGATATTGAACCAATAATTCATCAAATAATTTTCTAACTCTAGCAATTATGGTAGAAACATGACAATCGGGATTTTGTTGTAAATCTAAAAATTCATAATAACTTTATAAAAATTATTTTAAACCATCCATTTTACGTCTAGGATCTAACACAAATGCAACAAAAAAACATCGGGAATAGTTTTATAATAATCTAACCATTTAGTTCGCATTGTATAAATAGCTTGTGAAATATTATCAATTAAAAGACCCTGTTGAAGTGCAAATGCAATATTAATTGCTACATAACAAAATATGTTTGAAGTTGGTGTATAAACATAACTAAAAGTATTAGCAGCATCATAAAAATATTTAAAAACCTCCATTACATCTCTTGCTAAAACCCAAGATTCACCGAAAACAAAATCACCGTCAATATGTTGTGCGGTAAAACCACTTAAAAGATCTCGATATACATATGATTCGGAAATCATTTTGTAAGTAGAGTTCCATCTTGTACAAACATCTTTTGATAATTTTTTAGGATAAACGTCATTTTGTTTACAATATGTATACCATTTAGTACGTGTACTTTTTTAGACCAAAGTTTATTTAGAATTTTTCAAATAGGTTGTACTAAATCTCCAACATATGCTAAACCTTCTTGAACACACAAGTTTAAAATATGAGCGGCACACCTAATGTGAAAAAATTTACCTCCAATCGTCGGCTTACAAAAGCTGGTTAAATCTATAATGGAAGCCGTGTTAGCGGAGGCGTTGTCAAAACCGATTGAAAAAACTCGTAAAAGTAATCTATATTCTTCCAAAAAATTTGCAATCAAACGGGCAACATTTTGGGCGGTGTGTTGCTAAAACTCTTTTGTTTAAAATCCAAAATTTATCAACAAAATGACAAGTAATACCCATATATGAATTTATTTGAAAACCGTCGGTCCAAATATCACTACAAATAGAAACTTGAATATCACCGTTTTCCATAAAATATTTAATCAATTCTTCTTTACGCATTTTATATTTATGCATCGTTTTTCTTTTAGAGGTTTGGCGAGAAATCGGTTTATATGCGGGTTGAGCATGATTTTGCATCCAATCATTAAAACTAACATTTTGTGCAAAAACTAAATGCCAAAGAATCTAAGGCTAACATTTCCGAAAATGCATCCATTGACGAAGCATGATCATATGTAAATAAAGGAGGGTGGTTAGAGGTAGATGCGTACCTGGTTAGTTGTGTTTGCCCTCGTGTCAATCCCATTTTTCTGGGATGCTTGTTCCGAATATGCCTCTTGTAGTTTCCGTAGCCTTCTCCCTTTTTGTGCTTGTATTGTGCCGAACAAAAATTGCATTTGGCATAGTAAATCCCGTTGGCATCGGGAGCACCTTTTGTGAACCAAAATCGGAAGACCGCCGCCGATAGTTGAGTGTTGTTCAACGGCTCCTCCGGCTCCGGGAATTGGGTCTCGGATTCTAGGGTGTTGAGGAAAGAAGGTGATTCCATGTTGATATCCTCCTCCTCATGGATCTCGTGATCTCCTAATCCCCGCCTTAAATCCAAACCGGTTGGAGGACCGCTAACGCAATGACGTCCTCGGCTAACACCTCCGCTGGATGAAGGACCGCTAACGGAACGTCTTCCTCGGCTGGCCTTTTTTTTTTTGAATAATTGAATGTAGTAGTAAGAGTTGTAAAATGAATAATTAATAACAAAATAAGAGAATGAGAATATGAGATTAAGAGAGTAATTAAATGTAAGAGTTAGAAATTATGGAGAGATTGAGAGAGAATGAATAGATGATTGAATGAGAATCGGTGTGAGTTGAAATGAATTGGGTTTGGGGTATTTATAGAAATGTTTTTGGGTTAGATATATTATAGTTTATTATAATTTAATTTTTTTGATTTTCTTTTTAATAAAAATTTGACCGTTACCCGGGTCGACCCGGCGGGTCGACGGGTAAGGATCTCATGACCCTTACCCGTACCCGCGGCCCGGGGAAACCGGACCCGTGGTGACCTGGACCCGCCGGGTCACGGGTGACCCGTGACCCGTGGATGTGCTTACCGGGACCAAATGACGTGGAGGGCACGTGTCCGGTGAACCACACATACAAGCTCACGGGGTTCCATCCTAAAACCAATTGGCAATAGGAGGAGTAGCCCGGATGCTTATATGATAGGTTCACTTGATTGCATGTTATCGATGTGGGATTCTTTTCCCTACACCTCAACACTCCCCCTCAAGTGTTAACTACTTGAACTAGTTAACACTTGACACATTTTTCTTTCTCGGGTCGAGCATCTCATTCTCTTTTTTAGCTCGCCCACAATTTCTTTTTTCTTTCGACGGATTTCGCATCTCATTCTCTTTTAGCTAATACCCGAAGTCAGGAAACCGGACCCGGATCGGACCTGCTCTGATACCATGTTACTTTTTCTTATATCGTCCCGGGACAAAATGACGGGGAGGGTTCACGTCCGGTGAACCACACATACAAGCACACGGGGTTCCATCCTAAAACCAATTGGAAATAGGAGGAGTAGCCCGGATGCTTATATGGTAGGTTCACTTGATTGCGTGTTATCGATGTGAGATTCTTTTCCTACATCTCAACACTCCCCCTCAAGTGTTAACTACTATGAACTAGTTAACACTTGACAGATTTTTCTTTTTCTTTCTCGGGTCGAGCGTCTCATTCTCTTTTTAGCTCGCCCACAATTTCTTTTTTCTTTCGACGGGTTTCACATCTCATTCTCTTTTAGCTAATCCCGAAGTCAGGAAACCGGACCCGGATTGGACCTGCTCTGATACCATGTTACTTTATAAACAATGCCACTTCTCTTGCTCTGATACCATGATGATTCTCAAATCATATTGCGGAAAGAGCTAAAAAGAGAATGAGATGCTCTGATACCATGTTACTTTTTCTTATATCCGTCCCGGGACCAAATGACGTGGAGGGCACACGTCCGGTGAACCACACATACAAGCACACGGGGTTCTATCCTAACACCAATTGAAAATAGGAGGAGTAGCCCAGATGCTTATATGGTAGGTTCACTTGATTGCGTGTTATCGATGTGGGATTCTTTTCCCTACACCTCAACATGAATGTCCTTAAACAAGTCTCAAATCTCCTAAGTCGATATTATATCCCTTAGTTCAGCATGGAACCCGAGAAGCCCAAAGATCAACCATGAAGAAAACGGATCAAGACTAGCGAGGAAAGAAAAAGAAAGTCACTTTGGTCGATTTTTACAAAACTCGACCAAAGTGTAAATTTCTCCAGCCTTGAGCTTTTAATGGCTCGGTCGAGTTTTGTTTTCATCTCTTCTAGAACCATCTTTATAACGGCCAATTTGATTCCTTTTGAGAGAGGACCACTTCCTAAAATCTTATATAAGATCAATGGTTGTAAATTAGACATATGAATTACCATATTTCACATCTAAAACTCATATTCAACATTTTTATAGAGAGATTTCAACTTAAATTAGAGAGAATTTGAGTGTTCTTCACCTTCTTCAACTTCAAACCTTCATAACTTTTAATTGGTAACTCCAAATTCGTCCATTCTTCTTGCAAATTTCATATTAATATCTCTAGTTTATATCTATGGAATTTTTGTTAGTTGATTTTGAGTTGGATCTCGTGATGACTGAGTAATTCCCTACCTAGCTTTGGGGGTAAAAATCCTCAAATAATGCTTGTTTAGCTTTGTTTTAGTGTAGATCCGTGAAGAGAATTTAAACATGATATGTAACATAAAGGAGAGACAAAATTATCGATTTATTAGTCATTCATGTTGGACTTACATCATCGTTGGTGGTTTAGATTTGCTAGTCTAGATCTACTTGTTAAAGCATGAAATTATTCCATGATTGAATGACTAGTTGCTAGATTAATCATCTAAATTAAGACTTAAAAGGTAATATGAGGATGATTGTGCATTGTATA
Source organism: Fagopyrum homotropicum (assembly GCA_033239125.1). NCBI lineage: Eukaryota > Viridiplantae > Streptophyta > Magnoliopsida > Caryophyllales > Polygonaceae > Fagopyrum > Fagopyrum homotropicum. Next base: position 106,658,984 of record BSWB01000007.1, read on the forward strand.
GATCTAAGCATGTTAAAGTATAGTTAGTTGGGGGTGAAAGAATGATTATACTCGTTTTGTGATGATATACTACATGATGTATGCAAATAGCAAAAACCATGTGATGCTTATGTTGTTTTGTATGATCATAATTATGACTTTAACTTAATTAATTTAGGAGGATCAACCCCTAACCCTAATTTTTTCTTAAATTTGATTCTTAAACTTGTTATTTGAGCTTTGATACTTTAAACCCTTGTTTTCCTTTGAATTTTTATGATCTTCTATCATTCCTTTTGTCACTTTTTTTCATGCATATGCACCTTTGATTGAGACTACCAATGAACTATATAGAATACTTGTAAAATGTTCTATCATATGCTAAATCAACAATGGATGTGCACTTGCGGTTTTATATGAATTTTGATTGTTCACATACCTCACATCATCATGCATGACGATACAAACTTGTTAAACATAGTTGATGATTGGGTGTGTTAACGTGAGGTACTCTTCACAATAACCCCTCCCCAAAGACCTCGACTACACCCATGGTTACGACCCTTGACCGTTGCCTGATAACACTCAATTTAGCATCTTTTTCCATCATCATGCAATTCCATTATCTTCGTCTTTTGGGTTTAATAACATATTTTATCGGTCTAGTTCCTTCCTATTAGTGTTTCGGAGATCTATCTGTTGGTTTACGTGATTGTAGGCATTCCGAGTATATGCGGAGTACAAATGATATATGTGTGTGTGTGTGCGTGCACACACACACACTAAGGATCTCCATGCAGTCAAAAAAGTCAAGGTCAAGACAAAAATGACTAAGATCCGAGAGTCAAGATGAAGAACACCTTGATAAATGTTCAGGCCGATTGACGAGCATCACCTTGGCTGATCGGCCACCTCTTGTTCATCCTACACATGACCCACACATGACCACTTGTCAAAGAGCGAAGAAATGAAGACAGTTTGATCATTACGTATAAAGACAAATGATCTACTCCAAGAAGCCGACTGATCTGGACTTTCATGTAAACTACAATGTTGTAGATCTTTGAATTTTATTAGAAAGTAGTACTCATAGGTTTTCTAGTTCCAACAACAACAACGGGTAGTCAAGTTTTACTTAAGCATTGCAATGTTGACATGATGTTGATTTATGTGTCAAACCCATAAGGCCCAACAACATGGCCCGGTGGAAGTGGTTGACGAACCACCACTTCCACCTTCTACACGTGACCTCAAAATGACCTCGTGTTGAAATATTGAAGTCGTAGAGCAAATTCTAGACTAGACCAGACAACTTGGCCCATTTGGTCGCATGATCTACTCGCTCGATTGGCCCACTTTGATGTCTATTATTCTTACCCTTTATCCCTTTTTCTTAGGCTGGACTTTTGGCCCATCTACTTGGACGTTTTTATCTTTTAGGTCGATCTTATCTTATTAGAAGATAGATCTATGGTTTTAGGTTAAATATTAATCTAATAAATAAGGCGTTTCAACCATTATGTTAGACATCTTCTTCTTCTTCTTCTTCTTCTTCTTCTTCTTCTTCTTCTTCTTCTTCTTCTTCTTCTTCTTCTTCTTCTTCTTCTTCTTCTTCTTCTTCTTCTACTTTTCATGAGTTTCTGCCACCTTTATCCTGTGTAAATTGCTCGACCAGGACCTCCTTGGTCTCTTGAATGGATTCCTTTTCGATCAATAATAAAGCATTTTGAGTTTTGTTCATGTATGCTTGGCTAATTCTCATATTTTTAGGGTCTAGAGAACCCAAATGCATGCATCTATGATATTAAACTGATTCTATGTATTGGATGTTTGTCTATATGAGTTGTAGTGGTATTTAAAATCTTCTTTTCCTATATGTTCTTCAAGGTTTTGGTGGCTTAAGGTGATAGTCTAGCCCTCATACCTCCATGATGAGTTTGATGTGAAGATAAGACGTCGTCTTGGGTACGTGACAATCAATGGGTGACAACATGGACGGTATAAACCGTTAGCTAACATTCTAGATACTAGCAAGAGCGTAAAGACACAAGCACACATAAGGTAAAAGAAAACATATAGCATGCTCGCACACAACCGGTTATTATTTTTCATTAGGTTATCCATTACTAATTCAACTTCTTTTGTCACACGAGAATCCTTTTGAAACTCGCCTCCGCTTCCGTCTACCAACACGAATAGATCAGTACTATCCGTTACATGCGAGCATGGGTCGCAAGAGCACATTCTAGTCTCCTGAAGAACTAGACAAGTGGTCACCGCCCGATTATCATACACTTGAGCCCATTAAGGTATAAAAAGTGAATCCTAATCGGGTTATCCGTTATAACATGATAAACAACATAAACAAGCCAATATAATCCAACTAATACGCGGAATGAAGGTATGTAAGTCCAAGGGACTTACCTCACTCGAAGGTAACTCAAAGATCAACAAACAACTCAGAGACAACTCAGTTTCCCTCATGAAGGAGCAAGGAATGCTTGTTCACACAAGCATCACAAATCAAGAACGAAACGATTTCTAGAAGTCTATAACTTCTAGTCTCAATGATCTCTAAGAGATCTCAACAAGCTAAGGGCTCAACCTTAGTCTTACAACATACTCACGGGTCAAGGAATAACCATAAGAAACCAGGAAAGGAACGAGGAAAGCAAGGAGGGAAGCAGCTCACTAAAGACGGGAACTACTACAGAGGAAACCGCATGGGCGGATGGACAGGCGCAGGGACGGGAATCCGCGGGGGCGGCACAAAAGAGGCGCAGGGGCGGTTTCTACAACAGAAACGCCGACTTCTCCTTCGACAACAAGGAACTTCACCAAAGGTCAAAGTTTGCCTTTCTCAACACACAACTGATAGCATGAAATATGACAATATTTTAGGCACATATTTTGGTTGTTTTCCCCTTCTTTTGTGTATATGGATATGAGTTTTAAGCATTTATGAGCACATTCACCTATTATGTTGGTATAGATATCTACACAAGCTTTGTTGTGTTTTTAGGTGAATAAAGGCTTGGATTGGAGCATAAATGGAGTATGTAGGAGTATTTGATCATGCTAGGCATCAAGAGGATGCATTGGAATAGCTAAGGAAGGAGCATGATTAGAAAGCTTTACGAAACAAAAGCTTTTACAAAGGATTGAGACTTTCCACGGCCAAATACAAAGAGACCACGGCCGTGGTTTATTTATTAGGGCCGTGGAAAAGTATGTCGAGAGCAAGGAAGTCATTCCACGGTGGTTCCACGGGTGTGGAAAGATACTCTTGGTCGTGGTTCTCCTAACAATCGCCACGTGTCATATTTGCCACGTCAGCAGCGGTTATTGAGCTTTTGTAGCCGTACTTTCCTCCTATAAGAAGGCTAGCGAAAGAGAGAAATATCATCATCGGCTAGGGCTACATTTCACAGCATTGCTAGAGAGAGATTTCGATAAGATTTTATTGCGTAGAAGGGAGATTTGGAGAAGTACGCACTTGAAGATTGCGTACTCGGAAAAGATCTTAGGGTTTCATCTTGAAGGCGGATTGACATCCCGTTCTTCTTTGTTCCTTGAGATTTGTGAGAGATTCTTATTCTATTCTACATTCATTGAATGCAAGTTATGATTTTTGTGTTTGATTAACATTGGTTTTGTGTTTATTATTGAGATTTCAAGGTTCTACCCTTTTTCTCTTTTATATTTGATTTTGGATTTGATGACAATGATTGTTTGCTAAAGCCTTTAAGCGATTCTAAGGTGAAGGGTTGATAGTTGTGGCATAGATGATGATAGATTGAACCAAAACAGATTGAACCCTAAGTGTTGCGAGAAAACTCGTCGTCAAGACTTTCCACGGCCCGTTCTTGAGTTCCACGGCCGCGGTTTTTCAAGATCCGGCCGTGGTTTTCCTTTGTCGTGCGTGTTTTGCTTTTGCTTCGATCCAAAGTTAAAGATTTGCTTTAACTTAGTCTTGACTCACCTTTTCTAGGTAGTAGTGACACTCAACATCCTCTACATCGGTTTTGAGTGTCACAACCTTAACCGTTTTGACTTATCTTTGATTCCCTTGGGTTTTGGCATGGGTATTTGAGAGTTAATCTTATCCTTTGATCCTTTTTATATTGCAGTCTCAACAACTTTTATAGAGAGAGCCTTTGGGTGAGACATTTGGGATTGGAACTTCACCGTATAATTCCTTACCTTAGATATACCTTTGCAATTCCGAACTCTATACTTATATCCTTAGAACATCTTAAATCGATTGCCACAATTGAATACCTGAATCTTTAGAACCGTTGTTTTCTCAATTATCTTTACAAAAGCTTATTTACTTGCCTGACGATTTTATAAACTGAATTTGTTCCCCCAAATCCCTAAGTTCGATATTCTGGAATTCTTGTTTTACTATGCCGATCCGTACACTACGGGTTCGCTTTGCTTGATTTCAGTTTTTATAAATTTAAGACTTTGATGCACACACTTTCGAGCGAACAACAACCACGTCACAACTCAACCAAGGGAGCTTGTGAACATCAAGGAATCAACAACGGAACGTTTTACCAAGAATCAAGGCTCAAGCTTGATCCCTGAGTTCGATACTCTGGAATTCTTGCTTTACCACGCCGATCTACACTACGGGTTCGCTTTGCTTGATTTCAGTTTTTATAAATTTAAGACTTTGACGCAAAAACTTTCGAGCGAACAAGTTTTTTGGCGCCGTTGCCGGGGATTTGGTCTAGGCCAAATTCGGTTTTCGGTTGTCAGGCTTGGGAGCTTTTGCTCTTGTTATTTTTCTATCTACTTGAGTGATTTTGCAGATTTCTCTTTAGGTACATGCGAAGGTCTAGATCCGCAAAAGACCTCATTCCTTTTGATCCTGAACCGGAGAAAACTTTGAAGAAAAAAGTTAAGTGAGAAAAAGATGGCTGCACATAATGAAAGGAACATCCAAGAGGAGTTGGATAAAACTCAAGCTCTTCTTAATACAAGTGAAAGAAGACGTATTGAAGAACAAGCTATCTTTCGTGCTTATATAGAGCGAAATCAAGCTCAATTGGATGCGCTTAGGGCGATGATTTTACAAATAAAATTAGATAAAGACGCCAAGAGCAAGAGAGCTGAATCATCCGATGATGATGACATGCCGGAGCTGGAGGAATACCACCATTTAATCCTCGAGCCTATATTGATCCTCACATTCCCACTAGAGATGCGAGAGCTGCTAATGTCGTGCCTGAACCACGAACCCTTGGGCATCAAATGGATCCAATTCAGCCACGCCATTTAGGTGTGAATCTTGGAGATCAAGATGAGCATGATTTTGGATTTCGCCCACAAGTCATTACTATGATCCACCAAAATCAGTTTGGTGGAACGGATGATGAATCTCCGCATCAACATTTGCAAAATTATGAGATTATTATGGAGATTTTGAAGCCTCAAAGGGTTGTCAACAACAACTACAAGTTGAGACCGTTCTTCTTCTCTTTGAAGGACAAAGCCTTAGCTTGGTATCAAGCTCTTCCAGGTGAAAGACTTAATACATGGGAGGATTTGACTTCGGAATTCCTCACCAAGTTCTTTCCGCCATCCAAAACAGCAGAATTGAGAGGTAAAATAAATGCTTTTTCTATGAAATCTAACGTAAGTTTGTTTAAATCTTGGGAAAGGTTTCAAGAACTTCTATTGGATTGCCCGCACCATGGCATTTCAAAGCTGGAATTGTTTGAGATTTACTACAAGGGATTAGATGTGGAAATGCAATTCAAACTTCAATCCCTTTCTTGTGGAACATTCATGGATATGAGAGAAGATGATGCTTGGGATTTTATTGAGAAGCAAGCTCAAGTGATTGAGAAGTATTCCCATAGGAAAGCTGATGGAGGGAATCGAGATTCCGGAGATCCAGGAGCAAGGTTAAATCAAGCAGCTCAAACTCAAATTTTCTCCCTCAACAATGAGATTAAGGAGCTGAAGGAAGTCATAAAGTCCAGCCTTCAAAAGACGAAGGAGCAAGATATTGGCTACCTAGGAAGGGAGAACAATCAAGGAAATAGGAACAACTACCGGAACAATAATTGGAACAACAACAACAACAACGGGAACTCCAAAAACAATTGGAGATCCAACCAACAAAATCCCGGTAATCCTTATTCACATGCTGAAAATGCACTAACATCACCATCTTCTTCTACTCCTTTGAAAAGTCAGGGGCAAACTTCAAATAGTTCGAACAAGCCGGAGAAGGATAGATTCGATGTTATGATGGAGACAATCTTGGGAAAGATCCAAGGAATGGAGAATCACATTACTTCGATTGAAAAAGCACAAAAAGCTTTGGAGAATCAAGTATTCAGCAAGGCCGGAGAAGTTCGTAGAGACCAAGGGAAACTTCCTGGAAAGACGGAGGATAATCTGAAAGGGATGGTGATGACAATTACAACAAGAAGTGGTGTAACAAACACCGACCCGCAACCCAAGTTCATTGAGGTTCCCGTTGAGAAAGAGAAGGAAAAGGAGAAGGAAGATGTCTATGTTCCTCCTCCAGCTTATAAACCTCCCTTGCCATTCCCGCAATTTAGAGCGAGAGCGTGTCTAGACAAGCATTTCGGTAAGTTTGTTAATCTTATGAGCAAACTGCATATTAACATACCTTTTCTTGATGCGATTTTAGGTATGCCCACTTACGGGAAGTTCTTGAAAGAGATCCTCTCTAACAAGAGGAAGCTGGAAGACTTTGGAGAAGTCAAGATGAGTTCGGAGTCTTCGGAGCTCATTAAAACGATGACAGAAAAGATGCCCTCAAAGCTGCGAGATCCGGGGTCATTTTGCATACCAATAGGAGTGGGAGAAGTCACATATGATGCACTTTGTGACTTGGGAGCAAGTGTGAGCATTATTCCACTTGCTTTGTGTAAGAAGATTGGGTTAGATGAACCTAAACCGGTGAAGATGACGTTATATATGGCGGATCGATCCATTACTCGACCCGTTGAAATCATTGAAGACGTCCCGATTAAGCTCGGTAAATTCTATATCCCTATAGACTTTGTTGTGATTGACATTCCTGCAGATTGTCCGGTCCCGATCATACTCGGGAGACCTTTTCTTGCAACTTCCGTCTGTATGGTTGATTGCAAGAACGCAAGATTAGCCTTCGATATTGGAGAAGAGAAGGTTGAATTTGTCCTCTCAACCTTTACAAAAGAACCATCACTTGGAGAGGATATGTTCAACATTTATGATGAAGAGGTATCTAGAGAGGAAGTGAGTTCGATCTTATTCAAAGATCCGTTGCAAAAGGTTATCACTATGAGCATCATGGAAAGAGGAGTAGAGGAGTATTGTAATACTGAGATTGATGCTTTGTAAAAGTTAGAAGAAGTGCAAGTTTAAGAATTCAAAAAATTGTACGATGGCTCGAAAAATGTCAGAAACCACGACCAGTCGTGCTTTTCCACGGGCCTGGTTTCAGCTATTCCACCCGTGGAAAAGTATATCAAGAGTAAAGATTTAATTGACATGTCATTCCACGGCCCACAAGACACCTTCCACGGTCGTGGAAGTAATAGTGGCACCGTGGAGTTGGAAAATGCTGAAGATAATTCCGTTCTTTCTACAAACATTCTTGATTCTTCTTCTACCACTTCCAAACCCTTGGAGACTTCCAAGGAGACCTTGGACAACCCTCACAACACTCCAAAGGCATCAACAACCTTGGAATTGAAGCCACTTCCCGCACATCTTAGGTATGCATTTCTTGGAACTAATTCTACGTTTCCCGTCATAGTTAGTTCTAAATTGAGTGAAGGTGAGCATGATAGGCTTATGATTGTTCTGAAGAAACATAGGAAAGCTTTAGGCTACACCATAGAGGATCTTGTAGGAATTAAACCATCTTTATGTATGCACAATATTCTAATGGAAGAGGATCATAAGCCTTCACGCCAACCTCAACGACGGTTAAATCCGATCATGAAAGAGGTCGTGAAGAAGGAGATCCTTAAATTGCTTGATGCAGGTTTCATATTCCCAATTCCGATAGCAAGTGGGTAAGCCCTGTTCAAGTTGTCCCAAAGAAGGGAGGAATGACCGTTGTGGCCAATAAGAACAACGAACTCATTCCAACAAGAACGGTGACAGGATGGAGGATGTGCATTGACTATCGCAAGCTAAACAATACGATGAGGAAGGATCACTTTCCGATTGAAACGATAGAGAAGCTTCCTCCTCCATCTTCAGTGAAGGGGATAAGAAGTTTTTTAGGACATGCTGGATTCTATAGGAGATTCATTAAGGACTTTTCGAAAATCTCTAAACCGCTAACTAATCTATTGATGAAGGATGCCGTTTTTGAATTTTCGAAAGAATGTTTGGATGCTTTTTACTAGATTCGAGAAGCACTAATCTCAGCCCCAATAATTCAACCTCCGGATTAGAATCTTCCCTTTGAGGTCATGTGTGATGCAAGTGACGTAGCTGTAGGAGCGGTGCTTGGACAAAAGAAAGATGAACGCACTCATGCCATTTGTTACGCTAGCAAGACGCTAGATGAAGCGCATCTCAACTACGTTACAACGGAAAAGGAATTACTTGCTATTGTTTTTGCTTTTGAAAAGTTTCGTCCTTATCTTGTAGGGGCGAAGGTGATAGTATACACTAATCATTCAGCAATTCGGTATTTGCTTGCCAAGAAAGATGCAAAGCCAAGGCTGATTAGGTGGATTCTCCTCCTTCAAGAGTTTGATCTTGAGATTCGTGACAAGAAAGGATCTGAAAATTCTGTTGTGGATCATTTGAGTCATCTACCACTTGTTACAAGTGATGACTTGTCTATTGATGACTCTTTCTCGGACGAACAATTGCATCTAATGGAAGAGTGCATCGATCATATTTCTAGAGGTAACGAACCTTGGTTTGCTGATTTTATGAATTATTTGGTTTGTCAGGAAATACCTCCCGGACTATCCTACACACAAAGAAAGAAGTTCTTTAGATATTTCCGCCAATACTATTGGAATGAACCTCTACTCTTCAAGAGATATTCTGATGGAATCATTAGAAGATGTGTGCCTGAAGGCGAAATGCAAAGTGTCATTCGTCATTGCCATTCGCTTCCTTGTGGAGGACACGCTAGCTCTCACAAGACTAGCGCTAAGGTATTACAATCTAGATTCTTTTGGCCTACATTATTTAAGGATGTGCAAACCTTTGTTGCTTGTTGTGATGCTTGTCAAAGAACATGAAATATTTCTAGGAGGAATGAAATGCCTCTCAACAACATCCAAGAGGTGGAGATTTTTGACGTTTGGGGAGTTAATTTCATGGGACCATTCCCATCATCTTGTGGTAACCAATACATACTTCTAGTTATAGATGATGTTTCAAGATGGGTTGAAGCTATAGCCTCTCCAACTAATGATGCAATGGTGGTTGTTAAGTTCTTTAATCAAACTATTTTCCCAAGGATTGGGACACCCTGAACCATCATTAGTGACAAAGGATCACACTTCATTGCCCGTCGATTTGGAGCTCTACTAGCTAAGTATGGGGTGACACATTGTGGGCGTATAGAATGGCATATAAGGCTCCCATTGGCACAACACCATACAATCTTGTGTATGGGAAGTCTTGTCATCTTCCGATGGAGCTGGAACATAAGGCGTATTGGGTTGTTAAGTGGTTGAACTTTGGCATGAAGAAAGCGGGAGAGAAACGTCTCTTGGATCTTAATGAGCTAGACGAACTCCACTTGAACGCCTATGAGAACGTCAAGATCTACAAAGAGAGAGCGAAGCATTGACATGATAAGCATATCATTCCAAAGGACTTCAAAGAAGCAGACCTTGTTCTTCTCTTCAATTCTAAACTTCGACTCTTTCCCGGTAAGCTTAAATCTCGTTGGGCAAGACCTTATGTAATTAAACACGTCTTCCCCATGGTGCAGTTGAAGTATGGGGTGAGAAGTGCGGAAGTTTCAAAGTGAATGACCAACGACGCAAGAAGTACTCACCGGAACTCCAAACTGAGGAAGTCTCACCGATTATCCTCACTTAAGCATAAAGGATTGGTTTAGCTACGGACCGAAAACAAAGCGCTTCTTGGGAGGCAACCCAAGGTATTGCATTCTCGCTTTTGTTTTCGTTTTCTTAGTTTAGATTAGAGTAGTTGTTTTTGTTTGTTTTCGTCGATACCTTTCGGTATGTCTTGTGTCTTTGGATGTCAGGTTTGAGAAACGAGCAAAAGAAGTGAAGAAGCCTAAAAGAACAACGAAACTTGGATTTTTGGCAAGAACAGAACATTCCACGGGCAAAAAGGCAAAACCACGGCCGTGGTTTGCTTAATTTTTGCCGTCGAAAACCATGTTGAGAGCAACCAAATAAAAGGACCAAATTCCACGGCCATACTGCTACTTCCACAGTCGTGGAAATGCCCGATGGGCCGTGGTTTTCGAAGATTTTACGGGGCTATATAATTCTTCTTCTTCACAACTTCTCACAACTCAAAAACCTCTTCCACGCCCAAAACCACGCCATTCTCCTCAATCCCGCATTTTTTTATTCGGCGATCATTTTGCACGATTCTTTGCTCCAAACTGAAGCAAATTTGATTCTACAATGGATTGTGGCAGCAAACAGCACGAACATTCAACGATCGGGCGAGATTTTGGATTTCTTCAAATCCAAAACCTAGGTTTTCTCTCAATCCTCTCCTTGGTTGATTTCATTCGTTTTCTTTGAAGATTTTTAGGAGAACTGAACGGAATTGAACCTAGAAGTAGTTTAGGATTGTTGTTGTTATGTTTGTTGTGCTGATTCTGAGTTTTTGAGGAAAATCGAGCTTTTCCACGGGCTGCCGTACATTTCCACGGCCGTGGAACCTGAAGAACAACACGTGGTTTTCACTGAAAATGTTTGGAACACGAAAATCAAACCGAAACAAGAACAAAAGGGTGTTGACTCCTCTTCCCAACCCCCTCTCATTGTCCTATCTGCCCCTAGGATCCCCACCATCCATGAGAACTACATTGGAGCTTTTGAAAGATCGACAGGCACAAAGTGATTGCTCCTAGATACATTATTCTTGAGGAGTTAAATGTTGTGAATGACCTTAGGTGGATGCTGGATAGGGTTGGGATGACCACCTTTGCTAGCATTAGAGATGATGCCTATGAGGAGATTACTAGCGAATTCATTACCTCATTTGAGCATAGCGCCGTTAACCGAACGGTATCCTTCCGGTTGATGCAACACACTTACTATTTGTCCATTGCTCAATTTGGAGCGCTGTTTGGTTTGGAGAATACATTCAATGGTACATTCTCTAGTAGTTCTGGAGCTAGAGAGTTTTGGGAAGAGATTTCTATGGTGGTTGGTCATGAGGACCGTTGTCAACCGGCCGACTCGAAGACGAAGTTGATCTACAACCTCTCCTTTAAGATTGCCCATAGGATCCTCCCCGAGTGCCTATTCCCTAGGACCGAGACTCCTCAAAAGCTTAAGGCTGATGAGCTCTTTTCATTCTTTATTGTATGGTGGCCGGTACCACTCCGGATTGTGCCACGATGCTTGCTTCTACTATTAGAAAGATCAAGAACAAATCAGCGGAAAATATCGGTTATGGAGGGATAGTGACATATATACTCAAGTAGTTTGGGATTGATTATTCTGCTTATGAGATGGTTGCTGCTGTGAGGCCTTTGGGGCTTCAAGGATTTATGACTAGGGGGTTCTTGATTCCCCGCCACCGAGGTTCACCCTTTGTCTCCATGCCTTGGGAGGACAAGAGAGGTAGAGGTATTCCATGGAGTGTTGATTACTCTATCAAGAACCGGAAGAATTGGAAGGCTACATTTATTCCGATGCATGCCAACCTCATAGGAGCTCCACCCTACATTCCCGAGGAGATACCTACTGATGATGATGATGTTGCTGATGAGGAGATGTGAGGTGATGAGTTTCTGGACATTGGAGGTGTTGAGGGAGCTTTTGGAGATTTTCTGGATCACTTGGTGGATTTACCGGAGCCGGCTAGGAGATCCAGTTACCAGCAGCGGTCTTCCGCTTCTTCCTCCTCCCTACGTGCTAGTGTGAGCGAGCGCCCTACTTGGATGGAGGGTCCTCCAGCTTGGATGGGTGCTCCTCTAGCTTGGATGGGAGCGCCACCGGAGTGGATGCAGTAGCGACCGGCTTGGATGGCTGAGCAGCCGCCATGGGTAGCCGGACTTACGTAGAGGATGGACGCTCTTGAGACCCGCTTTGATAAAAAATAAGATGAGTGCAAGGAAAACGCAAGGATCCTCCTCGACGTCTACCAGCAGCAGTTTGGGCGCCCGTTCGACCCAAACTTCTTCCCCTACCCACCACCACCTCCTATGGGATGAGTTGATCGCTTGGTTCGAGCTACTCCACCGCCTTTGTGAGTTTCTTTGTTCTTTGTTCTTTTTTATTTTTCAGCACATTAGGGACAATGTGTATCTTAAGTATGGGGTGGGGTATGACTCTCGTTGATGTAATATTTTATACATTTGCTTCGCTTTATCCATGAACACTTGCATCTTTATTTTCATTGTCACACGTTTCCTTTTTGTATTACAAATTTTAAGCCTTGAAAAACCCATAAAAATTTGAAAATTTTTGAAAACTATTGTGCTTCTAGGATTGGAAATGACCTCTATGATGAATCTACTTGTGGATTGAATTTTTGACAACATTTATGTGCTTGAATTGAGTTGTGAATTGTGGAGAAATTGAATACATTTTTGATCTTCTTGCAAGTTTCATAATGTTAAAGTTTTTGTATAAATCATATTGAGGAGTGAAGGTTGAAATCACATTATAAGTTCTTGCACTTCTTTATGAAATGATTAAGACACCTCGATTTTTCTTGCTTCTTCTTTATTCATCGTCCCCTCAAAAAAGTTGTTGCCTTCTTTACCTATCCGGAAATTAGGAAGAGTGTGATATTGACATGTTTGATGTGGGAGGGCCATGAAAGAAAATTGTGCATTCAAAGTATTGAAAATAGGTTTGGGGAAGTCAATCATGATGATGAGTAACTCGACACCATTCACTAGCCGGGTGTTTGTGTCTTGCCAAAGTCGGATTGAGCGATATTCCTAACGGATTATGGTATGTTCCAAAGTCGGGTTGTGCACCGTTTTCCATACTTCCAAAAGTAAGTCGAAAAAGAATTTTGTGCTAGAAAGGGAGAGCAAAGCTCTCAATGGTGGTTGATTCAAGTTTGCAAAAAGAAAAGAGTTTGTGTTGTTCCTTTTTCCCGAATTTTTGCACCACATTCCCTTATATGTTTCCCACCTATTCACATTTCTTGACCTTTGCTTGAAAGTCCTTAAGATCTTTGGAATGTTGTTTGGCTTGGTGATCTAAATTGAATTTCCACATGATTGATTTTGTCATTGCTTTGGGTTATGATGTTTGTCTTGGAGTTTTTGCAATATATGATGTTTCTTTTGCTTGACATGATTCTTTCTATGTACATAGAAGTTTTCAAGGAAACATGAAGCAAGATTTGAGGGTGATCTATTGATTAGAAGCACAATACTAAAAAGATTTGTTTTTACCTTGTTTTGCATTCATATTTCATTCTACCTTATGTTCTAGCTTTTGAAAACATTGCTTGGGGACAAGCAAGAGGCAAGTATGGGGTATTTTGATAGCATAAAATATGATGATATTTTAGGCACATGTTTTGGTTGTTTTCCCCTTCTTTTGTGCATATGGATATGAATTTGAAGCATTTATGAGCATATTAACATATTATGTTGGTATAGATATCTACGCAAGCTTTGTTGTGTTTTTAGGTGAATAAAGGCTTGGATTGGAGCATAAATGGAGTATGTAGGAGTATTTGATCATGCTAGTCATCAAGAGGATGCATTGGAATAGCTAGGAAAGGAGCATGATTAGAAAGTGTTACGCTAGAGATATAGTACAAAAAGCTTTACATTTATAAACTCGATCTAATCTCCTAAACTACCTAGCGAAACCCGCATTGTACGGATCGTTTTGTAGAAAGAAAAGTATTCCGAGGTCGAACACAAGGACTGAGGTGAAATCAAGTCATTCAATGATCATGTATAGTGCAAATCTAAACTAAGATGAGATGAGGAATAAAAAAAAGTGCAAAACACAATATTTTTGGTTATTTTTGGGTGATCAACAAGGATCACAAATATATCAATACAAACAAGCAAACAAAACAACAAACACGAGGATAGGTCATAAGAGGTAAGAAATGCGGATTCTAGAGATTCGGAATTCTGATTATGACAATGTACTCATGCTTCTAAAGATCAAAGGAAAGCTGGGGTTGTTCGGAGTTGGGTGTTTCTCTAATGGGAGCAATTACCGGGTAAGTCTCATGCTCCACTAGTCTCGAACCTAAGGTCCTATTACCGGGTAAGTCTCAAGGAACCTAAGGATGGGAATTCTACACAAACCGGCCACTACCTAAGGGTCAAACCCCTCCTTACCGGGTAAGTCTCGGAAAAGGTAAGTCTTAAGCAACGATCCTAGCACACTCAATCCAATAGCGGCTTTTTTGGCTCACTACTACCTAGAGTTCATCATCTTATGTATCTAAGAGAAGAAACTACCGGGTAAGTCTCATTCCTCAAAAAGGTTGCTAACATTAGGTCACCCTAAGCTAGATTAGGCTCAACAAACACTAGGGTTTCAACACATCTACATCCTAACATCCAGAATTATTAATATAAGTACAACAAAACAAAACCACGGGTGAATCATGGAAACCACGGCCGTGGAAGCATGAAGAACAAGCCGTGATTCTATACTGAGTTAGGGTTTCGCACATGTTCGCTCAAAATGGTGTGTGCAAGCTTTAAATTTATAACCCAAGATGTATGCTTAAAACAAGGATGCGAACCCGCAGTGTACGGGTCAATCGTAGTAAAAAGTAAGAATTCCGGGGTGTCGATCTCAGGGACTTAGGTGAAACATAAGCAAGTATAGGTAGTCTATGTAATTACTAACCACAAAAGCGGTTAAAGCAATAAAAGATGATTAAAAGTCAATTAAAGGAAATATGCAATTCTAGGGATTAAAGCATGTAGTTGTGGTTCCAACTCAAGATCTCAAAATAAAGCGGACAAAGCTGAGATTTTGCTAAGGGAAGGTGTTTCTAAAGTGGAATAGATCACCGGGTAAGTTTCACTACTCACTAATCCCAAACCGTAACTCCTATTACCGGGTAAGTCTCAAGGAATTAAGGAAAAGAACTATAACCTCAAACCAACATACCACCTAAGGGAATAGAATCAACCTTTACCGGGTAAGTCTCAGGCTAACTCACAAAGATGGAATGAAAGCACACTCAAACCCCAATAAAGGATAAACCTTTATTACCTATACTTATGATCATGGGTAAACAAACAAAGGAATTACCGGGTAAGTCTCATCCTAAGCTTGCATTGAACCAGAAAAGGTGTAATAAGAATAGGATTTGGCAAACTCTAACACTTAACTCTCAGTTTCGGATAAGATAGTCACCTCGGTCAGACGAATTCCATCCCGGCCGAGATGTTCATCGACTGAACGAGATGTTCTAGGGTTAAGGATAAAGACTCGAGCTTTCAGGGTCCTACTGGAATTTAAGATTATTCTATCATTGTTTTTCCCACAACCTTCATCCAATCACCCTAGAATCGCACAAAAAAATTAGCCACTCATCATCATGAAAGCAATAATCAAATATATGGGAAGAGAATGAATATTTGAACACAAAAACCTTAAGAACAAGGCTTCAATAACTGAATCAAATATCAAACAAATAAGCGTTCCTTGGATAATAAATCCAACAAGACAAATCAACAAAGGGAATCTAAGAAAGTCTTACAAATCCCTTCACAAAAGCTATAAAAGCTATCAATTTCCTTCCTTCAACCTTCCAAAAATCCCTTCCTAACTGCTGGATGCTCTAAGCATGTATAAGCATGGTTGAATTTGTGGAAAATCCAACCCTTTATATAGGAAAACTACCCTCCAAAGATAAAATATCTTGAAAAGATATTTTTCTAATAAAATATATCTATCTCTCATAAATAAATCCCTAAAATATATGATCTTCCTTCCAGAAATCCAGCCTAAAAATATAAGATCTCTCCTTCCAAAAATAAAAGATCTCAGCCAAGAATAAAATATATCTCGCCGCGTCCAAGGTGCTTGCCTCGGTCGGGACGCTCCTCTGGATCACCTCGGTCGAGATGGTATTGTAACTGACCGAGGTGGCTCTAAACTGAATGTGAAATCTCTCAAATCTTGTCCAAAGTAAATCTCTAATCCAATTCCATGCTTCCTGGATTCTTCCTTAAGCTCCTGAATGTAGCTCCTATGACTCCTTAGCTCCTTTAGCTCCATTTTGATGCAAAACGTGCCACTTTACCTACGATTACAACGAAACTTGGTGTAGACCTCGATTCCCGCAAAGGTAGATGAAACGACAATATAATCACATAATATACATCCAAACATGCAGATGATTGAAGATAAAACGTCTAAACAGGTCCCAAAATATAGACTATAATTCATGCTATCAGCACACAAATCCATCCTAAGCTGACATGCAAGTCCATACAATCATAGTCCAGAGCATAAACATCATTCCTTCACCCTAGAATCACAACTACTTAGCCAATAACATTCATTTCAAGATCAAACATCATTATACAAGCATGCATGCATCCCATGGCAAGAAAATGAAGATAAGAACAATGAAAGTGAATGAACTAAGCTGAAATAGAAGGTTACAACAATCTTACAAAGCTTCAAGCGCAACTCCAAGTCGGATCTTAACAAGCTTCCACAAGAATCTCACTTAAAACCACTCAAACTCACTCTAGATCTTAAGATTGATAATATTCTAATCTAATCTCCCCCAAGAACACCCACAAGGGGCTTGGAAGAGAGCAACAAGAGGAGAGAGAGTCCTCTCAGCAGTCCCCAAGGCCAGCCTGCAAAAGCAACTTAAGTACTCTACCGAAGGAAGCAAAGGTCGGGCAAAGAAATCGTGTGACAAGTGTCAAAGTTGTCCAGACAGAAACCACGGGCAAAATGATGATTCCACGGGCGTGGAAATGGCCTCTGGGCCATGGTTTTGTACCAGAAGCCTTCCTTGGACCACCAATGTGTTCTCCTTTGCTCCTAGCTTGCACCTTAGAGAGTCCGGATATGTGCCACCACAAGGAATGATCCTCAAATGTATCGATTAAGTCCAAAAGCTCCCCAAAATACCTACAAAACCGACAAAAGCTCGTGTAGACGTATATTTCGACAATATGGATGAATTAAGCGTAAACGTCACGAACTAATGTGGAAACATGCATAAATGGAAAGGAAAACTATCTAAAAGAGTGCCTAAACTAGTTTCATAAATCATGTCATCAAAATACCCCATACTTGTCACTTGCTCGTCCCCGAGCAAGGTCCAACTATAGGCTACGAGATGGCATGATTTATGAATGCGTAAAAATAGAAAATCTTTTGGGAATTGTGCTTCTAAAGATGGATCACCTTCATAGTCATCTTTCATGGCAATGGACAAGCAATCATGTATTAAATGAATGAAGGCACAGAAAGACAATCATACTTAACTCGAAAGCATGCATGAAAGGTAAAAATGATGAAGTCACGATGATCATGAGAATATCCAATCTAGATCAGTAAGTCATACACATATGCAAATAGGTCACAAGGACTTAGGAAAGAAGAGGCCAAGAAACGTGATGATAAGGTGGGAATATTCTAAGGTCATGTGGTGCAAATCCGGGAAAGGAACTAAACAACCACAACTTCACATTTATACTTCATCCACCAAAGTGTATTTTTCTCCTTCTTTTCTTTCTTTTCTTTTCTTTTTCTATCACTTATTTTTTAGACAATGGCATTGGTGTACAAAAGTCGAAACCTTGGTGATTAGTGGCCCTCGGGATTTTTCCGAGGTGCCTCACACCGGGCACACATACCAAGGCTCATTAGGACATTCGGTTTATCCGACTTTGGCAAGACACAAACACCCGATTATGTGAATGGTGCCGAGTTACTCGTCAGCAAAACCAAAGTCCCCAAACCTATATTTTTTCTACACTTTTCACAACACATTTTCAACAACTTCATTCGCAACATTCATACACCAACTTCACCACCCCATACTTGCTTTTCACACACTCAACACACTAGCATGCTCCTATTCCCGGATGGGTCAAAAGAGGTCAAATTTCATATCAAGTGAGGTGCTTAAACAACATGATCAAGATGAGAAGAAGAGAGATGAATTGCCTTAATCATTCCTAGATGATGTGCAAGAACTAGCATGTAATTTCGACTTTCAATTCTTAATCCAATCAAGACAAGCATCATAATCACAATTCATGCGTAGGATCCAAGAGAAGTATTTCAAGTCCACATATGTGTTCGCCACTTAGCGTGCGTGCAAATAAGCTTTAAATTTATAAAACTAGAATCAAGCAAGCGAACCCGCAGTGTACGGATCGGCGTAGTAAAGCAAGAATTCCAGAGTATCGAACACAGGGATTTGGGGGGTTAAATCCAATTATAGAATTGTCAAGCAAGTAAATGTATGAAGCTTTGTAAATATTGGGAAAACAACAATCCTAAAGATCTAGGAATCTAGCTATGGCAATCGATTCAAGATATACTAAAGATATAAGGACAGAGTTAAGAGTTGCAAAGGTATGCTAAGGTAAAGCAATGTACGGTGAAGTTCCAAGGCTTTATATGACTTATCTAAAGACACTCTCTATAAAGGTTGTTGAGGCTTCAGTATAGAAAGGATCAAAAGACAAGAATTGAATTCAAATACCCAAACTTGTAACCCAAGGATCAAGACTAACTAAACCGATTAAGGTTGTGACACTCAAAATCGAAGTAGAGGTTGTTGAGGCTTCACTACCACCTAGAGAAGGCAAGCCAAGACTAAGTTAAAGCGAATCTCTAACTTTGGATTAAAGTAAAAGCAAGGTTCGTAAACTAAGGAAAATTACGGGTGGATCTTGAGATTCCACGGCCGTGGAACTCAAGAACACACCGTGATTCTGGCTGTCGACGAAATCTCTCTAACTCTCAGGGTCCAATCTGTTTATGATCGATCTATCATCATCTAAACCACAACTATCAACCCTTCACCTTAGAATTGCTAAAGGGTTTTAGCCAACAACAGTCATTATGATATCAAATTCAAGATTTAGAAGAATGAAAGATGAAAACCTTCGAAAACCTTCAATAAATCTCAAATCAATCTCAAATCCACAAACAAAGTAATGATGTATATCAGATTTGGAATAACACAAACCAATCACAATCCTCGATAAGAACGAAGAGCGGGATGTCAATCCGTCTTCTAATCAAACCTAAGGATAAAGCGTAACTTCCAAATCTCCAAGTCTTTGCAAATCTCCGTTGCAAAATGGCAATCTCCGCACGTCCAACTGAAACCCTGGGCACGTGCCAGTAAGCGTAAGCAAAGGTGACGGAATCTCCTTCCTTCAGTCCTTTTATAGGGAAAGATAGAATAAGTCTCCGGCCCACGTGCGTAGAAGATCGTGTCTTTAATTAGTGCGTTAAAAGATCGCCTAAATCACGGTCATAGAGGGTTCCACGCCCGTGGTTTAGAGCGTGGATTCCATCACGGTTCTTCACAACTTCCACGACCGTACTTTATACCGTGTAACTCTCTGGAATGCTCCACGCTCATGTTGCCCAAATTCCACGGCCGTGGTTTAGAGCGTGGACTTCATTACGGCCGTATTTTAGAGCGTGGAAGCATAGATTGCTCGCAATTCCCTTTGTTTTGTGCTATTCTTCATCCTAGCATCTTTCTTAGCTTCTTTGTGGTGTCCTCAATCCTCGGATGTGCTCAATTCATCTCAATCCTCTCTTAATTTGTTCGGAATTAGCTCTTATTCGCCTACAATCAACACAAAGCTTATGTAGATCTCTATATCGACAATATAGATAAACTAGCTCACAATTGCTTAAATGCTTTATTAATAAACACTAATATGGATGAATTACATCTAGAAAACGTACCTAAAATATCACAATATTTCATGCTAACAAAATACCCCATACTTGCCACTTGCTTGTCCCCAAGCAAGGTCTTTCAAAAGCTTTAAAACTCAAGTTAGGATGAAATATGGATACATTCTCAAAATCAAAACGTCTTTTAGATGAATATGCTTCTAAGTCAATAGATCATTCTCAAATCTTGCTTCATTCGTTTATAAGACTCTCATATACATAATCAAAGAGTAAGGAGTGAAGAAAACTCATGAATTGATCAAACTTCCATGTAAACATCATAACCTTCAAACATTATCAAAATCAATCATAAGAAACTTCAATTTAGATCACCAAGTCATATAGCATTCTCATGATCTTAAGGACTTCCAAGTAAGGTCTAGAGTGCGGAAGGAAAGGAAAACTTTAAGGAATGTGGTGCATGAATCCGGGAAAGTGGATAACCAACTCTTTTCTTTTTCTCTTGCGGTTTCCGCAACACTTTCAACTTAGAGCTTTGCTCTCTTCTTTTCACATAATTTTTCGACTTTACTTTTGGAGTTATGGACAGAGGTGCACAAAAACCGAAGCCTAAGAGATTGGCGTTTCTCAATTTTACGAGATGCCTCAAACCCTTGATGCACATACCATAATCCGCTAGAAATATCGCTCAACCCGACTTTGGCAAGACACAAACACCCGGCTATGTGAATGGTGCCGAGTTACTCATCGTCATGATTGACTTCCCCAAACCTATAAGTTCTTTCTATTCTTTGAATGCAAAATTTTTCTTTCATGGCCCTCCCACATCAAACATGCCAAATATCAACTCCTCCAAATTCCCGGATAGGTAAAGGATGCCATTATTTCATTGAGGGGCTAAATGATCAAAGAAAGAAGAAAATCGAATTGCCTTAATCATTTCAACAAGAAGTATAAGAACTTATCATGTGATTTCAACCTTGATTTCTCAATATGATTTAAGTAACATTCTTCACATTATGAAACTTGCAAAAGAGGAATAATCAACTCATTCAATTTCTTTTCAATTCACTATTTGTTTAAGCATGCGATTGTCATCAAAACTCAATTCACAAGTAGTGATTATCATAGAAGTCATCTCTATCCTTAGAAGCACAAAATTTCAAAAATTTTCAATTTTTATGGGGTTTTCAAAAGCTTTTTCATGCAATGCAATAATGAAACGTGTAACAATAGAATGAAACATGCAAGGTGTTCTCGATAAAAGCATACAAAGTGAGTAAGAGTTATTACAAACGATTAGTCACACCCCACCCCATACTTGGAACAAACATTGTCCCTAATGTTCAAAAAGAAAATAAAGAAAAGAAAGAAAGAAAAAGAACTCACAAGATGGTGGTGGAGCGGCTAAAACGGTGGATCGTCCAGGGTCATCACTGAGGTGGCGGTGGAGGTGGAAACAGGAAGAAGCCGGGATCATAGTTCCGCCCAAACTGCTGGCGGTATATGTCTCTCATCATGCGATCATGATCGGCGGCTCGTGCATCCCTAGCATCTGCACGGATCTCCAGGGCTCCGACCCTGATGGAAAGGTCGGTGGCCCACTCCGGTAGCTGCTCATACCACCCGGGTGGCTGGCTATACCATGTCGGTGCGTCTGACGGTGCTGGTGCAGGTGGTGGTTGGGCATGCCAAGGTGGTGGAGCTCCCATCCAGTCCGGCTGAGTGCTATACCATGAAGGAGGATCCGCCATCCATGTCGGTCTCTCGCTCACGCTGGCGCGGCGAGAGGAAGAACCTGAAGCTTTGGCGGGACGAGGAGAGTGTCTAGGAGGGTCGGGAACTGCATCCGGCTGATCCGGAAAGGTACCAAAGTCATGCTCTCCTCCTCCTCCCTCATACTCATCACCTCCTCCCATCTCCTCCTCCTCTACAACTGGTGGCTCAGGGGGGACGTAGGGTGGTGCTACTAATCTATTCGCATGCATGGCAACGAACGTCTCCTTCCAGTTATGGCGTCCAGCCATAATGGAATACTCAGGAAGCCATGCAATCCCTCTACCTGTCCTACTCTCCCAAGGCATGGCAGCTGTAGGTGGACCTCTATGTCTAGGGAAAATAATGCCTCTAGTCATGAGGCTCTGAAGTCCTAGAGGTCTAGCTGCAATGCAAGTGCACGCGGAGAAGTCTATCCCTAGCTGCCTAGCAAGGTGGGTGACCATCCCACCGTATCCAATGTTTCCGGCCCTCTTGTTCTTTAGCTTGCTCATAGTAGAAGCTAAGAGGGTGGCACAATCAGCTGGCCTACCGTACAACATACAGTAAAGAAGAAACAGCTCGTCAGTCTTGATTTTCTGAGGTGTCTCCGTCCTAGGGAAGAGACACTCAGAAAGCACTCTATGGGCAATCTTCAAGGCAAGGTGATAGATCAACCTAGCCTTGGTATCAGCAGGTTGCCAGCGGTCCTCGCTGGCGTATATCATAGCTATCTCCTCCCAGAAATCCTTGGCGTACACGCCACTAGGGAATCGACCATTGAAGGTCTCATGGAACCCAAAGAAGGCTCCAAACTCTCTAATAGAAAAATCATAGTTTCTCTCCATCAGCCGGAAAGAAACGGTCCTGTCAACGTGGCTATGCTCAAACGAGACCACGAACTCCCTAGTGATCTCCTCATATGCGTCTTCCCGAATAGCGGAGAAGACGACTAATCCGGCTCTATCTAGTAGCCAAGTGAGATCCCCTACCACATGCAGAGGCTCTAACTCCTCAAGTAGTAGATACCTAGGTCCTATGACAGCTCACTTATGGATCCTCTCTAAAGCATCGAGATGATCCTCATGGATAGTAGGGATCCTAGGGGGAGGTGGTGATGGTGATGATGGGGGTGATGGGGGCTCAGCTGGTGGTGCTCTAGAAGAGGAAGAAGTATTGCCTTTCCTCTTTTTATTTCTCTAAGACATTCTCCTAACGAGATCCATTTCTGTTAGAAACCACGGTCTGTTCTTCAAGTTCCACGGCCGTGGAATGTCCAGAGACCGTGGTTCGTTACGCAAATTCTCAAAACTCAGCAGAATCACACCAAACTCAACATCAAGAAGCCCTAGACTAATTTCAGTCCAATTCCAATCAGTTCTCCTAAAAATTCTAGCAAAAACGAAGCCGAATCGACAAAGAGAGAAAAGGAATGAAAAACCTAGGTTTTCGGATTTTGGAATCCGAATTCTGTCTCCTCCGGTGATTTGCCGCTCGAATCGATGCTTGGATCTTGTAGGTGACGGAAATTGCTTCAACTTTGGGCAAAGAATCATTAAAAACGATTAACGAACGAGAATTTGAGAGACGGGGAAGATTTTGGCGAAATAGGGCGTAGAATTGGGGTATTTTGTGTGTTTTGTGAAGAAACGTGGTTTATATAGTGGCCGTAAAAATTTTTGAAAATCACGGTCTATCGAGGGTTTCCACGGCCGTGGTTTTGTACGGAACCGTGGTTTTGGTGATTTTTCTCAGGCTTTTGAAAATTACGGTCACTGTAGCTGTCACGGCCGTGGAACTCTCTGTAATGTGTCAAAGTCCAAGTTTCGCCAATTTTGTTCAAGCTTTTCCTTCCCCCTTTCTTTTCCACTGATCCTACATCCAATAACACGAACATACCGGAAGGCATCGAAGGCAAAACAAAACAAAAAGTCTATACTATTCTAATCTATGAATCAAAAAAACAAAAATGCAAATGCAATACCTTGGGTTGCCTCCCAAGAAGCGCTTGTTTAAGGTCCGTAGCTAGACCATATTCGCACTTATTCGAGCGCGGTGGGCGCGAACTCTTCAGCTTGGAGTTCCGGTGTATACTTCTTGAATCGTTGACCGTTCACCTTAAAGATTCCGCCCTTTTCACCCTATACTTCAACTTTGGTGATCACTTCGATGCACTCCTCTATGATATGTAAATGCTCGTCCGGAAAGGAGTCATCTATAGGTAGGTGGTCATCCTCTAGATGTTTTAGACGACTCAAATGATCCGCAACAGAATTTTCCGAACCCTTCTTGTCGCGGATCTCTAGATCGAATTCTTGTAGGAGAAGAATCCATCTAATTAGCCTTGGCTTCGCATCCTTCTTTGCAAGTAGATACCGGATCGGAGCATGATCCGTGTATACAATCACCTTTGCACCTACAAGATAAGAGCAAAATTTGTCAATTGCATATACAATTGCTAAGAATTCCTTTTCGGTAATGGCGTAGTTGAGCTGCGTCTCATCTAGCGTCTTGCTAGCGTAGTAGATAGCGTGGGTTCGTCCTTCCTTCTTTTGCCCAAGGACAGCTCCTATAGCTACGTCACTTGCGTCACACATAACCTCAAAAGGAAGATTCCAATCCGGAGGTTGGATAATCGGGGCTGAGATTAGAGCTTCTCGAATCATATTAAACGCATCTAAGCATTCCTGCGAGAAATCAAAAACTGCATCCTTCATCAATAGATTAGTAAGCAGCTTTGATATCTTAGAGAAATCCTTTATGAAACGCCTATAAAATCCAGCATTTCCTAGAAAACTCCTTATCTCTTTCACCGAAGTTGGGGAAGGAAGCTTTTCTATTGTCTCTATCTTAGCTTTATCCACCTCAATCCCTCTACTAGAGATTAAGTGTACTAGTACAATGCCCTCTTTCACCATAAATTGACACTTCTCCCAATTAAGAACTAGATTAGTGTCTTCACACCTTTGTAACACAAGAGCAAGGTTAGAAAGACAATTGTCAAAAGAGGAACCATAAACGGAGAAGTCATCCATAAAAACCTCCATGATTTCCTCTATATATTCCGAGAAGATGGCCATCATGCACCTTTGAAAGGTGGTTGGGGCGTTGCAAAGCCCGAACGGCATCCTCCTATAGGCAAACGTACCCCACGGGCACGTGAACGTGGTCTTCTCTTGATCATCCGGGTGTATCGGGATCTGAAAGAAACCACTATAACCGTCAAGATAGCAAAAGTGTGAATGTTGTGCTAACCTTTCAAGCATTTGATCGATGAAGGGTAGTGGGAAGTGATCCTTCCTCGTCGCGTTGTTTAGCTTGCGGTAGTCTATACACATCCGCCATCCTGTTACGGTTCGTGTAGGAATGAGTTCATTGTTTTTGTTGGTGATGACTGTCATTCCTCCCTTCTTCGGAACCACCTGTACGGGACTCACCCACTTGTTATCGGAGATAGGGTAGATGATACCTGCATCGAGTAGTTTAAGAATTTCCTTCTTGACAACCTCCTTCATGGTCGGATTTAACCGCCTTTGAGGTTGTCGCGAAGTTCTAAAGTCCTCTTCCATTAAGATCTTATGCATGCATAGGGAAGGTTTGATTCCTACTAAATCATCTATAGTATATCCTAAGGCTTTCCTATGTTTCTTAAGGACAACCATAAGCTTACTATGTTCATCAATACTCAAATCGGAACTAACAATTACCGGAAAGGTAGAATTAGGTCCTAGAAATGCGTACCTTAGATGTGTAGGAAGTGGCTTCAATTCCATCACTATCGGAGTCTCCAATGGCTCTTGAGGATTATCCGATTGAACCTTAGAAGTGTCTAAGGATGTATAAGGTGTTGGAGAAGAATCAAGAGAAGTTGTGGAAGAAACACAATTTCCTTTGGATTCACCCAAAATTTACGGCACCCCTGCCTTTTCCATGGCCATAATTTTGGGCGTGGAAAGTAATTACGGTGCCTCTGTTTTCTCCACGGCCGTGGTTTTGGCCGTGTAACTTACTGGAATGCTCCACGCTTGTGTTGGTGAATTCCACGGCCGTGGAATAGGCTGTCTGACCGTGGATCCGTACGTTTTCTGACTTATCGTGGAGTTTCTCGAACTCTTCTTCATACACTTCTTTTTGCTTCTCTAAGGCTTCAATTGCCTCATTGCACTCCTCTTCTTCCCCTATATCAATAATGCTCATAGAAAGAACTTTTTGCAAGGGATCCTTGAAGAGAATAGAACTTACCTCCTCTCTAGATAGCTCTTCGTCATGGATATTGAATATATCCTCATCGAAGGCTGGTTCCTTCACTAAAGTGGAAAGGACGAACTCTACCTTCTCTTCTCCTATGTCAAAGGCGAGTCTAGCATTCTTGCAATCAACTATACAGCCGGATGTTGCAAGAAACGGTCTTCCGAGAATGATCGGGACCGGACTATCTGCAGGAATGTCAAGCACAACAAAGTCTATAGGAACATAGAACTTACCAAGCTTGACCGGGACGTCTTCAACTATACCGACGGGACGAGTTATGGATCGATCCGCCATGTACAACGTCATCTTTACCGGTTAGGATCGCCTAAACTGATCTTCCTGCATAAGGCAAGCAGAATGATGCTCACGCTTGCTCCCAAATCACATAATGCATCATATGTGACATCTCTCACTCCTATGGGAATACAAAACAACCCCGGATCCTTCAACTTAGGGGGCATCTTCTCCTTCATTGTCTTGATGAGATCCGATGAATCCGAACTCATCTTAACCTCTCCAAAATCTTCTAACTTTCTTTTGTTAGAGAGGATCTCCTTTAGGAACTTCCCATAAGCTGGCATACCTACAATTGCATCAATGAAAGGTATATTAATATGCAGTTTGCTCATGAGTTCAATAAACTTACCGAATTGCTTGTCTAGACGCGCTCTTGCTCTAGATTGCGGGAATGGTAGGGGAGGTTTGTAAGCTGGAGGAGGAACGTAGACATCTTCCTTCTCCTTCCCCTTTTCTTTCTCCTTCTCAACGGGGACTTCTACAAACTTAGGTTGCGGGTCGGTAGTTGTTACTCCGCTCCTAGTTGTGATTGCCATCACCCTTCCTTTTGGGTTGTCCTCCGTCTTTCCTAGAAGTTTTCCTTGATTCCTAGGAACTTCCTCCGCATGGCTAAACATTTGGTTTTCTAAAACCTTTTGGGCTTTATCAACCTTAGTAATATGATCATCAACCTTGATGATGCGAGTCTCCAATCCTTGAAGCTTGCCCAAAATTGTCTCCAACATGGGATCGGGCTTCTCTTTCCCCGAAGTACTTCCACCATTAGATGTTTGCCCCTGGCTTTTCAAAGGAGTGGAAGAAGAGGAAGGTGGAGTTGGTGAATTTCCTGAATTGGAATAAGAATTACCGGAATTTTGTTGGTTGGGACGCCAATTGTTGTTGTTTGAACCGGCGGTGACATCACTGCCTGGCTCCCCGTGAGAGCTAGGGGGATCTCGGCGACTGGCCCTATTATTGTTCCAATTGTTGTTCCGGTTGTTGTTGTTGTTGTTCCAATTATTCTGGTTGTTGTTCCCGTTGTTGCGGTTTGTATTCTCATTCCCGTTGTGGTTATTGTTGTTGCCCAAATAACCTACATCTTGTTCCTTTTGCTTTGGAAAGTTGGTTTTGATGGCTTCCTTCAACTCTTTAATCTCCGTATTGAGAGAAAAGATTTGAGTTTGAGCTGCTTGTGATAGCTTTGCTCCTTGCTCCACTTGATTCACCTCTACTTTCCGGTAAGAATACTTCTCAATGACCCGCGCTTGCTTCTCAATGAAGTTCCAAGTGTCATCTTCCCTCATGTCCATGAATGTACCACATGAAAGGGATTGGAGCTTGAATTGTGTCTCTACATCTAGCCCCTTATAGTATATCTCTAATAGCGCCAATTTGGATATGCCATGATGAGGGCAATCCAATAGCAAATCCTGAAATCTTTCCCAAGATTGAAACAAACTTTCGTTAGATCTCATAGAAAATGCATTAATCTTACCTCTCAACTCCGCCGTTTTGGATGGCGGAAAGAACTTAGTGAGGAATTCCGAAGAAAGATCCTCCCATGTTTCAAGTTTTCCACTTGGAAGAGCTTGATACCAAGACAATGCTTTCCCTTTCAAGGAGAAAAAGAAAGGCTTGAGTTTATAGCTGTTGGTAGTTGCATTCTTTGGCTTCATTGTCTCCATCATGATCTCAAAATTTTGTAGATGTTGATGTGGAGATTCAGCGCTTGTTCCTCCAAATTGATTTTGGCGGACAATGGTAATAACTTGCGGGTTGAAGCTAAACCCTTGTGCATCATCAGCATCAAAGTTCACACCCAAACGGCGTGGTTGCTGCGTTGGATCCATCCTTTGGCCAAGAGTTCTTGGCTCCTCATCCACACGATCGACTCTCGCACCTCCAGCTGGGGCACGACGATTGGCGGGTGGTCTTGGAATGAATGGGTTCACATTGATCGTCGGATCAATGTCCTCTAATGGTGGCATGGAAGAGTCGCTATCCTTGCCGGATGAATGGGTTCTTGAGGATCTCCTTGAGGACTTCCTGCTCTTCTTTCTCTTAAGATCGCTCAATTCCATCCTCACTTGAAATATCATATCCGTTAGATCATCAACTTTCGCTTGATGACGATCCATTTCCTCCCTGCGAGTCTTCTCACTCCATTGGAGTTGAGCTTCTTTTTCCGCCAACTCCGTTTGGTAATCACGTTCTCTTTCTTCAGATATCTTTCTTTCCTTGAGCTTTCTCCTTAAAGTCCTCTCAAGCTCTTGATCAAGAGGTAAGAGGTCTTTGTTGTTTCTAGACCTACGCATACACTCGAAAAGATATCAAATAACAAGGGAAGAGCTCCCAAGCTTGACAATCGATAACCGAATTCGGCCTAGACCAAATCCCCGGAAATGGCGCCAAAAACTTGTTCGCCACTTAGCGTGCGTGCAAATAAGCTTTAAATTTATAAAACTAGAATCAAGCAAGCGAACCCGTAGTGTACGGATCGGCGTAGTAAAGCAAGAATTCCAGAGTATCGAACACAGGGATTTGGGGGTTAAATCCAATCATAGAATTGTCAAGCAAGTAAATGTATGAAGCTTTGTAAATATTGGGAAAACAACAATGCTAAAGATCCAGGAATCCAGTTGTGGCAATCGATTCAAGATATACTAAAGATATAAGGACAGAGTTAAGAGTTGCAAAGGTATGCTAAGGTAAAGCAATGTGCGGTGAAGTTCCAAGGCTTTATATGACTTATCTAAAGACACTCTCTATAAAGGTTGTTGAGGCTTCAGTATAGAAAGGATCTAAAGACAAGAATTGAATTCAAATACCCAAACTTGTAACCCAATGATCAAGACTAACTAAACCGATTAAGGTTGTGACACTCAAAATCGAAGTAGAGGTTGTTGAGGCTTCACTACCACCTAGAGAAGGCAAGTCAAGACTAAGTTTAAGCGAATCTCTAACTTTGGATTAAAGTAAAAGCAAGGTTCGTAAACTAAGGAAAATTACGGGTGGATCTTGAGATTCCACGGCCGTGGAACTCAAGAACATACCGTGATTCTGGCTGTCGACGAAATCTCTCTAACTCTCAGGGTCCAATCTGTTTATGATCGATCTATCATCATCTAAACCACAACTATCAACCCTTCACCTTAGAATTGCTAAAGGGTTTTAGCCAACAACAGTCATTATGATATCAAATTCAAGATTTAGAAGAATGAAAGATGAAAATCTTCAAAAACCTTCAATAAATCTCAAATCAATCTCAAATCTACAAACAAAGTAATGATGTATATCAGATTCGGAATAACACAAACCAATCATAATCCTCGATAAGAACGAAGAGCGGGATGTCAATCCGTCTTCTAATCAAACCTAAGGATAAAGCGTAACTTCCAAATCTCCAAGTCTTTGCAAATCTCTGTTGCAAAATGGCAATCTCCGCACGTCCAACTGAAACCCTGGGCACGTGCCAGTAAGCGTAAGCGAAGGTGACGGAATCTCCTTCCTTCAGTCCTTTTATAGGGAAAGATAGAATAAGTCTCCGGCCCACGTGCGTAGAAGATCGTGGCTTTAATTAGTGCGTTAAAAGATCGCCTAAATCACGGTCATAGAGGGTTCCACGCCCGTGGTTTAGAGCGTGGATTCCATCACGGTTCTTCACAACTTCCACGACCGTACTTTATACCGTGTAACTCTTTGGAATGCTCCACGCTCATGTTGCCCAAATTCCACGGCCATGGTTTAGAGCGTGGACTTCATTACGGCCGTATTTTAGAGCGTGGAAGCATAGATTGCTCGTAATTCCCTTTATTTTGTGCTATTCTTCATCCTAGCATCTTCCTTAGCTTCGTTGTGGTGTCCTCAATCCTCGGATGTGCTCAATTCATCTCAATCCTCTCTTAATTTGTTCGGAATTAGCTCTTATTCGCCTACAATCAACACAAAGCTTATGTTGATCTCTATATCGACAATATAGATAAACTAGCTCACAATTGCTTAAATGCTTTATCAATGAACACCAATATGGATGAAATACATCTAGAAAACGTGCCTAAAATATCACAATATTTCATGATAATAATATGCATAAATCCATTCAACACACAAGGCCATCCATAGCCAATTCACAAAACAAACTCATCATAAGGGTCATATCCAAACCTAGAAGCACAAAAGTTTTTAAAATTTTTTGATGTTTGGAATTTTTGAAATGTATATGTACAATGCAAAACATGAAAAGAAACGTGTGACAATAAAACAAACTATCCTAGATGCGATCATGTCATGCTAAGAATCATGAAAACCCCACCCCATACTTAAAAACACATTGTCCCCAATGTGCAAATCAAGTAAAGAAGAGTGAAAGATGTCCTCACAATGTAAAAATGTAGTGTTTTTGGTATTTGGGTTCATTAATGTGGAATGGTGGTGCGGATGATCGATCAAGCATGGTAGAGAGCTCTTCATAGTCATTCCGGCGTCGAGACCCGCGCCAAGGCTTATGCGAGATGGGAGCTCTTCCACCCCTCAAAGACACCTTATGTAGTCCAAGTCTCACGTCCGTTCCACCCATGGTTGAAAACGGGAACATCATCATCAACTTGCCTTGCAAGGCTTCCTTATTACCTAAAATCTAGCACACAAACACAAAACACAAAAACACACAAAAACACACAAACAAAAGAAAAAACGAAAGAGAAAAGGGAAAGAGTTGTTACCCTTGGGTTGCCTCCCAAGAAGCGCTTCTTTTAGGTCATTAGCTTCACCAAACTGCATGGATGTGTCAATCCACCTCGAATACCATGGTTTGCTTGAGGAGTCCAAGCAACCATCGCTTTCCGGCATCCATGATGACAAGCACGGGCCACTTGATCCCTAAATATACCTTAAGTTCTCTCTTCATCGGTGAGTAGTAGACTCCTTCATCACTACTTCCTTGATCATAGTATAGAGTTACAACCATAGGTGCCACTCCATACTTAGACAATTGGTGCTCCGCGATCACACCGGTGAAATGCTTGCCATCTTCATCCTCTATGATCTGAAGAAAGACGATTCTTGGAAAGAATTCTTCATTGAAGTGCTTCATAACCATCATGCATCCATTATGCTTGCCTCCTTCATTCAGCAATGGAGACTTCTTAGGAAAGGGACTTCAATCTTTGTGCAGACTCCGGGCAAGCAAGAAAGGATTGGAAGAAGTTGAATTCAACTTAGGGCTCTTTGCACAAAACCACGGGCAAAAATCAGAAACCAGGGGCGTGGTTTGGCCCTCTGGGCCGTGGTTCTGCTAGTTCTCTTCCTCCCTCGTGAGCTCTTCAAGTGTGGTTTTGGGGTTGATGGCAAGGATGTCCAGGGGTGAGAGTACTTCATTGCACTCCTCCAAAGGTGAAGGAGGTGAAGGTAAGCCTTTAAAGATAGTAGGATCTCCTAGCATAAGAGCATGCCTAATCTCCTCAATCTCCCTCCTCATTTGTTCGTCTCTCTCGAAATTCAATCTTCTTGCATCCTCCAAGGACAAATCCCTTAGCCACAATTGCTCCCGAGTTTCATTCAACTCTTCTTGAAGTTATCTATTGGTTATGGTTGAATCGGGCACTTTATGGATCTCCTCATGGTGCACCTCCTCTTGTCGAAATACTTCCACTTCAAGCACCATGTGGGCACTCGAAATGGAAGCAAGGTTACTCTCTAGATCATCCATCTTCCTTAACATTTCTTCTAGCATTGATTCCACTCGGTCATCGTGAGGTTGATGGTCAGGTTCCGCATGAGGCATACTAGTCATGTGAGCTTGATCATGGGACTCATGATAGGCATTAAACTCCTCCCAATACTCAAACTCATCAGGGAGAGGTCCTCGATCTTGGTTTTCCATCCACTCCTCATACTCCATGTTGTCAAGGTCGTCTTGGAAGTACAATCCGTCCATGGAAAACATGAAAAGGCAAAGACAAAAACAAAACAAGATCAAAAGTAACAAGAAAGATAAACACTATGAATAATCAAAAGAAAATGACTTAATCTAGACCTAGTCCCCGGCAACGGCGCCAAAAACTTATTACGCTAGAGATGTAGCACAAAAAGCTTTACATTTATAAACTCGATCTAATCTCCTAAACTACCTAGCGAAACCCGCAGTGTACGGATCATTTCGTAGAAAGGAAAGTATTCCGAGGTCGAACACAAGGACTGAGGTGAAATCACGTCATTCAATGATCATGTATAGTGAAAATCTAAACTAAGATGAGATGAGGAATAAAGAAAGTGCAAAACACAATATTTTTGGTTGGTTTTGGGTGATCAACAAGGATCACATATATCAACACAAATAAGCAAACAAAACAACAAAAACGAGGATAGGTGATAAGAGGTAAGAAATGCGGATTCTAGAGATTCGGAATTCCGATTATGACAATGGATTCATGCTTCTAGAGATCAAAGGAAAGCTGCGGTTGTTCGGAGTTGGGTGTTTCTCTAATGGGAGCAATTACCGAGTAAGTCTCATGCTCCACTAGTCTCGAACCTAAGGTCCTATTACCGGGTAAGTCTCAAGGAACCTAAGGACGGGAATTATACACAAACCGGCCACTACCTAAGGGTCAAACCCCTCCTTACCGGGTAAGTCTCGGAAAAGGTAAGTCTTAAGCAATGATCCTAGCACACTCAATCCAATAGCGGCTTTTTTTGCTCACTACTACCTAGAGTTCATCATCTTATGTATCTAAGAGAAGAAATTACCGTGTAAGTCGCATTCCTCAAAAAGGTTGCTAACATTAGGTCACCCTAAGCTAGATTAGGCTCAACAAACACTAGGATTTCAACACATCTACATCCTAACATCCAGAATTATCAATATAAGTACAACAGAACACAAGCACGGGTGGATCATGGAAACCACGGCCGTTAAAGCATGAAGAACAGGCCGTGATTCTATACTGAGTTAGGGTTTTGAATAAAAATCCATCCTAAGCTAACATGCAAGTCCATACAATCATAGTCCAAAGCATAAACACCATTCCTTCACCCTAGAATCACAACTATTTAGCCAATAACATTCATTTCAAGATCAAACATCATTATACAAGCATGCATGCATCTCATGGCAAGAAAATGAAGATAAGAACAATGAAAGTGAATGAACTAAGCTGAAATAGAAGGTTACAACAATCTTACAAAGCTTCAATGGCAGCTCCAAGTCGGATCTTACAAGCTTCCACAAGAATCTCACTTAAAACCACTCAAACTCACTCTAGATCTTAAGATTGATAATGTTCTAATCTAATCTCCCCCAAGAACACCCACAAGGGGCTTGGAAGAGAGCAACAAGAGGAGAGAGAGTCCTCTCAATAGTCCCCAAGGCCAGCCTGCAAAAGCAGCTTAAGTACTCTACCCAAGGAAAGCAAAGGTCGGGCAAAGGAATCGTGTGACAGGTGTCAAAGCTGTCCATACATAAACCACGGGCAAAATGATGATTCCACGGGCGTGGAAATGGCCTCTGGGCCGTGGTTTTGCACCAGAAGCCTTCCTTTGACCACCAAGTCATGAATTGGTGCAAGGCATGCACCAGTAAGGACTTTTGTGTTCTCCTTTGCTCCTAGCTTGCACCTTAAAGAGTCCAGATGTGTTCCACAACAAGGAATGATCCTCGAATGTATCGATTAAGTCCAAAAGCTCCCCAAAATACCTACAAAACCGACAAAAGCTCGTGTAGACGTCTATTTCGACAATATGGATGAATTAAGCTTAAACGTCACGAACTAATGCGGAAACATGCATGAATGGAAAGGAAAACTATCTAAAAGAGTGCCTAAACTAGTGTCATAAATCATGTCATCAGAAAGCTTTACGAAACAAAGGCTTTTACGAAGGATTGAGACTTTCTACGGCCAAACATTATTAGGGCCGTGGAAAAGTATGTTGAGAGCAAGGAAGTCATTCCACGGTGGTTCCACGGGCGTGAAAAGATACTCTTGGCCGTGGTTCTCCTAACGGTCGCCACGTGTCATATTTGCCACGTCAACAGTGGTTATTGAGCTTTTGTAACCCTACTTTCCTCCTATAAGAAGGCTGGAGAAAGAGAGAAATATCATCGGCTAGGGCTACATTTCGCAGCATTGCTAGAGAGAGATTTCGATAAGATTTTATTGCGTAGAAGGAAGATTTGGAGAAGTACGCACTTAAAGATTACGTGCTCGGAAAAGATCTTAGGGTTTCATCTTGAAGGCGGATTGACATCCCGTTCTTCTTTGTTCCTTGAGATTTGTGAGAGATTCTTATTCTATTGTGCATCCATTGAACACAAGTTACGATTTTTGTGTTTGATTAACACTGGTTTTGTGTTTATTATTGAGATTTCAATGTTCTACCCTTTTTGTCTTTTATATTTGATTTTGGATTTGGTGACAATGATTGTTGGCTAAAACTTTTAAGCGATTCTAAGGTGAAGGGTTGATAGTTGTGGCATAGATGATGATAGATTGAACCAAGATAGATTGGACCCTGAGAGTTGCGAGAAACCTCGTCGTCAAGACTTTCCACGGTCTATTCTTGAGTTCTACGGCCGTGGTTCTTCAAGATCCGACCGTGGTTTTCCTCTATCGTGCGTGTTTTGCTTTTTCTTTAATCCAAAGTTAAAGATTTGCTTTAACCTAGCCTTGCATTACCTTTTCTAGATTGTAGTGAGACTCAACATCCTCTACTTTGGTTTCGAGTGTCACAACTTTAACCGTTTTGGCTTATCTTTGATTCCCTTGGGTTTGGGCATGGGTATTTAAGAGTTTAATCTTATCCTTTGATCCTTTCTATATTGCAGCCTCAACAACCTTTATAGAGAGAGCCTTTGGGTGAGACATTTGGGATTGCAACTTCACCATACAATTTCCTACCTTAGATATACCTTTGCAATTCTGAACTCTGTCCTTATATCCTTAGAACATCTTGAATCGATTGCCACAATTAAATACCTGAATCTTTAGAACCGTTGTTTTCCCAATTATCTTTACAAAAGCTTATTTACTTGCCTGGCGATTTTATAAACTGAATTTGTTCCCCCCAAATCCCTAAGTTTGATACTCTGGAATTCTTGCTTTACTACACCGATCCGTACACTGCGGGTTCGCTTTGCTTGATTTTAGTTTTTATAAATTTAAGACTTTGACGCACACACTTTCGAGCGAACAACAACCATGTCACAACTCAACCAACGGAGCCTGTGAACATCAAGGAATCAACAATGGAACGTTCTACCAAGAATCAAGGCTCAAGCTTGATCCTTGGAGAAGAAGAAAAGGGAAGAACGAAGAAGAAACGAAATAGAAGGGAAAGGCATGCAACAACTACATGAACATGATGAAGAAGAACTCAGAGGAGAAGACTTACACGTTCAGCAAGGTCACATGAAGCAAGGGAGACGGCTGCAACTTCATGCTTGAAGGAGACGTACACGAAAAACGGGAAAAAGGAGGAAAGACGGAAATATATAGAGACGGTATGGAAAGATAAAAGGAAGGACGTCTAGGGTTAGGAAAAAAATAATGAAGCCGGCCCATAGATAGAAGATCGGATATTCTATCTATGGAAGGAAAATAAAACGAACGAAAACAGATCGGGCGCGATCTGCAACAAATCCGCAAGGGCGGATTGCCTCAGCCGCAGGGGCGGCCCATTGTCACCGCAGGGGCGGTGACTGACCTCAAGGCCGCCGGGACGGCCTTCTTCACCGCGGGGGCGGTGAAGGTCAAAACTGGGATCTTACATCAAATCCTCCTAAAAAGAAGTTTCGTCCCGAAACTTGCAAAATCCCGAACGATCACATAACGACATAAAGAACTTAACAAAACTCATATATTCCCACTCGGGGCACGTAACTCAAAATGTCACAAAAACATATGCAACATAACAACGAAACTGGAACACACATATGCTAAAGGTGCGACTACATCCGCATAGAACTCCGGATAGTTCCTCTGGATACTATCCTCTATCTCCCAAGTCACCTCATCAGCTCCTCGCATCGATCACTGAATATTCATCATCGGTATGTCTTTCGAACGCAAGCTTCTCGTACTACGCTCTAAGACAACCACCGGGTGCTCTATGAACATGTGGTCTGGCTCGATCACTAGGTCCTCGTGGCTGGCGATGTGTCTCGGATGTGGTATGTACTCCCGTAACTGAGACACATGGAAAACGGCGTGAACACCCTCGAGTCTCGGTGGCAAAGCAAGTCTGTATGCTGCCTCTCCAACTTGCTCAAGAATCTCAAACAGTCCGACGTATCGGGGACTCAGTTTTCCCTTGACACTAAAACGTCTGACGCCTCGTGTCGGAGATACTCTCAACCAAACCTGAGCTCTAACTCTGAACTCCAAAGGTCCGCGCCTCTTATCTGCGTAAGACTTCTGCCGACTCTGCGCTGCTAACATGCGCTCGCGGATCACTGCTACTCGATCCATGTCATCCTGTATCTGCTCAGGTGTCACTCCACAAGCACTACTCGGTCGTCCCAACACAAAGGTGTACGACATCTCTGTCCGTATTGTTACGCTAGAAAGGTAGCACAAAAAGCTTTACATTTATAAACTCGAACTAAAATCCTAAACTACCTAGCGAAACCCGCAGTGTACGGGTCGTTTTGTAGAAAGGAAAGTATTCCGAGGTCGAACACAAGGACTGAGGTGAAATCAAGTCATTCAATGATCAAAGATAGTGTAAATCTAAACTAAGATGAGATGAGGAATAAAGAAAGTGCAAAACACGATATTTTTGGAGGGTTTTGGGTGATCAAACAAGGATCACAAATATATCAACACAAACAAGCAACGCAAACACACAAACACAAAGATAGGAGATAAGAAGTAAGAAAGCGGACTCTAGAGATTCGGAATTCCGATTATGATAATGGACTCAGGCTATCTAAACATCAAAGGAAAGTTGTGGTTGTTCGGAGTTGGGTGTTTCTCTAATGGGAGCAATTACCGGGTAAGTCTCATGCTCCACTAGTATCGAACCTAAGGACCTATTATCGGGTAAGTCTCAAGGAACCTAAGGACGGGAATTCTACACAAACCGGCCACTACCTAAGGGTCAAACCCCTCCTTACCGGGTAAGTCTCGGAAAAGGCAAGTCTTAGGCAAGGATCCTAGCACACTCAATCCAATAGCGACTTTTTTGGCTCACTACTACCTAGAGTTCATCATCTTATGTATCTAAGAGAGGAAATTACCGGGTAAGTCTCATTCTTCCAAAAGGTTGCTAACATTAGGTCACCCTAAGCTAGATTAAGCTCAACAAACACTAAGATTTCAACACATCTACATCCTAACATCCAGATTCATCAACATAAGCACAACATAACAAAACACGGGTGGATCATGCAAAACCACGGCCGTGGAAGCATGAAGAACAGGCCATGGTTTGGGTCTGAGTTGGGATTTCGAACACAAATCGATCCTAAGCTAACATGGAAGTCCATATAATCATAGTCCAAAGCATAAACATCATTCCTTCACCCTAGAATCGCATCTATTCAGCCAACAACATATATTTCAATATCAAACTTCACAAATAAAGCATGCTTGCAAGTCATGGATAGATGATGAAGAATAATCCAAAGAAAAGACATTAAGAGCTAGAATAGAAGTTACCAATTCTTACAAAGGCTCCAAGAGCTATTCCAAGTTGTCAACAATGGAAACCTCACTCAAAACCACTCTAATCTCACTTTAAAATGAAAATATACACTAATCTCTTCCAAGAACACCCACAATGGGTGCTTGGAAGAGAGGCTACAATGGAGAAATGTTTTTGGGAAGAAGCTAGGTCAAAAAGAGGGAAGAGATCCCAATTCCAGCCTGCAAGATCATTTAAATACCCACCAAGAGCAAGAGTCATCCAAAGAGATCGTGGGACACGTGTCAACGTGGTCCAGACAGAAACCATGGGTAGATTCCACGGGCGTGGTTCTGGTCTCTGGCCGTGGTTTTGCTCCAGAAACTCTCCTTGGATCATTTAGCCATGAGTTGGTGCAAGGCATGCACCAACTAGGTCCTATGTGTTCTCCTTTGCTCCTAGCTTGCTCCTTAACGAGTCCGGAAGTGTGCCATCACGAGGAATGACCCTCGAATGTGTCGATTAAGTCCAAAAGCTTCCCAAAATACCTACAAAACCGACAAAAGTCCGTGTAGATGTCTATCTCGACAACATACATGAATTAAGTGTAAACGCCACGAACTAATGCGGAAACATGCATGAATGGGAAAGAAAACTATCTAAAAGAGTGCCTAAAATAGTGTCATAAATCGTGTCATCAAAGTACCCCATACTTAGCACTTGCTCGTCCCCGAGCAATGTGCAACTATAGGCTACGAGATAAAATGATTTATGAATGTAGAAAACAGAAAAATATTTTTGGAATTGTGATTCTAAAGATGGATCACCTTCATAGTGATGTTTCATGAAAATGGACAAGCAATCATGTACTAAATGAATAAAGACACGGAAAGACAATCATACTTAACTCGAAAGTATGAATGAAAGGTAAAAATGATGAAGTCAAGATGATCATGAGAATATCCAATCTAGATCACTAAGTCATACACATAAGCAAATAGGTCTTTAGGACTTAGGAAAGAAGAAGCCAAGAAACGTGATGATAAGGCGGGAATTTTCTAAGGTCATGTGGTGCAAATCCGGAAAAGGAACTAAACAACCACAACTTCACATTTATACTTCATCCACCAAAGTGTATTTTTCTCTTTCTTTTCTTTCTTTTCTTTTCTTTTTCATTTTCTTTTTCTTTCACTTATTTTTGAGACAATGGAATTGGTGTAAAAAAAGCCGAAACCTTGGTGATTAGCGGACCTCGGGATTTTTCCGAGGTGCCTCACACCGGACACACATACCAAGACTCGTTAGGACATTCGGTTTATCCGACTTTGGCAAGGCACAAACACCCGATCATGTGAATGGTGCCGAGTTACTCGTCATCAAAACCAAAGTCCCCAAACCTATATTTTTTCTACACTTTTCACAACACATTTTCAACAACTTCATTCACAAAATTCAAACATCAACTTCACCACCCCATACTTGCTTTTCACACACTCAACACACTAGCATGCTCCTATTCCCGGATGGGTCAAAAGAGGTCAAATTTTATATCAATTAAGGTGCTTAAACAACATGATCAAGATGAGAAGTAGAGAACGATGAATTGCCTTAATCACTCCTAAATGATGTGCAATAACTAGCATGTAATTTCGACATTCAATCCTCAATCCAATCAAGGCAAACATCATGATCACAATTCGTACATGGGATTCAAGATAAGTACTTTAAGTCCACATATGCATAAATCCATTCAACACACAAGACCATACATAGCCAATTCACAAGACAATCTCATCATAAGGGTCATACCCAAGCTTAGAAGCACTAAAAATTTTTAAATTTTTCGATTTTTTGAGATTTTGAAATGTATATGTACAATGCAAAAACATGATAAGAAACGTGTGACAATAAAACGAAACTATCCTAGATGCGATCATGCCATGCTAAGAATTATGAAAACCCCACCCCATACTTAAAAACACATTGTCCCAATGTGCAAATCAAGTAAAGAAGAGTGAAAGAAGTCCTCACAATGTAAAAATGTAGTGTCTTCGGTATTTGGGTTAACTCGTGTGGAGTGGTGGTGTGGATGATCGATCAAGCATGGTAGAGAGCTCTTCATAGTCATTCCAGCGTCGAGACCCGCGACAAGGTGTATGCGAGATGGGAGCTCTTCCATCCAACAAAGACACCTCAAGCCGTCCAAGTCTCACGTCCGCTCCACCCATGGTTGAAAATGGGATCATCATCATCAACTTGCCTTGCAATGCTTCCTTATTACCTAAAATCTACCACACAAACACAAAACACAAAAACACACAAAAACAAAAACAAAAGCAAAAGAGAAAAGGGAAAGAGTTGTACCAATGGGTTGCCTCCCATTAAGCGCTTCTTTTAGGTCATTAGCTTCACCAAACCCTGTGGGTTTGTCAATCCACCTCGAATACCATGGTTTTCTTGAGGATTCCAAGCAACCATCTTTTACCGGAATCCATGATGACAAGCAAGGGCCACTTGATGCCCAAATAAGCTTTAAGTTCTCTCTTCACCGGTGAGTAGTAGACTCCTTCTTCACCGCTTCCTTGATGATAGTATGGAGTTGCAACCATATGTGTCACCTCATACTTAGGCAATTTATACTCCGCGGTCACACCGGTGAAACGCTTGTCATCCTCATCCTCTATGATCCGAAGAAAGCCGATTCTTGGAAAGAATCCTTCATTGAAGTGCTTCATAACCATCATGGATCCATCATGCTTACCTCCATCATTCAACAGGGGAGATTCTTTAGGAAAGGGACTCCAATCTTCGTATGTACTCCGGGCAAGCAAGGAAGGATTGGAAGGAGTTGAAGTTAGCTTAGGATTCTCTTCAACAAAGCTTTTCACGGTCAAATCCACGGGCGTGGAAGTGCCAGATAGGCCGTGAAAGTCTCTGTTTTCTTCCTCCCTCGTGAGCTCTTCAAGTTTGGTTCCGGGGATGATGGCAAGGATGTCTAGGGGTGAGAGCACTTCATTGCACTCCTCCAAAGGTGAAGGAGGTGGAGGTAAGCTTTGAAGGATGGTAGGATCTCCTAGCATAAGAGCATTCCCAATCTCCTCAATCTCCCTCCTCATTTGTTCCTCTCTCTTGAAATTCAATCTTCTTTCAGGGCCAAATCCCTTAGCCTCACTTGCTCTCAAGCTTCATCCAACTCTTCTTGAAGTTCCTTAATGATCATGGTTGATTCGGGCAATTCTTGGATCTCCTCATGGTGAACCTCTTCTTGTTGAAGTACTTCCGCTTCAAGCACCATGTGGGAACTCGAAGTGGAGGCAAGGTTACTCTCTAGATCATCCATCTTCCTCAACATTTCTTCTAGCATTGTTTCCGATCGATCTTCATAAAGTTGATGGTGAGGTTCCTCATGAGGTAATGTAGTCATGTGAGCTTGATCATGGGACTCATGATATGCATTAAACTCCTCCCAATACTCAAACTCATCATGGAGAGGTCCTAGATCTTGGTTTTCCATCCACTCCTCATACTCCATGTTGTCAAGGTCATCTTGGAAGTACAATCCGTCCATGGCAAACATGAAAAGGCAAAGACAAAAACAACACAAGGTCAAAAGTAACAAGAAAGATAAACACTAAAAACAATCAAAATCAAATGACTTAATCTTAACCTAGTCCCCGGCAACGGCGCCAAAAACTTGTTACGCTAGAAAGGTAGCACAAAAAGCTTTACATTTATAAACTCGAACTAAAATCCTAAACTACCTAGCGAAACCCACGGTGTATGGGTCGTTTTGTAGAAAGGAAAGTATTCCGAGGTCGAACACAAGGACTGAGGTGAAATCAAGTCATTCAATGATCAAAAATAGTGTAAATCTAAACTAAGATGAGATGAGGAATAAAGAAAGTGCAAAACACGATATTTTTGGAGGGTTTTGGGTGATCAAACAAGGATCACAAATATATCAACACAAACAAGCAACACAAACACACAAACACAAAGATAGGAGATAAGAAGTAAGAAAGCGGACTCTAGAGATTCGGAATTCCGATTATGACAATGGACTCATGCTATCTAAACATCAAAGGAAAGTTGTGGTTGTTCGGAGTTGGGTGTTTCTCTAATGGGAGCAATTACCGGATAAGTCTCATGCTCCACTAGTATCGAACCTAAGGACCTATTACCGGGTAAGTCTCAAGGAACCTAAGGACGGGAATTCTACACAAACCGGCCACTACCTAAGGGTCAAACCCCTCCTTACCGGGTAAGTCTCGGAAAAGGAAAGTCATAGGCAACGATCCTAGCACACTCAATCCAATAGCGGCTTTTTTGGCTCACTACTACCTAGAGTTCATCATCTTATGTATCTAAGAGAGGAAATTACCGGGTAAGTCTCATTCCTCAAAAAGGTTGCTAACATTAGGTCACCCTAAGCTAGATTAAGCTCAACAAACACTAGGATTTCAACATATCTACATCCTAAAATCCAGATTCATCAACATAAGCACAACAGAACAAAACACGGGTGGATCATGCAAAACCACAACCGTGGAAGCATGAAGAACGGGTCGTGGTTTGGGTCTGAGTTGGGATTTCGAACACAAATCGATCCTAAGCTAACATGGAAGTCCATATAATCATAGTCCAAAGCATAAACATC
Source organism: Fagopyrum homotropicum (assembly GCA_033239125.1). Classification (NCBI taxonomy): domain Eukaryota; kingdom Viridiplantae; phylum Streptophyta; class Magnoliopsida; order Caryophyllales; family Polygonaceae; genus Fagopyrum; species Fagopyrum homotropicum. Next base: position 106,701,557 of record BSWB01000007.1, read on the forward strand.
ATTACTTCACCCTAGAATCGCATCTATTCAGCCAACAACATACATTTCAAGATCAAACTTCACAAATAAAGCATGCTTGCAAGTCATGGATAGATGATGAAGAATAATCCAAAGAAAAGACATTAAGAGCTAAAATAGAAGTTACCAATTCTTACAAAGGCTCCAAGAGCTATTCCAAGTTGTCAACAATGGAAACCTCACTCAAAACCACTCTAATCTCACTTTAAAATGAAAATCTACACTAATCTCTTCCAAGAACACCCACAATGGGTGCTTGGAAGAGAGGCTACAATGGAGAAATGTTTTGGGGAAGAAGCTAGGTCAAAAAGAGGGAAGAGATCCCAATTCCAGCCTGCAAGATCATTTAAATACCCACCAAGAGCAAGAGTCATCCAAAGATATCGTGGGACACGTGTCAACGTGGTCCAGACAGAAACCACGGGTAGATTCCATGGGCGTGGTTCTGGTCTCTAGCCGTGGTTTTGCTCCAGAAACTCTCCTTGGATCATTTAGCCATGAGTTGGTGCAAGGCATGCACCAACTAGGTCCTATGTGTTCTCCTTTGCTCCTAGCTTGCTCTTTAACGAGTCCGGAAGTGTGCCATCAGGAGGAATGATCCTCGAATGTGTCGATTAAGTCCAAAAGCTCCCCAAAATACCTACAAAACCGATAAAAATCCGTGTAGACGTCTATCTCGACAACATACATGAATTAAGTATAAACGCCACGAACTAATGCGGAAACATGCATGAATAGGAAGGAAAACTATCTAAAAAAGTGCCTAAACTAGTGTCATAAATCGTGTCATCACGTATAAAGCCTCATAAGGATCCATCCTGATCGATGCGTGCCAACTGTTTTTATACGAAAACTCCACTAAGGGAAGGTGATTTGGTCACAGCTATCCCCAGTCTAACACGCAGGCTCTCAACATGTCCTCTAGAGTCTGGATGGTCCGCTCGGACTGACCATCGGTCTGAGGATGATAAGTAATCGTAAACTGCAGACTCGTACCTAGGGTGGCATGAACATGCTGCCAAAACCTCGATGTGAACCGTCCATCTCTATCAGAGACTATAGTCGTAGGTACTCCATGAAGTTTCACTATTTGTCTAGTGAACTCCTCTGCTAGTCGACTCACCGGCCACGTTTCCTTGATCGGAATGAAACGTGCGGTCTTTGTCAGTCAATCTACTATGACCCAGATAGCATCAAAGCCTTGAGTCGGTCTCAAACCGGTAACGAAACCCATAGAGATGTCCTCCCACTTCCACTAAGGAAGAGGAAGTGGGTGTAGCTCGCCTCCTGGTCTATGATGCTCGATCTTGACCTGCTGACAGGTCGCACACTGAGCTACATATCTTGTGACGTCTGGCTTCAGACCTCCCCACTAGAAAGAGCGTCTGATATCCTGATACATCTTACTCGCACCAGGGTGCACTGAGTAAGGTGAAGAGTCAGCCTCTAGAAGGATCCTCGGTCTCAACTCTTGATTTGAAGGCACACAAACACGCTCTGGACATCTCAAGATCCCATCAGCACCAACTGCAAATTGTGGTGCCTCTCCTCAAGACATCCGGTCTCGGATCCGCGTCAAAGCTGGGCAACTCTCCTGCTTCTTTCGGATCTCGGCCAACAAATCAGGTACTATCTCTAAGGTGGACAACTGGCTGTCAGAATCCGGGAAGTGGATATCCATCTCTAGTCATGCAAGATCTCGCTGTAATTGTGGCTGAGTTATCAGCTTAGCAATCGCCATCTCCCGGGGAGTCTTCCTACTAAGGGCATCAGCTACCACATTAGCCTTCCCCGGGTGGTATAAGATCTCAAGATCAAAATCTTTGATCAACTCCGACCATCTACGTTGGCGGTTATTCAACTCTTGTTGAGCGAATATATACTTCAGACTCTTATGGTTTGTGAATATCTAGCACCTAACTCCGTACAAATAATGTCTCCAAAACTTCAAGGCATGAACCACAACAGCCAACTCAAGATCATGGGTAGTGTAATTCTCCTCGTACGTCTTTAGTTGTCTAGACGCGTAAGCAATCACCTTACCGTTCTGCATCAGAACACATCCCAAGCCCAGCTTGGATGCGTCGCTGTAAACCACAAAGTCCTCAATACCCTCTGGTTGAGCTAAGATAGGAGCAGAGGTCAACCTCTTCTTCAGCTCCTCGAACCTCTATAGGCACGGCTCGGACCATACGAACCTCGTAGACTTCCGCAATAAGGAAGTTCTGGACATCAGCAAGAGGACAGTACCTTAAGGCTAAGTATGTCTTGATGGAGAACGTGGTCGACCTTTTGAGATTTGCTGAACTATTACGGATGTATTATTCTATTCTAAATCTCAGCCTCAAGGTTAGGCTTCTATTATGATTGTTGCTTTGATGTGGTGTGTGGTGGACCACCATGTCAGGGCATAAGTGGATGAGAAAAACAAACAGAAGATTGTTTTTATAGATATAGTTCAGTACCTTAAGGATAAGTATGTCTTGATGGAGAACGTGGTCGACCTTTTGAGATTTGTTGAATTGTTACGGATGTACTATTCTATTCTAAATCTCGGCCTCAAGGTTAGACTTCTATTATGATTGTTGCTTTGATGTGGTATGTGGTGGACCGCCATGCCAGGGCATAAGTGGATGAGAAAAACAAACAGGCGATTGTTTTTATAGACATAGTTCAGTACCTTAAGGCTAAGTATGTCTTGATGGAGAATGTGGTCGACCTTTTGAGATTTGCTGAACTGTTACGGATATGGGCCTTAGGCCTGATGGGATATACCTTTCGGATATGGTCGGCTGTAGCATTATCATATACGGTTGGGCACTCATGGACACAACAACTGTGGTTGTGGTTGGTTCTCAATTACAAACCGTGAATTATCTTTTTCTCCAATAAGCCTTGATGTCTCTTCCCTTTTTTTGTTGAACGGCCTATGCTGCATATGGAATCCATGTTCTTCCTGGTAAAGCCAATCTCATTGTTGAAAACGAGCAGAGTAGCAAATACTTTGGACCCGGTTATGTCTTCCTTTGGGGGGGAGGCGCGGAAAATGCAAGGTGAAAGAGTGACAAGGTGGAAGCGGTTAGAGCACAATTGTTGGAGTTGCACCCTAAACGGTCTGCTCGCATTCACTATAACGATATTGTGCTATGATTAATATTTCTCCAATCTTACCCTCTTATGTTCATCCGAGAAGTTCTTCAACCAATACTCAATGATGTATTGACCATACATTAGGAAGCGACAAATTCTAATGAAATATGACCAAAACATGATGAAACATGACAAAATTAATTTGAATCAACCACAACCCGATGACGTACGGTTTACTACTCTTTGTTGGACCCCCCCATTACAAACCGTGAATTATCTTTTTCTCTAATAAAGCCTTGTTGTCTCTTCCCTTTTTTGGTTGAACGGCCTATGCTGCATATAGAATCCATGTTCTTCCTGATAAAGCCAATCTCATTGTTGAAAACGAGCAGAGTAGAAGATACTCTGTTCAGATCATGTGGATATTCATGGGATATGGGATATGGTAAAGCCACGCGGCTATAGGCCTAAGGCTTGATGGGACATGGGCCTAAGGCCTGATGGATATGGTAGAGTCACGCGGCTCTACCTTTCCTTATTTTCAAAGCCCTAACTGAGGCCTGATGGAATGAATGATCCAGATCGTGGGATTTGGTAGAGTCACGCGGCTCTACCATTCGTTCAGATCATTTGGCTATTGCATATGCATCAAGTCCTGATCATGTGATATGGTAGAATCACGTGGCTCTACCTTTCCTTATTTTCAAAGCCCTTATTAAGGCCTGATGGAATGAACGATCTAGATCATGGGATATAGTAGAGCCACGCGGCTCTACCTTTCGGATATTTAATAGATATGGATTGAACAACTCAATTCTTGTCTTTGGCATGAATTTACTGTAGCCACGTGCATGTTCTGAAAAAGGTAGAGCCACGCGGCTCTACCTTTTTAGTTAGACGATTTTGCTGGAAGTTTTGGGTGAACGGCATATATCCCAAAAAAGGTAGAGCCGCGTGACTCTACCATATAAATCACACCTACATTATTCGGCCCACCCACCTTTCTTTCACTTGGTCAAACCACACCTACTTTTCTTGCGAATCTCTGCACTCTCGGTCATTTCACTCAGTGAATCTCTACACTCTCGCCAATTTTCTTGCGAATCTCTGCGAGTTTTTCAATCATGGCGCCGAGACCACCTTTATATCTCTTGAGATTCTACCTTGTGTATAGAGTTGGCGGAGGAGAAGAGGTAAGGTTACTATTTCAATTCCCTTCTTCTTCTTCTTCTTCTTCTTCTTCTTGAAATATGTGGAACCTTCGTCGTTCATTTCAATTCCCTTCTTCTTCTTCTTCTTCGTCTTCTTCTTCTTCTTCTCCCTCCCCCTCCGCCCTCCATCTCACCGTTTCCCCCCGGTGCGACTTGCAAAGGCATCTAATGTTTTAACTTTGATTGAACATCATCGATGTGACTTGCAGAGACAAATTGATGAAATGGAAAAGAATGTGGAGATGCGAGTAATGTCTGTGGAGGATGCCATTTCGAATCTGTTCGAAATTGCGAGCTTGATGCATGCAGATCTGACCTCCAAGCTTCAGGTCCTGTTTGACAAGGACATGAAGCTGACCAAAGAGTGTGAGGAGCTGTGGAGCCGTCACAAAAAAATATCCAAGTAGTGTGCGAAGTTGTGCGAGCGTCAAGACAAGGTGATGAAAGAGTGTGTGAAGCTGTGGAAGTTTCACGAGAAACGCATAAAGCAGCTGTGCGAGCGTCAAAACGAGGTGATGAAGGACAGCTAGAGAATGCAGAAGAAAAACGATAAAGAGCATCAGCAGATCATGGAGAGCCTCTTTGAAGCAGTGCACAAGTTCACGCAGAAGGATAACCCATGATGAACCCATGGAGAGCCTCTTTGAAGCTGTGGAAGTCCTGTGTTTTTTTTTCCTGTGTTTTTCCTGTATTTTCTATGAGTATGCAGATTAATTTCTTCAGTTTTTATTTAACCAGAACAATCGATGAACCTTATTTTCCTGTGTTTTTGTAAACATTAATTGAGCGGTAATATTACGAGAGTGCGGAACGCAGAGATCAACGGATACCTATCACGAATAAAATAAATTGAATTAATAGACTATTGTATTAATACAACTCTATAGTCTTATAAACTCAATTTAATTAATTTATAAATTAAATTATAAATTAAGTATTCCTAAATTATTTTATCAACTAAAATAATTTTCGGAATTCCTAAACCCGTAATAAATTCCCGCACTATAATCGCACAACGGACACGGGCTTTTATCAACACACAACGCTGTCAAACAACCTTCCTTTCTTTATCATTGGGTCGTGCGGCCTGTAGCCTTTCATGTGGCCCGCTCAGCCTTCTCATCTGCTTCTGGTGGGCCGCTCCACACCCAGCAATAGTCCAACAAAATAAATCACCCAATTTATATCATCACACCGGCCCATCAATTCTTTCTTCCTTTCGGATTCAGTTTTTCGTGCGGCCTACCCGTCGTCCTTGACCCACCTTTCTTGCTCTCCTGCCAGCCTGCGCACCAATCAAAACCCTTTCTTTCCTGTTAACCAAAAATCCACGACATTTTTCCCTGCTTTCATTTTCCCATGGCCCCACATCTCTCTTCTGAGCAAACCCTCTTCCGGCGTGGCCCCCACCCTTTCACATTCTTACTCCCCTCTCTCCTCTTCCTTTTTATTTTGAGTGGCCAGAGGGTCCCACTGTCACCCTATGACACTAGTTCTATGAAGAATGTATTATTTTAACCACACTTAAAGATAAGACGAGTTTTAACTAACTCAGAAATCTCCATAAGAAATTCTAAGTCAAAATCCAAAAATTCCTAAACATTGTATTTAAGACATTTTAGCACAAATCGCTTTTAGAAGTGCGATAAATCCTTGAAACAACTTTAAATTCTTTACACGAACAAGAGACGTCTTTTGCAAATTTAAAAGTTCTTACTTCAAAATTAAAGGGGTTTTCAAAAAAAATTTTTGAAAGTTCTAAGCATAGACGATTTGTATTTTAAAAGTTTGAAAGTTTGGTTTATAAAACTAGAAATCATTTTTGTTTTGAAAGTCCGAGAACCGTAATGCTCTGATACCATCTGTAACACCCCCACTTTTTAACAAGAAAAACCGACCGTCCAAGTGGGGTGTCACTCCAGTGAACCCGGATTTAGAACAATCTACCCGTGCTCAGTTAGGAGGTTTTATAAAATAATGGCATATAATGCAATAACAATACACGTTATAGAAATTTAGCGAAAGCAAATGTTTAAACAACAACGGAAGTAATCATATTAATAAAGGGTGGTTTAACTCCACTAAATCTTTTACAACAGCAGAAGCGATAAAATACAATAGAAACAGCGAAAGAGATTTTTACAATAAGCGATAGCAGAAGCTTAATAAAACAAGAAAAACTTTATTCTTCAATTCAAGGACCTTCTATGCGCCAGCTTCTCCATCTTCACACTCGGAAGCGTCTTCACATCTGAAAGCTATTGGCTGATGTTTCGTAAGAGATCGAGTGACGCCAGCCAACCAGGAAGCGGTTGGGTTAGTCTTTAAGCAAGACTAGCAGTGACTAAAAGAATACAGTTCGTTTCGTACGTTCAAGGGCATTGACCTTTCAATGATTTACCCCGTACGACTTTATTTCAGAAAAGGACTAACACTCAAGAGAACACTCCAAAGGACCGAGTGTTAAGGAAAACTTAAAACGGGTACTCCATGTATAAGTGACATTGTCTTGTGGGTAATCGGTTTGACACGAGATTGTGGAAAGTACACATATGTATACGTTTTTGTTCAAGTTGTTTAAACAACGTCTAAATCTCATTGCCGTTTCGACTTCCAGCTATTTAGGTGAGCAAAAGCTACAAACCACTCATCGCTATGACAAAGCCTCTTGACAAAAATAAGACTCGTTGTGTGAGACCCGAGGTCTCGATACATTCACTTAATGCCGGTAGCTTACTACACACACTTTTTATCACGTTCGATTACGCTTAGTACACTTTATAGTGGGTCATTGTTATGCAAACGCAAACCCCGACAATAGTCTCTTGAGACTATGGTCGCACAACAGCACGATCGTCTTTAGGGACATTATCGGCCTAAGAAGCAAGGTCGCATTTTGTGTCATCTTCGGTTAATACTTGATTACACTTTTAATTCACTTTTGTTACTCACGTGGGTAACTTATATATACGATAATTCACACTTGATAGTTTTCGCTCGTATCATAGAGGGAGTCATTACTATATAAGCATGGACTCTCGGTCAATAGTCCCTCAAAAGTAAAGCCGCGACACCGGAAGATCGCCATGTAAGATCAATCGACCTGAAAGGAGTATGGGACGATCTATGCCCATATCCCGAACACTTGGCCAAGCGAGAGTTAGTATGCTTTATCATGATTATTTATATATATTACTTTCACAGTTTAACACTTCTACACACGCTTATCACCATGTGTCGAACATTGGGTGTGCAAGTACCTTTTACAAAAGCAACCTTATATACCCCACGAAAGTGTTTTGAGAAGGCTGCAGAGAAGTGCCATGAGGACTCTTTATCCAATATTGTTGCATCATGCTCTTGGGGTAAACGTGTTGCGGTTGACATTCTATGGAATGAAAACGATGTAACTTTTCCATTGTTTAATCCCCTTGTACTTCTCTGTGGACAGAGGCCCCTAAGTACTAACCTCATTACTTCTAATGCTTACATCATCGTCTTTGATTTCCTTATAGGCTACATCTAAGAAGGGCAGGATTGATGTTTATGACTTCCTGCAGCTGGTAAGAATAGTACATCCGTAACAGTAGGAGACGAATAACACTAATGAGAATCTCAATATTTAATATACATTTTCGAAGCGAATTTTCATTAATAAATTAATACAAATCGAATTTTCATATATCTATTATTATGAAAAAAAAGTTGGAAGTAGGAGATGTGCAAGATGTTGAGGCTAGTTGGTTGGAAGAAGTTTTTCTCAACTATTTTCATTCGAAACCGCTGTGACAAGCGAGAGAGAAAGGCAATTAGTCTCCTCGTTCTGCGCCGCAACCTGCCGGAAGACGTCAACTTCTAGTCCATTCCATCATAAAACAATGTTGATTACTAAAAGCAACAATCATAATAGAAGTCTAACCTTGAAGCTGAGATTTAGAATAGAATAGTACATCCGTAACAGTTCAGAAAATCTCAAAAGGGCGACCACGTTCTCCATCAAGACATACTTAGCCTTAAGGTACTGAACTATGTCTATAAAAACAATCGCATGTTTGTTTTTCTCATCCACTTATGCCCTGGCATGGCGGTCCACCACACAACACATCAACATCTCCCTAATTCATTTTGTCACGTTTCGTCATGTTTTGGTCGTATTTCGTTAGAATTTGTCGCTTCCTGCTAAACTTCACATGATTGACACTCATCGACACACCATGCCGTAATCGGGTTGTGGTTGGCTCTTAACTTCGCACAATCAATCCATAGCTTATTGAACAGAGTGTGGTAGTAGTATGCCGGAAAACATGGTTGTTGTGGTTTGAAGAAGGGTACTACTACTGTTTGGGTTTGGTTGTGTACAATATAAATCGAATTTTCATATATCTATTATTATGAAAAAAAAGTTGGAAGTAGGAGATGTGCAAGATGTTGAGGACTAGTTGGTTGGAAGAAGTTTTTCTCAACTATTTTCATTCGAAACCGTTGTGACAAGCGAGAGAGAAAGGCAATTAGTCTCCTCGTTCTGCGCCGTAACGTGCCGGATGACGTCAGCTTCCGTTCCATTCCATCATAAAACAATGTTGATTACTAAAAATCAACAATCATAATGGAAGTCTAACCTTGAGGCTGAGATTTAGAATAGAATAGTACATCCGTAACAGTTTAGCAAATCTCAAAAGGTCGACCACGTTCTCCATCAAGACATACTTAGCCTTAAGGTAATGAACTATGTTTATAAAAACAATCGCCTGTTTATTTTTCTCATCCTCTTATGCCCTGGCATGGCGGTCCACCACACACCACATCAACATCTCCCTAATTCATTTTGTCACGTTTTGTCATGTTTTGGTCGTATTTCGTTAGAATTTGTCGCTTCCTGCAAAACTTCACATGATTGACACTCATCAACACACCATGTCATAATCGGGTTGTGATTGGCTCTTAACTTCGCACAATCAATCCAGAGCTTCTTGAACAGAGTGTGGTAGTAGTACGCCGGAAAACATGGCTGTAGTGGTTTGAAGAAGGGTACTACTACTGTTTGGGTTTGGTTGTGTTCAATATAAATCGAACTTTCATATATCTATTATTATGAAAAAAAAGTTGGAAGTAGGAGATGTGCAAGATGTTGAGGACTAGTTGGTTGGAAGAAGTTTTTCTCAACTATTTTCATTCGAAACCGCTGTGACAAGCGAGAGAGAAAGGCAATTAGTCTCCTCGTTCTGCGCCGCAACGTGTCGGATGACGTCAGCTTCCGTTCCATTCCATCATAAAACAATGTTGATTACTAAAAATCAACAATCATAATAGAAGTCTAACCTTGAGGCTGAGATTTAGAATAGAATAATACATCCGTAACAGTTCAGCAAATCTCAAAAGGTCGACCACGTTCTCCAGCAAGACATACTTAGCCTTAAGATACTGAACTATGTCTATAAAAACAATCGCCTGTTTGTTTTTCTCATCCACTTTTCCCTGGCATGGCGGTCCACCACACACCACATCAACATCTCCCTAATTCATTTTGTCACGTTTCGTCATGTTTTGGTCGTATTTCGTTAGAATTTGTCGCTTCCTGCTAAACTTCACATGATTGACACTCATCAACACACCATGCCGTAGTCGGGTTGTGGTTGGCTCTTAACTTCGCACAATCAATCTAGAGCTTCTTAAACAGAGTGTGGTAGTAGTACGCCGGAAAACATGGCTGCAGTGGTTTGAAGAAGGGCACTACTGTTGTTTGGGTTTGGTTTTGTTCAATATAAATCCAATTTTCATATATCTATTATTATGAAAAAAAAGTTGGAAGTAGGAGATGTGCAAGATGTTGAGGACTAGTTGGTTGGAATAAGTTTTTCTCAACTATTATCATTCGAAACCATTGTGACAAGCGAGAGAGAAAGGCAATTAGTCTCCTCGTTCTGCGCCGCAACCTTCCGGATGATGTCAGCTTCCGGTCCATTCCATCATAAAACAATTTTGATTACTAAAAGCAACAATCATAATAGAAGGCTAACCTTGAGGCTGAGATTTAGAATAGAATAGTACATCCGTAACAGTTCAGCAAATCTCAAAAGGTCGATCAAGTTCTCCATCAAGACATACTTAGCCTTAAGGTACTGAACTATGTCTATAAAAACAATTGCCTGTTTGTTTTTCTCATCCACTTATGCCCTGGCATGGCGGTCCATCACACACCGCATCAAAGCAACAATCATAATAGAAGTCTAACCTTGAGGCTGAGATTTAGAATAGAATAGTACATCCGTAACAGTTCAGCAAATCTCAAAAGGTCGACCACGTTCTCCATCAAGAGTTAATCAGTTGTTGTATTTTTTATTGGAAATATGGAAGAAATTGAACAACAATACCAAACAGCTTTGTACCTTTTCAACAACATGCATGTATTCTAATGTCAAAATTATTTGCCTTGTTTTTTCACTGATTGTATACTACAATATGGAAGAAATTGAACAACAATACCAAACAGCTTTGTACCTTTTCAACAACATGCATGTTTTCTAATGTCAAAATTATTTGCCTTGTTTTTTCACTGATTGTATGCTGAAAAATCTGCCACATGCTTGCATGTTCTGTTATGCCTATATCTGTTGCTTGGCCTTCTTAACTCCATTGTTATCATGTTTTTCTGGCAGTGAATGTTACTCATTTTGTCACGGAAGCAAAAGGTATTGTTTCATCTTTTACTCCGGCTTCCCTGATTGGAACATTTTTTTAAGTCCCCTATAACAGATAGAATAAAAAGGATGGGCTGAGCTTGCTCATTGGCGTTGAAGTGTAGTTGACAAAAATTAAATTACTCTCAATTTTTTTAAATACGTTTTGTTTTTCTTTGTATTATTTGTTTCATAATAAGTGTAATGGTAGATTCACGCGGCTCTACCTTTCCTTATTTTCAAAGTCCTACTTAAGGCCTGATGGAATGGACGATCCAGATCATGGGATATGGTAGAGTCACGCAGCTCTACCTTTCCTTATTTTCAAATTCCTGATTAAGGCCTGATAGAATGAACGATCCAGATCGTCGGATATGGTAGAGTCACGCGGCTCTATCATTCGTCCAGATCATTTGGTTATTTCATATGCATCAAGTCCTGATCATGGGATATGGTAGCGTCACGCGGCTCTACCTTTCCTTATTTTCAAAGTCCTACTTAAGGACTGATGGAATGGACGATCTAGATCGTGGGATATGGTAGAGTCACGCAACTCTACCATTCCTTATTTTCAAATTCCTTATTAAGGCATGATGGAATGAACAATCCAGATCGTGGGATATGGTAGAGTCACGCGGCTCTACCATTCGTCCAAATCATTTGGCTATTGCATATGCATCAAGTCTTGATCATGGGATATGGGATCATGGGATATGCTATGTTGTCCAATCCTCTAGGGCTTCATATTACCTGTCAATCTACCATAGAAAACCAGAGAATCTGCATACTCATAGTAGATAACGCATGTTATAGCTACATCTAAAACAAAAAACCAGGAAAAGCATATAAAGGCCAACAAATAAGAAACTAAACTGTTGAGATCCGTGGAGGTAGTGGTGGTCGTCCATACATCTATCCCATACCGACAAGTTTAAAATAAAACCCCTTTTGAAAACGTTAGACCCCTTGCGGGTTCTATTTATTTATCCATCCGACCTTTAGAAGATTTTGAGTGTCATTGTTGCCAACTTGGAGCTTTGATACCATATTGTAACACCCCAAGTTCTGGGAACTCGAAGCGCTACGGGCTAGGACAACACAATGGGTCCCGACCCTCAGAGTAGCAATATCACAACGGATCTTACAATAAGGCACATACGAATGAAAATCAAAACTCAATATAAAACCAAAGGTTTAAACAAAGGAAATCGTAAAAGACTCGCAACCGAGTTCAAAACAAAAGGGAAAAGCAACAACATAAACATAAACCGGATCCCGTCCTATAATGTACAGAAACCCCGGCTGACCACACCATCCGGATCACTCGGCAGCATCCTGAACCTGCGGAACATCTTCAACGACGGTATAAACCGTTAGGTAACATTATAGATACTAGCAAGAGCGTAACGGTACAAGCACACATAAGGTAAAAGAAAACATATAGCATGCTCGCACACTACCGGTTATTATTTGTCATTAGGTTATCCATTACTAATTCAACTTTTTTGTCACACGAGAATCCTTTCGAAACTCACCTCCGCTTCCGTCAACCAACATGAATAGATCAGTATTATCCGTTACATGCGGGCCTAGGTTGCAAGAGCACATTCTAGTCTCCTGAAGAACTAGACAAGTGGTCACCGTCCGGTTATCATACACTTGGGCCAAATAAGGTATAAAAAAGTGATTCTTAATCCGATTATCCGTTATAACATGATAAACAACGCAAACAAGCCAATACAATCCAACTAACATGCGGAATAAAGCTAAGTAAGTCCAAGGGACTTACCTCACTCGAAGGTAACTCAAAGATCAACAAACAACTCAAAGACGGCTCAGTTTCCCTCAGGAAGGAGCAAGGAATTCCTGTTCACACAAGCATCACGAATCAGGAACAAAATGGTTGCTAGAAGTCTATAACTTCTAGTCTCAATGATCTCTAAGAGATCTCCACAAGCTAAGGGCTCAACCTTAGTATTACAGCATACTCAGGGGTCAAGGAATAACCATAAAAAGCAAGGAAGGAAGCAGCTCACCAAAGACGGGAGCTAATGTAGAGGAAACCGTAGGGGCGGCTGGAGAGGCACAGGGACGGGAATCCGTGGGGGCGGCACATCAGAGTCGTGGGGGCAGTTTCTGCAACAAAAACGCCGACTTCTCCTTCGACAACAAGGAACTTCACCAAAGGTCAAAGCTTGCCTTTCTCAACACACAATCAAGTCACAACTCAACCAAGGAAGCCTGTGAACATCAAGGAATCAACAATGGAACGTTCTACCAAGAATCAAGGCTCAAGCTTGATCCTTGGAGAAGAAAAAAAGGGAAGAACAAACCAGAGAATATGCATACTCATAGTAGATAACGCATGTTATAGCTTCATATTACCTGTCAGTCTATCCTTATAGTAGATAACGCATGTTATAGCTACATTTGCTATAACGTGTGTTATCTACTAAGTACATGACGAAGAAGTCAACTGGCCAATCACGACCTCCCAATCTAATAGGGCAATCGCGAACCTCTCGTGTACCTCGAATCTTACCCCCATCGGGTAATCCTATAAAGAAGGGTCTACCTTCTATAGTAACTAAGGCCAATCTATCTACACATGCATCAGATATAAAAGAATGCATAGCACCGGTATCGAAAAGAACTCTGACAAGAAAAACATTAATATGAATGATACTTGTAGTCGTTGGAGCGGTCGGTTCCACTGCACTCCGTAGCTCAAAGACTCTAGCTGAAGCACCTCTGGTGCCAGAAGCACCACTACCTCATCTTCTCTTATGACAAAACGCAGCTCTGTGTCGGGACTTGCCGCAAGAGGAGCAATCACTGCGGCCCTCGTACAATCGGCTCGGATGTGTCCAACATCTCCACAGTTATGACATTGTCACCCTTTCTTGGGGCTCTGTCTTGTCTGCGGAAACCTATAGTGTCTTGGCGTCTGGCAATACCCAAATCTAAATGATCCAGCTCCAATACTGGTTGGTCCAGACTTTTGTCTTTTCTCCGAGCCCACTATCGGAGAAGCCTTCATGGGACCCGGTCGATCCCTGATCACAATCCTTATCGACTCCATAGTTGAAACAACATGGTCTAGCCAAAGCTCAACCTCCACTCCTTTTGCATCTTGAACTCCGTCATCCTCAAAAATATGCACACGGACAGCAACCATATTCGTCACTCTCTGGGAAACCTCTACTACTCTCACGGGTACTAGCGGTGTTTGTGCTGGTCCTCCAGTCTTGATAGCCTCCTCAACTCTCTACACATAGTCGCGATATGCAGAAGCTCCTATGGACACTCGACCGGACTCCGTCGAATGCGCTCTTTGTACTCCGGGCTTAGCAACGGTCCCATTCCCAGCCTCAGGAACAACACTCTCAGCAACCTCCTCAGCAAATGCCTCAGCAATAGGCGGATCAGCAACTGGGACCTGGCCCCGACCTCTAGCTAGTGGAGGTCTTTGTGCACGTCCTCGTCCACAGACTGTAGCAGTGATCCGCGAGCGGATTATTTTGACATGTCAAGGTCACTCATGTTGTACTTTAATTATTTACCGTTTTGATTTACTTTATCTTAAAACCTTAGGGAGACCCTGGTCCTGATCTCTTGGCGTTGTAACGTTTGATCCGCTTTTTGGGGGCGTTTCATATGCAACAACAGAGAAAATAGAAAGCAAAAAGGTTTACAAAGACCCAAAAATCAATCGATTTCACACATAAATCCATCTTAATTCACTCACGATCCATCAATTCTCTTTATTTCAAACGAAACTATATAAGAAACTTGTAATCCGACTTATCTCGAGAGAGAACCCTAATCGAGCGTCACAACTTAATTATCATGGCTCTTCATCCTCGCAATCCTCTTATTCAACTGCTCAATAGATATCCATCAACGGAAAGAGACAAAAATAACTCTCAACTCTAATTCCCCAAAATCACCTCTGCATTAAATGCACTTCAAATACAAATACAAATACAAATCCATTGCTAAAGCCAAAAGAAGAATTCTCAACGCCCAAATACTAGACCACGATCCCACTTGAAAACTTCCTTATTGAGAACGTCAAATATCTGAAATCCTTGAAAAAATAGAAAAGAAGCATGAACTATCAAAAGTGAAACCTCCGAATTTCGAAATCGGGTGGAAGAGGACGAAGCCGAGTCAAGCGGAGAAGCCGTTGGAGGACGTGATAGTCGATTTTTTGAAAAAGTTGAATGAGCTAATGACGGGAGAGGAATTTAGATGGACAATGCTACTAGCAAAGGATAGGGATCGGAGATCGTGGCGAAGAGGACCTCCCTAAAATCCTAACAAGATGAAGAAGACGAGTGCTGCAACAATTGAGTTCATTTAACTAGGTTGTTTTAAAAAATGTTTCGGTTCGGAAATTTAAATTAATGAGCCGTCTGAGTTTATAGGGAATAATAATATAACATTCAAAAGTAGGCTTTATTAACGACAAAACTAACGGATTTGGGAGGGGTGTTAAAACGTCTGAGTTGCTAAAGGTACGCCATTAAATTTACAAAACGCAATGTTCAACACATTGCGACTGTGTTGAACATTTTGACACTCAACGCATACCTACTGCGTTGAGATGTTTAAACTTCAATACTGGTCGACTGCGTCGAAGTTGAAATCTACTGAAAATTAAGAAATATCCACATTTGATTGAGTATTTCTCTTTGAAATCTCTCCAACTATTTTCTAGTCAATCTCGTTCTTTTGTGGCTTTTAATTTCGTTTTAACGTTTTTATTGGGAATTTGTTCAGTTTTTTAAAAACGTAAATGGAATTTCGAATTTTAGTTTAAGTTAAAGAACGGAATTGGAAAGTCAAACTAAATTATCAAATTACATTACACTTAGTTCCAAATTACTGAATTATTAAAGTAAAACACACACTAAAGTAAAGTACTAAGGAGGAACATTTATTATAGGTCCATGCACGAGAGGACACTCTATCTTGCGCGCATCTTCAAAAGCTTCCATCCTCACACAAAAAGGCCCAATCCAACCCACGGCACTTGGATCTCAACAATACCTCCATATAGTTGTAACAAGGGGTAAGGGTGCATCTAGTTTAAGCCAAACCAACTAATGTAGATATAGAATGATTAGTTGGAGTAAAAAAAAACAATAAATTACAAGTAAATGATGTACTATTTAGTCTTCACTGACCGCTACATTGTGGTCCGCCTCCAACCCATGCAATAGTAAGTATCTCGGTAGATGGGTCTTGATAGGAGCGGTCTTCGTTAGTGGTAAGCATGTTTGCGGGTTCTTTCCAAAAATGACAAGCACAACATGGTAAGATGTTGTAGCGGAAAAACTCATGATAGTCTTCAACATCCAACATCTTGGCGGGCAAGGCATAACAAACGCCATTGACGAGATCTTCAAAAGGCAAGTCACAAGCCCATACTTCCAAGAACAAAATTACAAATTATTTCAACAATGTAAAGAAGTAAAAATTTAAAAAGTTATGTCAAATATACTCAAAATAGTTACCTTTTTGTATATTGTTTCATGAAACCGCAACTCCATAGCCAAGTTACTACGGACATTCAAGTAGTAGTCATCACCCAAGTTTCCGGAAATCACTACGATTGCGCGATATCCACAATTCCCGTCTTCAATGACATCCCTAGTCGAATGTATATAAGGATGCATGAATTGATGAATCTCACTGGGACACCAATTATGTTCCCCAAGGTCTTGCAACAGGATGTCATTCGCTCAATTTGATCGGAGGTAAGCGCCCATGAGTCCATATTTTGTCTTAATTCGCTCAACATCTCTATGTGCAGGTTGATGTAATTCATCTCTTGACCCTCTTCCGTTGGATCCTAAACACCAATACACTTGCTTCCAAAAATGATGGATTTGATCCAAAGTTAATGGAACACATGCTTGTATAGCTAGATAGAACTCGTGAGCACAAGGGAGTCCAAAAGAATCCTTCCAATAGAAATCCCGATATGTGGTATTGTCCTTCAACGTCTTCGCCTTCTCATAGATCCCTAACAACAGCTCGAAACACTCGTTGCTAACTTTATCCCGAAACTTGTCAAATATAGGTATCCGAACACAAAACAAGATCCTCTCCCGCGAACTCTCGAATGAAGCTTGTATCTTAGAAATCTGATCATTCACCATCAAGTCCATGCTATCAACCAAATACTAGAATCCACCAACAATCGTACTTAATGTGTTTTTCAAAAGATAATGCGCCGACTCAAGCATACAAAATACAAACCATAAATTAATAGGGAATATTACCATATAACAAGGATGCTTGAAATTAATAAACAAGTCTTAGAGATTTATTATCCTCATGCCCACATGTAGATAAGGGTCGATTGAATCTCGAACGTCTTTCTTTCTCCTACGGTGCCCATAACGTTCACATGTCAAGTGAAACTTGCACATACCTTTACTATTTAGCAGTAATGATTTCGTTACTAACACCATATTTTTTAGACCTTGCCATGAATTGAGTCCAAATTGACTAGGTTTTGTCTATCATGGAAAAACCATGAAGTTCATGCATAGCTGAATAATCTATACCGGCAACATCGGATGAATAGTACGTGAGTCCCTATTTCAAACAAATTACCTACTATTAATGTCTATCTAAGACAACTTACATTTCCGGGATACTAACAACTAATATTTTGTTATATAAAATCATAATACTAAAATGCTTAATCCCGAATAATACTAGATTAAAAAAAATATCGAATCACAAACTTAATAGAATAACAAAATTACTAGAAATTATTAACAAAATCCAAATAAAAAACATCGAATCACAAACTTACTTGGATGTGATAAACAAACTTATCGGGATTGTTGTATCTGTTATTGTCGAATGGAAACGTGATTTTGTCTTCTTAAACCTCCATCTTCAGTAACATTAATCGGAACTTTGAGAAGTAAGATACAAAACAAATGAGATACATATACCGAAACTTTTGGCGGTATTTATAACCACCGATACCCCAACGGATATAACCCAACGGATAAAGTTATAGCCACTGGACAATGTTCAAAATCAATGGCTATATTTTGAACTTCAACGCAGTCGACCTGCGTTGAAGTTCGATATCCTCAACGCAGTCGGCATGCGTTGAGTTTAAAAATTTTTAAACACAATGTGACTGTGTTGTAAATGTGCATTTGTTATTTTTTCCGCCGTGCATATATGATCCCCTAAAACTCTAATGAAATACATTTAACGAGTGATCATAGATGTTAAGCATTTAACGGGTGGTCAAATGCAACTAAATCCATGTAGTGGGTGGTTTTCGGTAATTTATTCTTATATAAAAATACACTTTTATGTTTACGAGCCACTTTCTGATAGAAGAAACTTAATGTAAAATCCGGAATTTTTATTCCGTCTATTTCCGTTATAAAATAGATCTCGATCAGTTGACCCATATCCGTCTGCTTAGTTAGACATATTATTATAGGATTTATTATTTTATGTAGATTCATTCACATAAAATGATAAAATCTTTTAAGTAGTTTATCATTTTATGTAGCTTACTTCCGCATAAAATGATAGAATTCTTAACCGATCTTAAACTATAACAAACTCCATATCCGTCTAGTCCGTATATTTATGTGTCGGGATCTTGTCCGGCCAGAAACTCGCTAATTTAAGGAGCCCAGCCGCAGCCCAGCGTTGCCAGCTCTAGTTCAGCCCAGTCGGCCACTGCCTTGCTTGTCCAACATCTGCTCTAGCCCAGTTCCTCTTCCAGCCCACTGCTTGCTTGTCCAGTTCCAGCTCTGCAGCCAGATTCTGCAGCCCAGAAGCCCACTGCGTGGCCTTGTCCAACGCCAGCAGCCCAGCAGCCAACGTACCAGCCCAGCTCCGCCCAGCTGCTTCGCGCGTCCAGCCCAACAGGAGGAAGAGCAGCTGGCCGCCACATCTGACGCAGTCTTGAAGACTCCTCCGCTGAAAGACGTTACAGAGAGTAACTGCTCAATTAATGCAGACAATCAAGGCTCCACAAATCTCGCTCTCTCTCCTTTGCTGCGTTATCTCCTTCCTTTTTGCGTTTCCTTTTCTTTCTGCACATCTCTCGAACACTTACCTTGCAAGCTGTACAGATCCCTCCTCCGACGTCTTCTTCAAACCAATTCACATCTCTCGCTCAGCACGGGGCTGAACCAGGACGTCCTCGAATTCGACCACTACCCAACGAACGTCTCGCCTCTGTAGCCGAGAGAAAGTGGCGACTGCACCCAGGGACGGACGTCACGCTCCTACCATCACCAGGTGAGTTCGGACCCTCCTTCTTCTTCCTTCTGTTACTCCCTTACTGGCAAGGTTGCAGTGACTTATCATCCTCCTTTCTGTGAAGAACGAAGTCCCAACGGTTGCAGCAGTGAGATCGACCAACACTTACAGATTAGTGGTGCAGATCGGAACCAACAACGAATTACCCTTTTAGCTGCAACCCGGTAAGAGCCTATACTTGGTTTAAAATAGGTTCCTGATTAGTCTTGATGGGAAGGTTATTGTATAAGCTTATGTATGCATACCAATTCCGTAATGTTAGGTTGATGAGCTGCTGTAATTCGGCCTTGGACATAGAAGATAGTAATAGGTAGCTGCTGAGTTTTATAAATAAAATAATAGGAATAAGGGGCTGTTGTAAAATTTAATTTTATGCCTTCAGCTTTTAAGTTATAAACTGCCATCTTGCCGACCAATGTTTGAGCGTTTGGATGAAGATCCACCGTTGAATTTTGGATATGTTGTAGACGGATATATGTAATTTAACATATTAAAATTTGGGAAGAAATGAACGGTCGGATTAGAAGTTATAAGCTCTCAAAGTTAGGTAGTTGAGCAGTTTTGGTAAACCTAGATTTTTGGTTAAGTATGGGAATAATAAGTGTAGTAGTCAACTTTGTGAATTTTTATAGGAATAATGGCTGAACAGTTTGGAGGAATTCTTTCTCCTAAGGTTAGATAGAACCTCATAGATGATCTAGAGATTTAATTCGGAATTATTATAAGCTGTTACGAATTTTATATTTAGAACCGAAGTTAGACCGTTACGATCTTCCGGAAAATAGAAACATAGGAAAAATGTCAGTTTGGAACCAAACAAAATTTTAGGAGTTAGAATATGAATTTAGAACCTCAAATAGGAGTTTAGACATGAATTTTAGAATTTCGGGAATTGCGGGACCAAGGGTAAAATGGTCATTTTACCTAAATTAATACTGTAACTAGATATGTCTTAATACATTATTCAATCTTAGAAGTCTTAGACTTCTAACTACGTGAGAGTGTGCTAATGCACCTATCGCCTTTGGCAGGCAACTGAGTTGCTACAGTTTACAGAGCGAGTGGGTTACGAAGAGTCGAGCTTTATATCAGGTAAGTCCTATGGGCTTACTTAGCTGACTTCTAAATATGAGCATGAATGATGATAGTGGTGTGTGATTGAAATGTTTAGAGAGATAGGTTGTGATATATATATTTACCGACCTGTATTTTGGCCTAAGAGTAACGGGCGGTGGCATTCTGCTCAGTAGCTTGCGAGCGCTGGGGGTTTCTTTAGGGAATAGTCCATACTTGGTTTGTAGTGATGCTACCGGCGAAGGTCAGCTAGACCTACACCAGTTGGATAAGGAACGGAGGCGAGAACTAATTCTCGTGCCACAACTGTAAATTGAACAAGATGAATCACTTAAATAATAGATAATAAACGGTTGAGTGCCAGCATGATGTTTGTCTATTTTTGTTTCTGCTTGTGTTTGTGCTGTTATCATTTTGCTTATATTTGGATAGTTAGCTAACTGTTGATATGTTGTTTAGATTTGCCACAGGTTAGAGCAGATGCCGAGTGATCCAGACGGTAGTGGTCAGCCGGGGTGTCGTACTTTAGGATGTTTTACAGTTTCTTTATTTGTGGGATTTACAGTTAGACTTTGTCTCTTGTCGTTCTTTCCGTACTTTGTTACCTTACGTTTTCCGGCTGTTAGTTGATCTGGTCACATTCATACATTGTTAAGAACTATTTTATGATTTCTGGTTTTCCTTATCGGTGCCTTGTTGTAAGATCATGTTAAGTTGTTGTCAAACTAAGGTCGGGACCCACTGTGCGGTCCTAACCAGTAACTCCCTAAGTTGTAAAATTTGGGGTGTTACAACATGGTATCAGAGCTCTAGGTTGGCAACAATGGCACTAGAAATCTTCAAAAAGGTCATATAAGTAAATAAACAGAACCCGAAAGGGGTCTGAGTTTTCCAAAGAGAATTTTGGTTTTAAAATGCATACAGAGTCGGGTTGGGATAGAAAGTACGGATGACCACCACTATCTCTGCGGATCTCGGTATTCTTAGAATAATTATGGACTTTTACTGTTATGATAGATTAGCTAGTTTATAACTGTAGTTGTTACTATTCGTGCAGATGGCACGTACTAGGGCTGCACAAGTGACTGGCCGAGGTAGGGGTCATCCCCCCTTCCCCCAGTCAGACAGGATCGAGCTGATAGCACCCCTGCTGTTAGAGGGCGTGGTCGTGGGGGTAGACCTCCACTAGGGAGAGGTCGAGGACGAGTTCCTCGAGAGGACCTACCTGCAGCAAGCATACTAGAGGCTGCTGTAGAAGAGGTAGCTGAGAGTGTAGGCCCCGAGGTCAGGCAGGAGACCGCTGCTAGGTCTGGAGCGCATGGAGCACGTTCGACGGAGTCAGGATGTGTTTCTATTGGAGCATCGGAGTATAGGGAGTACAGAGCATACGTCGAGCGTATGGAAGAGGCTGCTAGAGTTGAGAGGCGTACCCAGGTACCACCGGTGATACCGGCTAGGTCAGCTCAGGTGACACAGGGAGTGTCCCAGGTGCCGGCTGTATCTGAGAGGAGGGCTAATGCTGATAGAGCGCCTACTGGGTCTAGAGCACCGAGACCTGATGAGTGGTTGAAGGCTTTCAACTCTCAGAAGGTTCCTTCATTCAGTGGAGAAATAGGGCTAGAAGTGGAGCATTGGATAGGGAAGATAGAGACTGCTTTGGAGGCAATACGTTGCCCCGAGGATCGCCAGGTGGACTTGGTGCAGACCTGTTTCACAGATGATGCTCATTCATGGTGGCGTACCATTCGTGGCCGAGTCACCAGCTGGGAGCAGATGAGGAACATTGTTAGGGATAGGTACTGCCCTGTTTCGCTGAGGAGGGAGAGATTCCAGGATTTCATTGAGGCGGGATTTGAGGATATCCCGATTGCTGCAGCCATAAAGAAGTTTCAGAAAGAGTTGACTTTGCTTGGACCATCTGCACCTCCAGAAGAGCAGTATGTTTACCTTTTCTCCAGGAGGTTGAGAGAGAGTACCCGATCCTATCTGGCTGGATTCCGTTGTGAGACCTTGTCTGATTATCAGGATAGGGCCTCTACTTATGAGAGAGATAGGCCAGCTTCTAGGAAAGCAGCTCAGTCTAGTGGGCCGGATAAGCGGCAGAGGACAGGACATGCTGGTAGCAGTGCAGCTGTAGCAGGTTATGGTCGAGGACAGACTCAGGGGAGGTCCAGCTACCACTCTACAGTTCAGACCCCCGGTGGAGGTCGACAGTGCTTTAACTGTGGTGGCCGTGATCACATTAAGACAGACTGCCAGAAACCACCTATCACTTGCTTCACTTGTGGGAAGTCGGGACACAGAGCTACTTTCTGCCGTCATGGTAAGGCTCCTTCACAGCAGGGATCTTCTCCTGCAGGTGCTGAGAGGAGTGTACAAAGACCTCCTCAGTACCGAGCTCCGAGTCAGCAGCAGCCACAGTACCGGGCTCCAGGACATCCTGCTTCATATAGTACGGCACAGGGATCAGGTCGTGGCAGAGGACGTGGTAGTACCATTGACACCAGAGGAGGACCATCGAGAGTGTTCGAGCTGAGGAACACTGAGCAGCCTGTAGCACCTGCGACCACAGGTACTATTTGGATCCATGACTTACCTGTGAGAGTTTTATTTGATACGGGTGCTACGCACTCCTTTATATCAGATGCATGTGTAGATAGGTTGTCCTTAGCTATAGTAGAGGGCGTACCTTTTGTGGTTGGGTTACCAGATGGGGGTAAGGTTAGAGGATCTCGAGAGATTTATGACTGCCCTATTCATCTGGGAGGCCGGATTTGGTTAGTAAATTTTCTAGTCATGCCCTTAGCACATGAGGACGTGATATTGGGAATAGATTAGATGACTAGACATGGAGCAGTCTTAGATATTGGTAGGAGGACTGTGACCGTCGCTACCGAGGAGGGTCACAGAGTTATATTCCGAGGTTGAGACCTCGGAAAGTCCGGCACAGTTATCAGTACAGTGAGAGCAGCCAGACTGATAGCACAGGGTTACGAGGCCTTCTGGTGTTATGCCATGAAGGAGCGCAAGAGCCTGACAGCAGAGGAGATACCAGTTGCCTGCGAGTTTGCAGAGGTATTCAGCGACGACTTGCCAGGGCTACCTCCACAGAGGAGTGTTGACTTTAGCATCGAGTTAGAGCCGGGCACGAGACCGATCTCGAAGGTCCCGTACCGCATGGCCCCGATAGAGCTACTTGAGCTGAAGAAGCAGTTAGAGGAGTTAGCAGAGAAGGGCTTCATACGCCCTAGTGTTTCTCCCTGGGGCGCACCAGTGTTATTTGTGAGGAAGAAAGATGGATCGATGAGGCTGTGTATCGACTACAGGGAGCTGAACAAGGTCACCATCAAGAATAAGTACCCATTGCCTTGCATAGATGATCTGCTGGACCAGCTGCATGGAGCGTCAGTATTCTCGAGGATAGATTTGAGATCGGGGTATCACCAGCTGAGGGTGAGAGATCAGGACATACCTAAGACGGCATTCCGGACTAGGTATGGTCATTATGAGTTTGTAGTGATGCCATTCGGGCTCACTAATGCGCCAGCAGTATTTATGGAGTTGATGAATGGGATTTTCATCGATTTCTTAGACCAGTTTGTAGTGGTCTTCATTGACGACATTCTAGTTTACTCTAGAAGTCGAGAGGAGCATGCCGGACACTTGAGGACAGTGTTGCAGATTCTACAGGATAGTCAGCTATATGCTAAACTATCCAAGTGTGAGTTCTGGATGTCAGAGGTGGCGTTCTTAGGCCATGTAGTGACTGCTCAGGGGATTAAGGTCGACCCGGCGAAGATTGAGTCAGTGTCCTCTTGGCAACCTCCGAAGAATGTTAAGGAGGTTCGCAGCTTCCTTGGATTGGCAGGTTATTACCGTCGGTTTGTGGAAGGGTTTTCTCTGATCGCCCGACCACTTACTTCTCTCCTAAGGAAGACTACTCGGTTCGTCTGGTCTGAGCCGTGTCAGCAGAGTTTTGAGGAGCTGAAGAGGAGATTGACGTCTGCTCCGATCTTAGCACAGCCTGAGGGTACAGAGGACTTTGTAGTGTACAGTGACGCATCCAAGCTGGGCTTGGGGTGTGTCTTGATGCAGAGGGGTAAGGTCATAGCGTATGCGTCTCGACAGCTGAAGACGTATGAGGAGAACTACCCCACTCACGACCTAGAGTTAGCTGCTGTAGTACATGCTCTGAAGATCTGGCGTCATTATCTCTATGGAGCGACCTGTCAGATCTTCACAGACCATAAGAGTCTGAAGTACATATTCACTCAGCGGGAGTTGAATAACCGCCAGAGACGGTGGCTAGAGTTGATCAAGGATTTTGACCTTGAAATTCTCTACCACCCCGGAAAGGCGAATGTAGTTGCTGACGCTTTGAGTCGGAAGACGCCTCGGGAGAAGGCGATAGCTCGGTTGACAATACAGCCACAGTTACAAAGAGACTTAGCGTGGTTGGAGGTTGAGATCCAGTTCCCCGATACAGCGCATCAGTTAGACACCTTAGAGTTACTTCCTGACCTGTTGGGTGAGATCCGACAGAAGCAGGAGACTTGTCCGATGTTGACCCGGATCCGAGACCGGATGTCACGAGATGAGGCACCTCAGTTCACTATTGGTGCCGATGGAGTGATGAGACGGCAGGATCGTATCTGTGTGCCATCAGACATTGAGTTGAGACAGAGGATACTAGGTGAGGCTCATGCTACCCCTTACTCCGTACATCCAGGAGCGAGTAAGATGTATAAGGACGTGAGACGTTCCTTCTAGTGGGGTGGTCTGAAGCCTGATGTGGCCCGATATGTAGCCCAGTGTGCGACCTGTCAGCAGGTCAAGATTGAGCATCGTAGATCCGGAGGAGAGCTCCACCCACTTCCAGTACCACATTGGAAGTGGGAAGATATTTCTATGGATTTTGTTACCGGATTGAGGCTCAGCCGAGGTTTTGATGCCATTTGGGTAGTGGTAGACCGTCTGACGAAGACCGCACGTTTCATTCCGATTAAGGAAACGTGGCCGGTAAGTCGTCTAGCAGAGGAGTTCACCAGGCATATTGTGAGACTCCATGGAGTACCGAGGACTATCGTCTCCGACAGGGATGGACGTTTTACCTCGAGGTTTTGGCAACAGGTACATACTGCTCTGGGGACGAGTCTCCACTTTACCACTGCCTACCACCCATAGACGGACGGTCAGCCCGAGAGGACCATTCAGACTTTAGAGGACATGTTGCGAGCATGTGTGCTAGATTGGGGACAGGTATGGCCAGATCACCTCCCACTAGTAGAGTTTTCATATAATAACAGTTGGCACGCGTCTATTGGGATGGCACCTTATGAGGCTTTGTACGGGCGGAGATGTCGTACACCGCTATGTTGGGATGAGCCTAGCAAGGCTGATGGAGTAGTACCAGATCAGATACAGGACGACATCGCCCGGATTGCCTTAGTCCGGGAGAGGATGTTAGCAGCTCAGAGTCGTCAGAAGTCCTACGCCGACAAAAGGCGTCGACCTTTGGAGTTTAGAGTAGGTGGACAGGTGTGGTTGAGAGTGTCACCTACGAGAGGAGTTAGACGTTTCGGCATTAAGGGGAAGTTGAGTCCCCGGTATGTCGGCCCATTTGAGATCGTAGAGAGAGTCGGAGAGGTTGCTTACCGACTAGCACTGCCACCGAGATTAGAGGGAGTACGCCCAGTTTTTCATGTATCTCAGTTGCGAGAGTACATACCGGATCCTAGACACATCATCAGTCATGAGGATCTGATAGTTGAGCCACACCACACTTTTGGAGTATCCAGTAGCCGTCCTAGAGCGTAGCATTAGGCGCCTGCGTTCTAAGGAGATACCGATGCTGAGGATTCAGTGGTCTAGACGAGGAGTTGATGAGGCTACCTGGGAGACAGAGGAGAGTATTAGACGTAATTACCCTGAGTTCCTTGCGGAGTTAGCCGCTACCTCAGTACCAACGGGTTAGTACCGAGACGATACCTTATATGACTGTTGTGATTATATGTTTACATAATTGTTTATGTCTATGTGCTTGATGACGTGAGTAGTTGCATGCTAGAATATAACTCTTGAGGGGAAAGGTATGGGGTAGGTACCTTATTCCAAGTTTCGGGACGAAACTTATTTTAAGGGGGTACTGATGTAAAATCCGGAATTTTTATTCCGTCTATTTCCGTTATAAAATAGATCTCGATCAGTTGACCCATATCCGTCTGCTTAGTTAGACATATTATTATAGGATTTATTATTTTATGTAGATTCATTCACATAAAATGATAAAATCTTTTAAGTAGTTTATCATTTTATGTAGCTTACTTCCGCATAAAATGATAGAATTCTTAACCGATCTTAAACTATAACAAACTCCATATCCGTCTAGTCCGTATATTTATGTGTCGGGATCTTGTCCGGCCAGAAACTCGCTAATTTAAGGAGCCCAGCCGCAGCCCAGCGTTGCCAGCTCTAGTTCAGCCCAGTCGGCCACTGTCTTGCTTGTCCAACATCTGCTCTAGCCCAGTTCCTCTTCCAGCACACTGCTTGCTTGTCCAGTTCCAGCTCTGCAGCCAGATTCTGCAGCCCAGAAGCCCACTGCGTGGCCTTGTCCAACGCCAGCAGCCCAGCAGCCAACGTACCAGCCCAGCTCCGCCCAGCTGCTTCGCGCGTCCAGCCCAACAGGAGGAAGAGCAGCTGGCCGCCACATCTGACGCAGTCTTGAAGACTCCTCCGCTGAAAGACGTTACAGAGAGTAACTGCTCAATTAATGCAGACAATCAAGGCTCCACAAATCTCGCTCTCTCTCCTTTGCTGCGTTATCTCCTTCCTTTCTGCGTTTCCTTTTCTTTCTGCACATCTCTCGAACACTTACCTTGCAAGCTGTACAGATCCCTCCTCCGACGTCTTCTTCAAACCAATTCACATCTCTCGCTCAGCACGGGGCTGAACCAGGACGTCCTCGAATTCGACCACTACCCAACGAACGTCTCGCCTCTGTAGCCGAGAGAAAGTGGCGACTGCACCCAGGGACGGACGTCACGCTCCTACCATCACCAGGTGAGTTCGGACCCTCCTTCTTCTTCCTTCTGTTACTCCCTTACTGGCAAGGTTGCAGTGACTTATCACCCTCCTTTCTGTGAAGAACGAAGTCCCAACGGTTGCAGCAGTGAGATCGACCAACACTTACAGATTAGTGGTGCAGATCGGAACCAACAACGAATTACCCTTTTAGCTGCAACCCGGTAAGAGCCTATACTTGGTTTAAAATAGGTTCCTGATTAGTCTTGATGGGAAGGTTATTGTATAAGCTTATGTATGCATACCAATTCCGTAATGTTAGGTTGATGAGCTGCTGTAATTCGGCCTTGGACATAGAAGATAGTAATAGGTAGCTGCTGAGTTTTATAAATAAAATAATAGGAATAAGGGGCTGTTGTAAAATTTAATTTTATGCCTTCAGCTTTTAAGTTATAAACTGCCATCTTGCCGACCAATGTTTGAGCGTTTGGATGAAGATCCACCGTTGAATTTTGGATATGTTGTAGACGGATATATGTAGTTTAACATATTAAAATTTGGGAAGAAATGAACGGTCGGATTAGAAGTTATAAGCTCTCGAAGTTAGGTAGTTGAGCAGTTTTGGTAAACCTAGATTTTTGGTTAAGTATGGGAATAATAAGTGTAGTAGTCAACTTTGTGAATTTTTATAGGAATAATGGCTGAACAGTTTGGAGGAATTCTTTCTCCTAAGGTTAGATAGAACCTCATAGATGATCTAGAGATTTAATTCGGAATTATTATAAGCTGTTACGAATTTTATATTTAGAACCGAAGTTAGACCGTTACGATCTTCCGGAAAATAGAAACATAGGAAAAATGTCAGTTTGGAACCAAACAAAATTTTAGGAGTTAGAATATGAATTTAGAACCTCAAATAGGAGTTTAGACATGAATTTTAGAATTTCGGGAATTGCGGGACCAAGGGTAAAATGGTCATTTTACCTAAATTAATACTGTAACTAGATATGTCTTAATACATTATTCAATCTTAGAAGTCTTAGACTTCTAACTACGTGAGAGTGTGCTAATGCACCTATCGCCTTTGGCAGGCAACTGAGTTGCTACAGTTTACAGAGCGAGTGGGTTACGAAGAGTCGAGCTTTATATCAGGTAAGTCCTATGGGCTTACTTAGCTGACTTCTAAATATGAGCATGAATGATGATAGTGGTGTGTGATTGAAATGTTTAGAGAGATAGGTTGTGATATATATATTTACCGACCTGTATTTTGGCCTAAGAGTAACGGGCGGTGGCATTCTGCTCAGTAGCTTGCGAGCGCTGGGGGTTTCTTTAGGGACTAGTCCATACTTGGTTTGTAGTGATGCTACCGGCGAAGGTCAGCTAGACCTACACCAGTTGGATAAGGAACAGAGGCGAGAACTAATTCTCGTGCCACAACTGTAAATTGAACAAGATGAATCACTTAAATAATAGATAATAAACGGTTGAGTGCCAGCATGATGTTTGTCTATTTTTGTTTCTGCTTGTGTTTGTGCTGTTATCATTTTGCTTATATTTGGATAGTTAGCTAACTGTTGATATGTTGTTTAGATTTGCCACAGGTTAGAGCAGATGCCGAGTGATCCAGACGGTAGTGGTCAGCCGGGGTGTCGTACTTTAGGATGTTTTACAGTTTCTTTATTTGTGGGATTTACAGTTAGACTTTGTCTCTTGTCGTTCTTTCCGTACTTTGTTACCTTACGTTTTCCGGCTGTTAGTTGATCTGGTCACATTCATACATTGTTAAGAACTATTTTATGATTTCTGGTTTTCCTTATCGGTGCCTTGTTGTAAGATCATGTTAAGTTGTTGTCAAACTAAGGTCGGGACCCACTGTGCGGTCCTAACCAGTAACTCCCTAAGTTGTAAATTTGGGGTGTTACACTTAAAGGATCCCTTCATTCGATATAAACCCTTTTCGTGGATCCGCAATAAGTTTGAAATCAAATATAAGCTAAGTGCGATTCTTATTAATATAATTTATTTAATAAAATAATTATACTAAGTTTAATTAATTTATTTAAAAACAATAATTGTATTTATACATTTTTAAATAAAACAAAATGAATTGCACATGGTTCAAATCTTTTTCTTGTGAGATAATTAGTTTCAATCAAACTAGTTTATATCGGATGAATTGCCACATGAAAATAGTTCCACAACAACCCACCTAAATATTATAGGGTGAGTTGGCTAAGTAGACACTTTTTGTATAATGTAGTATTAAGTAGGCAGTTGTTGTATCTTGTAGACAAACTAGGCCCCTCTTATTTATTAATAAAGATTAATTGAAAGGTATAATTGAGTCCAAGCCCAATCAATTTAATTAGGCTCAAGTAGGTCAAAATACAAATGTTGTAGCTAGTGAGTATCGAATTGTGATCAACAGGCCCTCCCTCCCATCCTTGTACCATTTGGGCTAATTGAACTTGTATATTGTCTAGTCGATAAATAGTATTAATATACAATTTTCCGTTACACAATATTGATACAATGTGAATACACAATTTCACTTGTACAATGTACTGTCTAGTCGATACATAATATTAATACACAATTGTCCATCATTTACACACTTCTGTCACTTTTCCATTACACAAGTTTGGTCCTTTGTTTACATAAGGTTGAGTTGTAGATACCCAAAAGTTCGTCATTTACACAAGTCCAGTCCGTTGTTTACACAGGGTTGGATTACACAAGCTCAAACGAGTTGCACAAGCCCAAAAATCGGTCATTTATCAAATCCGTCATTTTTTCAATTACACAAGTCCGGCCCTTTATTTACATAAAGTTTAGTTACACAAGCTCAAATGAGTTGCACATACCCAAAAAGTCCGTCGTTTACGCAAGTTCGGTCCATTGTTTACACAAGTTTGAGTTACACAATTTCAAATGAGTTCCACAAGACCAACCGTCCGTCATATACACAAACTCGAGTTCCACTAGTTATATAAGCCAAAAATCCATCGAATGAACAAAATTTGGAAAATACGATCTAAACTAAACGAAATTTGATAAAAAGCTCAAATCAAATACACACGATCGATAAATTTAAAATGAAACCCTAAAATTTCAAGTTGTTACTAAAACTTAAAATGAAAGACTACGGATACCTTTAATGTTACTAAAACCCACACAAATATTTCAAAATTTTAAAATGAAACCCTAAAATATAAAATGAAAGACTAAATCAATATATACTATTAAAGTAGAGTTCTAACCTGCTGACATGGCGTTCCCTGGTGTGAATACTTTAAAATCGAACTCTCTCATTAAAAGGCACAAAAACCTTTTTTAAAACCAATCACCTACAATATCTCTTTAACAAATCTCTTCTTTTTCTTTTTTAAGTATCTATAATTTTTTATTTATTCAATCTATTTCGAATAAAATTATAAAAATTTTCAATTTAAAAAACAAAAATATAGAAAAAAATACATAAATATTAAATCAAAATAAAATTGTAATTATTTTCAATTAAACAAATATCTCAAAATAAATTATAACTATTTTCACAACTTTTTTTAAATATTTTACATTACAATTAACTTTTTTAAAATAATTTTTTATATATTTTATTTGCATTATATAAGTTTCCTATTTCGAATAAAAATTTTGTAACTTATTTCAATATTAAAAATGTAATTACTTATCTTATTTTATTTATTTATTTTATAAATTTAATCATCTTAATATATCATATTTTATGTTTTACGTTTTTTTTGTATATTTTATTTGCGTTATATTTTCATATTTCGAATATAAATTTTTTACGAATTTTGATTTAAAAATTGTGATTTTTTTATCTTATTTCGATTATGTATTGTATAAAAAATAATTATTATAATATAGCATATTTTATACTATTTCACCCTTATAATTTTTTTAACTTATTTCGATTATTTATAACAAATATAATAATCTCAATCGAATATAAACCAAATTCATTCTTTTTTTTCTTTTACAAGTATAACAAATTAAAGTATTTTTTTAAGAAAGTTTTTTTATTTTTTTCTTAATCAATATATACTACTAAAGTAGAGTTCTAACGTGATGACCTGACACTCCTAGAATTAAAAATTTTAAAATACAGCTCCCTCTTTAAACTATAAAACCATTTTTTTTAATTACTAATTCATTAAAGTTAAATATAAAAATAACTATAAATCTATAAATCCTAACTAAAAACTAAATATACAAATTTTTTTTTTCTATACACACCAAATCTCGGCATTTCATTGAATCTAATGTTTTATATTTTTCTTTTTTTTTTTTTTCATTTTCACTTTCAATCAGCTAATGTTTTAGCTACTTTCCGTAACTTCCTCCACAAACCTGATAAATTAGATTTTTTTTTCAATTATTTATTTTTTTAACCAATTTTTTATTAAAATTTAATTTTTTTAATAAAAATGCTTATAAATTACTTTAGCTACTTTCCATAACTTCCTCCACAAACCTAATAAATTAGATTTTCTTTTTTCAATTATTTATTTTTAACCAATTTTTGATTAAAATTTAATTCTTTAACCAATTTTTGATTAAAATTTAATTTTTTCAATTATCTATTTTTTAAACCAATTTTTGATTAAAAATTTAATTTTTTTTATCAAGGTGCTTATAAATTAGATTTAATGTTTTCATTTATTAATTTTTTAAATTTAATCCATCATACAATAGATTAAGAATTTCTAAACTACTAATTATTTGGAGCTGCTGTTTCGATTAAGAATTCCCTTTTTCAGTTTATTTTCTAGAGTTGTTGTTTCCTATTTTTCAGATCTTCTCGAGCTAATGATTATTTTGAAAACATCTTTCTAAACTACTGATATGATTTCTGAACTACTGTTTCGATTTGGTTTAATTTCTAGAGTTGCTTATGTTTTGATGATTAATGCAATGAAAGAGATCTTTTCGATTTGATTTGATTTCTAAACTATTGTTTCGGATTTGATTAATATTTGAAAACAAAAATTTAAAATTTTCTGATATTTGATTAAAAGGAAATCAGAAATTAAAATTTGTAATTCTGTTATTCCTTTGATATCTATTTTAACTAAAATAATCCGATTTTATGATATATCAAAATACTATTATGAATTAAAAACAGTAGGTTATCAAACAGTAGGTTTAATATCTTATTTTATGTTTTGATTTATTTTTTTTTTAATTCTTTCATCATATATTTAGATATCCAAAAACTATATATTTTTATCATTTATTTTTAGTTTTTAAATTTTTTATGATTTAAAAACAGTAGATTATCAAACGGTAGATTTAATATGTTACTTTATGTTTTAATTTATTGTTTTTTTAATTTTTTCATCATATATTAGGATATCCAAAAACTTTATAGCACCTAAAATTGATTGTTTTTATTTAAACCTTGAAACAATCTGTTTTGATAACTTTTTTAAAAAAATAATCTGTTTTTTTATACAAAAATCTATATTTTGACATTTTTGTTATTTTCATAAAATCACTGTTTGAATTCTATCTGATTTAAAAATTACAGTTTTGCTAAAAATATAGATTTTATGTTTTAATTTATGTTTTTTTTTTATAATTTTTTGCATTTTACATAATGTTTCAAAATATTTTCCGAATTAAAAATCAGATTTTTTGTTTTTAGTTAAACCTTGAAACCTTCTTCCTTTTTATAAATATTTATATTAAATAATCAATCTTTTAATAAAATACATATATTTCAAAATTTTAAATTGTTTTTTATTAAAAATCAAAATAAAAAATACTGATTTTTATAATAGAAAGTTTTGAAACATAAAATTTATTTCAACATCTATTTGACTAGAACCAAGAAACTTTATGTTTCATGGACTTTTTTTAAATAAACTAGTCGGGTCGCGCGTGCTTCGCACGCGCGCCGTAACTTGAAAACGTATCTTATATTATTGTATAGTGATGCCTTAATTTATCGTATATTGTTGCCTTAAAACTTGCGTGTGACTAAAATCTAGAAAGCTAAAAACATTAGCATAGGAGCATAAACTATTACAAGTTATAAACAATTTCTCATGAGTGGGTTTTAAGTTTAACCAAACAATTATAATGTATCAGAACACCTTAAGCCCTCCAAGGGAGTGGAAATTAAAGTGAAATCAAAATTAAAATACGTAAAAGAATACTGAGGTAAACACATACAATAATATTAATATCAATAAAATTTTTAATCGATCAAAAACAATAGCTAGCACCTAATCCATAAACCGTACACTACCCAACAACAATTCTTAACGGGAAAAGTGTAAAATGGGTTAAACCTTACACTCGAGGAACAAGACAATACATTCATCATAAGCCTGATAGTAACTACTGAAATTATTATAAAAATATACCCTAAATGTAAGCTTAGACATAAAAAAAGGGTCATCAAGAGTACACTTTCTCGTCCATCTTCCTGCAATTCTTCTCCACTTTTTTTTATCTATGCATAAAGATCTCTTTCCAATTGCAATGAGTCTTTCATTCAAAGAACATGTTTTTGGGTGGTTGGATTAGTGCCTGCAGATGAATATAACAAACATAGATAAGAAGTTGAACACGGCACCAATATGAGAATGAAAAAACTTATTCCTAAGTTTGCAATTTTATGTTGCTTAAATTTTGTGGGAAACCCATTTGAAAATGTTGTGAAGATCATCCTCCCAAACTCCGGAATCTACGAAGGAAATATTGAGAACATTAGTTTCAAGACATAATGCATTTAGAGATTTTAGGTAGCATTTACAAAAGTTGGATTAATCATGTGAAGAGTATTTTGAGGCAGCGGTCAAGTTCAACCCAACGCATCCTTAAGCGACGTCATTAACAGCTGAAATGAATCATCCAAAATTAAACCATCAATTGTTTGGTTGCAAGTTTGAATCCCCTCCATATATGCACATTTAATGACAAACTGACAATATCCAGGTCAATCAAGTAACAATGATAGATACAAATAAAAACAATTACTGTAACTTTGAAGATGTGATTGAATACATGGAAATAGGCGGCATCCATAGGGATGGAACAACAGCTTCCTCAAGAAGTCTTTTTTGCTTCAGTCAGACCTGCTATATCATCCCATTTGAACACAGGGGTAGAATCCAAGACATCTCTCCCAAGCATGGCCGCCAGGTCCTGATCAGGACCTTCATATTGTCCTCGTTCTGACTTTCCATCCTCAGTAATACCATTCTAAGATTTGCTCAAGTCAATAGATGATTAAACAAAAACTTAAATACAACAGATAAACACACTATTAGAAGGGAAGAAATATAAAAATGTGAATTTAATCATTTTCAATAGACAGAGAATATGCTGTCAAATGGGAGCAAGTTCAAAAGAATCAACCATGAATAAAGTTTATGATTGAATGTAGAAAAATTTAAACTGACACCATTTAGTAACTATAAAAAAGAGCAAATGCTTGCCATGTCATGCTGAGGAATTCCTTCTTTGACGCAACCAACCAAATTCAATTTAGCTTCAATGCCCTCCATGATGTTGCAACATCAAATGGAGGTGGGACATATATGACAGAAGCATTAGCAACTGCCTTTGTCCATTGGCGAAGTGTTAACTTTGCGCTTTGCTTTTGAGGTGGTAAATGCTAGATTAGCTATGTTAATAACTAATTGGTGTCTTCATTTATAACATTTTAGGTTAGCAGTGACCATTTTGGAATCGTTGAGGGTTTGATGACCACAATTCATGCAATGACTGGTAGGTTATAATTTTTGCTTTTTAGTTGTTTATACTATTCTTTACAGCAAAAATCTTGTAATTTTGCTAGTGTATTTTGAGACTTATCATATTCTTGCTCAAGCTCTAATTTTAGCTGCTTTATATAGCTGATCATAATTAAGCTGCAAAAAAGTCAGGGACCTGTTTTTCTCTTCTATCAAATCTGCAAACTCCTAGAAGCATTCATTTATCTATGTCAAGTCAATTTATGGTGCATATAAACCAAGAAAAACAGGAAAGAAGTTAAAAGAACAATGAGCATGCCTTTTGAACGCAACTAAGAAGTAAGAACACACAAATGTGAATCTACGGTTCACTTTATTCAATGAAAATGGGTAATAGCTTGCGTAATACCAAGAATAGTAACATTAGTATAAAGCCTAAAGTAGTGTCAAAGTTGAGGACATGCAAATCAACTATTCAGCTTTGACCCAAAAATGAAAAAACAAATAAAACAAAAATCGAACTTTAAGTTACTAAGATAACATATTAACCGGTTCCATCAGATCTGCCCATCTCCAATGACAACTCAAACACATAAAAGTATTGTTCTTGCAAGCAAAAGGCAATCAAATAATCAATTTTCACTTTGAATCTACATCTTGAATTGCAATAAATAACATACCTTAAGAGGATATCCTAACATGATTATGATATGTGAGTAGAAACATAAGATATAAATGCCAAAATATAAAACCTGAGATGGGGTTGTTTGAATAGGACTTGTTGGTAAACTATGAGTGTGCTCTATGATTGAACCGGAGAAAGCCTGTAGAGACCAAGAAAAATGATAAAAATAAACAAATAAAACAGAACAGGATTAACAATGAAACTCTTGTCTGTAGAGACAATGTGAAGGAAGCCAACAAAATGGACAAACAACCCCAAAGAAAGAATATGAGTTTCCATGAACTGTACCTTTAGATTGTTTGTTGTTGGTCTAGAAGTCCTAGGACCAACATCAGGCTTAGATGTTTCTATTGAAACTTGTGAGAGAGAAGAGTATTAAGCGGTAGCTGATGCAATTATCACCGCACAATTTGAGCTCAGAAAGGATTACCCTTTGCACAAGTTCAAGCATAAACGCAGTCCAAGTTCGCAACCAAACACGAAACGGAAGAAAGATAGTGGAAAACGAGCAGTAGTGGAGATTCAGAACAGCAACTATGATATTGGCTTAGCAAACACAAAAACTGGTCCGTCACCAAGTGAACAATTAATCTCGCACCATAATTGAAAGCTTGGCACTTAAACCAGACAAACAACTCAAATAGTAACAGACAGCTTTGCAGGAATGGCAAAATTTGATTAATCCGATTTCGAGCGGAGGTTTTTGCGAGCGGTAAATGCAGCCTGAGGAGCGTCAAATCTGATGAGGTTGCACACCTTAACGATCTCTTCCATTGAAAACCAAATTAGGTAATTTCATGGGATATTAAGTAGGGAAATCAAAATAATTTGTGTAGAGAAGTCAGAAGATAAACCTGCTAGCACCGCTAGCATCAATTAACTTGAGTTGAAGAGGGAGATGGGATAGGAAATTGAATTGAACAGAACAATGGAAAAAAAACGTACCTTGAAGAATGAAGAAGGCATCGTCGAAGATCTTCGAAGAAGAAGAAGATAGCTAAACCCTAGACAATGGAAGGCTATAAGGGAGGAAGTGAGGCGGTGAATGAATCGTAAGAAGTAAGACAGGTTTCATCGGAAAATATAAATTACGACGCGTGTAAGTAAAGAAGGAGGTAAGCTGGAGGATGGTATGTAATATATTATATTAGTGGATGGTAAATTAGGAAAGAAGGGGCTAAAAGGGCAAAATGGGAAATTTCATATTCATTGGGCAAAGTCCCACTTTTAGTATAGTAAGGATATATTTATCATAAATCACTATTTTTATTTAAATCTTTAAACTTCTGTTTTTTAAAGTTTTTATTAAATATTCTATTTGTAACAGATATTCATTTCAAAATTTTATATATTTTTATTATAAATTAGATTTTACGTTACATTGATTGTTTTTTATCTATCAGATATCTATATTCTGTTTTGATATTTATCGATCACGTTTCATTTGTCTTCACCATAATGTATAAAGTTATGGTGATTTGTATATAATTCTATTCAAATTATAGAATTATGTATTAATCTACTAAGTTGTTTTTTTTTACTTTTGTAGTATCTGAAAGAAACAATGAGCGACATTCATTTCCTAGATGATCTAACCATTAACTATCGGGTTAAATGGAAGATCGAAATTGGTGTTAGTAACTTGTGGAATAGTTTCCCTAGAGGAAAACCAAACGACATACACTCAACGGAAATGATATTTGTTGATAATAAGGTACATTTTAGTTATACTAACTATGTCCTATATAAATAGTTAGATGTATATTAACTTTTAAAGTTTTCACAACGCAGGGAAACAAGATGCTTGCTACTATTCGCAAGCAAGATATTGATGGATTTACATTTCAGCGTGTGGGATCAACTTACTTGATTACCAATTTCGGTATTTCTAATAGGCATGGCCAATTTACATACTCTCATCTCCCGTATAAAATATTATTCTTTCCGAACACATCTTGTATTCCGATTATTCGTGCTGCAATTCCAAGAAATGTGTTTCACCTTTCTGAATATCAAGCTATATGGGATAAAGATGTGGATAAACGTCGATTGGCTGGTAAGTTGTATATGTTTCATTTTGATTGTGTAATTTATGTGCTTTAATTATTTTATAATTGTCTAATAGTATATTATCTTTTACAGATGTGGTTGGTCAGTTGGTTTCCATTGGTCCAATCAATGATCAATACAAAATGAGAGATATATATATCCGAAATGCTGGCTTTGTATGTCTCCAGATTAGTCATATTTATATGGTATGCCCCCAGATTAGTCGTATTTATATGGCGAAGTCAACAATTAAGTGAGTTTTTTATTTGCTTTAATTACAAGTCGGCATTACATGGAACGTTGTATTCATATATTATTAACAAATAAAATAATCTTATAAAGAACAATGACCACGTATAAACATATATATTTTTTTCAAAACCCGTGCAAGGCACGGGTCCTAAACTAGTAAAACCCTAAACTTTACACCTCCCAAAATAAGACAACAACAAAAAAGATTACCTTGGAATTGGGCAACATGTTACCGGCGGTGGCCTCCATCACTGCAAATTAGCTTCTACGCATTCCATACTTCTACTTGGATAAGTATCATTCTGGATTTCCTTTTGATCAAAGTAAAACAAAAAGTTGTATTCCAAACTTCCAATTACTTACCATTATGTATTTCCTTTTGATCAAAGTAAAAAAAAATAAACAAGAGGGTTGAGGTTAGAACGAAGAAGAAGAATGACGAAAATTGCTTGGATCTGAAAACCGCTTGCAACGAGGGTGACTTCGCTTGGCGGATCTGGGCTCGACGAATGCCGGAGAAGACGAAGATCTAGGCTTGCACTATCAACGGAGGACGTTGGAGAAGTTTCTTCGTCCCTCGCACGGCAACCCCTCCGAAGACAAATAACTTCGCATATACTAGATCTAGAAACAACTTGCAACGAATGTGGCTTCGCTTGGTGGATCTGGGCTCGACTGACGTTGGAGAAGACGAGGATCTAGACTTGACACTGGCCATGGATCGGAGGACGCCAGAGAATTCTTCGTCTCACGCGGCGTATCTGTTTTCTACGTTCTAGCGTTTGCGCCAACAATGGAGGCTGGAGAAGAACATGATCTGGTTTGAGCGAGTTCAGATCTGAGATATGGAACGGCTACAAAAACCCTAATTGAAAATGATTTTATAGGCTTTAAATTGAGGGGCCTATTTTTTTTTTTTTTTTTTTTTGAAAATGGAAAGCTGTTCGAAACAACTAGGCGGCGCGCCGTCTAGTGGATCGAAAGGCCGAAAAAATCGGCAGACGGTCTAACCGTCATGACACAAATAAGGGAGAAAAGAACTACACAAAAATACATCAAAATGAAACCGAAAGCAAAAAAGTCTTCAAGTGGAAAGCAGGATGATCCAGCCGACAGGAGGCAACGAGCATAAAAGTTCATCTTCGAAGAATGTACACAGGGGAAGCCTGGGGAACAACTGTGGACACCTCAGATTTGGACTGCAACAGAGCCATCAGGAGTCGATCACACATCCACGCATCCTTCTCAATAAACGCACGAAACCGCCAGCAAATGACTGCATCAAAACCTCTGAAGACGAGATTGCAGAGCACGAGAATCTTGATGGATAAAGGTGTAGAACTTGATGGATAAAAGAAGTTGATTTGTAGGGAGAAGATTGATCAAAATAGATTGATTTGAATACATGAGTCTTAAATAAACCGCCCATAATTTTTACTTATTCATTTCATTTATATTGGGTGTATTTGGTACAATTAGGCCGATAATGGGTAAGAGTATTGTGATAAAATGACAAAAGGCTTTGCTAGGCTTTGTGGCCTCTAATAAGAGCTTTTCAGCAATGACAAAAGGCTCATAATCTGTATTAGACTTTATATAAAAAGCTTTTTTATTTATTTATTTTGGTAGTGCTTTGGTTATAATTACATAAGAAAATTAAAAGTGGGCCATTAAAAGTGGGCCACAAGGCCCAATATAAGCCACAATCTACTTTGGAATGGGCATTGCAGAAACCCTAGGTGGAGCCTTCAACTTCCTCCAGTAGAAACCAACGCCGCTCGGCCGCTGTAATAGCAACAAACCACTTTCGTTTTTTTTAACAAAAAAATTGTAATCTTTGTCAGAGTGATTCTCAACCTTAGAACAAGAAACACACATCTTCGTCTACAAACTGTTGAAAGGATCTGGTTGTAGAAGGCCGATTTGAGAAGAAAACCCAGTGAAGAGCTCAAGTCTTGTTGCTTTGGTTAAAAGAAA
Source organism: Fagopyrum homotropicum (assembly GCA_033239125.1). Taxonomy (NCBI): domain Eukaryota; kingdom Viridiplantae; phylum Streptophyta; class Magnoliopsida; order Caryophyllales; family Polygonaceae; genus Fagopyrum; species Fagopyrum homotropicum. The sequence goes on from BSWB01000007.1 coordinate 106,741,665, forward strand.
AAGAAACCAGAGGAGAGAGAGTTTGCTTGGTGAGGATCCGGGATTGCCGGAATAAATAGAGGTCGCTAAAACTGAAGGGGTAACCTCCCTTTAAAAATCCGGCGACCAGGAGTTCTGCTTGAGCAAAGGAAGCATCGGTTGAGATAAAATCGGCGGGAAAGGGACGGCTACCGGAGGAGGCGAAGTGGATGAGAGCCCCAATGCTATGGGGTGATTTTTGTAGTAGTGATGCCCTTGATATAGGCGTAGTGTGTTGTCGTCAAGGTTGGACGAAATGCGTAAATGGGTTTTAGATTTTATCCATAAACATTGTTAACTCTTCGATATGAAAGAACAGAGGAAGAGGGATTTCCTCTGAGTGGGAAAAAAGAGGGGTTTCCTCTGTGTACAGTAGAGAGCGTTTTTTGTTGCGCTTTTACTTGATAATGGGGAATTTTTCTAAATTGAGGGGCCTATTTAGTACGTGAGAAACAAAAAGTGTCATATTAACTAAATTTTCTCAACATTATACTTCATTCCGCCCAAAAGTAAAAAAATTATAATTTATTTAATCTTCAAATATTCTAGGGTAAAATGGGAGAGTGGGTATATTTTGTAACCATGAGAATATAAAGGGCCCCAAGTTAATAATGGGTATAAAATAGGCCCCTCTAATTTATATAAAAAAGATTTATTTAAATAAAAGGAGGATATTAAGGAAATCAGAATATATTTCTCTCAATTTATTAAGCAACTAATTATTACAAAACAGGAAAGTAAATATTTTATCTCCCCGTTTATTAAGGGAATCAAAATATCTTCATTTATTAATGAAATCAAAATATTTTCCGGAATCTTCGTCCTTTCCAACTTGCGTTCATCCATGGCGACGATATTGAGATTTCCGCAGCAACATGTGTACATAATCGTCTGAGACTGCAAACATATGTACCTATATAGTTAATCAGTAACATTTTCGCAGGAAAAAATGTACATAATCACTAGAGACTACAAACATATGTACATGTAAACACAAAAACTGTACATATTCTAATCGACATCATGTTATATGTACACACAAAATATGTCTTTGTATCATCAAACCCCTATCCAAATGTACACGAACTGCATATTTGGTACATATATAGTTATTTAGTAATATTTTCGCAGCATCATATGTACACAATCAACAACATATGTACATAATCAGCAACATATGTACATAATCAACCCATATCCGAATATATCATACCTGACTATGGCGACTGAAGCTAATCTCGGCTTGCTCACCGTCGAACGCCCTCCACCGCTAGCCGCGGACATCGTTGTTGCTCTTGATCTCTTGTTCTTCATGAACTTGAACTTGAGGCGGTTGTTTAGGATAGCGCGACTCCACCTCGTTCTCCCTCTCGCCGCAATCGCCAAAGCACGATCTACGGCCTCCCGCACAACACGACCTCGGCGCGGAGCCGATGTCGACGAAGAAGATGGATTAAGTCGTCGAAACATCGAATTGAAGACGAATTGAAGTATACTAGAAAATCTTCCGATAATGGCGGATACGTCACCGCGAGGATGCCATACGACGGCAAAGACGAATTGAAGAAAGTCAGTCTTCCGATAATGGCGGATATATAATACTGGAAAATCTCACGGTTACCTTCTTTAGCTGATCTCCTATTTTATTGCTTAATTAATTTATTTAACCAAATAAATAACTTCCATTAATTTAGTAACTGCCTAATAAAATATATCCTTAATTACTAGTTTATCTTTTTTTTAAATGTAAAATAACAGGGGCCTAGTTTGTTTTTTTGAAAAAAAAGTTACCATACCTCCTTAATCTTCTCAATATTCTATATCCATTTGTACAATTACAAATTCTCAAATTGTCATTTTTCCTCCTTTAAAGAAAAATAGTAGGTCGTCACGTCAAGATACCGTCGCCAAATTTAATAAAGGATATAGATTACGATCCAATTTTCAGAACATCGCCAAATTTAATAATGGGATATGGATTACGATCCAATTTTCAGAACATACCAATCAAACCCCTTACTTTCATCTCTTGAACCTCCTCCTCTATTGACCAGAACAAAGCAAAAAAAAAAAGAAAGTCCCTCCCGCTTCTCTGCTCCCTCACACAGTATTCGGTTCTCCCTCTCTCAGATTCTTTTCTAAACGGCGTCGCAGCGCCGCCTCAGCCGCCGCTTGGACTACAGCGACCAGCCATCCAGGTTCTATCAGTGATAGTGGTTCCTTCTCTTTCAGACGCCGGGCCTGGAGGTAAAACCCTAGAAATTCAGACACTTCAGTTCCTTCCCTTTTTTCGCTCTTCAAATTGTTCAGTTGACACCCTCTTACACTTTGAAACACGTCAGAACCCGTGTAGGAGATTGCCATGGGTCGACCGGAGCCCTGCGTTCTCTTCGCTCAAACCTTCGTCCATCCTCAATTGGACGAATACGTCGACGAGGTTCCTCCCCCTCATTTGTTCATGAATGCAATAGTTTCTACTTATTCTTCTGCCATAATGCTAAAGAATTGGTCTTTAGAGTAGTTTGATTTTCTCCCCTGTTCCTGCTGTCAGCTGATGCTTATTCCTACGCTTTTCAATTCAATTAGGGTTTACTTGCTGGGTTCTACAACAATAAGTTCGAAAAAGCACCGCATTAGTGTTTCACCTACCTTTGCTTTGCCTACGCGCGATGCCTTTTTTAAAATTTTTTTACATTTATAATAACTCAGGTGATATTTGCGGAGCCTGTTGTCCTCACTGCATGTGAATTTTTGGAGCAGAATGGTCCGTCTTCTTCATCTGCAGTCACGCTTCTTGGGTATGTTGGTTCCATGCTATAACTCCTCCTTCACAGTTAGTGCTGCTGTTGACTGGTTGTGAATTAAGGAATTTCCATGCTGATCAAGGCAATTGTCTGTGCCGAACTGTTTTGTTTGCATTTGGTTACTATTTAGTTGATTACAGAAGAGAATAGTTGTCCTAGACTACTAGGTCATATAATGGGTGGTTTAGTTTAGTTGTGCCACTGGTGCAAGGATGACAGAGTTCCAACATATTTTACAAGGTAGTAGACATACTTGTTGAATATATATATTCTTCTTTTTATAGTCCAATTTCAAAGTACAGATGTAGAGGAGATATGGAATGCTTCATGTACAACTGAGGGATGTTGCTGTTGAACATGGAATAGGGAGAATTACAATTCTATATATTACTCTTTTATCTTTCTTTTTATGACATCGAGGAGGTTAACAAGATATTTCGTCTCTCTTTTTAGGGTGTGATCTTAGGGCCTGTTCGGTAGAACGATGTTTTTGGGTAGTTTAAGCTTTTTGGATAACTTTAGCTTTTTGATCAGTTTTTTTTGATAGAGCTTTAAATAGCTTTGTAAAATATGAAAATCTAATGAATAACCTAAAAAGGTGTTTGGTAGGAGGAGATTTGTGGGTAGATTTTCATGCTGAATTTACCAAAAGGAAAAATATTAAATATAATAAAAAACCTAAATGTAAAGAGGTTAGAGGGGTATATTGAACAAACATAATGGAAATAATGAAAAATTTAGCAAAACCTATTTCCAAAAGATTTCAAAAATCCCTTCAAAAACCTCTACAATAATCTACCAAAACACTAATCTCTACAATAATCTACTCCTACCAAACACTAGATGGCTTTCATGTTTTTTTCGAAATCCACATAAAGCTCTACAATGAACTTTACCAAAACCCCTTTAGACTTTCAAGACATTCTTTGCTGTCAATATAAGTGTATCATTTTCCTTCTTCTGTTTGTGATTCACAATGCTGAAAATTGTTCTTGTTGTTATCTTCACTTTTCCTTTCCTGTTGTCCTTTGTTTTTGGTACTTCCATTAATCTTCTGTTTCATTCGTTATGCATCTGTTCAGAGCTACATCACCACCATCTTTTGCGTTGGAAGTTTTTGTTCAGTGTGAAGGTGATACAAGATTTAGGCGTCTTTGTCAACCTTTTCTATATTCTCACTCTTCATCGAATGTGCTAGAAGTTGAGGTAATTTATGCTCTCCTTGAATTCCTGGCTGGTGGCTCTGATATTTGCTGTCCTGTTAGCTAATGCTTTCCGCTGTCACCAATACTTTGTTTCAGTTTTTATCTCTTAAGTTACAATGTGATAAATTGATGATGGATAGCATTCATAATCTTTCTCATTTATGAAAGCATCTGCAATAGAGAGATACCTGGAGTCTCTTCAAATTGAAGCTAGCAAAGTATTCAGACCATGTACAATGGTGGATGTTTTACCAAAATTTCTCAACCCCCTCTCCGCCATGTCAACTTATATAAAAACGCTATTAGGCTCTATGTGCAGAGACAAATAAATTATAAATACTAAAAAAGCAAAAAAATTGTCAAAATGTTAATATCTTGATTATAAATCAGCATAAAAAAATTTAACAAAAATATTCGACAACAAGAAAAACAATGGCCATTGATTAGATCCAAATCCAACAGCCCACATGCAACTCCTCTACACCTCATGTGGCAAAAGGATGTTTGGACCACAGCAAAAAAACCGATGCAGTTGTAATGGTATTTGGGGAAAAAAAACTGTTTTCCAAACAAGCTTCTATGCTTTCTCTCTCTCATCATATTTATTTTTACATATTTCTTACTTATGCCACACACCGTTTTTTAAGATATTTGCTGCTTTACTTTTGAAAGTTTATTAAATTTTAGTTTTAGAAATCACCAATGTAGGTGGTCTCAGAAAAAGTAAAGTTAGTAAGTTGCTTGATTGAAGAATAGTCTTGTGAGTGCTGAAATGTCAGTTTGAGAACTCAGTTTTCATTTTCTTGATAAGTATTAGGAAATTTGAAGTCTCTTAAAAATTGGGTTTGGCTATGCCCTTAGTCTACTGGAATAAATGATCTGTCCTTGGGAAATATAATTCTGTTAGAGTACTACCTGCTACTGCATATATAAATGTACATTGTTTTTTCTTGTTTCCTTTCATCATACCCATAAAATATCTCTGTAGAAATATGTGCTGGTTTATAATTTGCCAATGTTTGCAGGCAGTTGTAACTAACCATCTGGTAGTGAGAGGGAGCTACCGTAGCCTAAGCTTGGTCATATATGGGAACACCGCAGAGGACCTGGGGCAGTTTAGTTTAGAATTTGATTTAGATAGCTCTTTGACTAATCTTGTATCATCTACCGAGACAAAGCTAGATGACCTGCTTCCTCTACTGCATGAAAGAAATCAAAAGGTTGAGGATTCTACTTTGTCCTTGAAGGCATTGCCACCATTGGTTCCTCCATCTGATGTTTCTACTGAGATAAGACAGTTTCTACAATTGGTGTTTAAGATTTTGGACATTTCAGATCTAGGTGATTTTGTCCATACAGTAGTTGCTACTGTATGTTCTGTAGCAGCTTCTTTCTTCACAGAGGATATGTTTACAACAGGAAATGATATGAAAAAGTTCAAAAGTAACAGTAATGAAGGGCCTCATTTAATTTTTGTTGAAGCTGAAAAGACTCTACTAGACCATTGTAAAGACCTTCATGATGCAGGGCGCATATGTGCTGAATTTTTGTTGGACCGTAGTTTTCTTGAATCCGATGCTGAGTTGGCTACATCCAAACAATTGGTGGATGCATTATTCCACCACTTCCAGTTCAATGGAGGATACCCATTTGGGCCATTTGCAAGACATCCACAACTATCACAGGTAATATTACATCCTTCTAATGCTAGTTTATATGAATTTTAAACTATATTACACAATAGTACCATCATGTACTAGAAATTTGGTTAAAGATGAGGGTTATTTATTTAATGTTCTTATCTACATCTTGTTTTGAAATTAATGGCAGAAATTTCCCGGGACAATAATTTTCTGTAGTTATTATCAGTTAAGGTGTATTTATCTTTATTGTGGATTCTTGTTGTAAAATGGTTGATGCTTCCTTGGGGGTTACGTTGACACAATATCACTGTCTTGGGCTGGTCAAAGATTTCTAGGATTTTTTTGTTAGGAGATGGGAATATTGAATTCACATCTTTGTATTTGTTGAGAAAATATGACGTATCCTATGATCTAGCCTCTGCTTTTCAGTGTCTTAACTAACAAACACTTTTGTTTATTGAAAGTAGTAGTAGTATCTGCACCACTAGATATTTGTTTTTGAAAATTTTCCAATGAAATACTATTCTTATCTTTATCGTGGATTCACAATGTTACTTTTCTGGTGCTTTTGTTATGTTTTTTTTGTGCTAGGAGTCAAAAAGTGAAAATTAAAGGATAAAAACCCGAGTGCAAGAACCTTTGTAAGCAGCCAATTTGAGTAATACCCATAATTTGTAATTTAGTTTAATATTCGAGTCTTACAAGCTGTAGCTCCTTTTATGATAGACAAAAATAAATAATCTGCTTCCAACTAAATGATAAAATTCAGATGATGGAAAGAAACATGCAAAAAGTGGAGGATATGTGGAACTACCAAATGAAAAGTTATATTTGATGAAGGGGCATCTGGATTTCAAATCTAGATCTTTGGGTGATTATGTTTGGTTAAGTAATCATTTACTGCAGTTCAAGTTGATATTAAGCTTTTGTTGTATAATATATAAATAACTGTTCTTTTGGGTGTGTGCTTCAGCATCGCGATGCACCTATGGTTTATTGTTTGTTCAGAGTTTTGGATGTTGATTTTTTAAAATTCAGTTGAGAGTGCTCTTTATTCAGTTCCAACTTCACTTCTTTTCCATTCCAGGGTCAAACCATAATGTTGTGGCTGAGCTCAGTACTTCTATTGTGCTATGGGAAAGAGGGTTGCTTTCACTTTGTTAATGGTGGGGGAATGAAGCAGGTGACTTGTCTTCTTGGTGATGAGTCGCATAGCTCTACTGCTTCTACATTGGCGATACTTGGTGTTTTTGGGCAAGCTACACGGTTTTCAGTTGGATGTGAAGGCTTGTTAGGTTGGTGGCCTCGTGAAGATATAATTGTTCCTTCTGATGCCAGTGAAGGTTATAGTCAGTTGCTGAAGCTATTGATGCACAAAAACGGCTATGATGTTGCTTCTCTTGCAACGTATATCCTTCATCGCTTGCATTTATATGAAGTTGTATCACGATATGAGGTTTATCACTGTATGCCCTTCTTGGATGCCTATAATGTTTTTTTCCCCTCTTCTGGTTCTCATCGGTTTTATATGACAGTGTGCAGTGCTCTCTGTGCTGAGAGAAATCTCAGGTGCAAATAAAGTCACACATCTAGCATGTGATGTATTTATGAATCTTAGATCACAGCTTAAGAAGATAATGGTGAGTTCAGTGTTCAATTATTGTTTCTCTCTGTTGGATTTTGAGTTTCTTGTTCCCTTCTCTTTTCTGTTTGGGTTTTTGTACTTCTGTTTTAGCGTGTTTGTGTAGCTTATTTACTAGTGTTAAAACAGAAACTGGTGAGCTCATTCAGACTGGTAGAGGATCCTTCTCCTGTTGCATCTGCCAACCGAATGTTGCTTATTGGACAAACCGAAGGACTATTGTCCTATAAGGCAACTAGCAAATTGATTGCATCTTCAAGCTGCTGCTTCTTGAATCAGGACATTGACTCAAACTTGTTAGCACTCCTGAAGGTATTTTTACCAGTTAGTTTTTCTGTGTGTACATCTGCCTCTGGGTTTTTATATATATCTGCACATGGAGACTCAAACTCACCCTTTAGATGCATATTTTGTTAGGATCCGTGATGCATACTTTGGTCAACAATTATTGTTTTAGTATCTGAATGCGATTGGTTTTGTATAACATCTAAGTGGTGCTTCAGTTGCCCGTGCTGTCTAGTATTGCCCTTCATTATTCTTACTCCTTAGATGCTCTTCGCTTTTGGACTCAGTGCTTCAGTTGCCGGTGCTGTCTAGTATTGCTCTTAATTATTCTTACTTCGTAAATGCGATTGCTTGCTGCTATACTTTGACATCAGTTTTGTGCTTGGTTTATTTTCATTAATTTCTGTTGCAATAGACGTTGGTCATGCTCCATTTGGGAATCTGAGCTTATTAGAGCCGAAACTTATTGGTCGCCGTAGCCAAAGTTTATTGGGCGGCTGAAATAGGTACCTGGTTGAAAAAGCTTATCTTTTTGATAAGCTTGATGGCTGTTTGGGAGAATGGAGCTTATTGGAGCTTATGCAAGTGTAAAATTACCAAAACAGTTTATTCTTTAATTTAAAATCAATTTTTTACAGGGTTGTTTTGGTTATATATATTCCATAAGCTTTGTAAGCTTCCTTCATATAGCTTATGAAATGAGAATAATTTAAGCTTCCATAAGCTAACGTAATCTCTCAAAAGCTAGGGCTCCCAAACAACCAAATCGTAACTTATGTTTTTTTGCCCATAATCTTCATATACTTCATAAGCTTCCTTAAGCTCCTAATTTGAGGCTCTCAAATGCACCCCATATGGGTGATTAGGTGTGCAGTATAAGAAAAAGTGAATTGTGTCCGATTGGTTGTGAATTCCTTTTATAAGCAACACACATTTCAATCACTCATACCCCATATGTTGTTTCATTGTTTCTCTTATTTGTCTTGCCTGATGGATTCCCTTTTTTATTGTGTTCTTTCTTCTTACGAGTCTGTAACAGTTGCCCTGTATTCTAAAAACAATGAGCAATTAAATGGTTTCCCCTTGCTTGTTGTACTTTCCAGATGATTTGAGCACACTAAGCACCACGCTTTGTCTTTCCTGTTTTTGTTGTTTACAAAAGAAATCATATGGTATTATATTATTTTTGTGGTTCTCGAGGTGTAGTTTTCTTTTTCCATTGCCAATGGTCTTGATTTTATGGTATTCAATGTCCCCTTTGGTTAAGTTGGCATATGCTTAATATGATTTTTTTTTGCCTTTTTTTTTATTTATAGGAGAGGGGATTCCTTCCATTATCAATTGCACTCTTGTCTTCATCGAAGTTGAGGGCGGGAGTGGGACACCACACTGATATTTTTGCCGATATCATATTATCTATTCAAGCAACAACTCTTCTACTACTTTTCAGTCGTTCAGGTCTCTCATTTCACTTTGTTTACTTCAAATCTGTCATATTAATTCATTCAGGTGACTTAAGAGATCTCTTTGATTTTGGCAGGGTTGGTTTTCTTGCTGCATAATCCTGAACTTTCCTCTTTACTGACTTGTGCATTGAACGAGGCAGAAAATTTAAATAAAGATGAATGTGTTCCTCTTCGGTATGGGTATACACTAATATCCAAAGGGTTTCTATGTCGTCCACAAGAAGTTGCAACGAATGTGGAGATGCAAATGAGAGTGGTATGTGCTGTATTTAGAAAGATTGTTGTCTTTAATTGTACCCAGCTATCGCTTCATACTCTTGAATGACATGTTTAAGCATGGTAACTCATTTTTGACTATGTTATTGTTATTAGGTAAAAGGTATTGCACGCCTGATGATCTCAAATCTGCATGCTGAGGAACTTCTCTGGGTACTTTGGGAGCTTTGTGCACTTTCCAGGTACGGATTTTTTCCATCTGTTTTTTAATTTTCTATACTGTATTGATGCTCAGATAATCCATGTATTGTAACTGAAGCATTTTCTCTTCAAATTGCCTTATGGTCCAACTTCTGACTTTTATTATGGGTAGTTTAAGGTGCTTCAGTTGAACATGATCAATCCAATGATGCATGATTTTAGTATTGAGCTACCTTGCCTTCTGCTCTTTCATCTGATACTATTTGATTATTTGAGATTCCTTCAGTGCTCTAAAAGGCGCACCTTAGGCGCAAGGGGTCCTATGCCTTCATACACACAGGCACAGCCCCTTTAAAGAGGCGCAGCCTAGACGCCCCAGGTGCAGGAAGGCGCGCCTGTTGGCGCATCCCTTCTTTTTTGGTACAAAATCAATAAAAAATATTTTTTTCCGTAAATACTTTGTCCTATCTTCAAAAATATTTACATTACTGATTAGGTAAATACATATATATATATATATAGATAGATAGATATTAATGGAACTCCTTAAATGATAAAATCATTCCTGTAATCACATATTGTCATAATTTTCTGAATCACGGCTTCTTTTAATTAAACTTTCTTCTATTCTTCTCCTTTTCCTGAAATAATTTACCGTTTCACATCCATCTCTCTTTCCATCCAACCCTCAGATCTTAACTGATAAACTCTTCGGCTGTAGCCCTTTGCACAATCTGCATTTGCTAAAAGAACTATATTCTTTCTACTTCCTAGTTCATATTTCTTGCTTGTTTTTGTTGTTTTTAACCTACCATGTTATTTGTTGAGCAATTGAACTTTGTTTTCGATTTAATATGAATTTAGGTGTTCTGCTAAAATAATTTCAAAGAAGCGTCAACCGCTCCTAGCTCCAGGGGCCCCTGGAGCTAGGAGCGGTTCGTGCCTTTTAGAACACAGGATTCTTTTCTTTCAGATACTAAGATCATCACTCGTGGCATTTCAACTATTCTCATGGTCTTGGTCTGTTTTCATGAAGTTGTACTGTTACATCCAAGATTCGTTTTCCTTGTCCAGTTTAGCATTTAGAAAGACATCTTATGCAAACTTGCTTAAGAGTGATAAAATGGGACTTCTTTGAACCTCTTGGAGATTCTCATAAACCTCCTTTATGATGCAGTCTTACACAATGAATGCATGCTCATATTATTTATGAGTTGATTTTATTGTTATTATTTTTTGTTACCTATTACTTTCCTTGCTAAATGTTATGACTAATCTGCAGGACTCCATGTGGCCGTCAAGCTTTGTTGACTATTGGACATTTTCCTGAGGTGAGAATTTACATATTCAGGGTGGATAGTATTGCTATGACTTGTGAGACACTAAAATGTGTGATTAACTGATTATTAGACTTAGCAGTGTACATAGCATAGCTTTGGCTGAAGTGAAAGTCTTCAGTATGCATCATGAGTAGACCGGTTGGAGTCAATTTGCATTTTAGATACTTACAGCATAGCTTTGGCTGCTCATTGCCGTATGAGCCACATATTATTAATCTCTAAGAGGCTTGGATAAATTTATTTCAAGAGGCATAACCACATTAGTGCCCAAGGCTGTAGAATAAGATATGCCAGCACCCTTTTAGTGACAGTCGTATTGAGTCTTGTTTGTTGTTTGGATGTGCTGCATGGACACTATTGTGGGTCAACATATTTTTGGTACTCCAGTACTCCATAATTTATACTATACCTTCAATCTTTGTCTGAATATCCTGTCTAACTTTTAATCTTTAGGCCATTTTAGTGTTGATTGAAGCATTGCGGTCTGCTAAAGAATCGGAGTTAGTAGCCTCGAGTTCTGGTATATTTGTTTCTACTGCCTTCAGCTTTGTTAATTGAATTCTGGTACTATCATATTTGACATTAACTGCTTTTATTTTTCAGGGACACCTCTAAATCTTGCAATCTTCCATTCTGCTGCGGAGATCTTTGAGACCCTTGTTATGGATCCAACTTCATCTTCAATTGGTTCTTGGATAGATCATGCAACAGAACTCCATAGAGCTCTTCACTCTTCCTCTCCTGGGTCTAACAGAAAGGATGCTCCAACACGACTTTTGGAGTGGATAGATGCTGGAGTTGTGTATCATAAAAATGGGGCTCTTGGCCTTTTACACTATACTGCTGTGTTGGCATCTGGGGGCGATGCTCATATAACTCCAACAAGCATTTTAGTATCAGATTCTATGGATATTGAGAATGCAGAAGGAGATTCTTCGAATGGCCCTGATGCAAATGTGGTAGAAAATCTACTTGGAAAACTTGCTTCTGATAAGTCCTTTGAGGGCGTTGCACTTCGCGATTCTGCTGTGGCTCAGTTGACAACAGCGTTACGGATTCTGGCTTTCATTTCAGAAAATTCGGTATGTTAAGTGCCTGGTTTTTCTTTTTAATAGTTTGAAGTTTCTATTTATGGCATCTGCTTCCTATTTGTAAGTGTCAACTGTTTGCTTCATCTTTTGCTAATAATGCTGAATCTGAAAAATATGAGTTTTGAAAAACTTAGTGTTGCAATAGTGTACATCTTAAGGTTTCAGTCTTGCAAATACTAGGAATCCTTTCTTGCCTTCCTGTTTTGTTCTATGATTATTTTCTGTTTGTCTGCTTTTTTGATACAAGAACATTCATCATCCTTACTACACATGACTGGTGTAGGACATGGCTGCTGTTATTTACGATGAAGGTGGTTTGAAGGTGGCTTATGTGGTCCTCCTCAACTGCAGACTAATGCTTGAAAGGTCCTTTAATAACTATGGTAAGTGATGGTGTTGTCACGCTTTGGTAATCTCTAATATGTTTTTTCTTGGTTTATGCTGTCACAGAACTGTTTTGGTAAGAAAATCTTGGACATACTTTGGCCTTAAATAATTATAGTTCCTTTTTTTACAGTAAATAAGAGGAACTTTTCTAGAGTCTGCTGTTCATTCTTTTCTCTGTGCATATCACACAACATCTAATTACAGCTTCCGGAGTTATGCTATAACAAGAAAAAAAAACTGTGTTGATCTCATATGCGTGCACTGAAATTGTTTGAATTAACTAAAGGACATAGTAGCTGAAAAATAATACGCCTAGCCTCGTATCACCTAAATGAAAATTTTCTCTGTCTCGTTCTGTTGCTGTGCAAGGATAGTTTTTTCATACAGTTTTGTTTTATCCCTATGATTCATTGATCTACATTATCTGGATTTATTGTCAGCATCAAAAATTTGTTTTTTAATTGCATCCTTAGCAGATTTTTGAGTGTTAGATCTTTTCCCTCTGGATCAGATTACCTTGTGGATGAAGGCACAGAGTCCAATTCTACCTCAGATTTGTTGCTGGAACGCAACCGTGAGAAGTGCCTTCTGGATATTTTGATTCCCACACTAATGCTTCTTATAGAACTGTTGAATACACTAAAGGTTAGTTGGAGTTTGTTTTTCTCCTTAAAGTTTTGTTATTCAGTGTATTTGATTCAGCTACTCTAAAGCAGCAAAAACTTGCGTGCTTTTGATTAATGATGTCACTTAGGTCTGCTGTTTCACCTTATTGGTCTTAGATTATTATTATGGATCTTGTTTCGTATAGAGTGTCTTTTGGCACTTATTGGAGCTTGAAAGTGCAGGCTGTCAGTCTTGCCCATCCCCATAACCCCTACCCTGCCCCAATCCGAGAACAGACTTAGTAATTTTTTTCATTGTTTCTCTTTATTTGAGATATAAGCGTGGAACACATATAAAATTACAGTGCATGATTTTCATTCTTTGGGAACTATAGCTACCCAGGAAATTGAGCGCAGGGAAGTTTTAGGTCGTTCCTGCTTTGAGTGAAATGCTATTTTGCAGCTTGCCCTGAGAATTTTGGTGTACTTTCTGTTTAGATTAGACTTGAAGTAGGGCACTATAGATAATAGTAACATATGAACTTTTGCATCCTACTTCAGTATGCTGTGCCTTATCTTGTGATGTATGATTCTTTTTCCTGTTTCATATTCTCTATGAGATTTATATAAGTTGTTAATTTTTGTGGCCATCTTGAAACTAGCACCATCCATTCCCTTTTGTTTTGTTGCACGTAACAGGTTCTTGGCTAGTGAAAACAGAATGAAACCCTAAATCACCTTCCCATTGCCACAGCATATGCTTCCCTACTGTACAAAAATCTTATTCCTCACTCATTCCACTTTGTCTTCTATAGAAACTGATTTGCGACAACATTGACAAGTTGAGACCTATGTTACCCGAAATGATTTTGAGATTGCGTGTCAAGGTTCTGAGAAGGTGCGAAACAAGAAACTCTCCAAAACGTTTACCATTTTGTTGACTGGTGAACTGAGGGAACGGAACTCTCTGAGAAAGAGGGATACATAAATGGAAATGTGGGGAACATTTTTATGGGGTCTTCCGGTTCGAATTCCCGCCTGCTCTATGTCTCTTGCTCCATTTTCCACTCTTGTCTCCCTTGTACGATATCCCATCTACGAATCTTCGGCGCTGGCTTGTGGTGGACCTTCACCGCCTATCAGTTCTTCTCAACCATCTGTGAAACTTGAAATCGACCCCTCTTAGTATCCCATCTACGAATCTTTGGGGGGATTTATTTGTTCCTAGCTGTATTGTGTCCATATGATATTATGGGGGCTACAAAGCTAATTTATGGCTACATATTTTTAACATGTGAAATTATGAATTAGTATTGTCTGAATTAGAATCATTTAGACCTAACGTACATACATAACAAATATATTGTTGATAAAAAATTTAGTCTTTATATAAGTTTTAGTGATAAGTATCCACTTATCTTATTTAGACCTATAAAATAATATATAATTTGAGGTTGTTTCTAGACGTATCGTTTCCTATATTATTTTGGTCCTGGGGTTTCTTAATATGCAAATCATTTCCATTGACAGATCTCTCTGAGGTGTATCCTATTACGTAATGATTTCTATCAAACTCTATTCCAGTTTCCTAAAGGTTTAAACTGTAGTATACTCATGAGCTCTATATGTTCTAGGAACTGTCGAAGTTCAATTTGCAATTTGGTGTAATTTTAGCAGTTGAAATAGAATACTTGATAGCTGTTCTATATGAACTTTAACCAAATATGAGAGTTTAGCTATGGGTGTGTTCGGCGTGTATTATTCGATAGCTTTTTGTGTAGATTTTTCATATTTTGAAAGCTTTTGTTTTGGCATGTGGAGATTATTTCCAAGATTAGCTTTTTGTGGAGATTCACCCTACAAATCTACCCATAAATCTACTTTTACTAAACACCAATTAGATTTTTTTATTAAATTTACATGTTTTACAAAACCTTTCAAAAAACTACACAAAAAGCTTCGACCATCCAAAAAGCTGGCCATACTGAACAAGGCCTACATCTTCTACTGATGAACAGTGCTATGGATTAACAGTGGAAATATTACTGTTAATTAATTCTGAGACCTCTTGTTTGTGGTTCAAAATTCATTTTCTTCTAATTATAGTCAAGTGAACCCTTTCACAATATGCATTACATGTAGATACTGTTGTTTAAAGTTCATGCTCTTTAGCAGTTTCTCATACTAACGGATTCTAAATCTTATCTTTCTAATAGGAGGCGAAGGAACAGCATCGGAATACCAAATTGATGAATGCTCTTCTGCAATTACACCGTGAATTAAGGTCACATTCAACATACCATTTGTTATACTTGCATTTCTAGTATATTTAGTAGATTTGAATACAAATGGATATTTGCAGCCCAAAATTGGCCACTTGTGCTGCTGATCTCTCATCCACCTATCCCGAGTATGCACTTTCACTGGAAACAGTCTGCCATCTTATCGCTTCAGCTCTTGCTTATTGGCCTACACTTGCTTGGGCACCGGGTCTTTTCCATACTCTTCTTGATAATGTCAACCCTGCGTCTTTGCTGTCTTTGGGCCCAAAGGAAGCCTGTAGCTTGGTTTGTTTAATGGTATGCAACATTGCAATTTCCTTTGTTTTTTCTTTTGTATATTTGGGAGTTACAGTTTATTTTCTGGAAATGTTCTTATTAAGTCTTATTTCATATGTTGAAAGTTGGTTCTGTTTTGTTTACATATCAATTATGTATTGTTAAATTAAAGATTATCTGATATCTTTTTGTCTTCTGTGATAGAATGATTTCTTCCCTGAAGAAGGCATTTGGCTTTGGAAGGATGGGATGCCTTTGCTAACAGCTCTTCGGTCAGTAGCTATTGGGTCAATATTGGGGCCATATAAAGAGAGAGAACTTAATTGGTACTTGGAGCCAGTGCACACTGAGCAGCTGATTTCACAACTGGCACCACATACTGAAAAAATTGCACAAGTTCTATTCCGCTATGCTGCTAGTGTATGTATCCATCACATGATTATATGCTTATTCTTTTTACAGTAAACACATTTATTTCTGTTCATTTCTCTTCTTCGGGGATGGACCCCGTTAAGTGGCCTCAAATTCTGTTTTTTTTTTTTTTTTTTTTTGGGAATCGTGGTCACCGTTAACACTCTTCATTATCCGTGTTTCAATCAACAGACCTTGTCAGTCATGCAAGATGTTATTCGAGTATTTATAATTCGTATAGCATGTCAAAGAGTCGAACTGGCTGGTATGCTGGTGCGACCCATTATATCATGGATTCTTGATCATATGCCCGAACCTCTCTCTCCAGCAGAAACTGACACTTACAAGGTATGGTATAAATTTGTTGTCATCTGATTTTCAAATGTTCTATGTTTGTGCATCTTCTCGCCTGATTTTTGGTTCGTTTTAGGTTTACAAATTACTCGACTTTCTTTCTTGTTTGCTGGAGCATCCACTTGCCAAGGTATTTTCAGCATTATGTTACTCATTCCTATTTTCTTCAATAGCTAGATGTGATTCTCATACATTTCTTCAACACTAGGCATTACTTTTGATGGAGGGTGCTGTTCCAGTGCTGATGAAAGTTCTTCAGAGGTGTTCCTCTGCCGGTGGGGCTCTGTTTAGAAGTTCTGCCAAGTCTGGGTTCGGCTTGTTCTATTGCTGCCTGCCAGCACTGAAATCTATTTCATTGATCTGTGATTCTGAATCAGCAGTACAATGTTCGGGATCCTATGATAGGTCTGTACCTTACGTTTTTCTACATCAGATGTGTAAACAATTTATATGTGATTATAAATGGTGGAGTATGGACATCAGTGCTAATCTAGTGCAACATCATATAAAATTTCGATAAATCAGCAGTTTTAGTGATCATTCTAATTCTACTTGCTATGCCTACTGGTCTGTTATTGCGTAAGTTTAGACGTTCACATCCCTCATTCTGGTATGTGGCATCTATTCTTATTTTCTCTGTGTAATTTATTACTGTTTTGGTTAGACCATTGTGTTGCATATGGGCAAGTAATGAGATCTCGAGGGTGTTTTGTAGAGTTTATTGTGTCGCTTTTTTATTTCGTTTTGTAAAACATGAAAGCTAACTAGTGTTTGGTAGTATAGTTTATTTGAGAGATTAGGATTTTAGTAAATTATTGAGTAGATTCCTAAAGAGGTTTTTGGAGGCTCTTAAAAATAGCTTTCAGAGGTTTTTCATTAGCTTTTATTTTTGTTGTCAAATATACCCCTTCAAACTTCAATGCATCTAGACCTTTTTGTTAACATTCTTCCTTTTGCTAAATTCACCATAAAAAATTCTTCCCACAAAGATCCACCTACCAAACACTAGCTTGATTTTTCGATATTTTTGCATATTTTGCCAAACTACTCAAAACTCTACCAAAAAAACTACCCAAAAGCTAAAGCTACCCAAAAATCTAAAACTACTAAAAAAGATTCCGTTACCAAACACATCTCCCGTCCTCACAAAATCTCGTAATGAAATTACGTGAAAAATCCGAAATGGTAGGAGTTGCTCTAGACAAGAGTCCGAAGTGAGGATTTGCATTAGCAAAATGGAGGATGGGGAAACATCAAAATGTGAATGAAAACTTTTGTACCTGGCAGGGTTTTTCGTTTCCTCTTCTGGCAGGGTGTTTTGTTTCCTCTTGTTTGTCCTATTTGTTTGGAGTGCATCGTGAGGATTTTCCAGATTGTTGTGCTGCAGTGTGTACTTATTTTTGGGTGCACTCATGGTTTATCAGTGCCTGATGCATTGGTCTGTAAAAGGAGTTGCCGTGACCAATGTTCAACAAGGTTGGAGCTTACGCATGCAATCTTCATTATCAGGGGTTTCTGTGACCCATGTGCAATAAGGACAGCCGTTCCTTAATAATCTATGCCCTTCTATATTTTCCGTAATAAATAAGTGAATTTGTAGTAAATTCATATAGGTATGAATTTGAACATGTTATGGAGGTTAGAGGATTCTGTATCGATGATTCCTTATGGTTTGTTTTCGTTTGAGAGGCAATAAATGTCATCCATGTCATCCATGATGTTGCCTTGGTGGGACGTGGATTCTTAAGCTGACTGTGGAAATCCCACCAAGATCTATCATTTGTGTCTCTTATCAGTTTGCTAATCTCTAAGCATTTTCTTTTTGCAATCACTTCTTGTTCCTTTGTTTTTTGTTTTTATTCTATGTTTTACTCCGTGTGGAATGAACTTCTTTATACTACCGCAAGTAAACTCCTTTTTTGTTTATTGTTTAGGCAAAAATGCAAGTTGAATGCTGAGGATTCTACTTTGATATTTCACCAATTGTTTAAGCTGTGTCAGGTACCATCCTGTTTTTATTTTTTTAAATCTTGTGATTTGGAATATCTTCCAAGAAAGCTAGGAAACATTGTCAATGTGCACCTAGCCTCTTAAAAGAGGGAGTAAATTTTACTGTGCTTAGTTTGTTGATGACATGATAAGTATGTTTAAAATGTTTGATTTTGTGATGACTGATTTCTATTTCATTCTTCAATTTTTTTTAATATAATTCTAGATTCTTCCGGTTGAAAGGGAATTGGCTGCTTGCTTAGGGGCATTCAAAGAACTGACGTTTTCTGCTGAAGGTCGGAGAGGTTTGCTTCAAGTTTGCCTGCATAATCAGTCCAGTAGCATTGATAGTGATCAAGTGGTAAGAGAACATGAAAGTGATGGAAGCGGTAACTTTAGCAACGCTTACTGGAGCAAGCATCCTCTGCTGTGTTGTTGGATTGTCTTATATAAATCAGTTGAAAAGGAGGGCTTGTCAAAATATGTAATTGAAGCACTTCATGCCCTATGTTTAGGTGCTCTTAAATTTTGCATTACAGGGAAAAGGTGAGATTTGCTCTAGCATGACCGTTTTGTCTTGCTGAATTCCATGTTAGATGTTGGCTCTGCATTTATCTCTCAGATATCATATAAGTGTTATAGATAGCATATGAGAGTCTTCTTATTAAAGGCTGACCTCTTCTAGACATAAGTCTAAAACAAAACCTCTTCGCTATTGTTATAGATAGCATGACTAGCATCTGAAGACCAAAATCAGTGCTCTGGATCATCTACGTGCTTTTATATTATCATCTAAATGATTTTTTAGGGTGATTTTATCAAGTTATACAATGCCCTGTTTTTGGTGTTTGGACAGCTTTATGATTGATTGAAAATGATGTTGATATTTATGGCTAGGTTTAATGAAGATAGGGTCGCCTCGTTGAAGTATCTGTTTGGGCTTTTCTACGATACAAGTGGAGCAAATTCTGAGCAGGAGGAGCATATGAAGTATATCCACCAAATGTATACTCTATTGCATTCGAAGTTTACTGGTGATGAGGATCTGCCTCATTCTGTTACAAAAGCAACTTTGCAACAGGTGTGGCTTATAACATTATTAACCTTTTCAAAGTTTGTGTTTGTGTTCTTTTCTTTCACCACTACTTATCCAGCCATTCTTCCTTGTGTATGCCTCCTATGTGAAGGTTTTGGAGTCATCGAGGTTGCTCTCACAGTTGATGCAAGAAGAGCAAATTGACATGACTCAAATGGATGATAGTTTATCTTGTAGAGACATGGATATCTTGATATCCAATGCCCCCCGTTCTTCAAGGAAGCGGGTTTTCAGAGATAGCTGTGCCAGGAAAGCTCAGAATGACTTATATTTTGGAGAATTAGGAGAAGAGTTCCAATGGGAATGTCCTGAGAACTCGCGTAACAGATTATCTCAGGCAGGTGCTCTTGGAAAGAGGAAAATATCATCATCAGATGCATCGGGCAGGCATGGTAGAGGTGATAACTCCCCTAACGAAGTTCCGAGTATGTTCTCACGTGGTTCAGGGCCGTCGGCGGCTTCTTCTGGCCCAACTAGAAGGGATACCTTCCGACAACGCAAACCGAACACCAGTAGACCACCTTCAATGCATGTAGATGACTATAATGCTAGGGAAAGAAATGCTGATGGAACAGTCAACTCTAATGTAATTGCAGTCCCACGAATGGGATCTTCTAGCGGAAGGCCTCCATCAATCCATGTGGATGAATTTAATGCTAGACAAAGGGAGCGTCAAAACACCGTTGCCATGGCAGGTTCAGAGACTGTATCCCAAGGAAAAATTGTTCCTTCTCCAATTTTAACAAATGCAGAGAAATCTAATAAACCGAAGCATATGAAAGTAGATCTTGATGACGATCTACAGGGTATAGATATAGTCTTTGATGTTGAGGAGTCAGAGACTGATGATAAGTTGCCATTTCCTCAAGCAGATGACATTGTTCAACAAGCTGCATCTACTACAGGGGACCAAAGTCCCCCAAGGTCAATTGTCGAAGAAACTGAGAGTGATATTAATGACTTGGGGACAACAGTGGCATCAAATCGTGATGACAATACCCAAAGCGAACTTTCTTCTAGAATGTCAGTATCACGACCTGATATGCCACTGACTCGTGAACCGAGTATTTCTTCGGATAGGAAATATCTTGAACAGCCGGATGAAAAGAGAATGTCTCTTGGCATCCCGCATATGGGTTCTGCTGCTGCAAATGTTGATGTTGCTACTGCAACACAGGGACAAGTATTGGCTGATTCAAGGAGGCCTCCCCCTACTTTTTATCCACATAACAATGTACATCAAGCTAATCAACCACCACTACCTCCAACGCTACCACCACCTACTATCTCACCAGTACGGTCCCTGGCCCCCGATCCTGTCCGAGCTCCATCATACATCAACTCCATGGCAGATATGCAACAGCCTCTGCATTCTTCTTCATATCATGTAAGTGTGTACTACTTGGTTTACAATTGCGTCTTGCTATTGAGTTCATCAATGTTAATGGATGTCATTATTGTTTTGCAGGTACAAGAACATCAGGCTTCATTTAACAACATCCCGACATCATATTCAAGGACGGCACGCTCCTCGCCTGGCGGTCCAGCCAGGTCACTGCCTCCACTTTCTTCAACCCCACCTCCCTTTCTTGGAAACCCACATACAATGCCGTTACGCAATTCTACTCAATATGGCAAGCTATCTATCGCAAAACCAACTGAGAGTTTGCAGCCCGATGATGCTCAATTTGGCGGCGTTATGCCATCAGGATCCGGACATTCATATCAATCCGTACCTAATGCTACTTTCAGTAGGCCATTAGCTCTGCCTAGTGCAATGCATGGAAACATTCCAGCACATCAGCAGTTTGATAACCTTCCTAATATTTCTCTGAACAATCTAGCCTCCCAAACTTCCTTACAATCATCAATACAACCACTTGGCCAGTTGCAGCCTTTACAGCCTCCACAACTTACTTTCCCTCCTCAATTATCTCAGTATCCAAGACCAACAGTTCAGGGTTTGCAACAAATGGATCAAGGAGGGATTACACTGCCTCAGCAAATGCTACAACAATCACAAGTTCACCAACAATATCAAATGTATTATCAACATCATCGGCAAGAAAACATCTCACCACTTCCACAACATCAGCAGCAGGCAGAATACTCTCAGCTCCAAGCTAATCATCAGCAACAAGATGGAGCAGCCCAGGTGCAACAAGATTCATCAATGTCATTACAACAATATTTTAGTAGCCCAGAAGCAATTCAGGTATGTAATATATGTTATAATCTACTGTATGATTACACTTTCGTGTGAATATATTATTAATTATGATGCTTCTGTGATAGTCTTTGTTGAGTGATCGAGATAAGCTATGTCAGCTACTGGAGAAACATCCAAAATTAATGCAGATGCTTCAGGTTTGATGTCTATTCAGACTTCATCTTTCTTGTTCATTGCAAATTGCCTGTGCTACATGTTCAACGCATATGATAATTATTTTGTCAGTTACTATTGAATTTTTTCTTCTTTTTTTTCCGGGGTGGGGGTGTTGGGGGAGGATTTCATTTTTAATGGTTTTCTGTTCTTGCTTGATGGATAGGGTGTCCCTATTCCCTAATGAAATGAACAAACGTTATCCTGATTCTGATTTTGAATAGCCATGCTGACACATATATCTGAAATGCAGCAATGGGTTCCTTGCCCTGAACCTGAGTCATTGACTAATTTTCTTTGGGAGGATGTATGTGGGATGGAAGTTTCACTAATGGTGGTGATCGAGATGATATTTCCTGCCTTGACTCTGTGTGATCTTTCTGGCTTTTCAATTAAATAAACAGCGGACGGACCTTTTATGTTCAGGTTTTAGGAGTTAATCTATGAAAATCTTTGTCTCTTACCTTAGAGACTAACAAGGTGTTAAACTGGATTGCCTGCAAGTAGAATAAGAGGCTTATCAGACAGATATAATAAGTGTATGTAATCTTAGGTTAGAGACTAGCAAGGTGTTAACTGGATTGCCTATAAGTAGACGTTATGACCACCTTGTTGTTTCTGTACTAAATTAGTGTATGCACTCGGGAATTGACGTAATCAGCAAAAATGTGATTGTGTGATTCTGTGGTGTACAGGAAAGGCTTGGGGGGCAATTGTAGGAGCAACTAAGTGGCCATTGTCATTGCTAGTGGATTGCCTGATTCATGGAACAGTTTCTGAGAAGCTGGGAATTTGCAAGTGTGATGAGCATAAGTGGCCATACTTGGCTGTTGCTTCTTATGTAACATGAGATTTTGTTCGGAGTTGGTGTACATTTTTTGAGTAGACATAATTGAGAACCAAAGTCTGTTGAATGTAACTTGATAACCTGCTCACCTACATTACATTTCTTTGTTAAGTATAGCAAAGTTTGGTCATAACTCAATGCTCAGTAGATCCTTAGAGTTGAAATTGCTTGCTGGAAGAGGCAGAAGCCTAGGAGATGTCATTGGGGTTTGTATGTAATGTATAATGAATCGTGTCTTGGCAGATAAGATACCAATTAACAAATTTCAAGCCTAGATTACAATCTGTTGATTGATGTCAAAACCAGTGGTCTGAATAAATAAATGACTTGCCAAATTGTGCACCGTGTATCGTTTTAACTATAATGAGAAAGAAATCACGTCCGCTTGGGCGTTCCACTTCAAACAGGACAACAAATCTCCGGCAGGGACCGAAAACGACAAGATTTTCTTGAAAATATAAGAGACGAATACGAGAATTAATTTAATTTCCTAAATTACAAGAAAAACTAGTCCGTAAAAACTAGTGTCGGACATAGTCAACCTTCTCCGGGGGTTTTTAACTTTCTTCGTGGGATTTTCAAATTTCTCTAGTGTAGGGCTGAGCAGAAGTTGGTCCGAACCGAACCAAAACTACACATTGCGATACAAACCGCAGCTAATCGGTTTGGTTTGCGATTCATCATATTTTGCGTTGCAGTTTACGGTTCGGTTGATGAACGGAACCGCAAAATGCGATCTAAACCGAACCGTAAAAACCGCAACCAACCGCAAAACAGCTAAATGCGGTTCGAACCGCAACACAACGGTTCGGTTTGAGGTCCACATTTTATAGGTTTACGGTTCGGTTCGGTTGCGGTTTGTGCGGGTTTGTATCGCTGCTCAGCCTTACACTAGATATTTAGTTTACAAATATGACAGTCTATTAGCTTAAACAAAAAAAACTTGTTAGCTTAAACATAAAAAAAAACTGGTGCAATAGGGTCAAACACACAAACATTGTGCTTATACAAAAAAATCCTTGTGCAATGGGGCTAAACACACAAACATTATGCTTATGTACAAAGATGTTAGTTCGATTCTCATGTGATATGCTTTACAAGAATGAAAAAAAAAAACAAGGAAGATGGACTTTGCCGGAAATCATAAACATTTATTTCGATTTGTGCCATTCTCGATCATCAAAACATTAGTTTTTTTTTTATAATTTAAAACAAAAATATGAAAAGAAATAGGAAAAAAAAAAACAGAAGTGTTCGTTGGAAAACAAGGAAGATGGACTTTGCCGGAAATCAGAAACAAGTCCTTCGTTAGAATCGACCGTCGCCCTCGCTCTTAGCCCCTCTTCGAAAATGAAGCGTGGCCCATTCAATACGTTATTGGTTTCTTTAAAAGAGGGTTTGGTTTTTGAGTTTTCGTATTTCTGGTTTGATCATTCCATTTTCAACGGCAAAGAAATTAGATCATTTCAAAATTTTAATTCTTAAAGCTCTTTACTTTAGGGCCTGTTTGGTATCGGATGAGGTTTCTTTTTTTACACTGTGGTAGATAGAGATTGTTAGAGATTCTTCCAACAATATTGTCCCCACGAGATTGTTTGTAGGGATTCTTTCTCAAATATAACCTCCAAATAATTCAATCCCTGAGAATTGTTGGATATTCTACAATCTAGTACCAAACAACCGAAAAAATAAAATCTAAGACAACAATCTCTCACCTATTAGACCCGCCTTTGTGATTGCTCCAGCCTTTCCTTCCTGGATGGTGTATGTAGTCGTTTCCTGTGACACGTGTGAAGGTTGTTTAGGATAGAAGAGGATGAATTCAGAGATATTTTGAGCTATAAGATTGAGATACGATGTTAGCTTTCAAGTTTGTGGATATTATATAGTAAGAAGGGTTTTTATGCTAAAGGGATATCACGAGAGTAGCTAGGAGTTTCTTCACTTGCTCCACGTCGATTCTATAATGTTTTTAGGCCTTTTGTGTTTATATAAATTTAAAGATTCTACAATGTATTTGTTTCGCACCATTCTCGTATGCTTTACTTAAATCCTACTCTGTTTGAACTCTTTCTTTGTAAAGTAAATAGCTTTAAGGATTAAATTTTCGATCTAGTGCACTTTCATTTCGGTTAAACAAAAATATGCAAACCCTCCTTCAAAGACACCACCAGTGTACCGAATGTACCACTCTTGATTCCAACGGGTTTCTGAATTGAGCAAAAACTTTCTTTTCATTTGTCTTAATAGTTTGATGAAAATGGGCACCAAACGGAAATAATGTTGGGCATGAATGAGCCAAAATAACATGATTGACGCAATTTGCAAATTAGTTGTGCACGAATCAACCAAAATGGACAGCATCTTCCAAATACAATTGACCAAAAAATGCACGAATGAAGCAAAACGTGCAACATCATAAACTTATATATTACATTCATAATTACACGATTTGAGAAAATGCAAGAATGAGAAATGCTATAAAACGTGAAAATCATGACTCAATTACTCAAAGACGCAATACTTCGTAAAAAGGCATGAATGAAGCAAAACGTGCGAAGCATAATCATAGATCAACTACATACACAATAACACGAATAGAGCACATAATATATGAATTGACGTCACCATCGAACAAAGTAAATTTCTCAAACGATGAGAATGAATCGTGCACAACTAATCTGACTATATAATGTTACCATAATCACGATTACGGTAATAAAGTGTATATGAATGATTCCCTTATAGAGCCGATCAATATAAGATCTCCGTGCTTTAATTCATCGATCCTTAAGGGTTGAGTTCAAGTGGAAATGGGTTCTGGTTCAAAAATAAGAAAAATCCACAACCATTGAATTAAATAACAATTGTTCAAATATACCCTGTCTTTGTTTAATAAAAATTGCTTAAATATATTCTAAATTGTTCAAATATGTCAATTGTGAAGAGTCGTTAGGTGAATATAAAGGATAAAAATGCTCTAGAAGGGGGGTAGAATAGAGTATGAGAACTTTTCACAAAAACCTATCTCAAGGCTTTGAAACTGATTTCAAAGGCCTTGATGTCGATCTGAGCTCTTTGTGACACACTTTGATTTCAAGGGCTTTGAAACTTATTTCAAGGTCCTTGACTTCTTAAACCTGCAAAACAAAATTAGTAACAATAAAGCAGGATATGGTGCGGAATACAAAAGATCGACACGAGGATATGTTTTACGAAGTTCGGCTCTAAATAGCCTACTGTCTGTCCCAGGGTATAACTGCAGGATCTAACTATCTATTATCAGCTTCAAAGAGTCCTAGATACAACCTAGAAGAAATCCCCTTCTTCTCTCACTGTAGTGCATGCTACGATCTAGCTCCAACTCTTAACCTAGCTATAATTATAGCCTAGTTACTTCGCAGAGTGACACACACTTCGAGTATAACACTCTTTAGATATGTCAATGGAGCTCTCGAGGTTATCTCTCTCTAAGGAATAAAGCTTTTGTATAAAGAGAAAAAGAAAAACTTATTTGATCGAACGAAGATGCTTTGGATCGCTTGAAGACTTTGGATATTTCTGTGTAAGCTTGTGTACCTTCTTCTTCAATTGACATCTTCATTTATAGTCTTCGATGGAGAAGTCTTCTAGCCGTTGTGAAGATGACCGTTGTGGAGGTTTCTTCTTCTCCATGGAAAACACTTCTTGGTTGAGATGAGATAGCCGTTGTAGATCTTCTTTATCTTCTTCATCTCCTTAAAGCACTTTGATTCTTCTTCTCCGTAATCTTCTCACACTGTTGAAGATCTTTGTCTGTTGGGCATCGAGATCTTCAGATTTTGTTGAGATTTGTTGGATGAAGATATTTGAGATGAAATCTTGCGCTTTTGTTGAGGATCTTTGCGAGATCCTATTTGAACCGAATCCTCTAGGCCAAGATCTTCTTGTTGAGCGTATCTTCTTGGAAGATCTTCTTTTTGCTCCTTGGTTGATTTGGTTGGTAGAGATTTGAATTTCTTCCAGCCGTTCTGTCCTTTGAAACTTGTTTCAAGGTTTTGGCTCTTGATCCCTTGAAATGGCTTTCAAGGCCTCCGTGTTGGACTTCTTTAAACTCTGTGCTTGTCCCTTGTATCTGGTTTCAAGGCCTTGCTTGTTACTTGTATCTGATTTCAAGGCCTCTATCGATCCCTTGAAATGCTTTCCAACTGCATACATTTTAGACAAACACCAAACCAAACAAATTAGACATACAATCGATATTTTGTTAGTATAAAAACCGCTTTATTTTTGTTAAGTGTTCCATCATCACATATTCAAATATATATACTCAAGACGGAGTTTTCAAATTGTTCAACTATATGGCTAATTGTTCAACTATATTCGAAATTGTTCAACTATATGACCAATAAATGTTAATTTATATGTCCAATTATTCAAATATAACATGTATTTGTTCAACTAAAAATTGTTCAAACATATTCGAAATTGTGCAAATATATTCAAAATTGTTCAATCATATTCGAAAATTTTAATTATATTTGAATTTGTTTAACTATATGTCAACTGTTCAAGTGTTAATTTAAAATTTCAATTGTTAATACAAGTTATATTTGAACAATTGTAACTTTATCCAATGGTTGTGGATCTTTCCAACTTTTGATCTCAAAAAAACTAATTATATATATATTTAGGGTTGAAAAACAAATTCATTTTACAAATCAACAACAACCGAAAAAATTAATCAACCAAGGAAAACAATAATAAAAAAATTGTAAATCGGAAGAAGAAGATGATTGGTGTTTTGTTTCCCGCAACTACAATCTCGCAGGTGGCCATATGAGTGCTAGGTTTTGTCGGAAAAAATGGGAAACAAAAAGTAATATTATGGTAAATAAATTTTCTTTAATTTATTTAAATTTATTTGTCTTTTTTTAACCTTAAAATAAGGAAAACTTTCGTTGACCGTGTCTTGACCAGACACAATTCATGTCTTTGCCGTGTTCTAGACGTGTATTTACCATGTCCTACAACTGAAACGTGTCTTGACCGTGTCGGACCATATTTGACCGTGTCCGAGTTGTGTTTCGACGTGTCCCCGTGTCTGACACGATAGAACACGGGACACCCGACTTTACAAAGGTGTCCATGCATCATAGCTCACTACCATTGTTTATCTATAATAAATCCAATATTTTACTGTGAATTACTTAAGACTAAAAATGTGAACAAATGCACTATAGATAAAATTATATAGTATTAATGATGTACAAACTATATATTAAAAATATATATAAATTTAGGCGTGTAGACAGACTTATAGTGAGTGATTGACCGGACGATGAATGAAATGTTCACCCTCTCCAATCCATCACCTTCTTTATCTATCCTCGTTTTCACCTGTTTTTCTTTCTTTTTCGCTTTCACCTTTCAATCCACCACCGTTTTCACCCACTTTTTTTTATATTAAATTTTCATCCTTTGCATAGTAAAACTGCGATCCCTATCCCAATATTTTCCGAGTTTTACCCGTTTTGTCGAGTGGATTGGGGTGGGGTGGCCCTATTTGAAATATCAAGATGGAAGTACGTTTGGCTGGAAATGATGAATGTGAGTGAAACTTAAGGCTTACGACTGAGGCCCTGAGGGAACACAATTGTAGAGCCAGCAGGAAATTTTCTGGAAAATATATGTTCATCAAAACAATACCGAAAGAAAATGAACAGAAACATGCAATGGGAACAAGATCAAACACTCATCTAACACAGTACAATAAATTCATAAAAATGGGTGTCCTAACATCCTCAGGTAAGTAACCATAAAACAAAACCAAAAACAAAAAAATGGGCTCAAGACAACAGCCGAGCAATCGTATCTGTAAGTAAAATATATATAACTTGAGAAGGTACGTTCTTTAGTCTATGCTTGTCTATGAACATAAGCTCAGATCACGATTCCACAGTTTATTGAGTTGATCTCAAGGAAATATAACCATAGATGAACAGATAAACATAAGGAAACAATTTTTCATGCAACATTGACTGTTGCCGGAAGTCCTTACCTTTCCTAGCAGGCAAATGGTTCAGAAAACACAATCAACTGCAAAATTCTTCTAATATGCTTCAGTGGGTGGATCACCTGATCTGTGTTGGAGAGCACAGTAAACCAGAAGCATCAGCCCCGATCGCTGAAAGCTCACAAACATTACAAAGCTGCCCCTCCAGATTAGGTACGAAATGCGAGCTGCAGTACGGACACAGGACATCCTTCTGACCACGGTAAATTGGCACATACGTAGACCCGCAAACCACAAATGGGTTTCTGAAATCATAATTCAGTTGAGTAGCATCGACATTGTTCCTCTCCGCACTTTGCAAAACTTGCCTAGCTGTCTTTGCTTGATTCTCTGCAGGGTTGGTCTCAAGAAGTCTTCTGGCAAAGTTGGCTGCGGTGCTGAAGTTCTTGGCCTTGAAGCAGACAGACATAGCATTCAACAGGGCAAGCCTCAAGTGTGGTGTTTGAAGATTGCAATGAGTGAAATAAGCCGCAAGCTCCTGCTGACGCACTGGATCTTCTTTAATCTCTCTCCTCCTAAGCTCCATTTTGAGACCTAAGACGTATTCCTTCACAATAATGATCAATTCCTTTACCTCGTCAACTTCTCTCCTGGATTCGACAACAATCAGAGGAATAGTATGAAGGATACTCAAAAACACACGAAGTGCCTCAGTGAACTTCCCTGCTGTTGTGGCCTTGTAACCGGCCTTGAGCTTCTCCTCCAACTGCGAGAAATTGAATACAAGGGCAGGCGGGGCCCTCACATTCGGGCTGGCTGACTCACTCCATCCCCTTTCTATGGCAACTGGTATCACTGGCACCAATGAAAATGCCCTCATATAAGAGTGACTACCTGCATGAAGATCAAGAAACATAGCCCTCAAAGGGGCAAAGTTTTTTATTCCTAATTGCCGACTTAGCAATCTCATTGCCGTGTCAAAGTTGCCTGCAGCTGCATGTTCAGCAGCAAGAGACGATTTCTGGATCCAAATTTGGCTCACAGGCATCCCAGGGGTTGGCACCACAAAAACCGAAGAACGTGCAGATAATGAAGCCTTTGGAGTAGTTTCTTCAGGAGGGAGATCCAAATCCTCAAGATCCCAACCTCCCTCTTCCTCATCCTCAGCTATTTCTTCCCCGTGGGCCAGGTCTGATGCAATGTCACCATTTTGAATATGCTCATCTGCATCAGCCATGTCTAGCTCTTCACCCCAATCACCTTCACCACCCTCTTCTTCTTCATCACCAGTAACAGCTGCCTTGCCCATATTGTCCAGTCCTCCCTCAAAGATGCCCTTCATTACTCTAAGTAAGGGCCAATCCCCACCAGATAAAAGAGGAGCAGGAGGCATCAAAAGGGAGGGGTGTTTTCCCTCTGGCAAGGAGGGAAGTTCCTCCAACTCAGTTGCTATCCTCTCAGCAACATCGTTCAGCCCATGAGCTGAAGCTGTAGCATAAGCAAGAGGCAAATGGCCAGCATTTTCCAAGATCTTAACACGCTCACGGACATCACCAAGATAGAGCGCATTATGAAACTGGCCCATAATATCATTCTTCACCTCACAGATCTTCAGCATTTTGGACAGCTTATCCATATTCCCAGTTATCAGATACAAAAAGGATAATCGCTCAAGATTTTTTGTCCTCTGATAAGCATACTCCACAATTTGCGCATTACCTTGACGAAGAGCCTCCACCCCTAATTTGTACCAGTAATCTTTTTCATCGATTTCCTTAGCTGATGCAACTGCAATCTGAATATTCCCACTCTCCAGGGCCAAATTGAAACGAGTTCTCTCATCTTTCACAAAATGCAAAGCCACTTCTGGGAAGCCCTTCTGCTGTAAATAAGCAATCATTGCCTGACCCACTAGCGGAGAACTTCTAATCATGCTCATAACATGGTCATATCGCTTACGCAACAAAGACAGCTTGAAAATATATTCTGTAGCATCAATAGCTATAGCTTTGTTTTTTCCATCTCTGTCCAGGCAGAAGACCGTATTTCCTGAAACCTTCGTGATATAAATTGGAACATCAAGTGTTCTGATTATCCCACTGTCCCCGTTAGGAAGACAATATTTTATGTGATTCAAAGTTGTGTAGATGAAAACCCCATTGTCATCCCAAGCTCCACTCTTAACACGGATGGTCTCATGGATTGTGCAATGGTGCACAAGGTTCTTGTTCGCAATCACTATAGCATGTTTGCTGAGCAAGGCAACTCTGTCCATGTCCTTCGACCAAGCAATATATTTTACAATAGGGGTCTGAAGCTCACCAAGAACAGTCCTCTGTTGAAGATCAATAATAATAACTTTATCATCTGCTTTACATAACAAATTACCTGTTCCCGCATAGAAAATTGCATCAACTGCAACAGGCAGAGGAGTCTTTTTAACAATCTCGTTCTTCAGGTTCTTGACTAACACTTGGTTGCTGGATTTATCAAGCACAGCAAACCTGTTACGAGCTACAAACACAGCTGATCCTCCTAGACCTTTCTTTGCATCTTGTGCCATGTCACCCCTACCAAAGCTATCTTTAGGTATGACATAGAGCTCATAGGATCCACCGTCAACATCAGAACATATAAGAACAGCATTTTCACTAGGACTGTATGACAGTGTTCTCGGACCCTGATTTAAAGAGGTGGAACCCGGTCGACGGATTGGAATTACTTGAGTGTCCTTTTGAGTAGAAAACTCAAAGAACCGCAAGAACCGGTCTTTGGTATAAAAAATGGATTCACCGCTCACAGAAAATGCAGGTCTTTCTCTTTCCAACTTGAATACAAGCATCCCACTATCATGACCAGCTGCTAGAAGATTCATTTCCGGATGAGCAGCAAGAATCCAAAACCGATCATGCTCCCGTCGGAAGGTCTGGATACCAGTTCGCTTTGTTACATCCCAAACACGGATACTTTTATCTTCTGAGTTTGAAATAATAATATCCTGCTTTGCATGGAACATAACACATGAAACATTATTCATGTGTCCTCTAAAGGTGTCCACCTCCCATGCCTTGGTATCTGAAACCAAAGAATCAACATTGTAAAATCATATTGATAGTGATTTTGATCATGGAAGTCACAGATCCTAGTGCACACTGCACACATAAACAATTGAACGTACCAACAAATAGTAAATACAGCTTGTTTAATATTTATTGGGCAATACCAAATAAATAGTAGTAATGTCCCATTTAACAGCAAATGATCTAGAAACAAATAGTAACTAAGACTCTAGCTTGGGAGCACTATGGGGGTGGTTACACGTTTATGTCCTATTTTTCCAATAATACATAACATGTATTGGGCAACAGATGAAACTATCAGTATCATAGAAAAAAATAGAGTGTGATACCAGAAGATAAATAAATCTAATATTTTGCATTTAAAAGTACATGGTTGCAGGTTTAGTTTACCGTTCATTCTCCACAGCTTAACCTGACGGTCATCAGCTCCTGAAACAATCAATGGAAGATTTGGATGGAATGCAGCCCAATTCACTCCCCTATCATGTCCTTCCAGGACATATTTAACAACAACATCAATGCCTCCAAAAAGGTCACTATTCATCTGACTCAATCGCAGAATGTCATCTCCAGGGGATGCTGACTTTTTCTTAAGTGCTCCAATATCCCAGACACGAACAGTTTGATCAAGCGAAGCTGAAACAAGAATATCATCTTTCGGGTGGAAAGAAGCACACATTACATAATGGTTATGGCCTGTCAATACTGAGATGCATGTTCGTGACTGCCAGTTCCATATGCGAATAGTCTGGTCATCACTTGCACTCACAATCCAAGGATTCTCGTGGTGAAACTGCACCGTACGGATATAATCAAGGTGTCCAAGAAGTGTAAATAAGCACCTATGCAATTTGTAGTTCCAAACTTTAATTTTGTAATCATCTCCTGCAAAATTTAGACAAACATTTAGAATATCCATCAGGGCAAGTCATGATATTTCATCGGAAAGTGATATTCAAGGTTTAATATGATGGACTGTTAACATACATACTGCAAGGATAAGATTCTTCCAGTCCAAAACTAGATCAATGAAAAGTGAAAGTAAAACATCTGATATCTATACAGAGGTTACATCAACAGTAACACACTACGAGTACACTAAAACAGTCCCTATTTGAGATGGCAAGCCATTATAACACCGCTCTGAGGGAGAAACGGACTTAGTGCATAGAATCTATGGATGTATCATTAGAATGATAAAATATAATGGCACTTCATTACTATGTTAATATTTTTGTGAACTAAAGCTGGTCAATTCACATAGGTTGCTCAAGTTTATCTATGTTGAATACTGAGGGGAGTTGTAGAATAGCCAAAGTTGCTACCCTTTTGAACCCTAAATCGTATATGAGACTTTAATACAAGTACTACCATTGAGCAATTGTAACACAACGTGCTTCTAACGAATAGATCACCCTACCAATGATTCAGATTGCGTATATATTGAAACTAGGTCGTTGGAACTTGGATCTACAACAAATCAACGGGTAACAAACACACAAGAAGTCACATTACTTGATCTGAATGCACACGCGTTTTAAGCAAGAATCATGAATGGAAAAACACAACAATATAGTACGTGGATATTCAGAAGAGGGCAACGGAAAGCAAAGGGAAGCGGATTGCGGGCAACATACCACCAGACACAAAAAGCGGCTGAGAATTGTGGAAATGAACACCACGAACAGGGCCCTCGTGCTCATCAAAGCGATCAATGAGCGTACCCATCCTGTAATCCCAAAGCTGGATCACACCACTGTGAAGACTGGCAAGGATCCATGGTCTCTTAGGGTGGAAACTCAGTCCTTTGACCCTATTGCTCTTGGTCTCGAATTTAGTCAACATGGTTCGCCAAATCAAGGATCTGCGAAGCGAAACTGGAAGAGGAGAGAAACTAAAACCCTCAAAACTTGGCACGATCTGCAGAAATCAAAAAAACAATTGAGCTTTATGGGCATCAAGCATATTGAATCGCACAAAATCGAAAGGAGAGCAAATGAAAAAGACAAGTTCGCAGACGAAATTGAAAGCAAAAAGTAGAGAAGAGAAAGATCTGGAATCTGGAGAGAAATATAACCAGATCTGATTCATAAGATGAGTGGAAAGTGAATAGAAATGACTAGCGTCGCAGTGGACATGGAAGAGAAGAGAGAAATGAGGGGAAAGCAAATTTATACCTCAGAGGCTCAAGGTCGGGCTCGCTGAAACCACCGAGAGGTACACGGGATAGCAGATTAGCAGGAGGAAGCCATTGCAATTTTCTTTGTGATAACAGGTAAATACGTGCATTTAAACACTGCGATCCACATTCCAATTTCATTTTTTATACTTAATTTTATTTTATTTTTATTTTATTGTTTGAAAATGGAAAGCGGTTAGAACGGTATATCTTCAAGGGTAGTTCATTATAAAGCATCGTTGCGTATGAGAACTTGAAGTTTGGATCGTCAGAAAAGTGTGTATTGGGGTTCGAAATTTCCAAATGGGTGAAACGGTCAGCAACACGGTTGATTTCTATGAACACATGTCTAACCTGGACTTCCTCAAAGAACCGAAGATTCAGTCGGGAGTCGGATAGGATCATCTCGACCTCCTAGGGACAGCTCAAAAGTGCTTGGAGTGTCTTGATAACACATAAGTTATCACCCTCAATTTCGATCTTTTTTTATATTGAGTCTTATTGCTTCACTAAGACCTGCTTTCAACGCGTAGGCTACTGCTTTAATGAACAGGTTGAAATTGTTTTTCCGAGCGTCCAACCTTATTACTTTGTCGTTATGATTTCGTATAACAAAACCAATAGATGTTACTCCTGATTCGAGTTTTGATTCATCAAAGTTGAGTTTGTGGAAACTCGGGTTTGGTTTATCCCATTTGATATTGTTTTTCTTTCTTGTGGTTGATGTATTGTTCTTTTGAGTATATTTAATTTCGTAACTTTCATTATCAATGGAAAGATTTTTGCAGTTTTGGATTTGTGTAGTGATGAAGTTGGTGATGCTGTGATCCGAGCCGCCATCATCATTAGTGAAAATGATTTTGTTTCTGAAGAACCAAATGTTCCACCGTATAGTGGTCAGCCGTGAAAAGTTTGTTGTTCCAATCTTATTCTTAGTTTCCAAAAGCAGCTCATACGGTTTGTTATTATGTGTATTTATCGTATTGAGGTTTGACATGATATTATTGTTAATTTTTATGACTACGTTTTTGTTGTAGGGTTACTCGAAGAGGATGTGTTCAATGTCTTCGAGTTGATGGTTACAAAATTCACAGTTAGTAGTAATCGTCATTCTTCTATCGATGAGTTTAGTTGTAGTTGGATCCCATTTTTAGAGATTTTTCATATGAAGTTTTTGATTTTTGGTTGGGTGTCGAGTTTTCAAATCCAGTCACATGAATATTCCGGGAGCCATCCAGACTCTTTATCAATCATTTTCGAGGCTGATTTAGTGGAGAACCAACCATTCGAGCTATTTCTCTAGTATAACCTGTCTTGTATATCATTTGTTGGGATTATAGTTTTCAAATAAATTTTCCTAATTTTTGGACTTAGAACGTTTTGAAGTTCATTTTCAATTTTGATGTTATCCTATTCATTTGAATTAATGAAACAGCTTACCTTTTATATGACTATTGATGATATTTGTGCTATGAACCAATTTGATTAGGAGAGTCTTTGTGACCCAGTTATCTTGCCAAAAATTAATGGTTTTCCCGGCCTACCTGCTAGATAATTCTGTTTTTGAATTCGGCTTTTAGTTTCATGAGGTTTTTCCATTGTCATGATGCCGGTCCTCTTAAGATGATATTGTAGAATGTTAGTGTATCTCATGTATTTTTCATTAATAATTTGTACCCATATGTTATCTGGTTCGGCTAGGATTTTCCAAAGGAGTTTCATTTGAAGGGCTTTATTTATTATGAGGGCCTTATTTAGCTCAAGTCCACCGTTTTTCTTTGGTTTGCAAATTGAGAACTAATCCGAGGTCTATGATTGTCGCCTTTATTCCAGAGTTTTTGTATGTCTTGTCAAGTTCGTTCAAATTGTGCCTTGGTAGCATAAATCCTTGCATAGCAAAGAAAGGAATGGTTGCAAGGTTATGCTTTATAAGTATGTTCCGGCATTCTTGTGAAAGGGAGTTTGCTTTCCATTTGTGTAGCTGATGTTTGGTTCTATTGTTAATAAAGGTTTCCTTATTCACTCTACCATTAATGATGGGGCATACCATATAGAAATCAAGGGATGTTGAGTGTTCCATGTTAAGGGTATACTTGATTTCGGTAATAGTATTTATGAGAGTATTTTTGGAGGCTTGAAAAACTAATATGAGGTAATTATTTTTCTGTCAAAAAATGGAGCAATAATTTTCCAAAATTTCTTTCGTTCTATTACAAGAGTTCAAATTTGTTTTTGTAAAGATGATCATGTCATCTACAAAAGCCAAGAAGGGGAATGGGGTAGCGTTCCTACAAATAGGAAATCCAATGTGGTTATCGTAATTAT
Source organism: Fagopyrum homotropicum (assembly GCA_033239125.1). Taxonomy (NCBI): domain Eukaryota; kingdom Viridiplantae; phylum Streptophyta; class Magnoliopsida; order Caryophyllales; family Polygonaceae; genus Fagopyrum; species Fagopyrum homotropicum. Next base: position 106,777,785 of record BSWB01000007.1, read on the forward strand.
TGTAGTCATTTTGGAGCATTTGTGTCAGGATTTCAACTCTCAATATAAAAAGGTATGGTGATAAGGGGTCTCCTTGTCTAAGTCCTTTTTTAGGAAAGAATTGATTAGTTGGGTCATTATTAACAAGAACCGAGAAAGAGACTGTGGTAATGCATTCCACAATCCATCCCAAAAATTCTTCAATAAAGCCCATCTTATGTAAGATACGAATAATAAATTTCCAGTTAACTTGGTCGTAAGCCTTTTCCATGTCGAGTTTGATGGTTGTCCATCGTTCCTTACCACTTTTGCTTCAGAAAGAGTGGAAAATTCCGTGTGCAATAAGAATATTATCATGAATTGATCTTTTAGTTACAATTTCCCCTTGGAGAGGGTGGATGCGTTTTGACATAATGGGTTTGATAGCATGTATTATAGTCAATATTTTGGGACTTGTTTAGACGTTTTATCTTCAATTATCTGCATGTATGGATGTATATTATGTGATTATATTGTTATTTCATCTACCTTTACGAGAATCGAGGTCTACACCAAGTTTCGTTGTAATCGTAGGTAAAATGGCACGCTTTGCATCGAAATGGAGCTAAGGAGCTAAGGAGTCATTAGAGCTACATTATGGAGCTTAAGGAAGAACTCAGGAAGCATGGAAATGAAGAAGAAGATCAACTTTGGACCAGATTCGAGAGATTTCACATTCAGTTGAGATTCACCTCGGTCAGCTACAGTGTCACCTCGACCGAGGTGATCTTGAGAAGCGCCCCGACCGAGGCGAACACCCTACCGCCGGCGAGATCCATATTTTTGGTTGAGATCTTTTATTTTTGGAAAGAAGATATTTTATATTTTAGGGCTGGATTTCTGGAAGGAAGATATTATTTTTAGGAGATCTATTTTAGAGATATGGATATATTTTTTAGGAAATTATCTTTTTAAGATATTATTATCTTTGGAAGATAATTCTCCTATATAAATAGTTGATTTTTCCACACAAGTTCAACCATGCTTGGAGGCTGAGAACATCCAACAATTAAGCGGATTTTCTGGAAGCTTGAAGGAAGGATTGAAGGATTGAAGATCAAGGAAGAAAGGATTCATAGTTTGGAGTTAGCTTTTGAGGGAGTTTGTAAGACTTTCTTAGATTCCCTTTTGGTTTGTTGTCTTAGCTGATTTGTGATTTGAGGAACGTTGATTTGTTGTTATTTGATTCAGTCATTGAGACCTTTTTCTTAAGGTTTTCTTGTTCGAATATTGATTTCTTTCCCATATATTTGATTATTATTATCATGATGATTGTTGGCTGAGTTTCTTATGCGATTCTAGGGTGATTGGCTGAAAGTTGTGGGGAGGAAGATGATAGAATAATCTTAATCACAGCACGACCCTGAAAGCTCGAGTTTTTAACCTTAACCCTAGAACACCTCGGTCAGCTGTGGAACATCTTGACCGAGATGGTACATAAACTAAACGAGGTGAACCTTTCCTGAACCTATTCTGAGTTAAGAGTTTCAATTTGCCAAATCCTATCCTTATTACACCTTTCCTGGTTCAATGCAAGCCTAGGATGAGACTTACCCGATGATTCCTTTGTTTGTTTACCCAAGATCATGAGTGTAGGTAAAAAAGGTTTGTCCTTTATTGGGGTTTGAGTGTGCCTTCATCCCATCTTTGTGAGTTAGCCTGAGACTTACCCGGTAAAGGTTGATTCTATTCCCTTGGGTGGTGTGTTGGTTTGAGATTATAGTTCCTTTCCTTAGTACCTCGAGACTTACCCGGTAATAGGAGATTTGGTTTAGGATAGTGAGTAGTAAGACTTACCCGGTAATCTATTCCCACCTTAAAAACACCTTCCCTTTGCAAACCCCAGCTTTGTCCGCATTATCCCTTGAGATCTTGAGTCGGAACCACAACTAGATGCTTTAATCCCTAGAATCCACATTTCCCCTTACTTGACTTTATATCATCTTTGATTGCTTTAATTTCTTTTGGTTAATTGCAACACTTGACAACAAATTCTGTGCTTTGTTTCACCTAAGTCCGTGTGATCGACCCCTGAAATTATTGCTTTTTATTACAATTGACCCGTACACTACGGGTTCACATATTTGTTCAAGCATACTTCTTGGGTTATAAATTTAAAGCTTGCACACACCTTTTGGAGCGAACAAGTTTTTGGCGCCATTGCCGGGGACTTAGTCTAAACCAAGCCGGTTGCGGTTGTCTTTTGGGGCAATTGCCCTTGTTGCTATTAACCACTCTACTTGAGTTTTTTTGCAGGATCTTTTTCTAAGGTTTATGCGAAAAACCCGTGCTGGGAAGGAAATCGTTCATTACGATCCCGAACCAGAAAAGACATACAAGCGACGATTGAAAGAAGCTAAGATGGCCAATCAAGACAATCGCGATCTTGAGGCCGAATTGAAGGAGACACTGGAACAGCTACGCCTCAATAAGGAAGAACTGCAGCGAGAAAGAGAGCAGACTCGCGCAAGAACTGAAGAGATCGAAGCAGATATGGCCGCTCTAAGGGCCCAGTTTCTGCCTCGACCGATCCTAGATCCTCGACCGAGGCAAGACCCAATCCATGTTGCCCCGGCCGAGATACATCTACCTGAGATGCCTGTCCGAGATGTTCTTTTTGTTGGAGTTCCACAAACCCTAGGACAAAGGATGGACCCTAATCAGCAAGTGAGGCGTCCAGGAGTCAACCTAGGTGATCCAGCTGAGCATGATTACGAACTTCGACCGCAAGTTCTATCCATGATTTTCCAATGCCAATTTGGAGATTTAGAAAGGGAGTCTCCACATCAGCATTTGCAAAACTACGAGATTCTGATGGAGACCTTGAGACCTTCAAGGCTGGAAAATAACAACTACAAGCTAAGACCTTTCTACTTTTCTTTGAATGACAGGACGCTTACTTGGTATCAATCTCTTCCACATAGAAAGATCAACACTTGGGAAGAGATGACGACGGAGTTTCTAACGAAGTTCTTTTCCCCCTCCAAGACCGCTGAAATGAGAGGGAAGATCAATGCATTCATCGTGAAGGACAAGGAGAGTTTGTCCAAGTCATGGGAGAGATTCAAAGATGTTCTATTGGATTGCCCACATCATGGGAATCCAAAGATAGAGTTGCTAGAGATATACTTCAAGGGATTGGATGAAGCTACTCAATTCAATCTTCAACTACTCTCCGCCGGCACATTCATGGATATGCCGATAGACGAAGCTTGAGAGTTCATTGAAAAGCAAGCTTTGCATATGGAGAAGTACTCCCATCAAAGGGCCGAGAATGGAGCAAAGAGAGTTAGTTTCCAAGATACTTCATCAAATGATAATCAACTCATCTCCCTTAAAAATGATGTGAAGCAATTGAAGGACCTTTTGGTGGCTCACACGAAGAAGGACGATGGAGGATATCAAGGAAGAAACAACAACCAAGGGTCACGGAACAACAATTACAACAACAATTGGACATCTAATTAACAAAATCCGGGTAACCCTCATTCTCATTCTAATAATGCTTTTAACCCCTCCTCTTCTTCTTCTACTCCATTGAACAGCCAGGAGCCTGGATCAAGTTTGTCCGAGCCAGAAAAGAAAGATGTAGTACTGGAGGCCATCTTGACCAAGCTCAACGCAATGGAGACATCTATGACTTCGTTTTCAAAGGCACAAAAAGCCTTAGAGCAACAATTCTTTAATAAGGCGAATGAAGCGCTAAGAGATCCAAGGAAGCTCCCAGCAAGGACATCGAGCAACCCAAAAGGACATATTATGGCAATAACGATGAGAAGTGGACTGAAAACTGCAGATCCAATACCTCGATCGGTGTCGGTGCTAACGAAGAACACCTCGGTCCAGGACCAGACGTGAAACACTTCGGTCGAGGTTCCACCCGAGGTGGAGTCCTCGAAAGTGATGGATAAATCTGAAGTTTATGTTCCACCTCCTACTTATAAACCACCACTTTCATTCCCCCAGTCGAGGGTCAGAGCACATCTAGAAAAGCATTTTGGTAAGTTTCTTGACTTGATGAATAAACTACATATTAACATCCCTTTCCTTGATGCTATTCTAGGGATGCCCGCCTATGGGAAGTTCTTGAAAGAGATTCTATCAAGGAAGAGGAAGATGGAAGACTTTGGAGAAGTTAGGATGACATCTAAATCCTCGGAGCTTATTCAAATCATGATGGAGAAGATGCCACCTAAGTTGAGAGATCCTGGCTCATTTTGCATTCCCATTCAAGTTGGGGATGTAACTTGTGAGGCGTTCTGTGATCTAGGAGCCAACGTGAGCATCATCCTGCTGGAGTTATATGAGAGAACCGGACTTGGAAAGCCCAAGCCGGTGAAGATAAGGTTGTACATGGCAGATCGCTCCATTACCCATCCCGTGAGCATCTTGGAAGACGTTTCCGTTAAGTTAGGTAACTTCTATTTACCTATAGATTTTGTCATGCTTGACATACCCGCAGATTATCCCGTTCCTATCATTCTCGGAAGACCATTTCTAGCAACTTCGGGTTGCAATGTGGATTGTAAGAACGCCAAGTTGAAATTCAACATTGGTGGAGATCAAGTGGAATTTGCATTGCTTGTTGCAATGAAAGGAGAGCCGCTGGAAGATGATATCTTCAACATCTATGATGAAGAAGAATCAAGAGAATTAATGAGCTCTGTCCTTATTAATGACTCTCTTGAAAGAGTTCTTAGTTTTAGCTTAATGGAGGAAGGTATATATGTTTCTTGTGATGTAGATATACGGAGCTTAAAGGCACTAGAAGTAGATCCAGGAGCTAAGATTGAGAAACTAATCCAGGAGAGGAGAAAATCAAGTTTCGGTCCCAGTTACAGTACCTCGACCGATGCACTTTCTGGACCAAGCAAGGTGTTCTTATCTGAAGAACATCTCGGTCACCCATCTTGGACCTCGACCGAGGTTGCAAGCGAGATGATGTCAACTGAGACTTCTAAAAGTCCAGTTCTTCGATCTAAGTCTACTCCACTTGAAGGAGGAAGCAGGGATCCCCCTCAGAAAGCACCCCCAGTTGTGGAGCTTAAACCGCTTCCAAGACACTTGAGGTACGTTTTCCTTGGACCGGATTCTACATATCCCTTTATCGTAAGTGCTTCCCTTTCCGAAACTGAATTGTCTAAACTGATGCATGTCTTGGGAAAACATCAAAAGGCTTTGGGATATACTATTGATGATCTAATTGGTATTAAGCCTTCTTTCTGCATGCATAGAATACTAATGGAAGACGATCATAAGACTTCACGGGAACCTCAAAGACGGTTAAATCCGTTCATGAAAGATGTTGTGAAGAAGGAGATTCTTAAGTTATTGGATGCAGGTATCATATTTCCTATCTCGGATAGCAAGTGGATGAGCCCAGTGCATGTAGTTCCGAAGAAGGGAGGGATGACCGTCGTGACGAATAAGAACAACGAGTTGATTCCAACTAGGACCGTTACGGGCTGGAGGATGTGCATCGACTACAGAAAGCTGAACGTGGCCACTCGGAAGGACCATTTTCCACTTCCCTTCATCGACCAAATGCTCGAACGGTTAGCCCAGCATTCCCATTTTTGCTATTTAGATGGTTATAGTGGCTTCTTTCAGATTCCTATCAATCCGGATGATCAAGAGAAGACCACTTTCACTTGTCCATGGGGGACGTTCGCTTATAGGAGGATGCCATTTGGATTTTGTAATGCACCCACTACCTTCCAACGTTGTATGATGGCTATCTTTTCCGAGTACATAGAGGAGATCATGGAGGTATTCATGGATGACATTTCGGTATATGGTTCCTCTTTTGATCATTGCTTGTCTAACTTTTCCCTAGTGCTACAACGTTGTGAAGACACTAATCTCGTTTTGAATTGGGAGAAGTGTCACTTTATGGTTAGTGAAGGGATTGTGCTAGGACACCTCGTTTCCAACCGAGGCATTGAGGTCGATCGAGCTAAGATCGAGACTATTGAGAAACTTCCTCCCCCTTGTTCTGTTAAGGGTGTGCGGAGTATTCTCGGGCATGCAGGTTTCTACAGGAGGTTCATCAAGGATTTCTCGAAGATTTCTAAACCACTCACTAATATCTTGAATAAGGATGTTGTTTTTGAGTTTTCACAGGAATGTCTTGATGCGTTTTACAAGATAAAGGAAGCGTTGATTTCCGCTCCCATCATTCAACCTTATGACTGGACTTTGCCCTTCGAGATCATGTTTGATGCAAGTGATGTGGCTGTAGGAGCGGTACTTGGACAAAAGAAGGATGGCCGGACCAACGCCATTTACTATGCTAGCAAGACACTAGATGAAGCTCAACTAAACTACGCCACCTGTTTGCTCCAAACAGTGTGTGCAAGCTTTAAATTTATAACCCTAGATGTAAGCTTAAAACAAGGATGCGAACCCGCAGTGTGCGGGTCAATCATAGTAAAAAGCAAGAAATTTCAAGGGTCGATCACAGGGACTTAGTGAAACAAAGCAAGTATACGTTTGTCAATGCAACTACTAACCACAAAAGCGATTAAAACAATCAAAGATGATAAAAGTCAATTAAGGAAATATGAAATTCTAGGGATTAAAGCATCTAGTTGTGTTTCCAACTCAAGATCTAAAGATAAGCGGACAAAGCTGAGATTTTGCAAAGGGAAGGTGTTACTAAAGTGGAATAGATCACTGGGTAAGTCTCACTACTCACTAATCCCAAACCGTAACTCCTATTACCGGGTAAGTCTCAAGGAATTAAGGAAAAGAACTATAACCTCAAACTAACACTCCAACTAAGGGAATAGAATCAACCTTTACTGGGTAAGTCTCAGGCTAACTCACAAAGATGGGATGAAAGCACACTCAAACCCCAATAAAGGAAAAACCTTTATTACCTACACTTATGATCTTAGGTAAAGAAACAAAGGAATTACCAGGTAAGTCTCATCCTAAGCTTGCATTGAACCAGGAAATGTGTAATAAGAATAAGATTTGGCAAACTCTAACACTTAACTCTCAGTTTCGGATCAGAAAAAGTCACCTCGGTCAGAAGAATTCCACCCCGGCCGAGATGTTCATCGACTGAGCGAGATGTTCTAGAGTTAAGGTTAAAGACTCGAACTTTCACGGTCCTACTGTGATTAAGATTATTCTATCATTGTTTTTCCCACAACCTTCAACCAATCACCCTAGAATCACACAAGGAAATTAGCCACTCATCATCATGAAATCAATAATCAAATATAGGGGAAGAAAGAGAATAATTGAACAAGAAAACCTTAAGAGAAGGGCTTCAATAACTGAATCAATTATCAAACAACAAGCGTTCCTTGGATCAAAATCCAATAAGGCAATCACAAAGAATGGAATCTAAGAGAATATTACAAAACCCTTCACAAAAGCTATAAAAGCTATCAACTTTCTTCCTTCAATCTTCCTTCAACCTTCAAAAAGGTTCTTCAAATCTCCCAACTATAGTGGGATAAAACGGCTGTCTTGCGCGATGTGCAGCCCTAAGCGGTCTTCCAGGTGATAGCGGATGTCTAAGCACCATCGGATTTGTGGAAAATCCGACCCTTTTTATAGGAAAATTACCCTCCAAAGATAAGATATCTTAGAAAGATCTTTTCCCATAAAAATAGGTAAAATATATAGGCTAAATTATCTTCTTCCTTCCAGGAATCCAGCCCAAAAATATAAGATCCTCTTTCCAAAAATAAAAGATCTCAGCAAGAATAAAATATCCTTGCCGCGTCCAAGGTGTTCACCTCGGTCGAGTCAGCTCCTCTCGATCACCTCGGTCGAGGTGACTCTGTAGTCAACCAAGGTGAATCACAACTGAATGTGAAATCTCTCAAATCTGGTCCAAAGTGAATCCCTAATCCAATTCCATGATTCCTGGATTCTTCCTTAAGCTCCTGAATGTAGCTCCAATGACTCCTTGGATCCTTTTGCTCCTTTTTGATGCAAAACGTGCCATTTTACCTACGATTACAACGAAACTTGGTGTAGACCTCGATTCCCGCAAAGGTAGATGAAACGACAATATAATCACATAATATACATCCAAACATGCAGATTATTGAAGATAAAACGTCTAAACAAGCCCCAAAATATAGACAATAATTCATGCTATCACCACCACCGAAAAAGAGCTTTTGGCGGTTGTATATGCTTTTGAGAAGTTTCGCTCTTACTTAGTAGGAGCGAAAGTTATTGTTTATACTGACCATACAGCTATTCGTTACTTGCTTGCTAAGAAGGATGCGAAGCCGCGTCTTATTCGATGGATCCTCTTGCTTCAAGAGTTTGAGCTAGAGATTCGCGATAAGAAAGGGTCTGAGAATTCCGTTGCGGATCACCTCAGCCAGCTACCTCCCTCCTCACGCGAGAAGGACGACCTACCCATAGATGACTCATCCCTGATGAGCACTTGCATTTGCTGGAACGTTTGATAGACTTCTTTATCTCACCCCATGATGAAGGTGAAGTATGGGGTGATGACACCTTCCAACATGTTTAGGGATGCCGTACGGTCCAGCTAGCGACCTTAAATCAAGCGTTTCTTGGGAGGCAACCCAAGGTATCGCTTTCTTTTCCCTTTTCTAGCTTAGTTTAGATAATTTGCTTTTGCTTTGCTTTGCTTTGTTTTTGGCGTCCTAGACAGAAACCAGGTACTCTCTCAGGAAGGATTATAACTCAGGAGCTCCACTGGAAGGACAAAAGTTCGAGAAATTGAGAAGATGGAGTTTGACTGAGACACATCTCGGTTGCTGTCACAGCACCTTGACCGATATGTTCTTGGGCAACCGAGGCGACTAGGTCTGACAATCCAGTCAGCCACCTCGGTCCGGTCGGGACCACCTCGACTGAGGTGATATCAAATTCAGCGAGGGGTATAAAAGGCAAAATAGATTTCTCTCTCCTTACTTTTCCCTCTTAAACCTCGTCTTGACCACGGTTGTTCCTCACCTCGTTTCTTTATTTCTCACTTGTTTTCCATAATTTCTGGACCAATTTCACCAAGAAAAGCAAGAGGATCAGATGTCAAGCAACAAACTACGAGAAAAACGCCCCAAATCTGCGTAATCGGGGTACATTGTCCAAAAACCCTAACCTCCCTCTCTTTACTGATTTAAGACGGATTTGGCTTTGGTTGCCATCCATTGTTGTTGAAAAAGATATAAGTACCCCATAGGAAGCAATTGGTAGTGATTTTTGGGGAAAATAATTGGAAAATCAGAGAGTGGACTCGCGCAACACTTCGCCTCGGTCCAGTTGAGCTGTGTCTCGGCCGAGGTATTCTTCAGGTTGTCAGAGCAACCGAGGTGCCTTCCTGTCAGAATTATGAGTAATAGATCCGATCTTCAGCTTGTTCTTAGAGATGGTCCCAGTGGTTCTTCTCCTTCTTCTGCATCTCTTCCTTCCATACCGGTGATTCATGAGCGTCACCAGGCGGACTTTCATCGTATTTGCGGGCGTCCTATAGTTGCCCCGCGTTTCTTAGACGTTTCAGCCTTCGAGTGCCTCCACGTGGCGGAGGACTTGAGGAAGATAATATCTATGGTAGGGCTGAAGGATTTTATGGAGATCCGAGCTCTAGCCTACCTAGAGCCGACTATGGAGTTTGTGAGTTCTGTCACTCACATGCCAGAGAGAAACAACATCAAGTACCGGTTGTTAAACCGGAACTACATTGTGCCAATGGATCAGTTCCAAGAGGTGTTTGGTTTCCCGACTCCCACCGTGACTGACTTTCCATCCCGAGCAGTGGCTCGACATTTCTGGGGACAGATAGCCCATGTGGTGGAGCACAGTGATAGATGGAGACCTGGAGACTCCAAGGAGCATATTATCTTTCATTTAGCTTTCCGTCTCGCCCACCATATTTTCAGTGAGACTCTTCTGGCGCGTACTGAGACGCCCTAGAAGATCAGACAGGGGGAGTTGGTGAGTTTATTTTGCATGGTGACTGGCAGAGTGCTTGATTTTGGAGGCATGTTGGCTCAGGAATTGCACCGTATCAAGGGCATGTCCAAGGGAGACATCTGCTGTGGAGGGATGGTGACCCATATTACTACGGCCATGGGTTTGGACTTGAGCGCATGTACATTGGTTGCGGCTGCAAAGCCGCTTGGACTTCAGGAGATGATCACGAGATGGATTCTGGTTCCTCGTGGTCTTACTACACCATATGTTGTTATGCATTGGGAGGCGACTGCTCCTCAGGGCATTCTCTAGTTAGCTTAGTTCATAGTCTTTGACCAGCAGTACCGGTCTTCTGCTTAGCTTCCCTACTTACTAGATGCTAAGGATGCTGCACCAGTTGAGGATGAGGAGGAGTATGATGATGGCGGAGCTGCCATGGAGACCGGTACTGATATCGGTGGTCCTAGTGTGCCAGTTGTCGGCCTAGACGACGAGGCGACAAAGGAGGAGGCAGCAGCACCATCACGACGTGCCCTGTGCCGAGTCCGCAGGCTCAGAGATCCAGTAGCTTACTGACGGATTGATGAGCTGACTGAGCAGATGATAGACTCCTACGCAGCTATGACGGTGGATACATCCCAACACTTTGAGGATGAGCGTAGATACACTAATGGTTGGATGCATCAGATTAGAGAGACCCAGGATTACCAGCAGCGCATGATGGAGATCCAGTTTCAGCATATGATGGGTATCCATTTGATCTATCTCAGTACCCCTACGTTCCACATCCACCACCACCGTCACTAGCTGACCAGGATTAGAGCTTGCATGGATTTCTTTTCTTTATTTATTATGCAGTTTGGCTAGGTCCGGTGAGTTTCCTGTTTTCCTTGACTCTTATTTGACCCATTGGGACAATGTGTCCCAAGTATGGGGTATGTGGATGTACTTATTTGACTCTGTGGTATGATTGTATGACTCTATTTGGATATTTATGATCTTATTTAGCTCTATGTGTTTATCTGCTATTTCATGCATACATACAGATTTTTGTTTGAGAAAAATGTCGAAAACTGGTTTGACACCACATGATGAGTTCTATCACATTCTTCCTGGGATGATTAAGGCAATTCATTATCATTCTCTTCTTCTTCTTGATCATGCTTAGCCCCTCATATACGTATTTGCCTCCCTTTACCTATCCGGGAATTTGGAAGCAAGCAAAGGAAATAAAGTGAAAGTGAAAGTGAAGTTGAGATGTTGGTTGAAAGTGTTAGAAAGAAACAAATAGGTTTGGGGAAGTCAATCAAGATGATGAGTAACTCGGCACCATTCACATAGCCGGGTGTTTGTGTCTTGCCAAAGTCGGATTGAGCGATATTCCTAACGGGTCATGGTATGTGCATCAAGGGTTTGAGGCATCTCGAGAAATTGATGGTTGCTGATCTCCTAGGCTTCGGTTATTGTGCACCTCTGTCCATGCATCCCAAAAAATAAAGTAAAATAAGCAAAGCTTATTGGTGAAAGATGTTGTGATTCAAAGAAAGTGAAGTAAGATACTTTTCCCGGATTCTAGCACCACATTCCCTATATACATCCCACCCTCACACGTTTTTTGACCTCTTTTGGAAGCCTTTGAGACCTCGAGCTTGTTGATCGACTTGGTGGTTTAAACTGGATTATACATGATTGATTTCGATAAATATGACTTATTATGCATTCTATGGTTATGCAAAGTTGAACAGCTTTCTTATACTCATAAAATGTTTTGATCATGTATTGATTTTATTTGCCATGAAGCATTCTCTTAGAGTGATCTATGAGTGATGCACACCACCAAAATGTTTTGAAATGCTTCTCATTAATCTTTATGACTTATAATCCATTCTATCTTGTATCTAAGATTTGAAACTTGCTTGGGGACAAGCAAGGGACAAGTATGGGGTATTTTGATAGCATTTATTATAGTCTATAATTTGGGACTTGTTTAGACGTTTTATCTTCAATTATCTGCATGTATGGATGTATATTATGTGCTTATATTGTTGTTTCATCTACCTTTACGGGAATCGAGGTCTACACCAAGTTTCGTTGTAATCGTAGGTAAAATGGCACATTTTGCATCGAAATGGAGCTAAGGAGATAAGGAGTCATTAGAGCTACATTTTGGAGATTAAGGAAGAACTCATAAAGCATGGAAATGAAGAAGAAGATTAACTTTGGACCAGATTCGAGAGATTTCACATTCAGTTGAGATTCACCTCGGTCAGCTACAATATCACCTCGACCGAGGTGATCTTGAGGAGCGCCCCGACCGAGGCGAACACCCTGCCGCCGGCGAGATCCATATTTTTGGCTGAGATCTTTTATTTTTCGAAAGAAGATATTTTATATTTTTGGGTTGGATTTCTGGAAGGAAGATATTATTTTTTGGAGATCTATTTTAGAGATATGGATATATTTTCTAGGAAATTATCTTTTTAAGATATTATTATCTTTGGAAGATAATTCTCCTATATAAAGGGTTGGATTTTCCACAAGTTCAACCATGCTTGGAGGCTGAGAACATCCAGCAATTAAGAGGATTTTCTGGAAGCTTGAAGGAAGGATTGAAGGATTGAAGATCAAGGAAGGAAGGATTCATAGTTTGGAGTTAGCTTTTGAGGGAGTTTGTAAGACTTTCTTAGATTCCCTTTTGGTTTGTTGTCTTAGCTGATTTGTGATTTGAGGAACGCTGATTTGTTGTTATTTGATTCAGTCATTGAGACCTTTTTCTTAAGGTTTTCTTGTTCGAATATTGATTCCTTTCCCATATATTTAATTGTTGTTATCGTGATGATTGTTGGCTAAGTTTCTTATGCGATTCTAGGGTGCTTGACTGAAAGTTGTGGGGAAGACGATAATAGAATGATCTTAATCACAACTGGACCCTGAAAGCTCGAGTCTTTAACCTTAACCCTAGAACACCTCGGTCAGCTGTGGAACATCTCGACCGAGATGGTACATAAACTGAACAAGGTGAACCTTTCCTGAACCTATTCTGAGTTAAAAGTTTCAGTTTGCCAAATCCTATCCTTATTACACCTTTCGTGGTTCAATGCAAGCCTAGGATGAGACTTACCCGGTGATTCTTTTGTTTGTTTACCCAAGATCATGAGTGTAGGTAATAAAGGTTTGTCCTTTATTGGGGTTTGAGTGTGCCTTCATCCGATCTTTGTGAGTTAGCTTGAGACTTACCTGGTAAAGGTTGATTCTATTCCCTTGGTTGGTATGTTTGTTTGAGATTATAGTTCCTTTCCTTAGTACCTTGAGACTTACCCGGTAATAAGAGCTTTGGTTTGGGATAGTGAGTAGTGAGACTTACCCGATAATCTATTCCCACCTTAGAAAACCTTCCCTTTGCAAACCTCAGCTTTGTCCGCATTATCCCTTGAGATCTTGAGTCGGAACCACAACTAGATGCTTTAATCTCTAGAATCCGCATTTCCCCTTACTTGACTTTATATCATCTTTGATTGCTTTAATTGCTTTTGGTTAATTGCAACACTTGACAACCCATTATGTGCTTTGTTTCACGTAAGTCCCTGTGATCGACCCCTGGAATTCTTGCTTTTTATTACAATTGACCCGTACACTGCAGGTTCGCATATTTGTTCAAGCATACTTTTTGGGTTATAAATTTGAAGCTCGCACACACCTTTTGGAGCGAACAGGGTTCCATTCTATTCGTAATAACTTTTTCAATTATTTTATAAACCGTTGAGCAAATGTTGATTGGTCTAAATTGGTTAATTGTTGTAGGGTTGTCAACTTTTAGGATTAGTGTTATGAAAGAATGTTTGATTTGCTTGACGAGCTTTCCGTTTCTAAAGAAGTTTTTATAGCTTTAGACATGTCTGTACCCACAATGTGTCAATATTTCTGATAAAAATCGGCAGACATACCATCGGGTCCGGGGGATTTATCACTTCCAATGTCAAAAAAATGGTCTTTTTAGTTTTCCCATTTGCTGGTGCTTTTGTTAGTCTTTCGTTATCATCGTTACTGACTTTTCTTTTATGAGATGTAGCTTTTCATTGAGTAGGTTTGAGTTCAGATGGGATCTTGAGAATTTCCTTTTGAAATTCGTTAAAAACTTCCTTCCTAATTTCCTTTTCAGATTAGATAGAGGTTCCGTTTGCATGTATTGATTCATTTAGATGTTTTATATTTCTTCTACCGGTAGCAATTCAGTAAAAGTTTTTGGAGTTTATGTCAATGTTCTTGAGCTTTTTATTCTTAGTTTTTTTTGTCTCCGGTATCTTTGGTGAAAGTTTATTACATAGTTTTGTTTTGCGAGTAGATTCCTTTGTGTGCTTTCGGTTCTTTGATTTTGGTTTTGATGTGGTAGGCTTTGGATATTATGAAGTAGGGTTTCCACCTCTTTGAGTTGTTTGAAAATATTACCAAAATTATTCTTACTCCATTGTTTTGCTTTAGTTTTGAGTAGTTGTGTTTTCCCGATGAGATTGAGCATATCATTTCTCTCGTAGTTTGCTATCTAGGTTTGTTTGACAATGTTTTCAAAGGCTTTACGTTTCATCCACATCATTCGTAGTTTGCTCTCTAGGTTTGTTTGACAATGTTTTTAAAGGCTTTGCGTTTTGTCCACATCATTTCGAATTTAAAAGTTGTGGCGTATATGGATTCGGATCTGTTAGTTCAATTGAGATTTGGTAATGGTCTGAGATTGTGAAATCGTGTTTATTTGTTTTTACCGTAGGATACAATTGGAGGATTTGGTTATGGACAAGTACCGTGTTAAGTTTTTCAAGAATGTTATTTGGTCCTTCATGTTTTCTTCTCCATGTGAATTGGTTGCCTATTGTTTGGGTGTCGTCTAAGTTACTCACCTTTTTAAAATTGATAAGTCTATTGAATCTATTGGAGTTGATAATTACCCCCCCTGTTTTTCTAAGTGATTTTGTATTTCGTTCATACCCCCCATAATAATGCAGGGTTATGGGATGTGTTTATTAAGTTGGAATTTGAATCCCATAACTCATTTTTTTGCTCCTTCCTGAGGTGGAGCGTAGGTGAAGATAATATTAATTTTGTGATTAGATTGTTGCATACTAGTTCAATACATATAAATCGTTCACTTTTGAGGAATGGAATGATTTTTAGTTCTTGCCCTCCCTGTAGCGGGACAATAGATGATGTTGTCAAAACCTGTAGATTTCCATAGCCTATCATCTGGAGGATTTTCAGCTTTTGTCTCAGCTAGAGCCATAATAGATATGTTGTGATTTTGGCAAACGCCTTCGAGGTTTGTCCAGATGTTGTTCCAGCCCATTCCTCTAATACTCCAAAGCTTATTTTCATATCAACTTGGTAAATTTTAGTTTGATAGTGCGGGTATCGCATTGTTTCCATCTTAGTTCTTGTGAGATGTTTCTTGTAATAACCCCGCAAAATGCTCCTTGCTTTCTAGTGTAGAGAGAACAACAATTTTCCATCTTGTAAATAAAGTTTTTGATTTGGGTTATACAACCTTTGATGCAATCGATACCATGACAACACTAATGAGATGCAAGAAAGGGATACACCAAGCATAGTTGGTAAGACAATAAACATCTATAGTCATTATGATTAACATAAGACATTGACAGATAATATTTTGTGATATAGCTTTCTAGGGAAAATTAGCCCCTTCAACAACAAGTTGTAGACAACAATGTGCAGTAAAATCAAACGCATGTTGTGATTCTGCATAAAACCAAGGTTCACCGGGAAGTCATTGTGATTTACCAGGTTCAAATGGGCAGGTGTAAGTAGGAGAGTAAAACCACATTACAACTACAATAATTGGTAAATAAATTGAACCACCAACAAGAATACCATTGTTCTTGTTAGCAATTTGGTTCTTATTGTTGTTTTTTGGCTTTTTGGCCATAGATTTTTGGTTTGTTGCCTCCTGAATGTCCGGTAGGTCATACCCATTCACGTTCAATGGTGAGGAAGAAAACAAATTCTCTTGAGAAGGAAGAGGAGTTGGAAGGAAGTTAGAAAGCCACGGGAAGTGGAGCTCTTACAATGTCTTGTCCAATGGGTTGCTTAGCAAGTTGACACCAAGGAGACAGACAATCACCACCCGCTTCCTGAGATAGCAACACTAAGACAATTCCAACCCTTAGGGAGAGTGGAACGCCGCCACTCGACAAAATCACCGGTATCTCGAGCTAATAGTGATTGGAGTTGGTTAGTACTCTCATTTTAGAGAACCACATCCATACACTTCCTATTAAATCTAGATTTTCTTTCTCTTGCCTTTTGAATAGAAAATTTGATTTTGAAGAGCTTTAGATCTCCATTCCCGACGGGAATGTGAAGGAGATCTTTGTGAGAGATTTGGGGTTGTGGTTGGTTGAGCCGACAATTTTCCAACCTACCATTGTTGGGGCTCCGATTTAGGTTTTGGGAGGGTAGTGAGTTAGGTTTTTGGGAGGTTTTTTGAGAGCGGTTCATTTTGTTGTGTTTGGTGCCCTTTCTACATTTATTGGAGGATTGGGGTCGGATTGTTGGTTGAAGTTGGGGAGGAGGAAAAGCTCCGGCGGTTAGATTTTTTTTCCTAGTGAACAGGAGAGCGTTTTGTTTATGAGAAACTTGTGATGGCGTTTTGGGTTTTTAATTTTATATATGATCTTATTCAAATTAATTAAAAAATAACAAAAAAGTTGATAGATAGCCCCTTTATGAACTTGCTTTTGATTTTATTTTTAAAATTTTTTTTCAAAGTAATTTATATTGTCATCATTTGAGTTCTCGGTATTATCATTAATTATGTTGTTTTTAACAATATTGTTATTAGTTATTCCGTTTTCATTTACATTGTCACAAATTATATTGTCACCAACGCGGCAAATTTTGCAAATAAATTACAATATTTAATTGTAATAAAAAACATCATGATTGATCATGAGGAGTAAAAGGTAATGATTTGTAAATTTAATTGCAGAGTCGGAAGGGAAGAAAAATAGAAAACAGTAACACACAATTGAGTTGATTAGGGACAAGGATCGACTAATTCACTAACAATAAGGGATAACAAATTTCAATCAAGAGAGAGGTTCCAATATCCAAAATCAACACTACATGCATAATAATGAATTTCAACTCATAAGTTAAACGCATCGATCATTATATCATTTATGCTATCTAAAGGCATTTGTATGCATCTCTCTCATCTTGCATGAAATATAAGCATAAAATCGCACAACTATAGCATCTTGCAACACAATAACCTTTAAACACTTAGAACTTAACTATCATCTAGACGCAACTCTCACATCTTGTTATACACAATCATAAAAACTATGATAACATATATGCAATGAACAATGAAAGGGACCCATTTAATTTATAAACTCATCAATTTATTATACAGGTCGTGCTTTTCAAACCCTAAAATAGATAGTTTATTAATATGTAATGAGCTGTTTCAAATTGTGAACATTGGCATCTAGTAGCATCTATTGATATCTACACTTCTTATAATTTTGACAGTAAATATTCATGTTTCTTAACTATGTAATGATGATGTTTACCATATTTGTGCTCATAACAATTTTTTTAACTTTGCTTGTGTACTTTGGTGAACAGTCGATCTCAAGCCCGGATAAAGGAGGAGGGAAATATTGTCATAAGTGCTTGTGGTTATTCCTAATTCTCATTTCTTGTGTACATGCGTATTTTAATTTGAAGCTATGCAAAATTGTGAAGCTGCATAAAATTTGTAGTGCAACCTAAACCTTCAAAATCAAATACTTTGGTTAATCGACATGACTTCTTGACCTTTCCTGGTTGAGAAATATCGCTAAGGTTTTTTCACTTCAAACATCTCCTTGGATCAACTTCCATCCTTGTGAGTTGGCTGCAACGCTAAAGCCTCTACCTACAACAAGTGAAAAGAATTAAGATTATTCATACATAAATACAGTCCGACATTGCATATGGTAAAGGTCTTAAATCATATGAGGCACAACTAAGCAAAGCTCTTAAATCATCCAATATAGTAAAGTAAATGAGGTACGTTGGATGAACGAAGTTGTGAGTTATCAACAACAAAAACAGCTACACATTGGTGTTCCCATGCTCTTAAAATTTTCATTTCCCCCTTTCTAGTGTTCTTACAGGATATACTTGTTCCTAAAAAGGTATAATAGGTTGTAATCTCATAAAGAGATAATGGAGCATTCAAGTAAATAAACTAGTTCAACTTGGATATAACAAAGGTTGCAAGTGACAGGGTTGGATGGTTGGTGAACCACACAAAAGTCTTACAATTTATACCTCGATATATTCTCCTAACTCCTAGCGAACCCATAGTGTATGAGTAGTTTTGTAGCAAGGATAGTACACCGAGGTCGAACACGAAGACTAAGGTGAAATCAAATCAAACAAGTGATCATGGATAGTGCGAATCTAGTCTAAGAAAAGAGAAGGAAATAAATAAATGAAAATCATGATGTTTTTGGTTGGGTTTTTATGGTGATCAATCAAGATCAAAATCATGCAAGGTTATCAATCAATCAAACAACACAAACAAATAAACAAACAAACACAAGAACAAGATATGTGATCAAGAAAGAAAAACGGATTCTAGGGATTAGGGCTTCCGGTTATGACATTGGACTCAAGCTTCTAATCAACCTTGGACAAGTTGCGGTATGTTGGGAAAGGGTGTTTCTCTAATGGGATCAATCACCGGGTAGGTCTCAAGGTCCACTAATCCCGCACCTAAGGTCCTATTACCGGGTAAGTCTCTAGGAACCTAAGGTTGGGAATTCTACACAAACCGGATTACTATCTAGGGGCCAAACCTCTCCTTACCGGGTAAGTCTCGGGAAGGCAAGTCCTAAGTAACAATCCTAGCACACTCAGTCCAATAGAGGCTTGTGAGGCTCACTACTTTGCTTCTAGCTTGCCAGGTAGGCCGTGGTTTTCATCAGAAAGTCCTCCTTGGATCACCAAGTCATGAGTTTTTGCAACGCATGCACCAACAAGGTCTTTTGTGTTCTTCTTTGCTTCTAGCTTGCTCCTTAGGGAGTCCGGATGCATGCCACCACAAGGAATGATCCTCGAGTGTATCGATTAACGTCCAAAAGATCCCCGAAATACCTACAAAACCGACAAAAGCTCGTGTAGACGTCTTTTCCAGGAATAAGACTCGATTAAGCATAAACGCCACAAACTAATGCCAAACCATGCATGAATAAGGGAAAAACTATCTAAATGAATGCCTAAACTAACGTCATAAATCATGTCATCAAAATACCCCATACTTGTCACTTGCTTGTCCCCAAGCAAGGTTCAAACCTAAGCTACAAGATGACATGAGTTATGAATGCGGAAAATGGAAAATATTTTTGCAATTGTGCTTCTTGTCATAGATCACCTTCATAGTGATGTTCGTGGCAAAGGATGAGCAAATATGTATCAAGAGAACAAAGGCACAGAAAGACAATCACACTTAGCTTGAAATCATATATGCAAAGTAAATCGAGAATGTCTAGATGATCATGAAGATATCAAATCTAAATCACTTAAGTCAAAACACATGTGCATAGAGGTCTTAAGGACTTAGGAAAGAAGAGGCCAAGAAACGTTGTTAAAGGTGGGAATTTTAGGTCATGTGATGCTAATCCGGGAAAGGAACTAACTCCACAACTTCATTTTTTTGTTCAACTCCACCACAAGTGTATATTTTTTTCTCCATCTTTTTCTTTTCTTTTTCTTTCATTTATTTTTGAGACAATGACATTGGTGTACAAAAGCCGAAACCTTGGTGATTATCAGACCTCGGGATTTTTTCGAGGTGCCTCACACCGGGAACACATACCAAGGCTCATTAGAACTATCGGTTAATACGACTTTGGCAAGACACAAACACCCGATTATGTGAATGGTGCCGAGTTACTCGTCATCAAAACCAACGTCCCCAAACCTATATATATTTTTTCTACACTTTCACAACACATTCAGCACTTCATTCATAACATTCATACACTTCCTTCAACACCCCACACTTGCTTTTCACACACTCAACACACTAACATGCTCCTATTCTCGGATGGGTCAAAAGAGGTCAATTTTTTTTTTATCAATTGAGGTGCTTCAAATAACATGATCAAGATGAGAAGAATATGAATTGCCTTAGTCATTCCTATATGATGTGTAAGAACTAGCATGCGATTTCAATAATCAATTCTCAATCCAACCTAGACAACAATCTTCATCACAATTCATACATGGAAATCAAGAGAAGTATTCAAGTCCACATATGCATAAATTCTTTCAACACACAAGGCCATCCATAACCAATTCACAAAACAAACTCATCATAAGGGTCACATCCAAACTAAGAAGCACAAATTTTTAATTTTTAATTTTTTTTTTCCTGATTTTTGGAATTTTTGAGATAAATATGTACAATGCAAAATATAATGAAACATGTGACAAAATGCAATAATATGAAACTATCCTAGATGCAGTCATGCAAATGATTATGAAAACCCCACCCCATACTTAAAATCACATTGCCCCCAATGTGCAAATTAAATAAAGAAGTGAAAGCGAGTCCTCACAATGTAAAAATAGTAGTGTTTTCGGTGTTTCGGTTCACTCAAGAGGAATGGTGGTGGATGATCAATCAAAGATGGTAGAGAGATCTTGATGTTCATTATGGCGTTGGGACCTGCACTAAGCATCGCAAGCCGTCCAAGTCCCACGTCCGCTCCACCCACGTTCGATTTGGGATCATCATCATCATCATCTTCATGAATTGCAAGACTTCTTTGTTACCTAGACTCTAGAACACAAACAAAAAACACACACAAACACACCAAAACAAAAACAAAAGAAAAAAGGAAAACAAAAATAAAACGAAAGGGGAAAAATATGTACCAATGAGTTGCCTCCCATTAAGCGCTTCTTTAAGGTCATTAGCTTGACCAAATCCGTGAGCGTTTTACTCAAGGTCAAGTGGGGCAATCATATCCACCGGAGCTTCCGGGATGTACTTCTTTAACCGGTGCCATTCACCTTGAAATCTCCACAATGCTCCCCACCTATCTCAACCGCTCCATGGGGAAAACCTTCCTCACCACACAAGGACCCGTCCATCTTGACTTGATCTTTCCGGGGAAGAGCCGCAACCTTGAACTGAAGAGAAGGATTAAGTCACCTTCACTCAATTCCTTTGGGATTAGATGTTTGTCATGCCAACGCTTGGCCCTTTCTTTGTAAATCCGGGCGTTTATTAAGCATCTAACCAGATCTCCTCAAGAGCATTCATGCCTAACAACCTCTTCTCACCGGCTTCCTTGAGGTCAAAATTCAGCCACCTTATGGCCCAATATGCCCTATGCTCCATCTCCACCGGAAGGTGGCAAGCCTTGCCATAAACTAGCTTGTAGGGAGTGGCCAATTGGTGTCTTGAAGGCAGTTCTATAAGCCCATAAGACATCGTCAAGCTTCATAGCCCAATCTTTTCTTGTCCTAGAAACCGTCTTCTCAAGTATCCCTATGATCTCCCGGTTGGAAATCTCCACTTGGCCACTAGTTTGAGGATGGTAAGGTGTGGCCACGTTATGAGTCACCCCATACTTAGCCAAAAGTGTCCTAAAGTTACTATTGGTGAAATGTTTCCCTCCATCACTTAAGATTACTTGGTGTTCCAAACCTAGGGAAGATGACTCGGTTGAAGAACCGCACCACTACTTTGGCATCGTTTATTGGAGAGGCGATTGCTTCCACCCACCTCGACACATAATCCACCGCTAATAGAATGTAGAGGTTGCCACATGAAGAGCGGAATGTCTCCATGAAGTCCACACCCAAAACGTCAAAGACCTCAACCTCTTGGATATTATTCAAGGGCATCTCATTCCTTCTTGAGATGTTGTCCGTCCTTTGGCAAGCGTCACAAGCTACTACAAAATTCTGCACATCCTTAAACAAGTTAGGCCAATAAAAACCGGATTGCAAGATACCTTTGTACACGTTTTGTGTGAGCTAGCGTGGCTCCACATGGCAAGGAGTGGCAATGACGGATCACACTCTCCATCTCGTCCTCCGGAATACACCTCCTAAAGACTCCATCCGGTCCTCTCTTGAATAAGAGAGGCTCACTCCAATAAAAATGTCTCACATCTTTGAAAAACTTTTTCCTTTGGGCATATGACAAACCGGGAGGCACCTCTTCACACACAAGGTAGTTTACTCTGTCCGCATACCAAGGTTCACTCCCTCTAGACACTTGAAGTAAGCACTCCTCTATTACTTTCAATTGCTCATCCCGGAATGAGTTATCAATTGGGATGTCATCTCTTTCAATCTCCAATTGTGGTAGGCTACTAAGGTGGTCCGCTACTGAATTTTTAGAACCTTTCTTGTCACGAATCTCCAAATCGAATTCTTGGAGGAGAAGGATCCACCGAATCAAGTGAGGCTTGGCATCCTTCTTTGTGAGGAGATAACGGATCATAGCATGATCCGTGTACACAATAACCTTTACTTCAACAAGATATTAGCGGAACTTCTCAAAGGCATACACCACCGCTAGCAACTCCTCTCGGTTGTGGCGTAGCTGAGTTGGGATCATCTAGCGTCTTGATAGCATATTAGATAGCATGTGTAAGCCCATCTTTATTTTGTTCTAAAACATCTCCAACAACCACATCACTCGCATCACACATTACTTCAAATAGTAAGCTCCAATCCGGAGGTTGCATGATAGGGGTGGAGATCAAAGCATCCTTCAACCTACAAAACGCTTCAAGATAATCCTTGGAGAAAACAAACTCAAAATGCTTCATTAGTAGGTTAGTGAAAGGCTTAGAAAGTTTAGAGAAATCTTTTATAAACCTCCAATAAAAACCGGCATGCCCTAAGAAACTCCTTACCCCTTTCACCGAGGTAGGTGGTGGCAACTTCTCTAACGTTTCTATCTTGGCTCTATCAACCTTGATGCCTCGTTGGGAAACCAAGTGTCCCAATACTATTCACTCACCATGAAGTGACATTTCTCCCAATTCAACACAAGATTAGTTTCCTCACATCTCTTCAACACCAAAGATAGATTAGCCAAACAATTATCAAATGAAGAGCCATACACCGAGAAATCATCCATAAACACTTCCATAATATTCTCAATATATTCAGAAAAAATAGCCATTATACACCTTTGAAAGGTGGCAGGTGCATTACACAACCCAAATGGCATCCTTCTATATGCAAATGTTCCCCAAGGACAAGTAAATGTGGTTTTCTCTTGGTCATCCGGGTGAATTGGGATTTGAAAGAACCCACTATAACCATCAAGGTAACAAAAATGTGAATGTTGAGCAAACCTTTATAGCATTTGGTCAATAAAGGGAAGAGGGAAATGATCTTTCCTAGAGACAACATTAAGCTTCCTATAGTCAATACACATTCTCCACCCCGTAACCGTCCTAGTTGGGATTAATTCATTGCTCTCATTAGTTACTACGGTCATACCACCCTTTTTAGGAACAACATGAACGGGACTAACCCATTTACTATTTGTAATCGGGAAAATGATTTCCGCATCTAGCAATTTTAAGATCTCTTTTTTGACTATCTCTTTCATAATAGGGTTTAATCTTCTTTGAGGTTCAATAGAAGGTTTATGGTTGTCTTCCATCAAGATTTTATGCATGCACAAGGATGGGTTAATGCCAACTAAGTCATCAATGGTGTAACCAATAGCTCTCCTATGCAATTTCAATTCATTCAACAATCTATCAAGCTCATCATCATTCAAAGATGCATTCACAATCACGGGATAAGTAGAATTTGAACCAAGGAAAGCATAATCTGTCCCTTAGGTTTGCTCTCTATCCTTGCTGGGAGCTTCCCTGGATCTCTTGGCGCTTCATTCGCCTTGTTGAAGAATTGTTTCTCTAAGGCTTTTTGTGCCTTTTAAAATGAATTAATAGATGTCTCCATAGCGTTAAGCTTGATCAGAATTGCCTCCAGCACAACATCCTTCTTTTCTGGCTGGGACGAACTTGATGCAGACTCTTGGCTTCTCAATGGGGTAGAAGAAGAAGAGGGGGTGTTAAAAACATTATTAGCATGAGAATAAGGGTTACCGGGATTTTGTTGATTAAATCTCCAATTGTTGTTGTTGGAGTTTCTATTGTTGTTGTAATTGTTGTTCCGCAACCCCTGATAGTTGTTTCTTCCTTGATATCCTCCATCTTGCTCCTTTTTTGTTTGAGCTACTAAAAGCTCCTTCAATGCTTTTACCTCATTGCTAAGCGAGGTAAGTTGAGCTCCATTTGATGATGTGTCTTGGAAGCTAACTCTCCTTGCTCCATTTTCAGTTCCTTGATGGGAGTACTTCTCCATGTGTAAAGCTTGCTTTTCAATGAAATCCCAAGCTTCATCTATTTACATATCCATGAATGTACTTCTCCATCTTTGGAATCCCATGATGTGGGCAATCTAATAGAAGATCTTTGAATCTTTCCCATAACTTGGACAAACTCTCTTTTTCCTTCATAATAAAAGCATTGATCTTTCCCCTAAATTCAGCGGTCTTAGAGGGAGGAAAGAATTTAGTTAGAAATTCCGTCGTCATCTCTTCCCAAGTGTTGATTTTTCTAGCCGGAAGAGATTGATACCAAGCAAGCGCCTTGTCTTTCAAAGAGAAATATAAAGGCCTCAACTTGTAGTTGTTATTCTCCAGTCTTGAAGGTCTCAAGGTCTCCATCAGAATCTCATAGTTTTACAAATGATGATGCGGAGACTCTCTCTCCAAACCTCCAAATTGACATTGTCGGATCATGGTTAGTACTTGCGGTCGAAGTTCATAATCATGCTCAACTGGATCACCTAGGTTGACTCCTAGACGCCTGACTTGCTGATTGGGGTCCATCCTCTGTCCTAGGGTTTGTGGAACTCCAGCAAAAAGAACGTCTCGGATAAGCATCCGAGGTGGTAAGTGTATCTCGGCCGGGGCAACATGAACTGGGTCTTGCCTCGGTCGAGGATCTGAGATCGGTCGAGGCAGAAACTAGGCCCTTAAAGCGGCCATATCTGCTTCAATTCCTTCTGTTCTTACGCGAGTCTCGTCCTTCTCTCGCTGTAGTACTTTCTTACTGAGGTGTAGTTGTTCCAATGCCTCCTTTAATTCGGCTTCAAGATCGTGATTGTCTTGATTGGCCATCTTAGCTTCTTTCAATCTTCTCTTGTAGGTCTTTTCTGGTTCGAGATCGTAGGGAACGATTTCCTTTCTAGCACGAGTTCTTCGCATAAACCTAAGAAAAGATCCTGCGAAAACACTCAAGTAAAGTAGTCAATAGCAACAAGGGAAATAGCCCCGAAAGACAACCGAAACCGGCTTGGTCTAGACCAAGTCCACGGCAACAGCGCCAAAAACTTATTCGCTCCAAAATGTGTGTGCAAGCTTTAATATTTATTACCCAAGAAGTATGCTTGAACAATATGCAAACCCGCAGCATACGGATCAATTGTAATAAAAGAAAGAATTCCAGCGGTCAAACACAAGGATTATGGTGAAACAAAGCACGGAAATCAGGTTGTCAAATAACTAATGACCACAAACTAAAGCAATCAAAGATGTATAAAAGTTAGATAAAGGAAATGCGGATTCTAGGGACTAAAAGCATCCAGTTTTGGTTCCGACTCATGACCTCAAAGGATAACGCGGACAAAGCTGAGGTTTGCAAATGGAAGGTGTTTCTAAGGTGGGAATAGATCACTGGGTAAGTCTCACTACTCACTATCCCAAACCAAAGATCCTTTTACCGGGTAAGTCTCAAGGTACTAAGGAAAGGAACTATAATCTCAAACCAATACCACCCAAGGGAATAGAATCAACCCTTACCGGGTAAGTCTCAGGCCAACTCACAAAGATGGGATGAAGGCACACTCAAACCCCAATAAAGGATAAACCTTTATTACCTACACTCATGATCTTGGGTAAACAAACAAAGGAATCGTCGGGTAAGTCTCATCATAGGCTTGCGTTGAACCAGGAAAGGTATAACAAGAATAGGATTTGGCAAACTTAAACTCTTAACTCAGATAAGGTTCAGGAAAGGTTCGCCTCACTCAGTTATATTCCATCCCGGCCGAGATGTTCAATGACTGACCGAGGTGTTCTACGGTTAAGGTAAAGACTCGAGATTTTAGGGTCCTGTTGGGATTAAGGTCATTCTATCATCGTCTTTCCCACAACTTTCAGCCAATCACCCTAGAATCGCATAAAGAACTTAGCCAACAACCATCATGATAACAATAATCCAATTTATGAGAAAGTAATCAATATTCGAATAAGAAAACCTTAACACAAAAAGGTCTCAATAACTGAATCAAACAAGTAACAAATCAACGTTCCTCAAATCACAATCAGAAAAGACAACAAACCAAAAGCAATCTAAGAAGATCTTACAAACTCCTTCAAAAGCCAACTCCAACTATGATTCCTTCCTTCCTTGAACTTCAATCCTTCAAACTTCCTTCAACTTGCGTTCAAAACTCTAGAAATTCCAGATGCTCCAAGCATGTGATGATCCGAAGATGGCTGAATTGTAGAAAATCAGCCCTTTATATAGAAGAATTATCTTCCAAAGATAAGATATCTTAGAAAGATAATTTTTTAGAAAATATATCCATATCTCTCAAAATATATCAGCTAAATATAATATCTTCCTTCTAGAAATCCAACCAAAAATATATGATATTCTCCTTCCAAAAATAGAAGATCTCCAAAAATAAAGATCTCGCCGGCGGCAGGGTGTTCGCCTCGGTCGGGATGCTCCTCAAGATCACCTCGGTCGAGGTGGTACTGTAGTTGACCGAGGTGAATCTCAACTGAATGTAAATCATCTCGAATCTGGTCCAAAGTCAATCCTCTAAATCATTTCCATGCTTCGTGAGATCTTCTTATAACTCCTCAAAGCTCCAGAATGTAGCTCCAATGACTCCTTAGCTTACTTAGCTCCATTTCGATGCAAAACGTGCAATTTTCCTACAATTACAACGAAACTAGGTGTAGACCTCGATTCCCACAAAGGTAGACAAAACAACAATATAATCAAAGAATATGCATCCATACATGCAGATTTATGAAGATGAAACGTCTAAATCCATCCCAAAATATAGACTATAATACATGCTATTAGAAAACCTCTTTGTCATTCTCACTTCTCCATACTCCTCCAACTTCCTCTTGTTGGAGAGTATCTCCTTCAAAAATTTTCCATAGGCCGGAATACCTAGAATTGCACCCATGAATGGAATGTTAATATGCAATTTAGACATGAGTTCAAGGAATTTACCAAAATGTTTATCCAAGCGAGCTCTTGCTTGTGATTGTGGAACTGGTAGTGGTGGCTTGTATGGAGGAGGTACAACATATGTTGGCTCATCATCTTTGCTCTTGCCTCCTTCTTCTTGTAATGGATTTTCCTTCACTACTACTTGTTCCCCTTGTCATTCTCCCTTGGTGAGGGATATTTTATGCTCAGCCCACTCCTTGAAGTAATGGCCAACACTTGGGCTCTTGGATTGTCCTCGGTCCTTCCGGGAAGCTTTCCCGGATCCCTTTGTACCTCACCCACATTTTGGAACACTTGTGCTTCTAGCACCTTTTGAGCCTTGGAAATGGATGTCACCGTGCTCTCAAGCCTACTCAACCTCCCTAGAAATTGTTCAAACATCATTTCGGTCCTATCCTTTGGAGGTTGAGCAAAACCGGGTGGAGGCTCTTGTGAAGCCTTAGGTGTTGGGGATGCGCTTGTAGAAGCGGGAGGGTTTAAGACACCATCAGGGTTAGAGTAGGAGAACCCGGGATGGTTGTGATTACGCCGGTAATTGTTGAAATTCCAGTTGTTGTTGTTGTTGAAGTTCCTAGGGCCTTCATAGTTGTTGAAATTGCCCCTTCCCATGTAGTTAACATCCTCCTCTTTGGAAGCCAAGTTGACTTGCACTTGCACTTGAGGACTTGCTTGACTCTTCAAGGTTGTGGTACACAACTCCCTCAAGGACTTAAGCTCATTGTTGATTGCATCAAGTTTGTATTTTCTCATGGTAACTTCACTCACTTCATATGATCCCGGTTTCCTCCTATCACTCTTCCTATGGGAGTACTTCTCTATCACCAAGGCTTGCTTCTCTACAAACTCCCAAGCCCCATCCACATTCTTCTCCATGAATGTTCCTCCGGAAAGTGATTGGAGCTTGAATTGACTATCCTCATCAAGACCCTTGAAATAAATCTCCAATAGCTCTATCTTCGGTATCCGATGGTGTGGACAATCTAGGAGGAGGTCTTTGAACCTCTCCCAAGATTTAAATAGGCTCTTCTTATCCTTCATCACGAAGGCATTGATCTTCCCTCTTAGCTCGGTTGTCTTGGAAGGTGGGAAGAACTTTGTAAGAAACTCGGTTATCATCTCCTCCCAAGTACCCACATGTCCTAGTGGAATGGATTGGTACCAAGCCAAGGCTTTATCCTTAAGTGAGAAGCAAAAAGCCCTAAGCTTGTGGTTGTTGCTCTCCAATCTAGGTGGCCTTAGAGTCTCCATCAAGATCTCATAATTCATCAAGTGTTGATGAGGAGAATCTCCTTCCATCCCTCCAAATTGATTGTGCCGGATCATTTGTAGCACTTGAAGGCGGAGCTCGTAGTCATGGGTTGCGGGATCTTCTAAGTTTACACCCGGACGGTGCACTCTTTGGGTTGGATCCATACGTTGCCCAAGCGTTTGTGCCTCCTCAATAATAATAGGCTCATTCCGTACATGTACCGCCGGCTGCGGTGGTGGTGGAGGTGGATGTTGATGAACATTAACTTCTCTTTGCACAAGAGCTTGCCTAATCTCATCAATTTCCCTCCTAAAAGCTTCTTGCCTCTCGTTTACAAGTCTCCTCTCATTCTCAAAAGCTTCTTCCCTAAGCCTCATTTGCTCTAGAGTTTCTTCTCTAAGTCTTAGTTGCTCTAAAGTTGCATCCGATTCATCCCTAGGGTTTACTTCGGCCATCCTGTTCTTCTTCTTAGCACCTTTGGATATAGTCTTAAGGGTTTTCTCCGGTTCGGGATCGAATGTAGCTAAATCCTTGCCACGAGATCTTCACATGCACCTAAAGAGTGAGAGATGTCCTGAAAAATCAAAGACACAAAACAAACAAGATCACAAGTAAAAGAAAGACCTACACTATAAATAATCACACACAATGATTCAATCTAGACCTAGTCCCCGTCAACGGCGCCAAAAACTTGTTACGCTAGAGATGTACCACGCAAAAGTCTTATAATTTATAACTCGATATATTCTCCTAACTCCTAGCGAACCCACAGTGTATGGGTTGTTTTGTAGCAAGGATAGTACTCCGAGGTCGAACACGAAGACTAAGGTGAAATCAAATCAAACAAGTGATCATGGATAGTGCGAATCTAGTCTAAGAAAAGAGACGGAGATAAATAAATGAAAATCATGATGTTTTTGGTTGGGTTTTTATGGTGATCAATCAAGATCAAAATCATGCAAGGTTACCAATCAATCAAACAACACAAACAAACAAACAAACACAAGAACAAGATATGTGATCAAGAAAGAAAAGAGGATTCTAGGGATTAGAACTTCCGGTTATGGCATTGGACTCAAGCTTCTAATCAACCTTGGACAAGCTGTGGTATATTGGGAAAGGGTGTTTCTCTAATGGGATCAATCACCGGGTAGGTCTCAAGGTCCACTAATCCCGCACCTAAGGTCCTATTATCGGGTAAGTCTCTAGGAACCTAAGGTTGGGAATTCTACACAAACCGAATTACTATCTAGGGGTCAAACCTCTCCTTACCGGGTAAGTCTCGGGAAGGCAAGTCCTAAGTAACAATTCGAGCACACTCAATCCAATAGCGGCTTGTGAGGCTCACTACTACTTAGAGTTCATCACCTTTGCTATCTAAGATCGGGAATTACCAGGTAAGTCTCTTCCCTCAATTAGTTTGCTAGCATTAGGTCACCCTAAGCTAGATAAGGCTTAGCAAACACTAGGATTTCAACAATCTAACATCCTAACATATGGATTTATCAATGTAAGCACAACAAAGCAAAACCACGGGCTGATCATACGAAACCACGGCCGCGGTTTAGGAGTAACAAGCCGTGATTATGGTCGGGGGTTAGGATTCGAGCATACAAGTCATCTAAACGTACATTCAAGTCTATTCTATCATAGTCCAAGCCATAACCATCATTCCATCACCCTAGAATCACAACTACTTAGCCAATAACATGCATTTTAAGATCCAAACTCATCATGCAAGCATACATGGTTTCCATAGCAAGAAATTGAAATAAGAGTGAAAGGAAGCAAGTAATCTTAGCTGAATATGAGTTTAAACAAGACTTACAACCATTCAAATGCAGCTTCAAATCGTTCCTTACAACAGTTCCAAAAGCTTCTCAACAAAAGTCACTAAAAATCCTTCAAAGTCTCACTCTAGATCTAAGTTTTGATGATGTTGCTCTTCTCTCAAACGAGATTGTTTTTGTTGTTCTTCCAAGTCTCCCCTCAACAATGGATGATGAGAGAGAGTCCAAAAGCCAGCCTGAAGGCTTTCCCAAGTCCACACTCAACCAAGAAAAGCAAAGGTCGGGCAAAGAAATCGCATAATAAGTGTCAAAGTTGTCTTGACAAAAACCACGGGTCAAAACCACGGGCGTCGAATTTCCAGGTAGGCCGTGGTTTTCATCAGAAAGCCCTCCTTGGATCCCAAGTCATGAGTTGGTGCAAGGCATGCACTGACAAGGTCTTTTGTGTTCTTCTTTGCTTTTAGCTTGCTCCTTAGGGAGTCCGGATGCGTGCTACCATGAGGAATGATCCTCAAATGTATCGATTAACGTCCAAAAGATCCCCAAAATACCTACAAAATCGACGAATGCTCGTGTAGACATCTTTTCTAGGAATAACACTCGATTAAGCATAAACGCTACAAACTAATGTCAAACCATGCATGAATAAGGGGAAAAACTATCTAAATGATTTCCTAAACTAACGTCATAAATCATGTCATCAGTATTCCAAGGTCGAACACAAGGACTATGGCGAAATCAATCAACGGTATATAACTTCAGGTAATAAGAAAATCTCGAGCAACAAGAACAAGAAATATGATAATCATATAAAGAAATGCAGATTTTAGAGATCAAAGTATCCAGTTTTGGTT
This sequence comes from Fagopyrum homotropicum, assembly GCA_033239125.1. Lineage (NCBI taxonomy): Eukaryota > Viridiplantae > Streptophyta > Magnoliopsida > Caryophyllales > Polygonaceae > Fagopyrum > Fagopyrum homotropicum. Next base: position 106,808,983 of record BSWB01000007.1, read on the forward strand.
TCAACTCAAGACTTCTAAAGATAAACGCGGACAAAGCTGAGATGCTAAGGGAAGGTGTTTCTAAGATGGGATAGATCACGGGGGAGGTCTCACTACCCACTATCCCAAACCAAAGGTCCTATTACCGGGTAAGTCTCAAGGAACTAAGGAAAGGAACTATAATCTCAAACCAACCAATCAACCTAAGGGGATATAACTAACCTTTACCGGGTAAGTCTTAGGTTAACTCACAAAGATAAGGTGAAGACACACTCAAATCCTAACAAAGGTTAGACCTTTGTTACCTAACACTCATCATTATAGGTAAACAAGCAAAGGAATCACCGGGTACGTCTCTTCCTAGGCTTGGATATAAACCAGGAATGGTACAACAAGGATAGGATTTGACAAACTATAACCTAAGCTTCAAGATTGGTCAACCATGCTCAATCTCGTTCTGTTCTCGCTCAATCTCGGTCAAGATTCCTGAAGAACAGTTCGAGACGCTAAACGGAATAGGTTAAAATCAACTTTCAAGATCCACTCGAGATAAAGATCTAGTCTTTCATCGTCTATGCCACAACCTTCAACTAATCATCCTAGAATCGCAAGGGTTTTAGCCAAAAATCATCATGTTTAAAGCAATCAATATATATTCAATTAAACTATCAAGAAAAGAGAATAAAACAATTAATAAAAGGTTCTCAATAATCAAAGGTGCAAAACAATCCAGCAAAGTATCAATAATGTGTTCCAAAAGATGATATAATCAACCAAGTATCTTTCCAAGAAAACCTTACAGTGTCTTCCAATCTCTTTCTTCCTTAGCCTTTAATCTTGATCTCACAAGCTTTCCAATCCTTCGGGTGCAATCCTTTCAAGATCTCCTTCCGTCAAGAGAATAGAACTCGCAGTTGTCAACCGTCCTTAGATCAATATTCACCTTCCAATTTTATACAAAATTTTAGGGCAAAATGTTTTATAACTTTTGGGTTGTGGGCCATCGATCTCGATCAAGCCCAGTAAGGCATCTCGGTCGAGATAGTAACGGCCTCATCCGAGATTCTGATTAGTTACGTACTTTTCTTCGATTCTTCTCCTGATTTCTGTTCGCTCAAAAAGGTGTGTGCAAGCTTTAATATTTATACCAAGAATAATTACAATAAGCAAACCCGCAGTGTACGGATCAATTGTAATAAAAGCGAGAATTTCAGGGTCGAACACAAGGACTATGGTGAAACAAAGATCGGTAAATCAGGTTGTCAATGAAAACAAGCAACAAAGCAAAGATATCAAAGATGATGTAATAATCAGGTAAATAAAATGTGGATTCTAGAGATTAAAGCATCCAGTTGTGGTTCCGACTCAAGATCTCAAAGGATAACGTGGACAAAGCTGAGGTTTGCAAAGGGAAGGTGTTTCTAAGGTGGTAATAGATCACCGGCTAAGTCTCACCACTCACTATCCCAAACCAAAGATCCTCTAACTGGGTAAATCTCAAAGTACTAAGGAAAGGAACTATAATCTCAAACCAACACATCACCCATGGGGATAAAATCAACCTTTACCGGGTAAGTCTTAGGCTAACTCTTAAAGATAGGATGAAGGCACACTCAAACCCCAATAAAGGATAAACCTTTATTACCTAGCACTCATGATCTTGGGTATACAAACAAAGGAATCACCGGATAAGTCTCATCCTAAGCTTGCGTTGAACCAGGAAAGGTATAACAAGGGTAGTATTTGGCAAACCGAAACCTCAACTCAGATAAGGATCTGGAAAGGTCTCACCTTGCTCAGTTAGTATCCCATATCGGTCGAGAAGTTCCACGACTGACCGAGGTGTTCGTCAGTTAAGGTAAAAGCTCGAGCTTTTAGGGTCCACTGGGTAAAGGCTCATTCTTTCATCGTCTTCCCCACAACCTTCCGTCAATCACCCTAGAATTGCATTAAGAACTTAGCCAACAATCATCATGATAACAATAATAAAAAATATAAGAAGGAATCTATTCAAACAAGAAAACCTTAACACAAAGGTCTCAATAACTCAATCAAATAATCAAACAAACAATTAAACTGCATTCCTCAATCACAACCAGAAAGACAACAAAACAAACCAAACTAAGAAAATCTTACAACTTCCTTCAAAGTAGCTTCCTTCTTTCCTTGATCTTCAACCTTCCAAACTTCCTTCCAAGCTTCCTTCAACTCTGGAGAATTCTGCATCACGATCTCCCTCATTCCGAGATAATTTAATTCCAAAATATACACCTCTTTATATAGGAGAATCACCTTCCTAAGATAAAATATCTTTAAAGGCAATTTCCTTCCTTAGAATATCTTCCAATCTTCCAAATAAATCAGCCAAAAAGATATGCTTCCTTCCAGATAATCATCCTAAAATATGGAAAATTCACTTTCCAAAAATAGAAGATCTCAGCAAAAAATAAAGATCTTACGGCCGTTATAATATTCGTCTCGGTCCAGCATGTCCTGAAGATCACCTCGGTCGAGGTGGTACTGTAGCCAACCGAGGTGAATCTCAATTAAGCATCAATCTCTCTGATCTGGTCCAAAATAAATCTTCCATCTCATTTCCCTGGTTTTTGAGCCTTTCTTGTAGCTCTTCAATGCTCCATAATGTAGCTTCAATGAATCCTTAGCTTCCTTAGCTCCATTTTGTTCCAAAACGTGCTATTTTCCCTACAATCACAATGAAACTAGGTGTAGACCTCGATTCTCGCAAAGGTAGACAAAACAACATAATGATCAAAGAATATACATCCATACATGCAGATTTAAAACATCCAAACCAATCCCAAAATATAGACTATAATACATGCTATCAATTTCTTCTTGTATCCATTTTCTAAGGTTCTTGCTCTTCATCTTGCAGTCTCAAGTGTTCTATCATGCTGCTCACTAGACCTCCTTATGCTTCCATGCTCTATTTCGATCCAAAATGTGACTAATTCCTACAATTGCAACCAAACTAGGTGTATACTTCGATTCTTTGCAAAGTAGACAAATAACGGCATAATCAATATGAATATATACCCATGCATGCAAAATAATGAAGAGAAACCGTCAAAACAACTGCCCAGTACTTAGGCTATAAATCATGTTATCAAAATACCTCATACTTGCCTCTTGCTTGTCCCCAAGCAAGGTTCAAATCTTAGATACAAGATAATATGAATTATAAACCAGTAAAACAATGAAAACTCGCTAAACTTTTGGTTGTGTGCTTCTATTCATAGATCACCCTTAGAGAATGCTTCATAGCCAAAAATAATCAATACATGGTCAAAACAAGTTATAGGTATAAGAAAGACAATCATACTTCACATGAAATCGTAGAATAAGTAGCAAATCAGATTCATCAAAATTAATCATGGATAATTCAGTTTAAACCACAAAGTCGAACACCAGCCTTGATCTTCTGCGGTGTCTCAATACGGGCAAACAACATCTCACTCAATATAAGGTGGGCAATCTTAAAAGCTAGGTGGTATATGTTTCTCTCCTTAGAATCCCCGGGTTACCAATTGTCGGCGCTAGTAGGGGTCGAAGCTATGCTCTCCCAAAATACCCTAGCTTAGAATTTGGTAAGGAACTCGGTAGCGGTAGGAGGTGAAAAGCCAAACACAACCCCAAAATTCTCTAGAGTGACTCCATAGTTCTTATTCATGAGGCGAAATTTCACTCCTCTTTGTTCCGCCACATAGGTGAAAGAGCTCAAGAACTCAAACGTTATCTCTACGTATGCCGGTTCCCTAAGGGAGACGAATCCCTCTAATCCCACAGTGAAGATCATGTTGCGCAAATCATCAACCACATGCAGACAAGAAAAGTCCTCGACATCTATTTATCGAGGTGCTATAATAGGGCGAGATCAAATTCGATCGTATCTCATTTGGTGACGACCTTGAATAACTAGCAACTGTGGAGGTGGTGGGGTGATGAAGAAGGTTGCCGTGCACCAACACGACCACGTACCACAGTCCCTTGCTCAGAACGACATAAAGGCTCCATTTCATCAGGTGATCTCGGCTTGTTCTTGATGGATCTCGGCCGAGATAAGTAGGCTTGACCGAGATTGATGCGTCTCGATCAAAACTCACTAATCTGTAAATGCCTTGCTTCAAACTCACTACCAACAGCTTCCTAGGGGTTTTTTGACCTAGAGTCAACTTAGCAACACAAGAATACAAGCCAAATTGAGACAAAACCGAGCAAACATAGGGTCAAGAGTTTTTGAACGAATTTACCCAATTTCTATTGATTTTGGTGGTTTTAAGTTCCGATTGATGTTGGAGAAGCGGATGTGGTGCCTTTCCCGTCGATTTTGATCTTAGAACGAGCAAAAACGAGCAAGAAATGGGAATTTGAGTGGGGAGGGCGGTTTCGGTCGAGTCGGCTCGAGGAAGGTTAGGGTTAGAAGAGAGAGAAGATATCTTTCACCTTTTATACCCATCAAAATTTTTGAATTGCATCTCGGCCGAGATGGTTGGGAAACCGAGATGGTCAACCGAGGCCACTCCCTGTTGGGTTTATCTAGGTTGGGGGAGATTGATCTCGGTGGAGATCACTGTAGGCAACTGAGATTTCTCTAGTTTCCGATCTTTTCTCAAATTCTCGAACCTTGAGTTATCTCCATCTACTTCTTTGAGTTGTTCTCCTTGGATTATACCTAGATCCTATCATCACGGACACAAAACGCAAAAGCCATCTAAACTAAACTAGAAAGCAAAAGAAAGAAATACCTTGGGTTGCCTCCCAAGAAGCGCTTGTTTTAAGGTACCTAGCTGGACCGTACTTCGTTATGATCATGTGAGATGCAGTGGAGCAATATCCTTTAACGGAACTTCCGGTGTGTATTTCTTCAGCCGATGACCGTTCACTTTGAAATTTCCGCTATGTTCATGATAGCATGTATTATAGTCTATATTTTGGGACTTGTTTAGACGTTTTATCTTCAATAATCTGTATGTTTGAATGTATATTATGTGATTATATTGTCGTTTCATCTACCTTTACGGGAATCGAGGTCTACACCAAGTTTCGTTGTAATCGTAGGTAAAATGGCACATTTTAGATCGAAATGGAGCTAAGGAGCAAATGAGTCATAGGAGCTACATTCTGGAGCTTAAAAGAGAACTCAAGAAGCAAGGAATTAATGAAAAAGATTTACTTTTGACCAGATTTGAGAGATTTCACATTCAGCTGAGATTCACCTCGGTCAGCTACAGTGTCACCTCGACCGAGGTGATCTTGAGGAGCGTCCCAACCGAGGCGAACACCCTGGCGCGGCGAGATTTATTTTATTTGGCTGAGATCTTTTATTTTTAGAAGGAAGATATCTTATATTTTTGGGCTGGATTTCTGGAAGGAAGATCATATATTTAGGAGATCTATTTTAGAGATAAGATATATTTTATAGGAAATTATATTTTTAAGATATTATTATCTTTGGAAAATAATTCTCCTATATAAAGGGTTGGATTTTCCACAAATTGAGGATCCAATATACCATCACCGCAGGCTGGAAGCCGACAATACACTACAGTTAGGAAGGAATTTTGGAAGTTTGAAGAAAGTTTGAAGATTAAAGGAAGGAGGTTCATAGCTTTGTGATAGCTTTTGAGGGGATTTGTAAGACTTTCTTAGATTCCCTTTGGTTTTATTGTCTTGTTGGATTTGTGATCCAAGGAACGCTGATTTGTTTGATATTTGATTCAGTTATTGAAGCCTTGTTCTTAAGGTTTTTGTGTTCAAATATTCATTCCCTTCTCATATATTTGATTATTGCTTTCATGATGATGAGTGACTAATTTCCTTGTGCGATTCTAGGGTGATTGGATGAAGGTTGTGGGAAAGACGATGATAGAATAATCTTAATCCCGGTAGGACCCTGAAATCTCGAGTCTTTAACCTTAACCCTAGAACATCTCGTTCAGTCGATGAACATCTCGGTCAGGGTGGAACTTGGCTGACCGAGGTGACCTTTTTTTATCCGAAACTGAGAGTTAAGTGTTAGAGTTTGCCAAATCCTATTCTTATTACACCTTTCCTGGTTCAATGCAAGCCTAGGATGAGACTTACCCGGTGATTCCTTTGCTTGTTTACCTAAGATCATAAGTGTAGGTAATAAAGGTTTATCCTTTATTGGGGTTTGAGTGTGCCTTCATCCCATCTTTGTGAGTTAGCCTGAGACTTACCCTGTAAAGGTTGATTCTATTCCCTTGGTTGGTGAGTTGGTTTGAGATTATAGTTCCTTTCCTTAGTACCTTGAGACTTACCCGGTAATAGGAGCTTTGGTTTGAGATTTGTGAGTAGTGAGACTTACCCGGTAATCTATTCCACTTTAGAAACACCTTCCCTTTGCAAAATCACAGCTTTGTCCGCTTATCTTGAGATCTTGAGTTGGAACCACAACTAGATGCTTTAATCCCTAGAATTTGCATATTTCCCTTAATTGACCTTATTATCATCTTTTGATTGCTTTAATCGCTTTTGTGGTTATTAGTTGCATTGACAACCTATACTTGCTTTGTTTCACCTAAGTCCCTGAGATCGACAACCCGGAATTCTTGCTTTTTACTATAATTGATTCTTACACTGCGGGTTCGCATCCTTGTTTTAAGCATATTTCTTGGGATATAAATTTAAAGTTTGCACACACCATTTGGAGCAAACAGTTCACCCCATACTTCAACTGCATCATGAGGGAAAACATGTTTCATAATATAAGGTCCCATCCATCCAGATTTCAACTTAGTGGGATAGAGGCGAAGGCGGGAATTGAAGAGAAGAACAAGGTCTCCTTCATTGAGCTCCTTAGAAATAATATTTGTCATGCCATCATTTCGTTCTCTCCTTGTATATTTTTGCATTCTCACAGGCATTCAAGCGAAGTTCTTCCAACTCATTGATGTTCAAGAGTCGCTTCTCTCCGGCTTCCTTGATATCAAAATTCAGCCACTTAATTGTCCAATAAGCTTTATGTTCAAGCTCCACCGGAAGATGAAAAGACTTCCCATAAACCAAGTTGTAATGAGTGGTTCCTATGGGAGTCTTGAATGCGGTCCTATACGCCCAAAGACCGTCATCCAGCTTCATTGACCAGTACTTCCTCGTTCTAGAGACAGTCTTCTCCAAGATTCCTTTGATTTCTCTATTTGATATCTCAACCTGTTCACTAGTTTGAGGATGGTAAGGAGTTGCTACCTTATGGGTGACCCCATACCTCGATAGAAAAGCTTCAAACATCCGAGTTGTGAAGTGCATCCCTCTGTCACTAATGATGACTCGAGGTGTCCCAAATCTTGGGGAAATAGTCTGGTTGAAGAACTTCACTACTACTGCGGCGTCATTGGTGGGAGAAGCAATGGCTTTCACCCACTTTAAAACATAATCAACCGCCAAAAGTGTGTATAGATTCCTTGTAGATGATGGGAATGGTCCCATGAAGTCAACTCCCCATACATAAAAATCTCGACCTCTTGAATGTTATTGAGGGGCATCTTGATAAGTTCCATGTTCTTTGGCATGCATCACAAGAAACAACAAATGTTTGCACATCCTTGAATAAAGTAGGCCAAAAGAAACCGGAACGTAATACCTTACCGCAAGTTTTGTGGGCACTAGCATGTCCTCCACAAGGTAACGAATGGCAATGCCTAATAACACTCTACACTTCATCTTCCGGAATGCATCTCCTTAGCAAACCATCCGGACCTCTTTTAAAGAGAAGAGGTTCATTCTAATAATAGTGACGCACATCCTTAATGAATTTCTTCTTTTGTGCGTATGACAATCCGAGAGGTATTTCCTAGCAAACAAGATAGTTAACAATATCAACATACCAAGGTTCATTACCTTCAAAAATCTGATGAAGTCAATGCTACATCCAATGCAGCTGCTCATCCGGAAAGGAATCATCGATGGGCATCCATTGTATGAGCCGCGGTTTTGCATCCTTTTTAGTGAGCAAATACCGGATGGCGGCATGGTCGGTGTAGATGATGACTTTTGCCCCTACAAGGTAGGAACAAAACTTCTCAAAAGCATAAACCACCGCCAAAAGTTCCTTCTCAATTGTGGCGTAATTCAGCTGAGCCTCATCTAGCGTCTTGATAGCATAATAGATTGCGTTAGTGCGGCCATCCTTCTTCTGTCCAAAACTGCTCCTATAGCCACATCACTTGCGTCACACATGACTTCAAAGGGCAAACTCCAATCAGGAGGTTGAATGATGAGAGTGGATATCAAAACTTCCTTCAACTTGTAAAACGCATCTAGACAATCCTGCAAAAACTCAAAAACCACATCCTTATTCAGTAGGTTAGTCAATGGTTTAGAGATATTAGAAAAGTCCTTGATGAACCTCCGATTGAACCTGCATGCCCTAAGAAACTCCGTACACCCTTAACAAAACAAGGTGGAGGAAGTTTCTCGATAGTCTCGATCTTAGCTCGATCGACTTTAATTCCTCGGTTTGAAATGAGGTGACCTAAGACAATACCTTTACTAACCATAAAATAATACTTCTCTTAATTCAAAATGAGATTAGTGTCTTCACATCATTGTAACACTAAAGAAAGGTTAGCTAAGCAATCATCGAAAGAAGAACCATAAACAGAAAAGTCATCCATGAATACTTCCATGATCTCCTCGATATACTCGGAGAAGATAGTCATCATGCAACGTTGGAATGTGGCCGGTGCGTTACACAATCTGAATGGCATTCTCCGGTAAGTAAACGTACCCCAAGGGCACGTGAAAGTGGTCTTCTCTTGATCATCCGGATGGATAGGGATTTGGAAGAATCCACTATAACCATCCAAGTAGCAAAAATGGAAGTGTTGTGACAACCGTTCAAGCATTTGATCAATGAAGAGGAGGGGAAAGTGATCCTTCCTCATTGCTAAATTTTACCTCATGTAGTCAATGCACATCCTCCAGCCCATCACGATTCTTGTTGGGATCAACTCGTTGTTCTTATTGGTCACAATAGTCATCCCTCCCTTCTTTGGCACCACATGCACGGGACTCACCCATTTACTATCCGAAATAGGGAAGATAATTTCTGCATCAAGCAACTTAAGCACTTCTTTCTTCACAACCTTTTTCATGATCGAGTTTAAACGTCGTTGAGGTTCTCGTGAAGGGTTATGATCATCTTCCATAAGAATTTTATGCATGCATAGAGAAGGTTTAATTCCAACAATATCATCTATGGTATATCCTATAGCCTTTCTATGCAGTTTTACCTTATGCATCAGCTTGTATAGTTCTTCCTCAGTAAGGTTAGCACTAACTATGACCGGATAAGTGGAATTTGGTCCAAGAAACGCATACCCTAAGTGTTGTGGAAGAGGTTTAAGCTCCAAGATAGGAGAATCTTTACGTGGAGGTTATGTACCTCTAGGATCATCTTGCGAAGCTTCGGAAGCTTCGGGAGAGGTATGGCTGAGGCTTGCAACGCTTCCATACATCGTACGAAGAAGTTTCGAAGACTCAGGAACCTCGACCGGCCTATAAGCATCTCGACCGAGACGTAAGTCGAGGTCACTTGTTCGCCACTTAGTGTGCGTGCAAATAAGCTTTAAATTTATAAAACTAGAAATCAAGCAAGCGAACCCGCAGTGTACGGATCGATATAGTTAAGCAAGAATTCCAGAGTATCGAACACAGGGATTTGGGGGGAACAAATTCGATTGTAGATTATCAAGCAAGTAAATGTATGAAGCTTTTCAAATATTGGGAAAACAACAATCCTAAAGATCCAAGTATCCAGCTGTGGCAATCGATTCAAGATATACTAATGATATAAGGACAGAATTGAGATATGCAAAGGTATGCTAATGTAAGGTAATCGTACGGTGAAGTTCCAAAAACCTTATATGACTCACCTATAAGACACTCTCTATAAAGGTTGTTGAGGCTTCAATATAGAAAGGTTCTAAAGGTAAGAATTAATGTCAAATACCCAAACTTGTAATCCAAGGATCAAGACTAACTAAACTGATTACGGTTGTGACACTCACAATCGGGGTAGAGGTTGTTGAGGCTTCACTACCACCTAGAAAAGGCAAGCCTAAACTAAGTTAAAGCAAATCTTTAACTTTGGATTAAAGTAAAAGCAAGTTCGTAAACTTAAGGGAAATCACGGTTGGATCTTGAGGTTCCACGGTCGTGGACTCAAGAACAGACCGTAGTTTAGGGTTCGTCGGCGACTCTCTCTAACTCTCAGGGTCCAATCTGTTTACGATCGATCTATCATCATCTAAGCCACAACTATCAACCCTTCACCTTAGAATTATTAAGGGTGTTTAGCCAACAATAGTCATATTGATATCAAATTCAAGAATTAAAAGATTGAAAGATGAAAACTTCTGAAAACCTTCAATAAACTTCAAACCAATCTCAATGTCACAATCAAGAACAAATATTGTCACTAGATTTGGAATATAACAAACAAACACAATCTTAGATAAAAAGGAAGAACGGGATGTCAATCCGTCTTCTAAATCAAACCTAAACAAGAAGAGGAATCTTCTTGCGAACAATCTTCCGAATCTTCGATCTTCCGTCAATCCGGAAATCACAATAGCGCTGCACAAATCTCTCAAACACAACTTCCACTAAAAGCGAAATTAGGGCAATCCCAAGCGCGAACGGAAGTGCGTCTAAGCGTAAGCGAAGGTGTAAGCCAAGGTCTAAAGCGAGGTGCATATGCGTCTAACCCGAGGTGCAAAAGCGTCTAAGCCGAGGTGACGGAATCTCTCTTCGTCCGTCCTTTTATAGTGTATGATGAAGTAGCGGCCCGGCCCAATCTTTTAAAAGATCGTGGCTTAAAGTGTGGCGAAAAAGATCGCCAAGATCACGGTCGTGGAAGGTTCCACGGCCGTAATTTAGAGCGTGGAATTCAACACGGTTTGAACCATCTTCTCCACGGCCGTAGAAGTTGCTGGAATGAACCACGCTTCCCTAGCCATGGTTCCACGGCCGTGGAACTGAACGTGGAAAGTAATACGGCCGTATTTTAGAGCGTGGTTTAGGGCAAGAACGTGATTCTTCCCTAGCCTTGGTTCCACGGCCGTGGAACTGAACGTGGAAAGTAATACGGCCGTATTTTAGAGCGTGGTTTAGGGCAAGAACGTGATTCTTCCCTAGCCTCGTGCATTCGTCAAGTTGGCACTCCCTTAGCTCCTAGAAATGCCTTCAATCTATGGACATTGCTCAACAACTCCATCCTTGCTTGATTCCGTTCGGAAATAGCTCTCAATCACCTATAATCAACATAAAGCTTGTGTAGATCTCTATATCGACATTATAGACAAACTAGATCACAAATGCATCTATGCTCAATCAATGAATATCAATATGAATCAAATACACTTAGAAAACGTGCCTAAAATATCACAATATTTCATGCTAACAAATAACCCCATACTTGCCACTTGCTTGTCCCTAAGCAAGGTCTTTCAAAAGCTTTAAAACAAGAGTTAGGATGAAATATGTGTACCTTCTCAAAGCAATACTTCTTTTGGATGAATGTGCCTTCTAAACAATAGATCATTCTCAAATCTTGTTTCAATCGTTTATAGGACTTTCATACACTTAATCAAAGAGTAAAGAGTAAAAAAAAAAAACTCATGAATCAATCAAACTTCCATACAAACATCATAACCCTTAAACATTATCAAAATCAATTATAAGAAACTTCAATTTAGATCACCAAGTCATATAACATTCTTTTGATCTTAAGGACTTTCAAAGAAGAAGGTCTAGAATGTGGAAGGGGAAGGAAACTTTAAGGAATGTGGTGCATGAATCCGGGAAAGTGGACAACTACTCCTTTCTTCCTCTCTTACGGTTTCCGCAACAACTTCAACTTAGAGCTTCGCTCTCTTCTTTTCATTTTTCGACTTTACTTTTGGAGTTATGGATAGAGGTGCACAAAAACCGAAGCCTAGAAGATTGGCGTTTCTCAATTTTTATGAGATGCCTCAAACCCTTAGCGCACATACCATAATCCGCTAGGAATATCGCTCAATCCGACTTTGGCAAGACACAAACACCCGGCTATGTGAATGGTGCCGAGTTACTCATCATCATGATTGACTTCCCCAAACCTATAATTTCTTTCTATTCCTTTGAATGCAAAGTATTGCTTTCATGGCCCTCCCACATCATACATGCCTTTTTCAATCAACTCCTCCAAATTCCCGAATAGGTAAAGGAGGCCATAATTTCAATGAGGGGCTAAATGATCAAAGAAAGAAGAAAGAAAAATCGAATTGCCTTAATCATCTCAACAAGAAGCATAAGAACTTATAGTGTGATTTCAACTTCAATTCTTCAACATGATTTAAGTAACATTCATCACATTATGAAACTTGCAAAAGAGGTATAATCAACTCATTCAATTTCTTTTCAATCTACTATTCGTTTAAGCATGCAATTGTCATCAAACTCAATTCACAAGTAGCGATTATCATAGAAATCATCTCAATTCCTTAGAAGCACAAAATTTTTCAAAATTTTTCAATTTCTATGGGTTTTTCAAACTCTTTTTCATGCAATGCAATAATGAAACATGCAACAATATAATGAACATGCAATGATAGTCTCGATAGAAGCAAACATAGTGAGTAAGAGTTATTACAAACTTTTAGTCACACCCCACCCCATACTTGGAACAAACATTGTCCCTAATGTTCAAAAGAAAGAAAGAAAAGAAAGAAAAGAAAAAGAAACTCACAAAATGGCGGTGGAGCGGCTAAAGTTGTCGGTCATGCAATCATCATCACTGCGGCGCTGGTGGAGGCGGGAATGGAGAGAAGCTAGGATCATAAAACCGCCCAAACTGCTGGCGGTAGACATCTCTCATCATGTGATCGAGGTCGTCCAAGCGTCCATCTCTAGCATCGGCTCGAATCTCCAATGCTCCTACTCTCTCCGAAAGACCAGTAGCCCAATCCGGCATCTGCTCATACCATCCCGGAGCATGACTGTACCACTCTGGAGCGTCGGACGGTGCTGGTGCTGGTGCTGGTGCAGATGGTGTCTGTGTAGCCCATGGAGGTGGAGCTCCATACCATGCAGGAGGTGTCTCTGCCCAAGTGGGTCTCTCACTCACGCTGGCGCGGCGAGAAGACGAGCCTAAAGCTCTGGCGGGACGTGGAGAACGTCTAGGCACATCGGGGGCCGCATCCGGCTGATCCGGAAACGTGCCAAACTCCTGCTCGGCTCCTCCTCCACCCTCAAACTGATCCCTCATCTCCTCCTCCTCAACTACGGGCGGTGGTGGGACATATGGGGGAGCTGCAATCCTGTTCGCGTGCATAGCAGCGAACGTCTCCTTCCAATTATGGCGTCCAGCCATAATGGAGTACTCCGGTAGCCACTCAATACCCCTACCCGTCCTGCTCTCCCAAGGCATGGCCGCATAAGGTGGACCTCTATGTGTGGGGAAGATGAGACCTCTAGTCATGAAGGCATGAAGTCCTAAGGGTACGGCTGGTATGCGGGTACATGTAGAAAAATCAACTCCCAAGCTCCTAGCAAGGTGGGTAACTATCCCACCGTATCCAATGTTGCCCTTCCTCTTGTTCTTAAGCTTGCTCATAGTAGCAGCTAAGAGGGTGGCACAGTCAGCTCGGCGCCCATACAGCATAGAGTATAACAGAAAGAGCTCATCCGTCTTGATCTTTTGGGGCGTCTCCGTCCTAGGGAAGAGACACTCCGAAAGAACACGGTGAGCAATCTTCAAGGCTAAGTGATACATCAACTTAGCCTTGGTGTCAACGGGTTGCCAGCGGTCCTCGCTGGCGTAAATCATAGCTACCTCCTCCCAAAAGTCTTTGGCGTAAACTCCACTAGGAAAACGACCATTGAAGGTCTCATGGAACCCAAAGAAGGTTCCGAACTCACGGATGGTAAAATCATAGTTTCTTTCCATAAGACGGAAAGAAACGGTCCTATCCACATGGCTGTGCTTGAAAGACGTCACAACCTCCCTCGTAATCTCCTCATAGGCGTCTTCTCGGATAGCCGAGAAGACAACTAGTCCGGCTCTATCCAAGAGCCAAGTAAGGTCATCTATGATGTTAAGAGGAGCTAGATCCTCTAACAATAGGTACCTAGGTCCAATCACAGGCCTCTCATGGATCCTCTCGAGTGCATCGAGGTGATCCGCATGAATGGTCGGTACTCTAGTGTAATATCCGGAATTTTTATTCCGTTTATTTCTGTAACAAACCCGATCTCGATCAGTTGACCCATATCCGTCTACTTAGTTAGACACATTATTATAAAATTTATCATTTTATGTAGCTTCCCTTCACATAAAATGATAGGATCTTTATAAAATTTTATCATTTTATGTAGCTTACCTTCACATAAAATGATAGGATTATTATAACCAATCCTAAACTATAACATGATCCGTATCCGTCTATTCCGTAGCCTACCAGTTCCGATCCCTTAACTTCACATAAAATAATAAGTTTAGCCCAAAACCCTAATTTAGAATATGACTCGTCGTTGACAAGTCTGTGATGAAGTTGTGACAAGGTCTGGACAAGTCTGTGACGAAGCTGTGACAAGGTCTGGACAAGTCTGTGACGAAGCTGTGACAAGGCCAGACAAGTCTGTGACGAGTCTGTGACAAGGCCAGACAAGTCTGTGACGAGTCTGTGACAAGCCCAGAAGCCGCCATCAGCTTGCCCAGCGCCCAGTGTCCGCCTCAGCCCAGCAGCGCCATCTTGCCCAGCCCAGAAACTCGCTAGTTTCAGCAGCTTGTCCACAGCCCAACTTCAGCACCGTGGATCCACAGCTCCAGCCCAGCGTCCAGCCTTCAGCCCAGTGCGCAGCCCAGGATTCAGCAGCCAGCCCAGCTGTGATGTATTAGATTCAACGGATGAATAAATGCAGTGAGAGAGAATCGATTCACTTGCCATAAAACGCTCCTAGAATCACGCTGTGCAGCTCTCACCTTCCTTCCAGCCGTTACGCTCCTCTCCCTCCCTGTGACTGCTTCCTTCGATCTCCATCTGGACGTCTCGACTTGCTGTAATCTGGTGCTGTTCAATCTACAGACTTCCTGGACCAACGTAGAGCCGCCTGGGACTTCTGCACTCGAGCCATCTGCACAAGCGCCGGACTGCTGCACTCGACCCATCTGCACAAGCGCCGGACTGGACGTTGCTCCGTCTGTCGACTCAAAACGTAGCACCAGCGGGCTGCCTCTCTTCTGTCGATCCAGCAGACCACTGATATGGAGGAGCCCAGATTTTATCCACAACAACAACCTTGGTGTTATCCTTCTCATGCCTTCGAGTCATGGAATCGAGTAAGGTCCCAATCCGTCCTACCTTTGTCCTTTTGAGCAATCCTTAACATATATATATATATATATATATATATATATATATATATATATATATATATATATATATAGATATATATATGCTGATAAGAGCTCCTTTTCTGTCATCAATCCATCCCTAACAGCCTCGGAAGATAGCTTGAAGAGTTGAGGCGTTTTCTGAATTTTTCGGAAGTGACAAGCAGTCAACTTCGGGTCCAGATTTGGGTAAGTTAGATTTCTTCTTTTTGGCTGATTTTCAGATATGTTATAGATGGTATTTCAAAGTAAATCATACTAAAATTTCAGAGGAATCCATGTTATGGTTTGAGAGATATGGGGTTTCAAAGTTCAGTTTTATAAATGTGCTGAGTTGAGAAAAACAGCATGGGATGCTGTTTTGTGAGATAGTTTTGAATAGGCTTTTGATCTCTGTTAGGCTTGAATTTTTTATATGATATAGTTGATATCTTTTTGTAGATCATATTAAAATTTGGGAAGAATCGGAGTTACGGTTTGAGAGTTATTGTGTTTCAAAGTTGACGTTTTTATATATGTGCTGAGTGTTGGGGAAAACAGCAAGTGATGCTGTTTTGTGAGATGGTTTTGAATAAGCTCTTGATCTCCGTTGGACTTGAATTTTGGATATGATATAGTTGACATATTGTTGTAGAACATATTAAAATTTGAGAGGAATCCAGCGAGTGGTTTGAGATTTATGATTTTTTCAAAGATGGAGTCGTAAGCAGTTTTTCTGTTGTGCTGAAATTCGGTTTTGTGAGATAGTTTTAAATAGGATTTTGATCTCCTTTGCGTCTAAATTTTGGATATATTAGAGATAAGATTTAATAGTAGAACATATCAAAATTTGGGATAAATACAGCTAGTAGTTTAGGAGTTATGATTTTTCAAAGTTAAGACAATGTGCTGCTTGTTAAGTGTTGTACCCAACTTTAGAAATTTTTGTAGAAGCGATGCTTTAACAGTTTTGAGAAATTCTTTCTCCTATGAGTAGATAGGATATCATAGATGACCTAGGAAATTATTTCGGAATTTTTATAAGATTATTCGAATTTTATATTTGAAGCTGTAGTTGAACTTTAGTGACTTTTCGAGAAATAGAAAATGGATGATTTTTCTAGTTGTTACCTAAAATCATCCTAGGGATTAGAATATGGTTAGTTAGTCCCAAATAAGAGTTTAAACATAAATTATGAAATTTTTAGAAGTTTCAGGACCAGGGGTAAAACAGTCATTTATCCGTATAAGGGTATTTTGGTAATTTAGCTGATGATAGAGTTAAATATCTTAGAAGTTAGAGACTTCTAATTAAGTGGGATATAATATTGATCCACTTGCCTTTTATAACAGGCGGTTGAGTTCCTGCGGTTACAGACCGAGTCGAGATAACGAGATTATGTTTGAATTCAGGTAAGTTCTTTGGGCTTACTTAGCTGACTTCTAAATATGAGCATGAATGATGATAGTGGTGTGTGATTGAGATGTTTAGAGTTATAGGTTGTGATAGATATTTACCGACCTATACTTGGTCTAAGAGTAACGGGCGGTGGCATTCTGCTCAGTTAGCTTGCGGGTGCTGGGGGTTTCTTTAGGGACTAGTCCATACTCGGTTTGTAGTGATGCTACCGGCGGAGGTCAGCTAGACCTACACCCAGTTGGATAAGGAACGGAGGCGAGAACTGTTAATAGCTCTCGTGCCACAACTGTAAAATTGAATAAGATGAATCACCTAATTAATAGATAATAAACGGTTGAGTGCCAGCATGATGTTTGTTTATTTTGTTTCTGCGTGTGTTTGTGCTGTTGTTATTCTACTTATATTTGGATTGTTAGCTAACGGTTTATCCATGTTGTAGATTTGTAGAGATAGACAGTTGCAGAGTGATTCGGAACGGATGGTCAGCCGGGTCCACGTACTCATTAGATGGGGACGGGGGAGTCTTCCATACGTCATGCATGTTATGTATCTTTATATATGTTTGTAAGGCTGTCACATGTGTACTTTCATACCATTAAAATATTATGTTTTGGAAATTGTTTTTAATTACATTTGTGCCTTGTTGTAAGATCCTAGTAAAGTTGTTGTTAAACCAAGGTCGGGACCCATTGTGAGGTCCTAACCAGTAGCTCCCCGAGTTCCAAGAACTTGGGGTGTTACAACATGGTATCAGAGCCAGGTTGGCAACAATTGCACTTGAAATCTTCTAAAAGACCGGATGTATAAAATAACTAGAACCAGAAAGGGGTCTAAGATTTTCAAAACGAATTTTTGTTTTACACACGTGCATAGTCGGGTTGTGGGTTAGTAGTACGTCGGACCACCATCGTTCTCCGTGGATCTCTGCAACTTGGAATGATAGATGTTAGTATATAGAGTTATATCGATATGTTTTAATGTATGATTATATATATGTATATGTGTAGCACGTTAGTATCCTAAAGGATACTTTAGATCCTTTAGTTGTGATATCATGAAGCGATTATCGCTTCATGATAAATCGGCAGCGGATTTGAAGAGTTTTCAACACGAGACAATGGATTCAGACCTAGGATTGAGTATTATACTCTGGTGGGTGTCCTAGTGACCCTATTAATCATCCGAAGAACGGGTTGGCAAAGAAGTAAGGATGTTGAGATAATTTTCACCATAAGTACAAACAGATGAGAAAGAAATTCCCAAGTCAGCTCTAATGGAAGGAATAGAAAGTCATACAAGGGACTTGGTCGTATGAAGCCGAGAGATGAATTAAAGAATCACATAGCAGACGAAAAGAGCATAGATTGGAGATAATAATAGTGGGATAAGAACCAAGTAGAACGGAGCAGAATCATGATGGCGGAATAAAGGATGTTGCAATCGAGACGGATGCTCCATAGACAATGATGAGCATGAGAGACCAGACGAGTCAACTCGGATATGACGATCTGAGGTGCACGGAATGAATACCTACAATTGAGTATAAAAGCGGAAGACCCCGCAAGGGTGGAGAAGTTTTAACCTCATCAAAGATATAAGAAGTTGAAAGGAACCACGACACTAGTATCAAAAGAGTAGAAGACCGGTAATAGAGTCAACGGAGTTCAAGAGAGCAATATTATAGACAACGCGCTAATGAAGGAACATGTGAGAATGATCTTGGTGGACTCGAGATTCCAAGGTAATCCCGATTATCATGGGACCTAGGTCATCAACACAGACGATCCATGTAAGAGACGACAAGAGATCAGATTAGAGATAATAATAAGGGAACAAGAATCATATAGAACAGAGTACAACCAAGATTTGCAGGGTAAAGGACGTTACAATCGAGGCGAACGCTGCCATATGCAAGCATGGGCATGAGAATACAAAGAAGATAAGGTGTTGACCTAGCTGTGAGAAATTAAAGGGTACAAAGATAGAGGGTGAGCTTGATGACGAGAAATAAATTTTGTAACCATGGAAGCATGTAGAGTCCTTCAAGGATCCGAGAATTTTTGAATGAAACTTCGACATAAGTATCAAAGCATGTAGAGTCCTTCAAGGATACGAGAAGTATAAAACTGGGACAACGAATTTCTATAATGGTAGCATGATCAAAACAACACCCATCAAAGGGAAGAATGTGAGAGAGTTATTTTGGTGGACTAGAAAGTCCACTATAACTTCTCATTCACATAAAGATTTAAGTTACCAACATTAACGGTCATAACAAAGAACCGCAAACAGACGATGAACAAAGTAAGAAAAATTGTGAAGACTTGATAAACTCATTGACGACAGATGAATGCTATGACTGGACTCAAAAGAGTATAGTGATCTTATAAGAGAACAAGAGAAGTGCAGACTGTGGAAGGAGCTAAAGGGGTATTGACAAAGAAACTGGAGAAGATAGATTCTCACCAAGTGTTTCAAACTTCAAAAGAGATTGAAGAACAATAAGTTCGTGATCTTATAGAAGGTCAACTACAGACTAGTTGGTAGTAACTGGGACATAAACGTGCGGGTCAACTAGTGGTAACTGGTTGGCATATAAGGAGAATAACCATAGACCTATGAAATAATTTTATAGACATCTGGAGGACCCTTCAAGAGATCAACGGCGACAAATGTGAAGTTAAATCGATACCAGTGCTAATACCCTTAATAGTAACATGAAGTGAGTTCGAACTAGTAACTCTAATTAAGAACTTAAGAAGAAAGACTAGATGGCCAGGGATGACCCCCTTATGTCATTTGAGACCAAGGAAATTGTGTGAGTGAATTACTATCTACTGGCTAAGAAAAGGGTACACATCACAGCTAGAACATATGGATTGTAAAAGAAGAACTAGAGGAATAAGAAGCATATGATTTTGATAAGGTTCTATGTCAATGAAGACATAGTGTGGTAGCATTCCATACGAGATAAACTGCAAGTAGAGGGAAGTTAAGGTCATGAGAGTCGCGTAGACGTGCTTACAAGCTATAGTAGAAGATCTAGAAAGGACCATTGATATCAGATGGATGACACAGTTGGACTCGAGAAATGGAGTTAGTTCAGGGGGGAACTGGAAGTTTGTAATGTAGAATGAGCTAAAGGAGTATAAATTGATGAACTCAAGTAAGTAGTGCTCGCCAGGAAATTCAACGGCAAAAGAGGTATGAGAAAAGTAAGTCCCGGAAATGGAGATAAGTCAACTATTGACTGACCGACATCAACTGAGGACGTGCAAGAGTTGTTTGGGGATTGACGAGCTATGTACAATTAAGAAGAGATATTTGTGATTGAGGATTATTGAATTAACTATACCGATGCTTTGGAGGAGTTCCTCAAGTAGACAACGAAAATCTACTTAGACAACTAAAGGTATAGAGAGAATCGTGTTAGAGGTTACTTCTCGGTTGGTTAAGATCAAACTTCAGTCGAGTCAGGAAGTTTGGATCCGTGTTAGAAGAATTCCAAAAGTAAACGGAAGAGGTCGTCTTCCAACCGTTATCTTAGTCCCTTAAGGCAAGTAAGGAAGGTACTTGGTATTTCATCCGGATAGGACTTATGGTGTAATTGAGAGGGAGAGTTTTGGGTCCATCAATTTGGACTCACGGAAAATGTCCTTACGATTAGCGGGTGACAACATAATTATCAAAGTAGCGCAGCGAAAGCGTGATGAGTCCTAACCCACAGAACCGGAAACTCGAGAGTACAATAAATGACGTGTCGAGTTTAAGACGATGATAATTGGTGAAATGCGTTTCGTTTAGAAGGAACGTGAAATAGGCTACGTGGAGTGACAAGAATTTTTGTCGAGGAACTGTATCACCAACTAGATAGACGAGAAAGTATGTGCACGTAGAAGTATAGAAAGAGAGTGGTACCCCATTATAGATCCAAGTGAAGCATGCCGACCTAGTCACATGTTGGAAGACCAGTAAATTTGGAATTTAATACCTAGCATGGTACTTTAGAACGAGTTTCTTGATAAAATGAGAAAGGAAGTAACGAAGTAATAAAGGTGTTGTGTAGGGCCTGCACTAACAAGCTCAAGGTGAGTAACTATCAAGTTGAATCGAAAGACAGATAAGAAAAGGAAGCTACGGGAGTGTACTTACAGACCAATACTCGTACATATAGAAAACATAATCTCAAGAATGGAGTATAAGAAGAATTTTATCTCGGAACGGAGTCGAGTTGCGTTTTGAGTAAGAGGAATATTATAGGACACAATACAATGTTAACAACTATTAAGTAGTGTGAGCAAATGGCGGTGATGTGAGATCACCTTGTATCTAATACCGTCATTCCGGACATATTGTATGTCACTCAAGACAAAAAAAAAAAAAAAAAAAACGTGAGAAGCCTTAGGTTGAGCTAACAATATATTAGATATCCATAAATATTATAATAATGCCAAGTGAATACAGATGATGACCACTAGATTGTGTCTCCACTACTAGACCGGAAAAGGGTAAAGGGATGACTCCTTACCTGAGGAATAAGATGACCGAGCCATATTAAAAGACAAGTGAGTCGTGATACAAAGAGCATTAGACACTTGGTGAAGTGCTGGCGGAGGTCCAAGACCTTTGGCCTGAGTGTGTAGTCAAGTAAACATAACGAAGGGAAGAAAGTTGACTAGGTTATTTTCTGTACGGTCATCAAAAGACCTGGAGGTGAGTTGCGAAATGTGACCACTCGAGGCTGTAAAGTGGTTTATAAGTGATTGATGGACTAGTAAACCTCACCCTATTGGAGAGTGTAACCCTAGTTTTCTACGGTTTCAGTTAGAGGTATACTTACCAGACAAAAGTTGGGACATCGGCTTAGAGAATCGGGCAATGAAGCCGGATGATACCGGTGAGATATCTAGTTACCACACTAGAACGTGGTAGTAGGCACTGGTGAAGTCTGTACATGAAAAGATTTCAGAGTTAGTGGTTTTATAAAAGCCGACGAGGCCACCTTGGATACTATGGGTAGTATGAGACATAACCTTTCAGAGACCTTTGTGGAGATAGTGTAATCTAGGGAGCGACGAGTTAGGGTTTGGCCTTATATCTGTGTTATATTGTGTTTCTACTTGTTTATTTTCATGCTCGATTGCTTAGTCGGGATGTGTGTTATTGGTGACCTTAATATGCGGGATACTTATATGTGGAAACGATGACTCTTGTACGGTAACAAGTAGATACACTAGATTCGTACCTTGAGGGCTGACCTTATGACTGACGTACTTTAAGTTTCGGGGCGAAACTTATCCTAAGGGGGGATTGATGTAATACCCGGGAATATTTCTTCCGGCTATTTCAGAAACAAATCAGAACTCGACCGTTGTGACCTCTTTCCGGCAATTAAATTCGTTTGCATGGACTCCGACATTACGAGTCTTCTTTTAAGTTTCGGGACGAAACTTATTTTAAGGGGGTACTGATGTAATATGCGGAATTTTTATTCCGTTTATTTCTGTAACAAACCCGATCTCGATCAGTTGACCCATATCCGTCTACTTAGTTAGACACATTATTATAAAATTTATCATTTTATGTAGCTTCCCTTCACATAAAATGATAGGATCTTTATAAAATTTTTTCATTTTATGTAGCTTACCTTCACATAAAATGATAGGATTATTATAACCAATCCTAAACTATAACATGATCCGTATCCGTCTATTCCATAGCATACCAGTTCCGATCCCTTGACTTCACATAAAATAATAAGTTTAGCCCCAAACCCTAATTTAGAATATGACTCGTCGTTGACAAGTCTGTGACGAAGCTGTGACAAGGTTTGGACAAGTCTGTGACGAAGCTGTGACAAGGTCTGGACAAGTCTGTGACGAAGCTGTGACAAGGCCAGACAAGTCTGTGACGAGTCTGTGACAAGGCCAGACAAGTCTGTGACGAGTCTGTGACAAGCCCAAAAGCCGCCATCAGCTTGCCCAGCGCCCAGTGTCCGCCTCAGCCCAGCAGCGCCATCTTGTCCAGCCCAGAAACTCGCTAGTTTCAGCAGCTTGTCCACAGCCCAACTTCAGCACTGTGGATCCACAGCTCCAGCCCAGCATCCAGCCTTCAGCCTAGTGCGCAGCCCAGGATTCAGCAGCCAGCCCAGCTGTGATGTATTAGATTCAACGGATGAATAAATGCAGTGAGAGAGAATCGATTCACTTGCCATAAAACGCTCCTAGAATCACGCTGTGCAGCTCTCACCTTCCTTCCAGCCGTTACGCTCCTCTCCCTCCCTGTGACTGCTTCCTTCGATCTCCATCTGGACGTCTCGACTTGCTGCAATCTGGTGCTGTTCAATCTACAGACTTCCCGGACCAACGCAGAGCCGCCTGGGACTTCTGCACTCGAGCCATCTGCACAAGCGCCGGACTGCTGCACTCGACCCATCTGCACAAGCGCCGGACTGGACGTTGCTCCGTCTGTCGACTCAAAACGTAGCACCAGCGGGCTGCCTCTCTTCTGTCGATCCAGCAGAACACTGATATGGAGGAGCCCAGATTTGATCCACAACAACAACCTTGGTGTTATCCTTATCATGCCTTCGAGTCATGGAATCGAGTAAGGTCCCAATCCGTCCTACCTTTGTCCTTCTTTTGAGCAATCCTTAACATATATATATATATATATATATATATATATATATATATAGATATATATATGCTGATAAGAGCTCCTTTTCTGTCATCAATCCATCCCTAACAGCCTCGGAAGATAGCTTGAAGAGTTGAGGCGTTTTCTGAATTTTTCGGAAGTGACAAGCAGTCAACTTCGGGTCCAGATTTGGGTAAGTTAGATTTCTTCTTTTTGGCTGATTTTCGGATATGTTATAGATGGTATTTCAAAGTAAATCATACTAAAATTTCAGAGGAATCCATGTTATGGTTTGAGAGATATGGGGTTTCAAAGTTCAGTTTTATAAATGTGCTGAGTTGAGAAAAACAGCATGGGATGCTGTTTTGTGAGATAGTTTTGAATAGGCTTTTGATCTCTGTTAGGCTTGAATTTTTTATATGATATATTTGACATCTTGTTGTAGATCATATTAAAATTTGGGAAGAATCGGAGTTACGGTTTGAGAGTTATTGTGTTTCAAAGTTGACGTTTTTATATATGTGCTGAGTGTTGGGGAAAACAGCAAGTGATGCTGTTTTGTGAGATGGTTTTGAATAAGTTCTTGATCTCCGTTGGACTTGAAGTTTGGATATGATATGGTTGACATATTGTTGTAGAACATATTAAAATTTGAGAGGAATCAAGCGAATGGTTTGAGATTTATGATTTTTTCAAAGATGGAGTCGTAAGCAGTTTTTCTGTTGTGCTGAAATTCGGTTTTGTGAGATAGTTTTAAATAGGATTTTGATCTCCTTTGCGTCTAAATTTTGGATATATTAGAGATAAGATTTAATAGTAGAACATATAAAAATTTGGGATAAATACAGCGAGTAGTTTAGGAGTTATGATTTTTCAAAGTTAAGACAATGTGCTGCTTGTTAAGTGTTGAACCCAACTTTAGAAATTTTTGTAGAAGCGATGCTTTAACAGTTTTAAGAAATTCTTTCTCCTATGAGTAGATAGGATATCATAGATGACCTAGGGAATTATTTCGGATTTTTTATAAGATTATTCGAATTTTATATTTGAAGCTGTAGTTGGACTTTAGTGACTTTTCGAGAAATAGAAAATGGATGATTTTTCTAGTTGTTACCTAAAATCATCCTAGGGAGTAGAATATGGTTAGTTAGTCCCAAATAAGAGTTTAAACATAAATTATGAAATTTTTAGAAGTTTCGGGACCAGGGGTAAAACAGTCATTTATCCGTATAAGGGTATTTTGGTAATTTAGCTGATGATAGAGTTAAATATCTTAGAAGTTAGAGACTTCTAATTAAGTGGGATATAATATTGATCCACTTGCCTTTTATAACAGGCGGTTGAGTTCCTGCGGTTACAGACCGAGTCGAGATAACGAGATTATGTTTGAATTCAGGTAAGTCCTTTGGGCTTACTTAGCTGACTTCTAAATATGAGCATGAATGATGATAGTGGTGTGTGATTGAGATGTTTAGAGTTATAGGTTGTGATAGATATTTACCGACCTATACTTGGCCTAAGAGTAACGGGCGGTGGCATTCTGCTCAGTTAGCTTGCGGGTGCTGGGGGTTTCTTTAGGGACTAGTCCATACTCGGTTTGTAGTGATGCTACCGGCGGAGGTCAGCTAGACCTACACCCAGTTGGATAAGGAACGGAGGCGAGAACTGTTAATAGCTCTCGTGCCACAACTGTAAAATTGAATAAGATGAATCACCTAATTAATAGATAATAAACGGTTGAGTGCCAGCATGATGTTTGTTTATTTTGTTTCTGCGTGTGTTTGTGCTGTTGTTATTCTACTTATATTTGGATTGTTAGCTAACGGTTTATCCGTGTTATAGATTTGTAGAGATAGACAGTTGCAGAGTGATTCGGAACGGATGGTCAGCCGGGTCCACGTACTCATTAGATGGGGACGGGGGAGTCTTCCATACGTCATGCATGTTATGTATCTTTATATATGTTTGTAAGGCTGTCACATGTGTACTTTCATACCATTAAAATATTATGTTTTGGAAATTGTTTTTAATTACATTTGTGCCTTGTTGTAAGATCCTAGTAAAGTTGTTGTTAAACCAAGGTCGGGACCCATTGTGAGGTCCTAACCAGTAGCTCCCCAAGTTCCAAGAACTTGGGGTGTTACATCTAGGGCTAGGAGGTGAGGGTGATGAAGGTGATGATGGAGGTGAAGGGGAAGAGGGTGGTGGTGCTCTAGAGGATGAAGAAGAAGAGGGATTACCCTTCCTCTTCTTGTTTTGGTCATTCTTCTTCTCCTTAATTCTACCAGAAACTCTCCTCACAAAGTCCATCACTGTTCAAAATTACGGTCTGTTCTTGGTAATTCCACGGCCGTGGAACTGGCAGTGACCGTGGTTCGTCTGGTTTTTTCGCAAATCTCAGCAAACAACACTCAAACTCAGCAATCAGGCAGCCTTAGTCTAATTTCTTCCAATTTCAATCAGTTCTTCCTAAAATTTCTAGCAAAAACGAACCAAATTGACAAAGATCAAGAAGAGTGAAAAAAACCTAGGTTTCGGATTTTAAAATCCGAATTGTGCGTTCCGTGGTGATTTTCTGCTCGATTCGTTGCTTGGATCTCGTTGGTGGTTGAATTTGCTTCAATTTGGAAAGAAGAATCGTCGAAAACTATTAAGGAACGAAGATTTGGGAGGAAGGGCGTGGAATCGGCATTTTGGGTCGTGGAATTGGGTATTTGTGGAGTGTTTTGGTGAAGAACGTGGTTTATATAGTGACAGGCAAACTTTTGAAAATCACGGTCTGTCGGGGCGTTCCACGGCCGTGGAAATGTACGGAACCGTGGTTTTGGTGATTTTTCAAAGGCTTTTGGAAATTACGGTCACTGTGGCTGTCACGACCGTGGTTTAGGCCGTGGAACTCTCTGTAAAGCTCCAAAGTCCAAATTTCGTCACTTTTCTTCAGCATTACCCTTCCATTTTCCTTTTCCATCGTTCCTACATCCAAAAACACGAACATACCGGAAGAAATCGAGGCAAAATAAAGCGAAAAACGTCTAAACTAAGCTAAACTATGAATCGAAAACAAAAACAAGAATGCAATACATTGGGTTGCCTCCCAAGAAGCGCTTTGTTTAAGGTCCGTAGCTAGACCAAATCTCGCACTTATTCGAGTGCGGTAGGCGCGAACTCCTCTACTTGGAGTTCCGGCGTGTACTTCTTGAGTCGTTGGCCGTTCACCTTAAAGCTTCCGCCCGCTTCACCCCATACTTCAACTGCACCATGGGGGAAAATACGCTTAATTAGAAAAGGTCCGGTCCAACGAGATTTAAGCTTACCTGGAAAGAGACGAAGCCTTGAATTGAAGAGGAGAACTTGATCTCCTTCTTTGAAGTCCTTTGGAATGATGTGCTTATCATGCCAACGCTTTGCTCTCTCCTTATATATCTTGGCATTTTCGTAGGCATTCAAGCGGAGTTCTTCCAGCTCATTAAGGTCTAAGAGACGCTTCTCTCCCGCTTCCTTCATGCCAAAATTCAACCACTTAATAGCCCAAAACGCCTTATGCTCTAACTCTACCGGTAAGTGACAAGACTTCCCATACACAAGGTTGTATGGTGTGGTTCCTATGGGAGTCTTGTACGCAGTCCGGTACGCCCACAACGCATCGTCAAGCTTCAAAGACCAATCCTTCCTAGTCCTTGAAACCGTCTTCTCTAGAATTCCTTTGATCTCCCTATTTGAGATCTCAACTTGTCCACTAGTTTGTGGATGATAAGGGGTAGCGATCTTGTGAGTAACCCCATACTTAGCTAGAAGAGCTTCAAAGCGCCGAGCAATGAAGTGAGAACCTCCATCACTAATGATAGTCCTTGGTGTCCCAAATCGTGGAAAAATGGTCTTGTTGAAGAACTTAACCACCACCATGGCATCATTGGTGGGAGAGGCAATTGCTTCCACCCATCTAGAAACGTAATCCACCGCCAAGAGTATGTATTGGTTTCCACAAGAGGATGGGAACGGTCCCATAAAGTCTACTCCCCAAACATCGAAAATCTCCACCTCTTGGATGTTGTTGAGGGGAATCTCATTCCTCCTAGAGATATTACCTGTTCTTTGACAAGCATTGCAGCAAGAAACAAAGGATTGCACATCTCTAAATAAAGTAGGCCAAAAGAATCCAGATTGTAATACCTTTGCGCTAGTCTTGTTCGAACTAGCGTGTCCTCCACAAGGTAGTGAATGACAATGGCGGATGACACTTTGCATCTCATCTTCCGGCACACATCGCCGAATAATGTCATCCGGACCTCTCTTAAAGAGGAGAGGCTCGTTCCAAAAGTATTCCCGGACATCCTTAAAGAACTTCTTTCTTTGTGCGTAGGATAATCCGGGTGGTATCTCCTGACAAACCAAATAGTTAACAAAATCAGCAAACCATGGTTCGTTACCTTTGGAGATCACATCGATGCACTCCTCAATAATGTGTAGGTGTTCGTCCGGGAAGGAGTCATCGATGGGTAAATGGTCGTCCTCTAGATGTCTAAGGCGACTCAAATGATCCGCAACAGAATTTTCTGAACCTTTCTTGTCGCGGATCTCTAGATCGAATTCTTGTAGGAGGAGAATCCATCTAATTAGCCTTGGCTTCGCATCTTTCTTCGCAAGGAGGTACCGGATCGCAGCATGATCCGTGTAGACAATCACCTTTGCACCTACAAGATAAGAGCGAAACTTGTCAATAGCATAGACAATGGCTAAAAACTCTTTTTCGGTAGTGGCGTAATTGAGTTGCGCTTCATCTAGCGTCTTGCTAGCATAGTATATGGCATGGGTTCGCCCTTCCTTCCGTTGTCCAAGAATAGCTCCTAAAGCTACGTCACTAGCATCGCACATAACCTCAAAGGGAAGAGTCCAATCCGGAGGTTGGATAATAGGTGCTGAAATTAGAGCTTGCCGAATGGTGTTAAACGCATCCAAACATTCCTGCGAAAACTCAAAAACTGCATCCTTCATCAATAGATTAGTGAGCGGTTTTGATATTTTAGAGAAGTCTTTAATGAAACGTCTATAAAATCCAGCATGTCCTAGGAAACTTCTTATCCCTTTCACCGAAGTTGGGGGAGGAAGCTTCTCTATAGTCTCTATTTTCGCCTTATCCACCTCTATCCCTCTACTAGAGATTAGGTGTCCTAAAACAATTCCTTCCTTTACCATAAATTGACACTTCTCCCAATTAAGAACTAGGTTAGTGTCCTCACACCTTTGTAAAACAAGAGAAAGGTTAGAAAGGCAATCGTTAAAAGAGGAACCGTATACGGAGAAATCGTCCATGAAGACCTCCATGATTTCCTCTATGTATTCGGAGAAGATGGCCATCATGCACCTTTGAAAGGTGGCTGGGGCGTTGCAAAGCCCGAACGGCATTCTCCTATAAGCAAACGTACCCCATGAGCACGTGAATGTGGTCTTCTCTTGATCATCCGGGTGTATTGGAATCTGAAAGAAACCACTATAACCGTCAAGATAGCAAAAGTGCGAATGTTGCGCTAACCTTTCAAGCATTTGATCGATGAAGGGTAGTGGGAAGTGATCCTTCCTCGTCGCGTTGTTAAGCTTGCGGTAGTCAATGCATATCCGCCATCCCGTTACGGTTCGGGTAGGAATGAGTTCGTTATTCTTGTTGGTGATGACCGTCATTCCTCCCTTCTTTGGAACTACTTGAACCGGACTCACCAACTTACTATCGGAGATAGGATAGATGATACCTGCATCAAGAAGTTTAAAATTTTCCTTCTTGACAACCTCCTTCATGGTCGGGTTCAACCGCCTTTGAGGTTGTCTTGAAGTCCTAAAGTCTTCCTCCATTAATATTTTGTGCATGCATAGGGAGGGTTTAATTCTTACTAAGTCCTCAATAGTGTAGCCTAAAGCTTTCCTATGTTTCCTAAGGACAATCATGAGCTGATTATGTTCATCTATGCTTAGATCGGAACTAACAATAACCGGAAAGGTAGAATTAGGTCCTAGGAAAGCGTACCTTAGATGAGTAGGAAGTGGTTTTAGTTCCATTGCTTTCGGAGCTTCTAATGGCTCTTGAGGAGCATCCGATGTCTCCTTAGAAGTTTCTAAGGGTGTTGAAGGTGTAGGTGAAGAATCAAAGGAAGTTGAAGGAGTGTCTCGTTCACCCTTTTCCATGGCCAGAATCACGGTTTCCCTATGTCCTCCACGGCCGTGGTTTAGGGCGTGGAAGGTGGTTACGGTTGCTCTGCCTTCTCCACGACCGTGTAACCCCCTGGAGTGAGCCACGCTTTGGGTTGTGAGATCCACGGCCGTGGAATATAGTGTATGGCCGTGGATTCTCACGTTTTCTGCCTCATCGTGGAGTTTTTCAAACTCCACTTCACCCACTTCTTCTTGTGCTTCTAAGGCTTCAATTGCCTCATTACACTCCTCTTCTTCCCCTACATTCGTTAGACTCATAGTAATGACCTTTTGCAAAGGATCTTTGAAGAGAATAGTACTTACCTCCTCTCTAGACAACCCTTCTTCATCTTAGATATTGAATATATCCTCATCAAAGATTGGCTCCTTAACTAGAGTGGAAAGAACGAACTCTACCTTCTCTTCTCCTATGTCAAAGGCGAGTCTAGCATTCTTGCAATCGAGTATGCAGCCGGAAGTTGCAAGAAACGGTCTTCCGAGTATGATCGGGACCGGACTATCTGCAGGAATGTCAAGCACGACAAAGTCAATGGGAACAAAGAATTTACCTAGCTTGACTGGGACGTCTTCTACAATACCGACGGGACGAGTGATGGATCGATCCACCATGTATAACATCATCTTCACCGGTTTAGGGTCGCCTAAACCGATCTTCCTGCATAATGCAAGTGGTATGATGCTCACACTTGCTCCTAAGTCACATAATGCATCATATGTGACATCTCCCACTCCTATGGGAATGCAAAACGACCCCGGATCCTTTAGCTTGGGGGGCATTTTTGCCTTCATGGTCTTGATGAGATCCGAAGAATCCGAACTCATCTTAACCTCACCGAAATCTTCTAGCTTCCTCTTGTTGGAGAGGAGCTCCTTCAAGAACTTGCCATAAGCCGGCATACCTACAATAGCATCAATAAAGGGTATATTAATATGCAGCTTGCTCATGAGTTCTATAAACTTACCAAACTGTTTATCTAGGCGCGCTCTCGCTCTAGATTGAGGGAATGGTAGGGGAGGTTTGTAAGCTGGAGGAGGAACGTAGACATCTTCCTTCTCCTTCCCCTTCTCTTTGTCTTTCTCTACGGGGACTTCAACAAACTTAGGCTGCGGATCGGTGGTAGTCACTCCGCTCCTAGTTGTGATTGCCATCACCCTTCCCTTAGGGTTGTCCTCCGTCTTTCCTGGAAGTTTCCCTTGATTCCTAGGAACTTCCTCTGCATGGCTGAACATTTGGTTTTCTAAAACCTTTTGGGCTTTATCAACCTTAGAAATTTGATCATCAACCTTAATGATGCGGTTCTCTAAACCTTGAAGCTTTCCCAAGATCGTTTCCAACATGGGATCGGGCTTCTCCTTCCCCGAAGTGTTTCCTCCATTAGATGTTTGCCCCTGGCTTTTCAAAGGAGTAGAGGAAGAGGAAGGTGGAGTTAGTGAATTCGAATTGGAAGGATAAGAGTTACCGGAATTTTGTTGATTGGAGCGCCAATTGTTGTTGTTTGAACCCCGATTGTTGTTCCAATTGTTGTTCCGGTTGTTGTTATTGCCATTCCAATTGTTCCGGTTATTATTCCGGTTATTGTTGTTGTTGTTGCGGTTTGTGTTCTCACCGCCATTGTTGTTGTTGCCCAAATAGCCAACATCCTTTCCTTGTTGCTTTGGAAAGTTGGTCTTGATAGCCTCCTTCAACTCCTTGATCTCATTGTTGAGGGAGAAAATCTGATTTTGAGCTTCGTGTGTGAGCTTTACTCCTTGCTCCACACGATTTCCCTCCACTTTCCGGTGGGAATACTTCTCTATGACCCTTGCTTGCTTCTCAATGAAGTCCCAAGCGTCATCTTCCCTCATGTCCATGAATGTTCCACATGAGAGGGATTGGAGCTTGAATTGTGTCTCCACATCCAGCCCCTTGTAGTAAATCTCCAGCAATGCAATCTTGGATATGCCATGATGAGGGCAATCCAATAACAAGTCCTGAAACCTTTCCCATGATTGAAACAAACTTTCGTTAGACCTCATGGAAAATGCATTAATCTTACCTCTAAGTTCAGCCGTTTTAGATGGCGGAAAAAATTTGGTGAGGAACTCCGTGGAAAGGTCTTCCCACGTGTCTAGTTTCCCACTAGGAAGAGCTTGGTACCAATACAACGCTTTCCCCTTCAAGGAGAAGAAGAAAGGCTTGAGCTTATAGTTGTTGGTAGTCGCGTTCTTCGGCCTCATTGTCTCCATCATACACTCAAAGTTTTGCAAGTGTTGGTGTGGAGATTCAGCGCTTGTCCCGCCAAATTGGTTTTGGCGAACAAGAGTAATAACTTGAGGGTTGAAGCTAAACCCTTGTACATCGTCAGCATCAAAGTTCACGCCCAAACGGCGCGGTTGTTGTGTTGGATCCATCCTTTGGCCAAGAGTTCTTGGCTCATCATCTACACGTTCGATCCTCGCATTCCTAGGTGGAACACGACGATTAGCAGTTCCCCGTGGATGGAAAGGATTCACATTGATCATGGGATCAATTTCCTCTAGCGGTGGCATGGAAGAATCACTATCATCAGCGGATGAATGACTTCTTCTTCTTGATCTTGATGCCCTCCTTGAGGATCTCTTGCTCCCCTTATTCTTAAGGTTGCTTATTTCTATCCTCATCTGGAACATCATATCTTTTAGATCGTTAACTTGAGATTGATGACGATCCATTTCATCCCGGCGAATATTCTCATTCCATTGGAGTTGAGCTTCTTTCTCCGCTAACTCCGCTTGAAGATCACGTTCGTGTTCTTCAGCCATCTTCTTTTCCTTGCGCTTTTGCCTTAACGTCCTCTCAAGCTCTTGATCAAGAGGCAAGAGGTCTCCGGTGTTCCTAGACCTGCGCATGCACTTAAAAAGATATCAAATAACAAGGGAGAAGCTCCCAAGCTTGACAACCGAAAACCGAATTCGGCCTAGACCAAATCCCCGGCAACGGCGCCAAAAACTTGTTCGCCACTTAGTGTGCGTGCAAATAAGCTTTAAATTTATAAAACTAGAAATCAAGCAAGCGAACCCGCAGTGTACGGATCGATATAGTTAAGCAAGAATTCCAGAGTATCGAACATAGGGATTTGGGGGGAACAAATTCGATTGTAGATTATCAAGCAAGTAAATGTATGAAGCTTTTCAAATATTGGGAAAACAACAATCCTAAAGATCCAAGTATCCAGCTGTGGCAATCGATTCAAGATATACTAATGATATTAGAGATTGAATTGAGATATGCAAAGGTATGCTAATGTAAGGTAATCGTACGGTGAAGTTCCAAAAACCTTATATGAATCACCTATAAGACACTCTCTATAAAGGTTGTTGAGGCTTCAATATAGAAAGGTTCTAAAGGTAAGAATTAATGTCAAATACTCAAACTTATAATCCAAGGATCAAGACTAACTAAACCGATTACGGTTGTGACACTCACAATCGGGGTAGAGGTTGTTGAGGCTTCACTACCACCTAGAAAAGGCAAGCCTAAACTAAGTTAAAGCAAATCTTTAACTTTGGATTAAAGTAAAAGCAAGTTCGTAAACTTAAGGGAAATCACGGTTGGATCTTGAGGTTCCATGGTCGTGGACTCAAGAACAGACCGTAGTTTAGGGTTCGTCGGCGACTCTCTCTAACTCTCAGGGTCCAATCTGTTTACGATCGATCTATCATCATCTAAGCCACAACTATCAGCCCTTCACCTTAGAATTGTTAAGGGTTTTTAGCCAACAATAGTCATATTGATATCAAATTCAAGAATTAAAAGATTGAAAGATGAAAACTTCTGAAAACCTTCAATAAACTTCAAACCAATCTCAATGTCACAATCAAGAACAAATATTGTCACTAGATTCGGAATATAACAAACAAACACAATCTTAGATAAGAAGGAAGAACGGGATGTCAATCCGTCTTCTAAATCAAACCTAAACAAGAAGAGGAATCTTCTTGCGAACAATCTTCCGAATCTTCGATCTTCCGTCAATCCGGAAATCACAATAGCGCTGCACAAATCTCTCAAACACAACTTCCACTAAAAGCGAAATTAGGGTAATCCCAAGCGCGAACGGAAGTGCGTCTAAGCGTAAGCGAAGGTGTAAGCCAAGGTCTAAAGCGAGGTGCAAATGCGTCTAAGCCGAGGTGACGGAATCTCTCTTCGTCCGTCCTTTTATAGTGTATGATGAAGTAGCGGCCCGGCCCAATCTTTTAAAAGATCGTGGCTTAAAGTGTGGCGAAAAAGATCGCCAAGATCACGGTCGTGGAAGGTTCCACGGCCGTAATTTAGAGCGTGGAATTCAACACGGTTTGAACCATCTTCTCCACGGCCGTAGAAGTTGCTGGAATGAACCACGCTTCCCTAGCCATGGTTCCACGGCCGTGGAACTGAACGTGGAAAGTAATACGGCCGTATTTTAGAGCGTGGTTTAGGGCAAGAACGTGATTCTTCCCTAGCCTTGGTTCCACGGCCGTGGAACTGAACGTGGAAAGTAATACGGCCGTATTTTAGAGCGTGGTTTAGGGCAAGAACGTGATTCTTCCCTAGCCTCATGGATTCCTCAAGTTGGCACTCCCTTAGCTCCTAGAAATGCCTTCAATCTATGGACATTGCTCAACAACTCCATCCTTGCTCGATTCCGTTCGGAAATAGCTCTCAATCACCTATAATCAACATAAAGCTTGTGTAGATCTCTATATCGACATTATAGACAAACTAGCTCACAAATGCATCTATGCTCAATCAATGACTATCAATATGAATCAAATACACTTAGAAAACGTGCCTAAAATATCACAATATTTCATGCTAACATCACTCCCTGCATACTTTTCCTCGGTTGCCTCAAAAATCATCTCGGTCGAGATTCTTGGGAGTGGACCGAGATCAATACAATTTTGCTCCTCTCATTCAAGCTTCTCAAAGACGGCCTTTGGATCTTTTTCCAAAGCTTCTAAACTTCTTATTTCTATATCACAATTTACATCTACACCTTCCTCCATAATACTAAAACTTAAAACCTTTTCAAGAGGACTTTTGATTAAGATTGAACTCACCAATTCTCTTGACTCCTCTTTGTCGTATATGTTGAAGATGTCTTCCCCGAGAGCTTGACCTTTCATCATTGATGAGAGTGTAAACATAACATGCTCCTTCCCAATGTTGAAGGATAATGTGGCGTTCTTGCAATCGACCATGCAACCGGAAGTTACAAGGAATGGTCGTCCAAGAATGATCGGGATTGGATAATCTGCAGGAATGTCCAACACCACAAAATCTATAGGTATGTAAAACTTACCTAAATTCACGGGAATGTCTTCCAAGATGCCCACCGGACGAGTTATGGATCTATCCGCCATGTACAACGCCATCTTCACCGGCTTTGGCTCTCCCAATCCGATTTTCTCACACAAAGCAAGGGGAATGATACTCACACTTGCTCCTAGATCACATAATGCATCATAAGTGATCTCTCCAATGCCAATGAGGATACAAAAAGATCCCAAATCTCGTAGTTTTAGTGGCATCTTCTTTTTCATGATCTTGATGAGTTTGGATGATCTATTTGTCATCTTCACTTCTCCAAAATCCTCTAGCTTCCTCTTGTTAGAGAGGATCACTTCTAAGAACTTCCCATAAGTGGGCATACCTACAATTGCATCAATAAAAGGTATGTTAATATGCAGTTTACTCATAAGGTCAAGAAACTTACCGAAATGTTTGTCTAGACGCGTTCTTGCTCTAGATTGTGGGAATGGTAGTGGAGGTTTATAAGCTGGAGAAGGTACATAAACAAATTCTTTCTCATTCTCCTCATCTACTTGTGTTGGAATCTCGTCCGTCAAGGGTTTCCCCTTGTCGACAATCTTAGGTGCTGCTTCATTGATCTTAACACCGCTTCTAGTAGTGATGGTCATGACTTTACCTTTGGGATTATTCTCCTTCCTTCCCGGAAGTTTTTCTAGATCTCTAGGAACTTCCCCAGCCTTTCTAAATACTTGATTTTTCAAGGCCTTTTGAGCCTTAGATATAGAAGTCACTAACCTCTCCAAACTATTCAGCTTTCCCATCATTTGCTCAAGGATAGCTTCCATCTTGTCTTTGGGTGGCTGAATTGAACTTTGAGGCGATTCTTGACTCTTTATTGGAGTATGACTTGATGAAGCGGCTGGATTGATGGCGCCTTCGGCGTGTGAGTAGGGATTCCCGGATTTATTTTGATTGGATCGCCAATTGTTGTAATTTCGGTTGTTATTGTTGTTGTTGTAGTTGTTCCTTGGCCCATGATAATTCCCTCTTCCCATGTAGTTAACATTTTGCTCCTTTGGTGGCCCTCTCGCTTGTGTTTGTGAGTTCAAAAGCTGCTTTAACTTCATTGTTGAGAATATTGAGCTGAGCGCTACTAGAAGTAAGATTCATCTCTTGTGGTCCGGATCTTCGATTTCTGTCATCAACCCTCCGGTGGGAATACTTCTCAATAACTAGAGCTTGCTTTTCAACAAACTCCCATGCATCATCAATAGTCTTTTCCATGAACGTCCTTCCAGAAAGGGATTGAACTTTGAATTGAGTTTCCTCATCCAAACCCTTGAAGTAAATCTCAAGTAGCTCAATCTTTGAAATCCCATGATGAAGGCAATCTAACAAAAGGTCCTTAAACCTCTTCCATGACTTGAACAAGCTTTCTCTATATATTATCGCAAATGCATTTATTTTACCTCTCAATTACATGGTCTTTATGGTGGGAAGAATTTAGTGAGGAATTCCGTAGTCATCTCTTCCCATGTACTAACTCTTTCAAACGGTAGTGATTGGTACCATGCAAGAGCTTTCTCCTTCAATGAGAAAGAAAAACCCCTTAACTTGTGATTGTTATTCTCTAGACGTGGAGGTCTCAAAGTCTCCATGAGAATCTCATAGTTCTATAAGTGTTGATGTGGAGATTCTCCCTCTAATCCTCCAATATGATTTTTTCGGATCATTTTAAGAACTTGAGGGCGAAGCTCATGATCATGTGCAGCTCCATCTCCTAGATTCACGCCCGGACGGCGTACTTACTGAGTTGGATCCATCCTTTGACCGAGTGTTTGCGGCTCTCCCACAAATGGATCAATCCTCTTATTCCTTGCCGGATAGCGAGGTGTAGGTGGTGGCACAACAACAGGTGTCGGTGGGTCTACCTCAATCCAAGCATTGTCCCCTTTATTAAGGAGCAATTGCCGTACAATATCTTGCATTTCGGCCAAGTCAGCCCGAATTCCTTCTTCTTTTTCCCGTGCAACAACTCTCTCTTCAGCTAGAGCATCATCTCGAAGTTTCAGTTGTTCTAAAACATCATCCAATTCATCTTGGAGATCTCTATCTTCTATCATAGCCTTTTTAGCTTCTTTCAACCTTCTTCTGTAAGTCTTTTCTGGCTCCAGATCGCAAGGAAAGATTTTCTTACCAGCTCGAGATCGTCGCATAAACCTAAAGAAAGGTCCTCCTAGAACACTCAAGTAGAATGATTAGTAGCAAAAGGGCAAGTAGCCCAAGATAACCAAATACCGGCTTGGTCTAAACCAAGTCCCCGACAACGGCCTCAAAAACTTGTTCGCTCCAAAACGTGTATTTTTACAAGAGAAAATATTCTTAAATTTATACCAAGAATCAAGCAAAATAAGCGAACCCGCAGTGTACGGATCAATCGCAATACTAACAAGTATTCTAGGGTCGAACACAACGACTATGGCGAAATCAAGCAACGGTATATTACTTCATGTAATAAGCAAATCTCGAGCAACAATAACAAGAAATATGATAATTAGATAAAGGAATCCAGATTCTAGAGATAAAAGTATCCAGTTGTGGTTTCAACTCAAGACTTCTAAAGATAAATGCAAAAAAAAAAGCTGAGGATGCTAAGGGAAGGTGTTTCTAAGATGGGATAGATCAAGGAGGAGGTCTCACTACCCACTATCCAAAACCAAATGTCTTATTGACGGGTAAGTCTCAAGGAACTAAGGAAAGGAACTATAATCTCAAACCATCCACTCAACCTAAGGGGATAGAACTAACCTTTACCAAGTAAGTCCGAGGTTAACTCACAAAGATAAGGTGAAGGCACACTCAAATCCTAACAAATGATAGACCTTTGTTACCTAACACTCATCATCATAGGTAAACAAGCAAAAGAATCACCGGGTAAGTCTCTTCCTAGGCTTGGATATAAACCAGGAATGGTACAACAAGGATAAGATTTGGCAAACTATAACCTAAGCTTCAAGATCGGTCGACCAGCCTCAATCTCGTTCTGTCTTGCTCAATCTTGGTCAAGATCCCTAAAGAACAGTCCGAGACGCTAAACGGAATAGGTTAAACTCAACTTTCAGGATCCACTCGAGATAAAGATCTAGTCTTTCATCGTCTATGCCACAACCTTCAACTAATCACCCTAAAATCGCAAGGGTTTTAGCAAATAATCATCATGTTTAAAGTAATCAATATATATTCAATCAAACTATCAAGAAAAGAGAATAAAACACTTAACAAAAGGTTCTCAATAATCAAAGGTGCAAAATAATCCAACAAAGTATCAATAATGTGTTCCAAAAGATGATAACATCAACCAAGTATCTTTCCAAGAAAACCTTACAAAGTGTCTTCTAACCTCTTTCTTCCTTAGCCTTCAATCTTGATCTCACAAGCTTTCCAATCCTTCAATCCTTTGGATGAAATCCTTCCAAAAACTCCTTTCATAAAAGAGAATAGAACTCGCAGCCGTCAACCGTCGTTAGATCAATATTCACCTTCCATCTTTATACAAACACTTAGGGCAAACTATTTAATAACTCTTGGGTTGTGGACTGTCGATCTCGATCAAGCCCAGTAAGACATCTCGGTCGAGATAGTAATGGTCTCATCCGAGATTCCGACTCAGTTACGTACTTTTCTTTGATTCTTCTTCTGATTTCTTCTTGCATCCATTTCCTAAGGTTCCCGCTCTTCTTCTTGCAGTCCCAAGTGTTCCATCATGTTGCTCACTAGACCTCCTTATGCTTACATGCTCTATTTCGATCCAAAATGTGCCTAATTCCTACAATTATAACCAAACTAGGTGTAGATCTCAATTCTTTGCAAAGTAGACAAATAACGGCATAATCAATATGAATATATACCCATGCATGCAAAATAATGAAGAGAAACCGTCAAAACAACTGTCAATACTTAGACTATAATAATTCATGTTATCAGTAAGCCTAACAATTTGCATCAATTACCGTACCATGCAATCATTATAGTTTCTAATATATTGATATCCAAATAAATGATATATTTGTTCTTCCTTTTTTATAAACTAAAACTTATCAAATAAAGATATTGGATATCAATCTCATACATACATCTTGATATTGATATCTAATATACTGATATCCAAATATGGATACCAAACATGCCCTTAGGAACTGGCCAAGAGAAGCAATAAGTGTAAATTAAAGGGCAAGTTGCAGAGCAAGTGACTAATTCGGTGTAAATTAAAGAGCAAGTGATAAGTTGCCCGTGATGTTGATGTTTGTAGAAGCTCCCTTATGGACATGGTAGCATAATAGGATGTTGGGACAGTAATTAAATAGTTTCTAATTTCTATAAGGTATAAATCGCTAGAAATGGCATTATAACCGAAATAGTCGAACCATGATGAAAGAAACTAAGATATTAACAAAAAGATTATAAAAAAAACCTTGGGAACTTTTTAACCCAACATTAACTTATCAAGTTTCTTCTCAACCAAATTCATCTTCTAATACTCTTCCATTTGGTTGAACAAGATTTCAGAACTAGTGTGAAGGTGTGGATAAAGATTTCTTCTCATAGCCACTTGCGCAAAGCTTTCATTTTTAGTAGAAGCTAAATGTAAGTCGGTCAACTCCCTAGGATCAATTTTTATATGTGTTTGATATAGGTGTAAAGTGATAAGTAGATCCATCACAGAGTCACCGAGAAATTCAAGCATCTACAACAAATTAAATTGGTAAATAAACATCATATAAACGGATCCACAAGATACAACACAGTTAGAATGACAATTATTTAATGAAATAATAATGACCTATTTAGTGTTGTTCACATTCCAGTTCAAACTGATAAACAAAGTTGAAAGCCCAAATTTGGATACTTGATACCAATTTTCGATTCATGATTGTTCCTAAATCTAGTTCTGGTTTGGGCCGCTCGGCCCCGGTTTAAACAAGGGTGTAAGTTTTTGTACAAACACACCAGAGTTTATATTTTTATATGTTTGATTAGAATTTATCATATAGTTGGTGATTTGAATTGCATGTTCTTATAAGAAGATCCACATTATCAGTTATCAATTTGAGACATTTAATGCATACAAAGGGGATATTAGATGTTGTAGAGTAGTTGCTTGTTATCGACACATGATGAGATATACTTTGACAAACAAATAAGGCAAATAGGAGAAAGTCATTCTTCACAAAAAAAACACTTATGAATAAGAGAGCATAAAATCGAGCAAATTACAAAGTAAGAAGAATCACCTTCTTTTTAAAAAATATATTTTTTACTCAAATATTATAAACGATAGTCAACTCCACAATACTAATCATCTAATCTTATCAGGCAATTATTCAGAATACAAAGTTAAGTCATTTACAAAGTAAAAAGAACCACCCCTTCTTTTGAAAAGAAATGAGAAACTTTTAAGTAAATGATACAAAATATACTCAACTTCACAATTCTAATTAGCAGTTGCACATACAAAAATCTAGGCATATAACTAGAGGTATGATCTTGTAACAATTTGTAAATCTCCCTAAATGATAAAAAAAATATACTCAAATTCACAACATATAGCTAACACATGCTACATGTTGGTCATATAAGACTTGATATTTAAATACCACAAAAAATTGAGGTGGATATGTATACTACTGCAGATTTCCTCTAGGAAATCTTGAGCTTTAACCAAACTAAGTTTATTGAGTTTTACATAGAGAATAAAAACCACTCAAAGCAAATAAGTAGATAACTTTTGTAACATTGTACAATAAAAAATAGTACTTGAGATATACAGCTAGTTCCCAACTTATAAAGTGTGGAATTACACCTCTTTCAGTTGGCATAATATAGTTATGCTAATTCACAAATGAACGAACTTTAAATTTGGGTTAACATTTCTCGACCCATGACCTAAAACGACCAAAAGTTCTAAGGTTAAAATTATAACATGTCTAATTGACATTCAAAAATTCAAGTATAAACGACAAGCAATGTATTTCACATTTACCTTTATTTATCACAAATTCAAATAATTTAAGAACAAATGATAAGTGGTGTATTTTATATTTGAACCATACCCAAACCAAGAAATTTATTGGTTATTAGTATTTGGGTCATTTTGAGTAACGATATTTGTGCAAAAAAAAAAAAAGAATTTGCACATTAGTTTAGGCCGGATGACATTTTGACAACTCTACCACTAGGGGTTTTAGGAGTTCCACTCGGTCTTGAAAATAGTTCACTGACTAAGGACTTTTCCTAAGGTCGTTTATATCCTGTCAAAATAATTTTCGAACTCAACAGTAAAGCAAGTATAGTGATTAAGTAAGGGTCGAACCCAAGAGAGTTTGTATTTTTATTAAATTCAATTATTGATTATGGGACAAAGTAACAAAAAGGGGGGGTTTTAGAATGAATTGATGCACACAAAACTAAGAAGCAAGTAAAAGATATTGATAAGATGATGATGATGAGTGAATCTACACTAGGTTGATTCTTAGCATGCGATTACTACTTTGGTGAGTTCCTTTTATAAGTTTCAAGTAATGTTCCCGTCTTGATCATATGTATGTGTTGAGTCAACCGGCATCAACACAACTTAACAAGTTAGTGTTCCGTAAACCTCTAAG
This sequence comes from Fagopyrum homotropicum, assembly GCA_033239125.1. Taxonomy (NCBI): domain Eukaryota; kingdom Viridiplantae; phylum Streptophyta; class Magnoliopsida; order Caryophyllales; family Polygonaceae; genus Fagopyrum; species Fagopyrum homotropicum. The sequence continues at coordinate 106,850,535 of BSWB01000007.1, forward strand.
AACAAGTCACAAGTTAGCTTTCAAGCAAAGACTAAGGGATATAAAGAGGAGATTAAAACCGTTAAACTAATCTTTATAATTATGTTTCTTTTCCTTCAAGCAATTACAACCCGTTATTACTTAAAGGTTACTACTAGACTAAAGACCCGAACCCGAAATCTATTAATCCTAGTTGTTTGCAAGCACTTAGAACCTAAGGTGATCAATCTTAAGTAATAATGAAAACATGCAATTTAGATAATTGAAGCTCAAGAAACACAAAACATTACTGAACAAAACTTATATTAAAAGGGAACTTATAACCAAAGTAATAATGCAGTTTCAAATCAACCCAATGTAGCAAGGAAACTTAGAAGCTCATTACAAAGGAAGCAAGAGAGATAAAAGTGGGAAAATGATGGATGATTCTAGCAATCAACCATGGGTCTATTTATACTACAAATGGCACTAAATGGGAGTAAATGGCCGGCCAAAACAGCCACCTTTAATGCCATAAAGGTGGTGTAAACAGCCGGAGTAAAGCCTCTGTCGCTGAACCGTAGGGGCGATTCAGGCGAAAACGTTTGATCTTCTTCGTGGCCGCAGGGGCGGCCTGACAGTTCCGTAGAGGCGGATCATTGATGATCTTCAAACGCCTGACTCTTTAACTTTCTGTCGCTTCAGATGCCGAGCCGTAGGGGCGGACCAGTGTCAACGCCGGGGCGGTGACACTGACTCTTCAGCTTCACAGCTCCACAGGATGAGACGCGGGTAGAGTCGCAGGGGCGCTGGTCTTTGCTTCTTCAGGATAAGTCACCACACGGGTGCCAAGGAGTGACGTAGGGGCGACGACAATCTTCGTTCCTGGCGTTGGCGAAGACGCAGGTTGCGCTCCGGAACATGGTGTCACCCGCAGGGGCGGTGACACTGCTCCGCGGGGGCGGTGATGCAACAAAAGCTTTGCTTCGTGAATGGTATTCTGCTCCCAAGTGCTAAAACTCCTCTTTTATCTTCTTTTAGTCTTCTTCTTCTAGATCAAGGTGTTAGTAGCATAAACTAACACTAATGTGATAAAAAGACTCTAAAAACTATCCTAAATGATAGTGATTCCATCATCTATCAAACTCCCCCATACTTAGACCTTTTACTCGTCCCGAGTAAAACACATGACAACAGTTTATAGACTCAAAGGCCTCAGGAAGCATGGGTAAGAGGCATAGACAATGGAAAAGAAAAGCCAAGAAAGAAAGAAGGAAAAAAGAGAAAATGTGAGAAAAAGGTGAGAAAATTGTCATCCTTATTGCTCCAAGAGTGACCTACCCGGACAACCTTCTTATGACTCCCCTTCTTATGCTGCCAAACGCCGGAAAGGGAACCTACACTCGGTGCCGCTCATTTTGCCAAGGTGCCCTTTCGGGTTTTCACCTTGCCACTCTTCTTCTTTTCTTTGATGATCTCACTTGGAACTCACATCCCTTAAGTCCAATTTTACACCAACCTAAGGTTGGTCGGACTACCTTCTTTTTGCCTAAAACGCCCTTTCGGGTTTTCGGTTTATCCAAGGATTTTCATGCCTTTTTTTCATTTTCTTTGGCTTTTTCTTCTTTCTTTTTTTTTATGACTTTCAAACTGAATTTTAAACTACAAAAAATCAATGCAACATACTCAAAACAAACTATACATGCAAAGATATTTCCTCCCCCATACTTGAAGCACACTTTGCCCTCAAAGTGGAAAATGAAAGCAAAGATAAATGTGGAGAAGGAATAAGGGGTGATATCACTAAAGGGATGGTCCGGTTGGACCATCTGGACCCTCCTCCGGTGGGTGCGGGAAGTGGCTGAAGAAGTGCTCCTGCCGGCGGTAGAGTGTGTCGATGTGGTCCTCCTGAGCATCCATCCTCTGCCCAAATGAAGTATCAAAACTGGCTTACCAAGCCAGCTATTGAGCCTCTAGTTGTTGCTGATGAGCCGCCTGCCAGGCATCCTGCCGGCGGTCAAAATGGGTGGTCATAGAGGAAGCAAAGCTGGACTGCCACGTCTGTTGCTGCTCAAGCATGGACCGCTGGTACTCGGTCTGTCATGCCTGATGTTGGGTGGTCAAGGCTGCCATCTTGCCTGAAGGCTCTCCATGACCGGACCGTCGTCCGGTGCTGCAGTAGGCATCTCCTCATCATCCGGTATGTGCATGTGGTCAGCACCAGGAGCCCGGCTGGAGCTCGCAGCATATCTCTCAACAATGGCCCCCTGAGGCCGTCTCGGCATGAAAGGGTCAGCCGGTATGTATAGCTCGGAGAGCTCGTCTTCAAGTGGAAGCGGCCGGGGGAGGTATGTAATGTGACTCCCATCTGTCAATGAGAGCCAAAAGAAGTTCTCCCTATCTCTCCTGAGGAGTCTGCACCTCCTCAACATCCCCTCCGTGTAAAGTGGGGCCTCTAAACCATCCTCCAAGTCGGAGAGGTCCATCACCTGTGCAGCGATCAAGGAGATAACCCCACCACCCACAATGTCTCGTGGCTCGTTCTTCCTAATCCGCTTCAAAGCGGTAAGGAAGAGGTATGGCCAATCCGGCACCCAGTCGTTCATGAGGAGGCACGCGTACAACAATGGAAGGTCCTTGAGAGCGACCTTGTTCTCCTCCTTGTGTCCACAGAAGACACTCATGAATATCTTGGAGATGAGCCTTAAGTAGGGGTGGGTGAGTTTGTTGGAGTACTCACCCCCGGCATGAAACTCTGATCTAGTGGCGGCCTGCCAAAACTCGCAAAGGTCGGGTGTCGGTACGGGTTCCCACCAGTTATCTGAGGCGCAAATAGTCACCCCAAATGCCTCCTATAGTTGGGTGTAGTCCAGTGTATATTTTTTTCTTGTTGAACTTGAATGAAATTCCAACACAAATATGGTCATCCTTTTTCATGGTGAAGGTGTCGATGAATTGGCGGCTGAGCTCGGGGTATGTTGGGGCATTCATGTCCAGAAATTCACCGAGCCCAGCGTTGGTGAGGAATGACTGCATGCTCTCCAACATGCCCAATATTTCCAAAGTAGGAACGTGCAAAAACCGAGTTGCATACACAACCCGATCTTGCACAATCCTATACCGCTCCTTTTCAACTTCCGACAACTTGTATTTCCTCTAGTTTTCCATTTCTTGCAAGAAATCAAGAAATGAATTAGAAAGTTCACAAATTTGAGAAAGAAACGAACCCTTTGTTGATTTTTCCGCAGGGGCGGCTGAAGGATGCGCAGGGGTGGCGAGGCGCAGGGGCAGCAACTTGCAAGCGCAGGGGCGGGAGAAGTGAAGGGGGGCGATTTCTGACAGCAACGAAGGTGGTGGAGCTGGGGGGTCATTTTGTTGGCTTCTTTCTGGCAAAGATTTCGCCGGAGGTGATGGGTAGTGGAGGGAGGAGAGTGTGATGGGAAAAGGGTTGTAGGATTAGGGTTCTGAGGGAGGTGTTGATGGGGAGCGGGGGACAGTGGCGCAGGGGCGTCGGCTGGTGGTGGTGGTGTTGTCTTGGTGGCGCAGGGGTGTGAGGGAGGCGTTTTTGTGAGACTTCCGGTGAGGGCGCAGGGGCGTTTGTGAGAGGGGGAGAGACGCGGGGTAGATGAGGTGATAGGGGGAGATTGGCGGGATAGTTGTAGGTTATTTTTGGGAAGTGTATTTTTTTTTCTTTCCTTTATAAAACCGCAGGGGCGGGAACTTGTCACCGCGGGGGCGGTGACAAGGAAGAGGAAGGCGCAGGCTCAGCGCCGGGGTGGCGCTGGGCAGGGGTGTCACCGCAGGGGGCGGGAACACTAAGCCGCAGGGGCGGTTTTCTTGATAGAGACTCCTCTTCTTATTCCTTCGGGTTGCCTCCCGAACAGCGCCTTTGTTTTATGTCGTTGGCTCGACGTAAGGGTTGAGCCTCCTCCAGCATCACCTTGGGGTTGATTACTGTTTGGGAAGGCAATCCTCTGGAAAATCTTGTTTCGATCCTTGTTATGGCTTCCGCCATTTGCCCAACCTGTTTTTCAAGGTTCTTGATGTTGGATTCCGTTATTTGGACATGAGTAGCAAAATGCTTAGTCAAAACCTGTAACATATCCTCAGTTGATTGATACTTACCTTGTCGGGGCTGCTGTTGTTGGTTTTGTTGATCCCTCCAACGAAAGTTCTGTTGATCATGCTAGTTTGGCATGAAATTCTGCGCGTAAGGATCATTCCTAGGCCTTTGTTGTTGTGGCTGTCCGTAACCCACTGCATTCACCATTGCATCATCATCCTGCACTTGGGGACACACGTCTGTTGGGTGATATGGGTCAGCAAAAACTCCACATGCCTTTAGCTGTTGTGGGGTTCCCATAAGTGTTAATCTCTTCACCATTTCCTTCAGTTCCGCAAGCTCATTGGAGATCTCACTCTTCCCGGAATTCACAACATGAACACCTCTCTTGGAAGAAGTCCTTCCAAAGTTCCGGGTTCCTTCCGCTAGTTCCTGTATCTTTTCAAAAGCAAGGTTAGGGGTAGAGTTAAGAATGTTACCTCCACAAGCCGCATCGACAATCCTCCTTTCGGTGTCAAGCAAGCCATTGTACAAGTACAAGACTAGATCCTGAGTTGAATATCCATGAAAAGGACAGCTGGATCGGAGGCGTGCAAACCGCTCAAAGTACTCATAAAGAGTCTTGTCCGCCTCTTGCTCGATGTTGCTTACAGCTTTCTTCAAGCTATTGGCCTTCTTGGCTGGGAAGTATTTCTCCAAAAACGCCTTGTGGAGATTCTCCCAAGTGTCGATGCTCCCGGAAGAAAGGTGATAATACCAATCATCTGCAGCATCTTTGAGTTTGAAGCCGAATTCCCTCATCTTGATTTGCTCTTCGGTAATGTTGGCCGGCTTCATGCTCATGCACACGGTATGGAACTTCCCAAGGTGCTTGATGGGGTCCTCACCACTTAACCCATGGAAAGATGGGAGCAAGTGAATGAGACCCGGCTTGAGCTCGAAGTTGATTCCTTCTCCTATTACGGGTATAGTGACCGCAAGAGGGTGTTGAGCCAAAGTCGGCTGAGTGAGTTGACGAAGGGTACGGTCAGCCATTTCTTGTTAGAGTTGTTGTCTACGTCGCCGGATGTGTGTCCTCTAAATTTTTGGATCAAAGGGAACAAATCCGGAGTTAGTAGCACGGGTTTGGACCATAAAAATGGTCCAAACCAATAATCAATAATAAAAATAAATATAACTAAACTCCCCGGCAACGGCGCCAAAATTTGACTAAGGACTTTTCCTAAGGTCGTTTATATCCTGTCAAAATAATTTCCGAACTCAACACTAAAGCAAGTATAGTGATTAAGTAAGGGTCGAACCCAAGAGAGTTTGTATTTTTATTAAATTCAATTATTAATTATGGGATAAAGTAACAAAAAGGGGGGTTTTGGAATGAATTGATGCACACAAAACTAAGAAGCAAGTAAAAGATATTGATAAGATGATGATGAGTGAATCTACACTAGGTTGATTCTTAGCATGCGATACTACTTTGGTGAGTTTCTTTTATAAGTTTAAAGTAATGTTCCCGTCTTGATCATATGTATGTGTTGAGCCAACCGGCATCAACACAACTTAACAAGTTAGTGTTCCGTAAACCTACAAGAACAAGTCACAAGTTAGCTTTCAAGCAAAGACTAAGGGATATAAAGAGGAGATTAAAACCGTTAAACTAATCTTTATAATTGTGTTTCTTTTCCTTCAAGCAATTACAACCCATTATTACTTAAAGGTTACTACTAGACTAAAGATCCGAACCCGGAATCTATTAATCCTAGTTGTTTGCATGCACTTAGAACCTAAGGTGATCAATCTTAAGTGATAATGAAAACATGCAATTTAGATTATTGAAGCTCAAGAAACACAAAACATTATTGAACAAAACTTATATTAAAAGGGAACTTACAACCAAAGTAATAATGCAGCCTCAAATCAACCCAATGTAGCAAGGAAACTTAGAAGCTCATTACAAAGGAAGCAAGAGAGAATAAAAGTGGGAAAATGATGGATGATTCTATCAATCAACCATGGGTCTATTTATACTACAAATGGCACTAAATGGGAGTAAATGGCCGGCCAAAACAGCCACCTTTAATGTCATAAAAGTGGTGTAAACAGCCGGAGTAAAGCCTTTGTCGCTGAACCGCAGGGGCGGCCTTCAGATCCGCAGAGGCGGTTCAGGCGAAAACGTTTGATCTTTTTCGTGTCCGCAGGGGTGGCCTGGCAGTTCCGCAGGGGTGGATCATTGATGATCTTCAAACGCCTGACTCTTCAACTTTCTATCTCTTCAAATGCCGAGCCACAGGGGCGGACCAGTGTCAACGTCGGGGTGGTGACACTGACTCTTCAGCTTCACAGCTCCACAGGATGAGACGCAGGTAGAGGCGCAGGGGCGCCGGTCTTTGCTTCTTTAGGATAAGTCACCGCAGGGGTGCCAAGGAGTGACGCAGGGGCGGCGACAGTTTTCGTTCCTAGCGATGGCGAAGACGCAGGCTGCGCTCCAGAACGTGGTGTCACCCGCAGGGGCGGTGACACTGCTCCGCGGGGGTGGTGATGCAACAGAAGCTTTGCTTCGTGAATGGTATTCAGCTCCCAAGTGCTAAAACTCCTCTTTTATCTTCTTTTAGTCTTCTTCTTCTGGATCAAGGAGTTAGTAGCATAAACCGACTCTAATGTGATAAAAAAAAAAGACTCTAAAACTATCCTAAATGATAGTGATTCCATCACCTATCATTCACATATGCCAAAAATACGAAGAAAGAAAAGAAAGAAAAGAAACTCAAAAAGTTTTATCCAGACAAGGGTCAAAATATAGAGAAAACACAATAATTTATCTTACTTCTCATGCACAAAAACATATATTATTGAAAGTACAAAATACAGATCATATATCCATCTTCGGTCCTATTACTACTATTTCATTTTGTCCCTAGTTCAAAGTACAATACAGATTATACATGTTTAGATTCTATCATTTCGTTATTGTTTTATAATAGGGTGAATTTTCTATGCAACATTATGTCACAAATATTGCTTAGTATATATCCCAACGATAAGTAATTAAGTATATAGCAGCTTTTTGATAAGAAAAAAACTAATTTGTCCTTATTTAATATATCAACTTTCCTTAATATGTTACAAGATTTTGTATTTAATTCTTGTATATGAATTCTAGCTACAAGAAATAATCAAATCAGTTGTTACTGGAAAAATAATCTAATAATATTTTTGAGTTATTTTTATCCAATATAATAATTGTGTACACGAAATTAGTTACAATAATTCTTGTACAAGAAAATTAATGTACAAGAAAAAAATTCAAATATCATAATTAACGTATATTTATAATTTTCAAAAGAAGAGTAAATTGTGGGATTCAACATGTCCGGTTGGTATTAGGGTGGGAGGGAGGGACTATCATTGGATCAGTTTCATCCAATTTCCTCTTCATAATATCCCTAGTTAACTTTCGAAAGTCTAAATTATTTTCCTTGGTTTCAAATTTATCATTCCGTTGAGTGGATGTTAAGTTGATTTCTTAAACTCTTATTGTCAGTTTGGTTCCATTGTTGCATGTGTTCCATTTCTAATAATGCCCCTTCAACAAAAGAAGTAAAAATAAAAAATCAAACAAGTTTGATGCTTTTGTAAAACAAAAGATTATGAATGAGAAATATAATTTATAATTAGGATATGGAATAAGAACATGCTATTTAGGTCCTCAACCCAAACATAAATTATGATATGGAATAAGAACATGCTATTTAGGTCCTCAACCCAAACACCAAAAATAATATCAAGATATACCTTCACTCCGATAGGCATTAACTTGCCTTTTTATGTGGATTATCTCTATTTTTGTTGGTTTGATCTTGATAAATGGTGTGCTCTTAACATAAAAGTTATCCTGACAATATAAAATAGAGATTCTTCAAAGATTATCATAATATAGTACTTCAAACAATCCTTGTAACACCCCAAGTTCTGGGAACTCGGAGCGTTACGGGCTAAGACCTCACAAAGGGTCTCAACCCTTAGAGTAGCAATGACACAACAGATCTTACAACAAGGCAAAGAAAAATAAAACCAAAAATTCTAATAAAGCTAAAGGTTTAAACAAAGGAAGCATAAAAGACTCGTAGCCGAGTTCAAAACAAAGTGAAAACAACAACTAAAATATAAACCCGATCCCGTCCTATAATGTACGGGAACCCCGGCTGACCACACCGTCCGGATCACTCAAGATCACCTGTATCCTGCAAGGCATCTACAACATCGGTATAAACCATTAGCAAACATTCTAGATATCAAAAAGACATTAAAGGCACAAACACACATAAGGTAATATAAACACATAACATGCTCACACTCAGCCGGTTATTATCTTTCATTATGTTATCCAATTACTAATTCAACTTATGGTTGTTACACGAGAATCGCTGCGATCTCGCCTCTGTCCCCTTTCACCAACAGGAATAGAACGTATGCATCCTTCCGTCACCTATTGGACTGGTCGCAAGAGCACCTCCCAGTTTCCTCATTCTGAACTAGACAAGCGGTAACCGCCCGGTTATAATACACTTGGGCCAATTACGGTTATAAAAGTGAATCCTAGTTTCGGTTATCAGTTATAGCAATAAACAACAACACAACAAGCCAAATTGATCAAACTAATATATGGAATGCAGCTAAGTCAGTCCAAGGGACTTACCTCACTCGAAGGTAACTCAAACGATCAGAGAATAACTCAATTTCCCTCAAGAAAAGAGTAAGGAAAGCCTGTTCACACAAGGCATCACGAATCAGGAACGAAACGGTTTCTAGAAGTCTATAACTTCTAGTCTCGATGATCTCTAATAGATCTCCACAAGTTAAGGTCCCAACGTTAGTCTTACAGAACACTAAGGGTACACAACAACATCAAGAGGCAAGGAAAGGAACGAGGAAAGCAAGGAAGCAGCTCACCAAATACGGAAGCTACTGCCGATAAACCGTAGGGGCGGCAGACAGAGGGGCAGGGGCGGCAGAACAGGCAGCCGCAGGGGCGGCTCTGTGCAGGCGCAGGGGCGGGTTTCGGTTCAAAATCACTGTCGACTCCTTCCACAGCAAGGAACACAACAAGGTTAAGGCTTGCTTCTCTCAACACTCCGCACACGTCACAACTCAACCAAGGGAACCTGTGAACATCAAAGGATCAACAACGGAACGCTCCACAAGAATCAAGAATAAAACTTGATTCTTGGAGAAGAAGAAAAGAGAAAATGAAGGGAGAAAACGAAATGGAAGGAGACAGCATGCAGCAACGCATGAACATGAGGAAGAAACAAAGGAAGATGTACTTACACGTTCAACAAGATCACAGGAAGCAAGGGAAAACGGCTGCAACTCTCAAGGTTGAAGAAAAATGTAAACAAGAAACGGAAAAAAAGAAGAGAAGGCGGGATTGTATTGAAAAGGGGTGCAAAGATAGAAAGAAGGACGTTATAGGGTTAGGAATAAGATAGGAAAGCCGATCCATAAGATAGAAGATCGGATCTTCTATCTATGGAAGGAAGTTAAAACGAACGAAAACATATCAGGCGGGATCTATGGCGAATCCACAAGGGCGGATTGCCCTGCCGCCACGGCGGTGATAACCAAGGCTTGCCGTTGGGGCGGCCTTCTTCACCGTGGGGGCAGTGAAGGCGAAAATTGGGGTCTTACATCAGATCTCCCTAAAAAGAAGTTTTGCCCCAAACTTGCAACAAGCGGAAAGATCAAATAACAACAATGCAGAAACACGGAACTCAACTCAAATATTCCCATTTGGGGCACAAAACTCAAAACGTCACAAAGCGTGCACAACACAACAACGAAAACTAAAACACAACAACTACGCTAAAGGTACATCAAGCTCAACATAAAACTCCGGATAGTTCCTTTGGATACTATCATTCGTCTGGCAATTCGCCTCATCAGCTCCTCGCATCGACCACAGAATCTTCATCATCGGTATGTCCTTCGAACGCAAGCGCCTCATACTACGCTCTAAGACAGCTACCGGATGCTCCACGAACGTATGGTCTGGCTCGACCACTATCCTCATGATTGACGATGTGTCTCAGATCTGGTATGTACTCCCATAGCTGAGACACATGGAAGACTGGGTGAACACCCTCAAGTCTCGGTGGCAAAACAAGTCTGTATGTTGCCTCTCAAACTCGCTCAAGACTCTTGAAAGGTTCGACATATCTGGGACTGAGCTTTCCCTTGATTTCGAAGCTTTTGACACCTCGTGTAGGAGATACTCTCAACCAAACCTGAGCTCTAACTCTGAACTCTAGAGGTCTGCACCTCTTATCTGCATAAGACTTTTGGCGACTCTATGCTGCTATCATCCGCTCTCGGATCACTGCCACTCCAACCATATCATCCTGAATCTGCTCAGGTGCTACACCGCTAGCACTGATCGGCTCGTCCCAACACAACGGGGTACGACATCTCTGTCCGTATAAAGCCTCATAAAGAGCCATCCTGATCGAAGCATGCCAACTATTGTTATACGAAAATTCCACTAAGGGAAGGTGATCTGGTCACACCTATCCCTAGTCTAACACGTAGGCTCACAACATATCCTCCTAAGTCTAGATGGTCCGCTCCGACTGACCATCGGTCTAAGGATGATAAGCAGTCGTGAATTACAAACTCGTACCTAGGACGGCATGCACTTGTTGACAGAATCTCGAGGTGAACCGTCCGTCTCTATCAAAGACTATAGTCCTAGGTACTCCGTTAAGTCTCACTATCTGCCTAGTGAACTCTTTTGTTAATCAAATTACCGTCCACGTTTCCCTGATCGGAATGAAACGTGTGGTCTTCGTTAGTCGATCTACTGTAATCCAAATAGTATCAAAACCTAGACTCGGTCTCAAATTGGTCACAAAATCCATCGAGACGTCTTCCCAATTCCACTAAGGGACGAGGAGTGGGTGTAATCTCCTCCTGGTCGGTGATGCTCGATCTTGACCTACTGACAAGTTGCACCCCGAGCTACATATCTTGTGATGTCTGGCTTCAGACCTCCCCAATAGAAAGAGTGTTCGATATCCTGATACAACTTACTCGCACCGGGGTGCACTGAGTAAGGTGAAGAATGAGCCTCCTGAAGGATCCGCTATCTCAACTCTCGATCTGAAGGAACACATACACGCTCCTGGCGTCTCAAGATCCCATCGGCACCGTTGCAAACTGTGGCACCTCTCCTTGAGACATCCGGTCTCGGATCTGTGTCATAGCTGGGCAACTCTCCTGCTTCTGTCGGATCTCTACCAGCAGATTGGGTAAAATCTCTACGGTGGACAACTAGCTTCCGGAATCCAGAAAGTGTATATCTACTTCTATCCATGCAAGGTCTCCCTGTAAATGGGGCTGAGCTATCAGCCTAGCGATCGCCATCTCCCGGGGAGTCTTCCTACTGAGGGCATCATCTACCACATTCACCTTCCCCGGGTGGTATAAGATCTCAAGGTCGAAGTCCTTGATCAATTATAGCCATCTCCTCTGGCGGTTATTCAACTCCCGCTAAGTGATATATACTTCAGACTCTTATGATCCATGAATATTTGACACGTAGCTCCGTACAAATAATGCATCAGATTCTTCAAAGCGTGAACAACAGTAGCCAACTCCAGTTCATGGGTAGGGTAATTCTCCTCATACGTCTTCAGCTGTCTCGACGCGTAAGAAATCACCTTGCCCCTTTGCATCAGAACACATCTCAAGCCAAGCTTGAACGCATCATTGTAAACCACAAAGTCCTTGATGCCCTCTGGCTGAGCTAAGATATGAGCAGAGGTCAACCTCTTCTTCAACTCCTCGAAGCTCTACAGGCATGGCTCAGACCATACAAATCTCATAGACTTCCTCAGCAAGGAAGTGAAAGGTCGGACGATAAATAAAAAGCCCTCCACAAAACGCCGGTAGTAGCCCGCCAATCCTAAGAATCTGAGTACCTCCTTGACGTTTTTAGGAGGCAACCATGATGCTACTGACTCGATCTTCTCCGGATCTACCTTGATCCCTTTAGCCAAAACGATGTGACCAAGAAATACTACCTCGGACATTCAAAACTTACACTTAGAGAGCTTGGCGTAAAGCTCTCTATCCGCAGGACTTGGAGTACGATCCTCAAGTGTCATGCATGCTCCTCTCTACTACGAGAGTATACCAGAATGTCATCTATGAAGACAACTACAAACTGGTCTAGGAAGTCGAAGAAGATGTTGTTCATCAACTCCATGAAAACTGTGGGCGCATTCGAGAGCCCGAATTGCATCCCTACAAACTCGTAGTGTCCATACCTGGTCCGAAATGCCGTCTTAGCTATGTCCTGCTCCCTCACCCTCAGTTGGTGATATCCGGATCTCAAATCCATCTGCGAAAACACTGAAGCTCCATGCAGCTGATCCAAAATATCTTCGATACGAGGCAATGGGTACATTCTTGATTGTCACCTTGTTAAGCTCTCGGTAATCGATACATAACCTCATCGACCCATATTTCTTTCTGACGAAGCGAACTGGTGTGTCCCAAGGAGATATACTAGGGCGGATGAAGCTGTTTTCAGCTAACTCCTCGAGTTGCTTCTTCAACTCAAGCATCTCGATAGGCGTCATACGGTAAGGAGCCTCTGATATGGGTCTCGTACCGGGCTCTAGATCAATGCCAAAGTCTACACTCCGCTGTGGAGGAAAACTTGATGGCTCTCTGAAAACATCGGAAAACTCGTAAGCTACTAGAATCTCCTCCAAAGCTAGACTCGTACTATCCTTCATGGCATAGCACCAAAAAATCCTCGCAACCTTGTCCGATAAGTCTTGCAGCTCGGACTGCGCTGATGACTATACCGGTCTTCTCGAGATCCCATCCTCGGAAAATCTCCACATGGACAGACTATGTAGTTACCGTCATTGTCCTCTTGCCGATGTCCAAAACTGCTCGATGTCGAACCATCAAATCCATGCCCAAAATAACTTCTTCATGTACTAAGTACATGACGAAGAAGTCAGCTGGCCAATTGCAACCTCCCAATCTAATAGGGCAATCGCGAACCTCTCGTGTACCTCTAATCTTACCCTTGGCGGGCAATCCTATAAAGAAGGGTTTCCCCTCTACGGTAACTAAGGCCAATCTATCTACGCAAGCATTAGATATAAAAGAATGCATAGCACCGGTATCAAAAAGAACTCTGAAAGACCATTAATATGGATGGTACCTGTGGTCGCTAGCGTTGTCGGCTCTACAACACTCCTCAACTCGTAAACTCTAGTTGATGCATCTCTAGTGTTTGTAGAACCACCAACTCGTCCCCTACCTCTCCCTTGTCCCAGAGTGGAACCCTGAAGAGTGGTAAAACCAGGAACTCTCGGCTTTTGTTGCTAATATTGAGGTCTCCGACGACCTCCTACAACGCTAGCAGGTGAAGATCCCTGCTGAGATAGTGCCTTGCCCTGTCGGCAAAATGCATTTTTGTGTCCCGGCTTGCCACAAGAGAAGCAAGTCATTGGATTCTTCTTGCAGCCAACTCTCATATGTCCGACACCTCCGCAGTTAAAGCATTGTCGGAACCTTGTACCGACTGCTGAAAACTAGAACGTCCCGGCGTTTGACTACGCCCAAATCCCGATGCTTCAGCCTCAACACTAGCTAGCCCAGTCCTATGCCTCTTCTCAAGACCTCCTGTCTAAGAAGCTCTCATCTGACCCGGTCGGTCTCTCTCATAAGCAGATGCTCTATCTTGATAGTCCGTCAAGGAGTCACAACGGAAACCAGCAAGATAAGAGCGAGTAGACTCTCTCAACCTCCGAGAGAAAAGGTTAACATGTTGATCCTCAAGTGGTACAGAAGGGCCTAACAAAGACAACTCCTCCTGAAACTTGCTGACAATATTAGAAATAGGAAGATCCTCGAATCCAACCTCAAGGAAATCCTAAAGATGGTCCCACCTAATAGTTGCAGGGCAGTAGCGATCCTTGATCACCGCCTCCATCTACTCATAACCGGTGACCTTACTACGAGCTGTCCTCCACTAGGAATGAGCTTGATCCTTAAGCAGCGTATGTGCTATGTCGACTCGACGTCCCTCTAGGCAACTGATCGCCTCCATAGCAAACTTTAGTCGTCCTAGCCACAACTCCACCTCTGGTCCCACCTCATAGCTGCAGGGCAGTAGCGATCCTTGATCACCATCTTCATCTGCTCATAAGCGGTGACCTTACAATGAGCTGACCTCCACCAGGAATGAGCTTGATCCTTAAGCAGCGTATGTGCTATGTCGACTCGACATCCTTCTAGGCAACTGATCGCCTCCATAGCAAACTTTAGTTGTCCTAGCCACAGCTCTACCTCTAGTCCAGTCTTCCCCATGAAGGAAGCAACCTTCAGTTGGTTGAAAGCATTCAACCAACAGTTGAGCCTCGGCTCTCTCACCTCATCCAGTTCTCAAACAACCTCAACAACTCTAGTAGGAGGGACAACGACCTGTGTAACTCTCTGTGAAACCTAAGTTGATCTCGCGGGAACTGGTGGTGCTGGTGCAGGTCCTCCAGTCCTGATAGCCTCCTCAACTCTCTACACATAGTCGCGATATGTAGAAGCTACTATATACACTTGACCGGACTCCGTCGACTGCGCTCTTTGTGCTCCGGACCTAGCGGCGGTCTTGTTCTCAACCTTGAGGACAACACTCTCAACAACTTCCTCAACGAACGCCTCAGCGATAGGCGGATCAGCGATTGGGGTCTGGCCCCGACCTCTAGCTAGTGGAGGTCTCCCTACACATCCTTGTCCACGGACGGCAGGTGGAAGAGGTGGTCGGCCTCTTTCTCGCCCCATAGCAAATGTATCTCTAGTATACGCCTTCTACGATAGGGATATATAGATATATAAGGTCACGCTATAGCTAAAGCAGAAATCCAAAAAAATCACATAAAGGCCAACACAAAAGAAACTACGATGCTGAGATCCACGGAGGTAGTAGTGGTCTCCCGTACATCTATCTCGGACCGACAAGTTTAAAACAAAAAAACCCCTTTTGAAAATGTAGACCCCTTGCAGCTTCTGTTTATTTATCCATCCAACCTTTAGAACATTTTGAGTGCCATTGTTGCCAACCTAGAACTCTGATACCATATTGTAACACCCCAAGTTCTGGGAACTCGAAGAGTTACGAGCTAGGACCTCACAATGAGTCCCGGCCCTCACAGTAGCAACGACACAATGGATTTTACAACAAGACATAGACAAATGAAACCAAAACTTCTAATAAAACCAAAGGTTTAAACAAAGGAAGCGTAAAAGACTCGCAACCGAGTTCAAAACAAGGGGAAAACAACAACAAAAATATAAACCCGATCCCGTCCTATAATGTACGGGAACCCCGACTGACCACACCGTCCGGATCACTCAAGAGCACCTATATATCGTGCAAGCCATCTACAACATCGGTATAAACCGTTAGCTAACATTCTAGATATCAAAAAGACAGTAAAGACACAAACACACATAAGGTAACATGAGGTAACATGAACACATAGCATGCTCACACTCAGCCGGTTATTATCTGTCATTATGTTATCCAGTTACTAATTCAACTTATGGTTGTTACACGAGAATCGCTGCGATCTCGCCTCTGTCCCCTTTCGCCAACAAGAATAGAACGTAAACATCCTTCCTTCACTTGTTCGATTGGTTGCAAGAGCACCTCCCAGTTTCCTCATTCTGAACTAGACAAGTGGTAATCGCCCGTTTATAATACACTTGGGTTAGTTACGGTTATAAAGGTGAATCCTAGTTCCGGTTATCAGTGATAGCAATAAACAACAACACAACAAGCCAAAACGTTCAAACTAATATACGGAATGCAGCTAAGTAATTCCAAGGGACTTACCTCACTGAAGGTAACTCAAACGATCAGAGAATAACTCAGTTTCCCTCAGGAAAGGAGCAAGGAAAACCTGTTCACACAAGACATCACGAATCAGGAAGGAAACGGTTGCTAGAAGTCTATAAATTCTAGTCTCGATGATCTCTAAGAGATCTCCACAAGCTAAGGTCCCAACCTTAGTCTTACAAAACACTAAGGGTCAACAACAACATCAAGAGGCAAGGAAAGGAACGAGGAAAGCAAGGAAGCAAGCAGCTCACCAAAGATGGAAGCTACTACAGATAAACCGTAGGGGCGGCAAACAGAGGCACGGGGGCGGCAGAACAGGCAGTCGCAAGGTGGCTTTGTGCAGGCGCGGGGGCGGGTTTCGGTGCAGAAGCAATGTCAACTCCTTCGACAACAAGGAACACAACAAGGTTAAGGCTTGCTTCACTCAACACTCCACACACGTCACAACTCAACCAAGGGAGCCTTTGAACATCAAAGGATCAACAACGGAACACTCCACAAGAATCAAGAATCAAACTTGATTATTGGAGAAGAAAAAAAGAGAAAACGAAGGGAGAAAACAAAATGGAAGGAGACTGCATGCAACAACGCATGAACGTGAGGAAGAAACAAAGGAAGATGTACTTACACGTTCAACAAGATCACAAGAAGCAAAGGCAAACGGCTGTAACTATCAGTGTTGAAGAAAAACGTAAGCAAGAAATGGGAAAAAGAAGAGAAGGCGGGATTATATAGAAAAGGGGTGGATAGATGGAAGGAAGGACGTTCTAGGGTTAGGAATAAGATAGGAAATCCAGCCCATAAGATAGAAGATCGGATGTTCTATTTATCGAAGGAAGATAAAACGAATTGTGCGATCTATGGCGAATCCGCATGGGCGGATTGCCCTGCCGCAGGGGCGGCTTGCTGTTACCAGGGGAGGTGACAACCAAGGCTTGCCGTTGGAGCGGCCTTCTTCACCGCGGGGACGGTCAAGGCGAAAATTGGGGTCTTACAATCCTTAACACTAAAAACAAGGTTGTTTATGATGGGTTGTAGCAGTTGATCATATTAGCTCAATCTTCTTTGGTGCAAAAGGATCAACATGCTAGGATAAGCCAGAGTTTGCTTTGATCAGTACATTTTTCTTGTTCAATTCAGTCAGTACTAAACCTTGAGGGTCAAACTTTTTCATGGTAGGCTTTTTTTTCCTTCTTTCGTTCTACTTCATCGTCTATAGGGAAAAACTTGTGATCACTACTTTAGAGAAATATGAAACGTATACCCATTAACAAAATATATTTTATTATAAAAGAAAGGTCTAAAATAGGGTTAGAATAGTGCGGCTAAAACAATGTATCAAAGAAAGTAAATATTCGTCATGGGTTATTAGCTTCAAGTGAAATTATATTTTCTATTGATTACTATATCATGCAATGGATGTCCAACAAATATGTTTATCCTTGTCCTCAATCTAGGATATGGAAATTATAGATAGGAGAAGAAAATTGATGGCATAAATTGCCTTTTGATATCACAAATTGTTGTAAGCAGTTGTACAAGAAGACCTAAATATGTTAATCTTGGTACAATTACTAAAATCAAGCATAAGAAACTAAAGACCTACCTTCCTTGAGCAACCTTCGAAGCTCTGCAGCCTTTGCGGCTTCATCTTTACATTCCTCTTCTAGCAAATCTTGAAATGAATGCCTTCTCATTAGTCATTAGTCCTTGACAACTTCAAATTTCTCATACTTATACTCCAAATTGTCTTCTTCACTATCTTCACATTTCTCTACATCAAGCAAGTTTTTCAAAATCTTTAGCAAACGAATCTAGGTCACTGTTTTCCTCAGAGTCACTCTCATTTTCGTCAATATCAACACAAAAAGAGTCTTGCCGTTCCTAGATTTCTTGACACTTGTCACGGGTTTGTTGCTGAAGTTGAAGAAATGACATTATTTGACCACAAGAAGATTTGTGGATGGCCACTGAATCAACCTTTACCCTTGAAGTTGCTAGTTCATTGGACAATTTATGTATTAGTACAATATGATGTCAACGTGTCACCTTTGTAATTTGATCATCTGAAACATTGAACTTCAGAAGAACCTACATAACCAAAAGTAGCTAACAAGGTTTAAATAGCATACAAAATCACTTTACAAGAGCACATATTTGCTAAAAAATTGTAAAGCATTTTAAATCATATCAATGGTATATGCAACAACATTATCTTCATTCGGCCTACATTATACTCTTTGACATTTTTGTAGATGATTATAGAGCTAGCATATAATTATCTTCACAATTCAAATTCCCACGGGAGTGTATCACTATATCCTACAAGAATAAGATTTTTTAAGTTATGCATGAGTGTATTTGTAGAAATTTATATTTAGGGCCCGTTTGGTATCCATATCTAGATATGATATAACAAGTATCGGTATCAATATATGGCTACGAGATTGATATCCACTAGAGAAAGAGTTAGAAAATGAAGGTAAAATATAAGATGTGATATACTCCTTTTGGGGTATATAAAAAAGGAATAAAAAGTGTAATATTAGGATATTGGGGTATCAAATTGATATCCATATACTTATATATCAAACACTCAGCATGAATTGTTTATGTTCATACCCATATCTGAAATCTAGATATGGATATCAAACATGCCCTTATAAATCATCCGGAAAAAGTGCTTGTATTGTGTCATGAACATAATGCATAGTTGCAACCAAATTAAACACTTGAATTGACGAACTTGGAGTGAAGAGACGAAAAGTACCCGCTAGTAGTCTGAAGTCGGGATTGAAGTCACAAAAAGAGCAACGCCGGTAAAAAAAACTGGAGGAAAGAGAGAGAAAGCCGCTACTAGTGGTCTGAAGCCAGGAATGAAAACGTTGAGGGGTGCCGCAGGACTGGAGGGAACAAAGGCGAAGCGGCTGCTGGTGATCCGACAACTCTTAGTGTTCGCAATTAAAAAGAGAGGAAGAATGAAAACCGGCGTCTCTCCACGACTAGTTTTTTAAAACCAAATGCCCTCAACATCCAAAAAAAAGATAAATAAATAATTTTAATTTGTGCTCCTTCTATGGATATATAATATGACATGTCTTTAGCAATATTTTTGTGTGTTTATTATTCGTGCGTGGATGAGTCTTTTTTTTTTTAGGATTTTTCCTCTTAGTGCTCTCAAGGTTTGAACTATTTCTTTTGGTATCCACTAAGTTTTAAAATTCCTCTCGGTATCTTGATGGTTCTATTTATTTTCTCTCTATACTCATTCTTCATATATTACATTAAAATTCATTGTAAGATAATAAAAAATCAAAAAAATAAATTTTAAACAGTTATGACATCATTAAATTTAACTAATAATTTTACAATAGAAATAGTTTTATGTATTTTTTCTATTTTTTGAAATAAAGAGTTTTTTTATTTTTTAATTAAAATATTTTTTTAGTTTTTACTTTCGATTTTATAATATATATATAATTAAATTAAAAACAATTTTTCAAAATTTTATTAAGAGTTTAGAAAATTAAAATACAATAAATATTATTTATTTTTGAATTTAAATTTTATATAATTTATATTAATTCAAATTTCTAAAAAAATTATGTTTTTTTATTTAAAAAGTACGAAAAAGTATATTATATAAAGAATAAAAATTTTACACATAAAAAAATAATATTTTTATTTTTAATTAAAATAATTTATAGAAATTTAACTTGAAAAAAATTACGTTTAAATTTCTGGACTCTTAAAAACTTTAAAAAAATATTTATTTTTGATTTAATTTTATATATTTTATTTTAAATTAAAAAAATAGTTCAAAAATAAGTATTATTATTTATTTTATTTTACTTTTCTCTAATTAGAAAAATATATAAAAATACTTTTATTATAAAAATTATTAGTTTAAAACATAATGAGAATATAATTAATTTATAAATTTTAAATTATTTTATAATAAATTTTATATAATATATTTAAAATGTATGTAAAGAAGAACCAATATAAGGGCACCAAAATCCAATAGGAATTTGTATTTTGGCCTGTGTTCACTAGTAGAGTTGGGATTCCGCGGATCACGAAGTAAGAAGCAATGGATGTCAAACAGCAGGACGCCCTTCCAGTCGCCGCCGCTCTTACCCAACCCCACGCCCCTGACGCCGGTGCCGATGTCGAAGATGAGCAGCCTACGCTGAGCGTTTATGCTCTTCAAGCTCTCAAGGAGTTCCTCGCCGAGCAAAACACCGTCGCCACAACCGCCGCCGCCGCCGCCGCCGCCGCCGAAGAAAACGACCAGGGTGGCGAAGAGGTGTCACTTATTTCGGAGGATTGGAGGCTCAGCCAGTTCTGGTACTCTCCGGAGACGGCTACTGCTGTTGCCGAAGAGGTTCTTCATCTCTTCAACGAATCCGGAGTTAACGACGACCTCCGCCGCCCTGCTGTTGCTTGTATCGCTTGTCCCACTCTTTTCGCCTATCTCAAGGTGAATCTCGTTTCCGCCTTATCTATTCTAGGGTTTAGAATCGTTTGGTTCATCACTGTATCAGTGATTGTGACTTTTTACCCATAAATGATTATTAATCTAGGCTGGATATTGGGTTCGTGCGTTTTTGTGGGTTTTTATAAGTAAATTAATGAATGAGATTGATATCCAATTCATGAAGAGCAAGGGGAAAAAATGCTTGTAAATTCAGCTGCATTTGGAAAATCATCGCTTGAAGCTGTGTTTATTTGATATTTCAGTGTCGTTTGAGTTGTGAAATGCTTAGTTATGAGTAAGTTTGTCAATGTTTCTTTCCCCAACTCCACTGGTGAAGATTGTAATGATCATGACAGCTTCATATAGGGAATACTCTTTCACTTTGGAAATCCAGTCAAAGGAGTGTTGCTTGATACCGCAGATTTTTTGTGTTCCTTAAATTAGGAAGTAGGATTTGTAACTGCTGTTGAAGTTGCTCGGCAAGTGTTTATGTCACTGTAAACTGGATTGTGAAGTACCATGAAAACCTGGCATATTCACTTGTAAGCTCCACATGTGTCTACAGAGTGTTCAATGACCTCTTAAATTGTGTCTTCTGCCATTCATCTACATATTGAAGATATCACAGAATGCATATTTATTTCTCTGTAGGTTATAGTTGAACTTTAAACAAATTTGGGAGAGTCTTCTATGCATAAATTAGGAAACCGGTTACAGTTCATTTGGGCTGTGAGTACTCACATTAGGAAAACTGCCAGCACAATCAAGTTTTTCTATCTCCAAATTATATCATGATGCCTGTTTTTATTCTCATTTTCCCATCACTATTTTTAGTGTAATGGTATTTTCATGCAAAATAACAACCTTAGCTGGTGATGTGGATATACTAGGATAAGCAGATCTATTTCTTTGGAGAGTACTATGGTTGAACTTTCATTTTTCTGTTCCAAATTATTTTATTATACACTGAATTTGAGCATCAAAGCAGTTTCTCATCAATGATTGTTTCCTTGAATTCCAGAAATTGTATCCTGATGTGCCTGCTCGACTTCTTGAATACGACAAACGCTTTGAGCAGTATGGAAGTGACTTTACATTTTATGACTACAATGAACCCGAAAATCTGCCAAAGGAACTAAAGCATGGTTACCAAATTATTGTTGCAGATCCTCCTTATCTGGTAAGAACTAAGAATCACAACTCTGGTTTCTACAAACATATGCACATAATCCATAGGTCATCTTCACCGTGTCTCTCCTTGAACTATATGTTTGCCTCATTGGGTGTGGATGGTAATTTGAGTTGCTCAAATGCCAACTGCAAAATATTGTCTCTTTATTTGACTCTTTTATCTCTAACCAAGGATATTGTGTCATATTTCTAAGTAGACTTCTCTCTATTTTATTGCCTCTATTCTATCACCAAATTTGGCCAATCAATTAATTTTCTTCTACTTAAATGGCTAAAGAAACCCAAGATATCTAGGATGTCTCGCACACTAAGAGTTTCTTTAAACAAAAATAGAATAGAAATGTTAGATTTGGTGGGAGAATAGAGGTAATAGTTGGAGAAGTATCTGGAAGACAAACTGAAGAGGTAATTAAAGAAATTCAGAGAGGATAATTGGGATGCAGAGGTTTTAAGAGCATCAATAATGGAGAAGCCGAAGTTGTTTCTTCTTCTAAAATCAAGTTAATGTCCAAGAAAATTGGAACTATAAAAAAAAAAAAACAGATTTTGTCAGTTGCAGTTTCTTATTTCATGAGAGAGGATTCCTGCAAGAGCTAAATTCTGACATTATATTTTAGTGCAAATTCTGAATTTAATTGAGTTAATCTGTTTTAAGTTTATTTGTATAGAAGTTAAGAACCCTCAAATCACTCTGAGAAAATACAGTGCCAACCCAATTCATGTCGACATTTTCTTCTACAAGAAAGAAATCTGTATAAGGTGTTGTGAAATAAAGCTTAAGAACTCTCAAACACTTGGTTCATACGCAGCAACTTTGAATAACGTAAGGGTCTTCCTTTTGATGACATATACCTACCTCTTTAGTAGATGAATTAAGTTCAACTGTAGAATAATGTCCATAAGTTATTAGTATTGGTCGCTTTCCTTTGTCTTGCGAGGTGGAGTCATGTACTTATTAGCCAATCCCGCATGATCTATGCCTGGAGCAATATTAGTGTATATAAATTCTAATAACTGACATAGCCTGTTTTTGTGGTTTAGAGTAAGGAATGCTTGGAGAAAGTTGTTCAAACAGTAGCATTTCTGGCACCGCCGGGAAAGTGTTACTTGCTCCTGCTAACAGGTAACACTGTGTATCCAAATTGCTACGTCGCGCATAGTTTTAAAGCTTGTGATACACATACACCCATGAAGGCATTCGGGCACGGTAGATGAAATAAATTGTTGAATGAATTTGTTTCTTGATATAGGAGAAGTGCAGACCGAGATAGCTGCTGAGCTTCTGGAAGCACACCCTTGCGGTTTCCGGCCACATCACTCCAGTAAGCTTGGGAATGAATTTAGACTGTTTACAAACTATGATCCTGGGCAGAGACTAGGGGGTTGGAAATCACAGTAGGTGGGTAAACTTCAAATCATGCCCTGCCCTGCACCACCACTACCAGCTGAAGTAGCTGCTATATATATGTTCTGATAGGGGGCAACTACTACTAGTATTCAGTTGATACGAACCAAAGTCTTGGCACGTTGGTGTGCAGGAAAATGGGCAATGAAGAAATTTGCAGAAGAGGTTTTTTTCCTGCTTCTTTCTTATCATGTTATTCTGCAGAAGGTTTTCTAGCTGTTAGCATGTGTTTGAATTGTATCAATAGCAAATTCGCAGTTGGCTTTTCATAAAATATTTTATTACATTATCTCACCTCCATTAGTGCTGCTGCGTTTCGTGCTCGTTCCTTCCTTCCTCCATTAGTGCCTTGGAGGTGACTTGAGGTATGAATGTTATTCAAAAGTATTTGATCAGATGCAACTCTCTTTTCTTTGCTTTTTAAAATTGCCTATTACTATTTGCTCTTCACTTTCAAACCTTGAACTCAAGTTTTTTAAGCTTATGGGATTGTCTCAGTCAAACGGCCTTCTTGTTATGACATGAACGTTTCGATTTTTCTCTGCTACTAGTTTAACACTAGCATAAGACCATTTTTGTTTTTTAAAATTTACGAAGAGTCATAAAAGGTGTAATGATGTGGGGTTGAGGCCACAGTTTCCCGATCTAGATGGAAGTCCACGATAGCTTCGACAGAGGGGGGAATCTCGGGCGAGATTTCGTAATGGTAAGGCCAAGGTTTTGCGTAACCCAGAGAATGAAAACATGAATAATATGGATGATAAAGGTAAGATTATAGAAGATGATAATGGATTGAAATTGATGGAAAATAGAGAAAGATAAGAACCAAAGTAGACTTGCAAAAAAACCTTAATCAATTGGATCAAAATCCTTAACAAATAATTACCTTAGTCTTTCATTCTTCAATCTTACGCAAGTCTCCTAATTGAGATAAGCACAAGGAGGGACTAGATTGACTGGTATCACCAATCTTTCAGAAAATTAACACACACAAGAACAATCTAGTAAGGACTTACAACGATTCAATCAAAGGCTATCTTTTTTATTGAATAGAAATGATTAAAATTAAAACTTCGTGAATGATATATCAATAATAAAAAACTACCGAATTCTCGGCCTTCTAGGGTGTTTATATATGCGAGATTCCTAATAAAATAAAAGACTAAACTAATCCTACAAAATATAGAATAGAAAAAATAAACCTTTAGAATGTTTGGAGCTTAATGTATAAAAGTAACTAACTATAATCTTGTTTGGATTTAATGTAAATCTCGACTAGAGTAACCGAAATCTCGACTGGATGCTTGTAAATCTACTAGCCACTTTTTTGCTTCCTTGATCATCTTCACACATGTATGGCATCTCCTCTAAGTCTCCTTGGTTGGAATGGTCAATAATGTGACTAAGGAAGACATAGACACAAAATGATCAACAATGGTCTCCTTAAAAACTAAGGATGCCAAGAAGCTAGAAACCTCTTTCTGGATTCTTCTTGCTCTTGATCTAGTAATAGATCCTTCCATGTCATGAGTTGTAGAAGATGTAGACTCTTTCTTCTTCAATGTTCTTGCTCTAGCTCTAGTGATTGGTCCATGTATAGGGGTGTTGGGGATGGTCCCTCGTCACGTAACCTTTTTTTTTTGAAAATTGAAAAATATGTTCAAAATCTTTCATTTTCAGAAAAGTTCTCCCAACTATGATGCACGAATACACGAAACGGATATGACGAGAACGGGGGAGCGACAATCCTGAAAAGCATAGGAAACAGGGACACGACGAGGAAAACAAATAATATATCATTATAAAGCTATTGAAATGTAGAACTCATATATCATTATGAGATACATATATATGAAAAACTCAATGATATATAAGTAGATAAAAATATTAACAAGACAACAAAATAACCAAAACAAAAGATTAGAAACAAACATTTTCAGTCTTACAAAACATAGAAGTATATTTAGTCTTACAATTTCAAATAAACATACTTAATTTCAAAATGGCAAAAATGCTATAATTAACACAACCTTTGCAGAAGTTGCTGACGGTGACACGAACTTTCAAAATTGCTTCAAAAAACACAAACTTTGGGGGGTCGTTGTAGTTTATAGCATATTTGGATTTGTCGTTATCATTATAATGTGCTGGCTGCTGAGATGGCAAAATATGAGCTGATGTGGCCTTTTTAAGAGAAAAAAAATCATCTAAATAAATTAAAATATCAATTAGAATAGGAAATAAAACAAAACCATTCTAATATCCAGAAGATCGATCTTTCAGTTTCTCCCTTTCGTATATGAGCCCTAGCATTCACATCTTCTCTCAAACGGTCAATCTCAAACTCTATTCGCTTAAACCAAATCATCGAACAACCCTAAACCCTTATTCACCTCCTCTCTCAATCGGTAGTCTGCGTGGTGTTGTTGTTCTTGGTGGATGTTCTCAGTGAATTTCAGTGTTCCACTCTACAAGTAAGCCACCTAATTAGTTGTACATATAAGCATATAAACAATCTATTTTTTATTTGAAAAGTGTGTGTGTTTGTCTTCTTCTTAATTGGTGGTCCTTCTCTTTGCTTTATTGCGTTTCATGAAGTACTTTACATTTATTTACCGTATTTGTTCTTTCAATAGGAAACATGTTTCCAACCTTTACCATAAAGGTGCATCATGGAGGAATCTTGAAAACTTGTCCGGTTGTTGAATATGTTGGAGGTCAATTGAACGAGTTTCATGACATTGATCCTGATTATTTGTCGTATTTTGATATGAATGCTATGATGAATGACGAGGCTAAGAAGTGTGGATTTAGTAATATTGATGCTATGTATTATAGTTGTCTTGGTCAAGTCATGATGAAGATTGATGGAGATGAGGATGTAACTGCAATGGCTAAGCATGCCTTAATTGGCGAGGTGGATGTTTACATTGTACATGTAGTGATGGAAACACAGTTAATTTGTCATTCATTTCCAATAGTAGGTCCTTGTGTTGAGACTTTTAGTGAATCAGATTCTTCTACGGATGAGGAATGGTTGATCAATAGAAGGAAAATGAAAGAACCCATTAATGAAGAACAAGATCTTGCTAATGTTGAATCTAATTCCTCTGATGGAGAAAAATCAGGATCATCTGATGAACTAACTCCACAATTTCATTTTTGATCAACTTCCCACAAGTGTAAATTTTTCTCCATCTTTTCTTTTCTTTATCATTTTCTTTTTCTTTCACTTATTTTTGAGACAATGACATTTGTGTACAAAAGCCGAAACCTTGGTGATTAGCGGACCTCGGGATTTTTCCGAGATGCCTCACACCGGGCACACATACCAAGGCTCGTTAGGACATTTGATTTATCCGACTTTGGCAAGGCACAAACACCCGATTATGTGAATGGTGCCGAGTTACTCGTCATCAAAACCAAAGTCCCCAAACCTATATTTTTTTCTACACTTTTCACAACAAATTCAGCCCTTCATTCACAACATTCATTCATCAACAACTTCACCCCACACTTGCTTTTCACACACTCAACACACTAGCATTCTCCTATTCCCTGATGGATCAAAAGAGATCAAATTTTCATATCAATTGAGGTGCTCAAACAACATGATCAAGATGAGAAGTAGAGGAAGATGAATTGCCTTAATCATTCCTAGATGATGTGCAAGAACTAGCATGTAATTTCGACCATCAATCCTCAATCCAATCAAGACAAACATCATAATCACAATTCATACATGGGATTCAAGAGAAGTATTTCAAGTCCACATATGCATACATCCATTCAACACACAAGGCCATCCATAGCAAATTCACAATACAATCTCATCATAAGGGTCATATCCAAACTTAGAAGCACTAAAATTTTTTAAAATTTTCTGATTTTTTTGGAATTTTCGAAATATATATGTATAATGCAAAAGCTAATGAAACATGTGACAATATGAAACTATCCTAGATGCAATAATGCAAATAATTATGAAAACCCCACCCCATACTTAGAAACACATTGTCCCCAATGTGCAAATTAAATAAAGAGGTGAAAGAGAGTCATCACAATGTAAAAATAATGTTTTTGGTATTTTGGTTCACTCATGTGAAGTGATGGTGGATGATCAATCAAAGGTGGTAGAGAGCTCTTGATGTCCATTATGGCGTCGGGACCCGCGCTAAGCACCGCTAGCCGTCAAAATACCACGTCCGCTCCACCCACGTTTGATGCGGGATCATCATCATCATCATCCTCATGCCTTGCAAGCCTTTCATGCTACCTAGACTCTAGCACACAAACACCAAACACACAAACACACCAAAACAAAGACAAAAGCAAAAAGTGAAAACGAAAACAAAAAACGAAAAAGGAAAGATATGTACCAATGGGTTGCCTCCCATTAAGCTCTTCTTTAAGGTCATTAGCTTGACCGAATTCGGGGGCGTTTTACTCAAGGTGAAGTGGATATCCACCGGAGATTCCGGGATGTACTTCTTCAAACGGTGCCCATTCACCTTAAAATCTCCCCAATGCTCCCCACCTATCTCAACCGCTCTATGGGGGAAGACTTTCCTCACCACATAAGGACCCGTCCATCTTGACTTTAGCTTTCTGAGGAAGAGCCGTAACCTTGAGTTGAAGAGAAGGACTAAGTCACCTTCACTCAACTCCTTTGGGATGAGACGTTTGTCATGCCAACGCTTGGTCCTTTCCTTGTAAATCTGGGCATTTTCATAAGCATCCAACCGGATCTCCTCAAGAGCATTAATATCTAGCAACCTCTTCTCACCGGCTTCCTTGAGGTCAAAATTCAGCCACCTTATGGCCCAATACGCCCTATGCTCCATCTCCACCGGAAGGTGGCAAGACTTGCCATAAACTAGCTTGTAGGGAGTGGTGCCAATTGGTGTCTTGAAGGCGGTTCTATATGCCCACAAAACATCATCAAGCTTCATAGTCCAATCTTTTCTTGTCCTAGAAACCATCTTTCCAAGTATCCCCTTGATTTCCCGGTTGGAGATTTCCACTTGGCCACTAGTTTGGGGATGGTAAGGTGTCACCCCATACTTAGCCAAAAGTGTCCCGAAGTTCCTATTGGTGAAATGCTTCCCTCCATCACTTATGATCACTCTTGGTGTTCCAAAACTAGGGAAGATGACTCGGTTGAAGAACCGCACCACAACTTTGGCATCATTTGTGGGAGAGGCGATTGCCTCCACCCATCTCGACACATAATCCACCGTCAATAGAATGTAGAGGTTGCCACATGAAGCGGGGAATGGCCCCATGAAGTCCACACCCCAAACATCAAAGACTTCAACCTCTTGTATGTTGTTCAAGGGCATCTCATTCCTCCTTGAGATGTTGCCCGTCCTTTGGCAAGCGTCACAAGCTACCATAAAATTCTGCACATCCTTAAACAAGTTAGGCCAATAAAAACCAGATTGCAATACCTTTGCACACGTTTTGTGTGAGCTATCATGACCTCCACATGGCAAGGAGTGACAATGGTGGATCACACTCTTCACCTCATCCTCCGGAATGCACCTCCTAAAGACTCCATCCGGTCCTCTCTTGAACAAGAGAGGCTCGCTCCAATAGTAATGCCTCACATCTTTGAAAAACGTTTTCCTTTGGGCATATGACAAACCGGGTGGCACCTCTTCACACACAAGGTAGTTCACTATATCCGCATACCATGGCTCATTCCCTCTAGACACTTAAAGTAAGCACTCCTCCATCATTTGCAATTGCTCATCCCGGAATGAGTCGTCAATCGGGATGTCATCTCTTTCAATCTCCAATGGTGGTAGCCTACTTAGATGGTCCACTACTGAATTTTCAGAACCCTTCTTGTCCCGAATTTCCAAGTCAAATTCTTGGTGGAGAAGGATCCACCGAATCAAACGAGGCTTGGCATCCTTCTTTGTGAGGAGATACCGGATCGCAACATGATCCGTGTACACAATGACCTTTGCTCCAACAAGATATGATCGGAACTTCTCAAAGGCATACACTACCGCTAGCAATTCCTTCTCGGTTGTGGCATAATTGAGTTGGGCATCATCTAGCGTCTTGCTAGCATAGTAGATAGCATGTGTAAGCCCATCCTTCTTTTATCCTAAAACAGCCCCCATGGCCACATCACTTGCATCACACATTATTTCAAAAGGTAAGCTCCAATCCGGAGGTTGCATGATAGGGGCGGAGATCAAAGCATCCTTCAACCTACAAAACGCTTCAAGGCAATCTTTGGAGAAAACAAACTCAACATCTTTCATTAGTAGGTTAGTGAGAGGCTTGGAAATTTTAGAGAAATTTTTTATAATCCTCCGGTAAAAAACGGCATGCCCTAAGAAACTCCTTACCCCCCTTCACCGAGGTAGGTGGTGGCAACTTCTCTATTGTTTCTATCTTTGCTCTATCAACCTCAATGCCTCGTTGGGAAACCAAATGTCCCAACACTATGCCTTCACTCATCATGAAGTGGCATTTCTCCCAATTCAATACAAGGTTAGTTTCCTCACATCTCTTCAACACCAAAGACAAGTTAGCCAAGCAATCATCAAATGAAGATCCATACACGGGGAAATCATCCATAAACACTTCCATAATATTCTCAATATATTCAGAAAAAATAGCCATCATACACCTTTGAAAGGTGGCAGGTGCATTACACAACCCAAATGGCATCCTCCTATATGCAAATGTTTCCCAAGGACAAGTAAATGTTGTTTTCTCTTGGTCATCCGGGTGAATAGGGATTTGGAAAAACCCACTATAGCCATCTAAATAGCAAAAATGTGAATGTTGAGCTAATATCTCTAGCATTTGGTCAATGAAGGGAAGAGGGAAGTGATCTTTCTTAGAGGCAACAATAAGCTTCCTATAGTCAATACACATTCTCCACCCCGTAACCGTCCTAGTTGAGATTAGTTCATTGTTCTCATTAGTCACTACGGTCATACCACCCTTCTTAGGAACAACATGTACGGGACTAACCCATTTACTATCCGAAATCGGGAAAATGATTCCCGCATCTAGCAATTTTAAGATCTCTTTCTTGACGACCTCTTTCATGATAGGGTTCAATCTTCTTTGTGGTTCAATTAAAGGTTTATGGTTGTCTTCCATCAAGATTTTATGCATGCACAAGGAAGGTTTAATGCCAACTAAATCATCAATAGTGTAACCAATAACCTTCCTTTGCAATTTCAATTCATTCAACAATCTATCAAGCTCATCATCATTCAAAGATGCATTCACAATAACGGGATAAGTAGAATTTGAACCAAGGAAAGCATACTTTAAATGAGAAGGGAGAGACTTAAGATCAAGTTTAGGAGGACCTTTATCGGTTGGAGATGATCCATATAGCTCCACATTAGATGAATCCAAAGCCATTGAAGACTCTCCAAGACTCCTTGAAGCTTGATCAACAACTAAGGGGCTTTTTGGAGAAACCACGGGCAAAACCACGACCTCTGGCACAACCACGGGCGTGGAATTGGAAGAGCTGACACTTTTGGACATTACAGAGAGTTCCACGGGTAAAACCACGGGCGTGGTTCTTGCTCCCTGGCCGTAGTTCCTACAGTGATTCAGCACTACTTTGTGCACTTCAAATTCAGCACTTGTCTCCTTTTCTAATGCATCCAAAGCTTGGATTTCTTCATTGCAATCATCCTCAACTCCTTCCTCCATCAAAATAAGCTAAGAACCTTCTCAAGTGGATCCTTGATCAAGATTGAGCTCACAACTTCTCTAGACTCCTCTTGCTCAACAATGTTGAAGACATCTTCACCAAGGGCTGACCCCTTCATCATTGTGGACAGCTTGAACTTGATATTCTCTTATTCTATGTTGAAGGAGAGGATTCCATTTTTGCAATCCACTAAGCATCCGGATGTGGCTAATAATGGCCTCTCTAAAATGATAGGAACCGGGTAGTCCGCCGGGATGTCCAAAACAACGAAATCGATTGGCACATAGAACTTCCCAAGCTGAACTGGTATGTCCTCTAGGATTCCCACGGGGTGAGTGATGGATCGGTCCGCCATGTAGAGGGTCATCTTGACCGGCCTTGGTTCTCCTAACCCAACCTTGTTGCAAAGCGCAAGCAGGATAATACTTACACTCGCCCCAAGATCACATAGGGCTTCATATTGCACTTCTCCAACTCCATTTGGCACACAAAAAGATCCCGGATCTCGCAGCTTAGGAGGCATCTCCTCCCTCATAGTTTGAATCAACTCGGAAGATCTCTTTGTCATCCTCACTTCTCCATACTCCTCTAACTTCCTCTTGTTGGAGAGTATCTCCTTCAAAAACTTTCCATAGGCCGGCATACCTAGAATAACATCCATGAACGGAATGTTAATATGCAATTTATACATGAGTTCAAGGAATTTACCGAAATGTTTGTCCAAACGAGCTCTTGCTCGTGATTGTGGGAATGGTAGTGGTTGCTTGTATGGAGGTGGTGCCACATATGTTGGCTCATCATCTTTGCTCTTGCCTCCTTCTTCTTGCAATGGTTCTTCCTCCACTACTACTTGCTTTCCCTTGTCATTCCCTTTAGGTAAGGGATCTTTCATGCTCAACCCACTCCTTGTTATAATGGCCAACACTTGGCCTCTTGGGTTGTCCTCAGTCCTTCCGGGAAGCTTTCCCAGATCCCTTTGTGCTTCACCCGCCTTTTGGAACACTTATGCTTCTAGCACCTTTTGAGCCTTAGAAATGGATGTCACCGTGTTAGCATGAAATATTGTGATGTTTTAAGCACGTTTTCTAAGTGTATTTGATTCATATTGATAGTCTTTGATTTAGCATTGTTGCAATTGTGAGCTAGTTTGCCTATATTGTCGATATGGATGTCTACACTAGCTTTATGTTGATTATAGGTGATTGAGAGTCATTTCCGAACGGAATCGAGCAAAGAAGAGTTGATTAAGTATGTCCATGGATTGAGGGCATTCTTAGGAGCAAAATGGAGTTCAACTTGAGGAATGCACGAGGCTAGGGAAGAATCACGTTCTTGCCCTAAACCACGCTCTAAAATACGGCCGTACTACAAACCACGTTCAGTTCCACGGCCGTGGAACCTTGCAAGAGAGGCGTGATGCATTCCAGTAACTATTACGGTCGTGGAATCCATGGTTCAAACCATGTTGATTTCCACGCTCTAAATTACGGTCGTGGAACCTTCCACGACCGTGATCTTGGCGATCTTTTTCGCCACATTTTGAAGCCACGATCTTTTGAAGATTGGGCCGGGCCGATATTTTATCTTGCCCTATAAAAAGACGGACAAAGGAAGATTCCGGCACCTTCGCTTAGCGGCACTTATCCACGCTTATTCCCGCTTACGCTCGATTTCCCTCGCTTAGAAGCATTTACATCTCGTTGGAGATCGACGTTCGTGTTTGGATTTGCCCTAATCTCGCACTTTTGGTGGAGATTACTGTTGAGATTTCCGGATTGGCGGAAGATCGAAGTTTTTGGAAGATTGTTGCAAGAAGAATTCTCTTCTTGTTTAGGTTTGATTTGGAAGACGGATTGACATCCCGTTCTTCTTTCTTTCCTAAGATTGTGGTTATTTGCTTTATTCTGAATCTATTGACAATATTCGTTCTTGATTGTAACTTTGAGATTGCTTTGAAGTTTATTGAAAGTTTTCGGAAGTTTTCATCTTTCAATCTTTTAATCTTTGAATTTGATATCATAATGATGATTGTTGGCTAAAAACCCTTAACAATTATAAGGTGAAGGGTTGTTAGTTGTGGCTTAGATGATGATAGATCGATCGTAAATCGATTAGACCCTGAGAGTTTGAGAGAATCGTCGACGAACCCTAAATCACGGTTTGTTCTTAAGTTCCACGACCGTGGAATCTCAAGATCCAACCGTAATTTCCCTTAAGTTTACGAACCTGCTTTTACTTTAATCCAAAGTTAAAGATTTTGCTTTAACTTAGTTTAGGCTTGCCTTTTCTAGGTGGTAGTGAAGCCTCAACAACCTCTACCTCGATTGTGAGTGTCACAACCGTAATCGGTTAAGTTAGTCTTGATCCTTGGATTGCAAGTTTGGGTATTTGACATTAATTCTTACCTTTAGATCCTTTTTATATTGAAGCCTCAACAACCTTTATAGAGAGTGTCTTGTAGGTGAGTCATATAAGGTTTTTGGAACTTCACCGTACGACTACCTTACATCAGCATACCTTTGCATATCTCAACTCTGTCTTTATATCATTAAGAATATCTTGAATCGATTGTCACAGCTGGATACTTGGATCTTTAGGATTGTTGTTTTCCCAATATTTGCAAAAACTCTCATATTTACTCGCTTGATAATCTGCAATTGAATTTGTTCTCACCCAAATCCCTGTGTTCGATACTCTAGAATCCTTGCTTAACTATATCGATCCGTACACTGCGGGTTCGCTTGCTTGATTCTAGTTTTATAATTAAAACTTATTTGCACGCACGTTTAGGGGTGAACAAGTTTTTGGCGCCGTTGCCGGGGATTTGGTTTCGGCCAAATTCGGTAGCCGGTTGTCAAGCTTGGGAGCTTGCTCTCGTCATTTGATATTACTTAGAGTGCATGCGCAGGTCTAGGAACACCGAAGATCTCTTACCTCTTGATCAAGAGCTAGAGAAAACTTTAAGGCAAAAGCGCAAGGAAAAGAAGATGGCTGAAGAACACGAACGTGATCTTCAAGCGGAGTTGGCGGAGAAGGAAGCTCAACTCCAATGGAATGAGAACCTCCGCCGGGATGAAATGGATCGTCATCAATCTCAAGTTAACAATCTACAGGACATGATCTTCCAAATGAGGATAGAACTAAGCGACCTTAAGAATAAGGGAAGCAAGAAATCCTCAAGAAGAGCATCAAGATCTAGAAGAAAAGGTCACTCATCCGCTGATGATAGTGATTCTTCCATACCACCGCTAGAGGAGATTGATCCCACAATCAATGTGAATCCTTTCCATCCACGGGGAGCTGCTAATCGTCGTGTTCCACCTAGAAATGCGAGGATCGAACGTGTAGATGAAGAGCCAAGAACTCTTGGCCAGCGGATGGATCCAACACAACAACCGCGCCGTTTGGGCGTGAATTTCGATGCTGAAGATGTGCAAGGGTTTAGCTTCAACCCTCAAGTTATTACTCTTGTTTGCCAAAACCAATTTGGCGGGACAAGCGCTGAATCTCCACACCAACACTTGCAAAACTTTGAGTGTATGATGGAGACAATGAGACCGAAGAGCGCTACTACCAACAACTATAAGCTCAAGCCTTTCTTCTTCTCCTTGAAGGGGAAAGCGTTGTCTTGGTACCAAGCTCTTCCTAGGGGGAAACTAGACACGTGGGAAGACCTTTCCGCGGAGTTCCTCACCAAATTCTTTCCGCCATCCAAAACGGCGGAACTTAGAGGTAAGATTAATGCTTTTTCCATGAGACCTAACGAAAGTTTGTTTCAATCTTGGGAAAGGTTTTAGGATTTGCTCTTGGATTGCCCTCATCATGGCATATCCAAACTTGCCTTGCTGGAGATTTACTATAAAGGGCTGGATGCGGGAACGCAATTCAACCTCCAATCCCTCTCATGCGGAACATTCATGGACATGAGAGAAGATGACGCTTGGGACTTCATTGAGAAGCAAGCAAGGGTCATAGAGAAATATTCCCACCGGAAAGTGGAAGGAAATCGTGTGGAGCAAGGAGCAAAGCTCACACATGAAGCTCAAAATCAGATTTTCTCCCTCAACAATGAAATCAAGGAGTTGAAGGAGGCTATCAAGACCAACTTCCCAAAGCAACAAGGGAAGGATGTTGGCTATTTGGGCAACAACAATGACGGTGATAACACAAACCGCAACAAAAACAACAACCGGAACAATAACCGGAGCAACAATTGGAATGGCAACAACAACAATAATAACGGCCGGAACAACAATTGGAACAACAATAGGGGTTCAAGTAACAACAATTGGCGCTCCAATCAACAAAATTCCGGTAACTCTTATCCTTCCAATTCTAATTCACTAACTCCACCTTCCTCTTCCTCTACTCCTTTGAGAAGCCAGGGACAAACATCAAATGGAGGAAACACTTCGGGAAAGGAGAAGCCCGATCCCATGTTGGAAACGATTTTGGGAAAGCTTCAAGGGTTGGAGAACCGCATCATTAAGGTTGATGATCAAATTTCCAAGGTTGATAAAGCTCAAAAGGTTTTAGAAAACCAAATGTTCATCCATGCGGAGGAAGTTCCTAGGAATCAAGGGAAGCTTCCAGAAAAGACGGAGGACAACCCTAAGGGAAGGGTGATGGCAATCACAACTAGGAGCGGAGTGACTACCACCGATCCGCAGCCTAAGTTCGTTGAAGTCCCCGTAGAGAAAGACAAAGAGAAGGGGAAGGAGAAGGAAGATGTCTACGTTCCTCCTCCAGCTTACAAACCTCCCCTACCATTCCCTCAATCTAAAGAG
Organism: Fagopyrum homotropicum; assembly: GCA_033239125.1. Lineage (NCBI taxonomy): Eukaryota > Viridiplantae > Streptophyta > Magnoliopsida > Caryophyllales > Polygonaceae > Fagopyrum > Fagopyrum homotropicum. Next base: position 106,886,035 of record BSWB01000007.1, read on the forward strand.
AGAGCGCGCCTAGATAAACAGTTCGGTAAGTTCATAGAACTCATGAGCAAGCTGTATATTAATATACCATTTATTGATGCTATTGTAGGTATGCCGGCTTATGGCAAGTTCTTGAAGGAGCTCCTCTCTAACAAGAGGAAGCTAGAAGACTTCGGAGAGGTTAAGATGAGTTCGGATTCTTCGGATCTCATCAAGACCATGAAGGAGAAAATGCCCCCAAAGCTAAAGGATCTGGGGTCATTTTGCATACCCATAGGAGTGAAAGATGTCACATACGATGCGTTATGTGATTTAGGAGTGAGTGTGAGCATCATACCACTTGCGTTGTATAGGAAGATCGGTTTAGGCGACCCTAAACCGGTGAAGATGACGTTGTACATGGCGGATCGATCCATCACTCGCCCCGTCGGTATTGTAGAAGACGTCCCGGTCAAGCTAGGTAAATTCTTTGTTCCCATTGATTTTGTCGTACTTGACATTCCTGCAGATAGTCCGGTCCCGATCATACTCGGAAGACCGTTTCTTGCAACTTCCGGCTGCATAGTCGATTGCAAGAATGGTAGACTCGCTTTTGATATAGGAGAAGAGAAAGTAGAGTTCGTTCTTTCCACCCTAGTGAAGGAGCCAATCTTTGATGAGGATATTTTCGATATCCAAGATGAAGAGGGTTTGTCTAGGGAGGAGGTAAGTGCGATTCTCTTTAACGATCCTTTACAAAAGGTTAACACTTTCAACTTAGAGCTTTGCTCTCTTCTTTTCACATTATTTTTCGACTTTACTTTTGGAGTTATGGACAGAGGTGCACAAAAACCGAAGCCTAGGAGATTGGCGGTTCTCAATTTTGCGAGATGCCTCAAACCCTTGCTGCACATACCATAATCCGTTAGGAATATCGCTAAATCCGACTTTGGCAAGACACAAACACCCGGCTATGTGAATGGTGTCGAGTTACTCATCGTCATGATTGAATTCCCCAAACCTACAACTTTTTTCTATTCTTTGAATGCAAAATTTTGCTTTCATGGCCCTCCCACATCAATCATGCCAAAATTCAACTCCTCCAAATTCCCGGATAGGTAAGGGAGGCTATTGTTTCATTGAGGGGCTAAATGATCAAAGAAAGAGGAAAGAAAATCGAATTGCCTTAATCATTTCAACAAGAAGTATACGAACTTATCATGTGATTTCAACCTTGATTTCTCAATATGATTTAGATAAAACTTTTCACATTATTAAACTTGCAAGAGAGGAATAATCAACACATTCAATTTCTTTTCAATTCATTATTTGTTTAGGCATACAATTATCATCAAAAACTCAATTCACAAGTAGTGATTATCATAGAAATCATCTCAATTCTTAGAAGCACAAAATTTTCATAATTTTTCAATTTTTTATGGGTTTTTCAAAAGCTTTTTCATGCAATGCGATAATGAAACGTGTGACAATGGAATGAAACATGCAAAGTGTTCTCAATCAAAGCAAGCAAAAGTGAGTAGAGTTATTACAAACGATAGTCACGCCCCATCCCATACTTGAGACAAACATTGTCCCTAATGTTCAAAAAGAAATAAAGAAAAGAAAGAAAGAAAATGAACTCACAAGACGGCGGTGGAGCGGCTAATGCTACGATCATCCATGGTGATCACTGAGGAGCTGGTGGTGGTGGAAACGGGAAGAAGCTGGAGTCGTAGTTCCGCCCAAACTGCTGGTGGTAGATGTCTCTCATCATCCTATCATGTGCATCGGCTCGTGCATCCCTAGCGTCCTGCCGGATCTCCAAAGCACCGACTCTCCTGGAAAGGTCGGTGGCCCACTCCGGTAGCTGCTCGTACCACTCCGGCGCCTGACTGTACCAAGCTGGTGCATCTGATGGTGCTGGTGCAGGTGGTGGTTGTGCATGCCAAGTCGGTGGAGCTCCCATCCACTTCGGCTGTGTGCTATACCAATCGGGAGGGGTCGCCATCCATGTCGGTCTCTCACTCACGTTGGCACGGCGAGAGGAAGAACCGGAAGGTCTAGCAGGGCGGGGAGACTGCCTAGGGAGGTCGGGAAATGTGTCCGGCTGATCTAGAAAACTGCCAAAGTCATGATCCTCACCTCCCTCAAAACCTTCATCCCCTCCTCCTCATTTGCAGCTGGCATCTCTGGGGGAACATACGGAGGTGCTACCAATCTATTCGCATGCATAGCAGCGAATGTCTCCTTCCAGTTATGGCGTCCAACCATAATGGAGTACTCGGGAAGACATGTAACACCTCTACCTCCTCTACCCTCCCAAGGCATGGCAGCGGTAGGTGGACCTCTATGCCTAGGAAAGATAATACCTCTAGTCATGAGGCTCTGAAGTCCTAAAGGTCTGGCCGCTATCCTAGTGCACGCAGAAAAGTCGATACCCAGCTGTCTAGCAATGTGGGTAACCATCCCACCATATCCGATATTGCCAGCCCTCTTGTTCTTTAGCTTACTCGTGGTAGAAGCTAAGAGGGTGGCACATTCAGCAGGCCTACCATGCAGCATACAATACAACAGAAACAACTCATCAGTCTTGATCTTCTGAGGAGTCTCAGTCCTAGGGAAAAGACACTAAAAAAGTACCCGGTGGGCTATCTTCAAGGCTAAGTGATAGATCAACTTAGCCTTGGTATCAGCTGGTTGTCAGCGGTCCTCGCTAGCATATACCATAACAATGTCCTCCCAAAAATCCTTGGCGTACACGCCACTAGGAAAACGACCATTGAAGGTCTCATGAAACCCAAAGAAGGTTCCAAACTCTTGGATCGAAAACTCATAGTTCCTCTCCATCAGCCTGAAAGAAACTGTCCTATCCACATGACTATGCTCAAAAGAGATCACAAACTCTCTAGTGATCTCCTTATACGCATCTTCCCGAATGGCGGAGAAGATGATCAAACCAGCTCTATCTAGTAACCAAGTAAGGTCACCTACCACATTCAGTGGCTCTAACTCCTCAAGAAGCAAATATCGTGGTCCTATGACCGGTCTCTTCTCGATCCTCTCTAAGGCATCGAGGTAATCCTCATGAATCTTAGGAATTCTAGGGGGTGGTGGTGATGGTGGCTCACTAGGAGGTACTTGGGAGGAGGAGGAAGCATTACCTTTCCTTTTCTTATTCATATTAGACATTCTCCTAACCAAATCCATATTCTGTCCAAAATCACGGCCTGTTCTTCAGGTTCCACGGCCGTGGAATGCCCAATGACCGTGGTTCGGCTCGTAATTTCTCAAAATCCACTCAATTAACACCAAAATCAACAGACAGCAGCCCTAGACTAATTCCAATCCAGTTCTAATCAGTTCTCCTAAAAATTCTTGCGAAAATTGAATCAAATCGACAAAGTGAGAGAAGAGAAGAAAAACCTAGGTTTTGGATTTTTAAAATCCAAATTCCGTCTTCTCCGGCGATTTTCCACTCGAATTGTTGCTTGGATCTTGTAGATGGTTGAATTTGCTTCACTTTGGGTCAAAGAATCGTTCGAAATGATTAACGAACGGAGATTTGAGAGAGGGGGATCGAATCGGCGATTTTAGGCGTGGAATTGGGTGTTTTTGGTGTTCTTTGTGAAGAGACGTGGTTTATATAGTAACCGTAAAATTTTTGGAAAATTACGGTCATTCGGGGGTTTCTACGGCCGTGGAAATGTACGGAACCGTGGTTTTGGTGATTTTTCTCAGGCTTTTGTAAATTACGGTCACTATAGCTGTCACGGCCATGGTTTTGGCCGTGGAACTCTCTGTAATGTGCCAAAGTCCAAGTTTCGTCAATTTCTTCTAACTTTTCCTTCTCCCTTGCCTCTTCCATTGATCCTACATCCAAAAATACGAACATACCGGAAGGTATCGAAGGCAAAACAAAACAAAAACGTCTAAGCTACTCTAATCTATGAATCAAAAACAAAAACGTAAGTGCAATACCTTGGGTTGCCTCCCAAGAAGCGCTTGTTTAAGGTCCGTAGCTAGACCGTACTTACACTTATTCAAGTGCGGTAGGTGCGAACTCTTCAGCTTGGAGTTCCGGTGAGTACTTCTTGAGTCTTTGACCATTCACCTTAAAGCTTCCGCCCTTTTCACCCCATACTTCAACTGCACCATGGGGAAAAACACGTTTGATTAGATAAGGTCCAGTACAACGAGATTTAAGCTTACATGGAAAGAGACGAAGTCTTAAATTGAAGAGGAGAACTTGATCTCCTTCTTTGAGGTCGTTCGGAATGATATGCTTATCATGCCAACGCTTCGCTCTTTCTTTATAAATCTTGGCGTTTTCGTAGGCATTCAAGCGAAGTTCTTCAAGCTCGTTAAGGTCCAAGAGACGCTTCTCTCCCGCCTCCTTCATGCTGAAGTTCAACCACTTTATTGCCCAATACGCCTTATGCTCCAATTTTACCGGCAAGTGACAAGACTTCCCATACACAAGGTTGTATGGCGTCATACCTATGGGAGTCTTATACGCAGTCCGGTATGCCCATAATGCGTCATCTAGCTTCAAAGATCAATCCTTCCTTGTCCTTGAAACCGTCTTCTCTAGGATTCCTTTAATCTCCCGGTTCGAGATCTCCACTTGTCCACTAATTTGTGGATGATAAGGGGTGGCGATCTTGTGAGTCACCCCATACTTAGCTAATAGAGCTTCGAATCGTCGGGCAATGAAGTGAGAGCCTCCATCACTAATGATAGTCCGTGGTGTCCCAAATCGTGGGAAAATGGTCTTGTTAAGGAAGGAACTTAACCACAACCATGGCATCATTAGTAGGAGAGGCAATTGCTTCAACCCATCTCGAAACATAATCTACGGCTAAAAGTATGTATTGGTTTCCACAAGATGATGGGAAAGGTTCCATGAAGTCTACTCCCCAAACGTCAAAGATCTCCACCTCTTGAATGTTGTTAAGAGGCATCTCGTTTCTCCTAGATATGTTCCCTGTTATTTGACAAGCATCGCAGCAGGAAACAAAGGTTTGCACATCTTTAAATAAAGTATGCCAAAAGAATCCGGATTGCAATACCTTAGCGCTAGTCTTGTTTGAACTAGCGTGTCCTCCACAAGGTAGTGAATGACAATGACGGATGACACTTTGCATCTCATCTTCCGGCACACATCGTCGAATGATGCCGTCAGGACCTCTCTTAAAGAGGAGAGGTTCATTCCAAAAGTATTCCCGAACATCCTTAAAGAATTTCTTTCTTTGTGCGTAGGATAATTCGGGTGGTAATTCCTGGCAAACTAAATAGTTAACAAAAGCAAACCATGGTTCATAACCTTTGGTGATCACGTCGATACACTCTTCTATGATATGTAAATGCTCGTCCGGAAAGGAGTCATCTATAGGTAGATTGTCGTCCTCAAGATGTGGTAGACGACTCAAATGATCCGCAACAGAATTTTCCAAACCCTTCTTGTCACGGATCTCTAGATTGAATTCTTGTAGGAGAAGAATCCATCTAATTAGCCTTGGCTTTGCATCCTTCTTTGCAAGCAAATACCGGATCGCAGCATGATCCGTGTACACAATCACCTTTGCAGGTACAAGATAAGAGCGAAACTTTTCAAATGCATATACAATTGCTAAAAATTCTTTCTCGGTAGTGGCGTAGTTGAGCTGCGCTTCATCTAGCGTCTTGCTAGCGTAGTAGATAGCGTGGGTTCGTCCTTCCTTTCTTTTCCCAAGCACAACTCCTATAGTTACGTCACTTGTGTCACATATAACCTCGAATGGAAGATTCCAATCCGGAGGTTGAATAATTGGTGCTGAGATTAGAGCTTCTCGAATCCTATTAAACGCATCTAAGCATTCCTGCGAAAAATCAAAAACTACATCCTTCATCAATAGATTAGTAAGCGGCTTTGATATCTTAGAGAAATCCTTTATAAAACATCTATAAAATCCAGCATGTCCTAGAAAACTTCTTATCCCTTTCACCAAAGTTGGGGGAGGAAGCTTTTCTATAGTCTCTATCTTAGCCTTATCCACTTCAATCCCTCTACTAGAGATTAAGTGTCCTAATACAATGCCTTCTTTCACCATAAATTGACACTTTTCTCAATTAAGAACTAGGTTAGTGTCTTCACACCTTTGTAGCACAAGAGCAAGGTTAGAAAGGCAATTATCGAAAGAGGAACCATAAACAGAAAAATCATCCATAAAAACCTCCATGATCTCCTCTATGTACTCCGAGAAGATAGCCATCATGCACCTTTGAAAGAAGTTGGGGCGTTGCAAAGCCCAAACGGCATTCTCCTATAAGCAAACGTACCCCACGGGCACGTGAATGTGGTCTTCTCTTGATCGTCCGGATGTATCGGGATCTGAAAGAAACCACTATAACCGTCAAGATAGCAAAAGTGTGAGTGTTGTGCTAACCTCTCAAGCATTTGGTCGATGAAGAGTAGTGGGAAGTGTTCCTTCCTCGTCGCGTTGTTTAGCTTGCAGCAGTCTATGCACATCCTCCATCCTGTAACGGTTCGCGTAGGAATGAGCTCATTGTTCTTGTTGGTAATGACCGTCATCCCTCCCTTCTTTGGAACCACCTGTAAGGGACTCACCCACTTGCTATCGGAGATAGGATAGATGATACCTGCATCAAGTAGTTTAAGAATTTCCTTCTTGACAACCTCCTTCATGGTCGGATTTAACCGCGTTTGAGGTTGTCGCGAAATTCTAAAGTCTTCTTCCATTAGGATCTTATGCATGCATAGTGAAGGTTTGATTCCTACTAGATTCTCTATAGTATACCCTAAGGCTTTCCTATGTTTCTTAAGAATAACCATAAGCTTACTATGATCATCTATACTCAAATCGGAACTAACAATTACCGGAAAGGTAGAATTAGGTCCTAGAAATGCGTACCTTAGATGTGCGAGAAGTGGCTTCAATTCCATCACTATAGGGATCTCCAATGGCTCTTGAGGAGTGTCTAATGTTTCCATAGAAGTGTCTAAGGATGTAGAAGATGTTGGAGAAGAATTAAAAGAAGTGGCGGAGAAAACACAATTTCCTTCAGATTCACCCAAAATTACGGCTCCCCTGTTTCCTCCACGGCCGTGGTTTTGGGCGTGGAAATCAATTACGGTGCCTCTATTTGTTCCACGGCCATGGTTTTGGCCGTGTAACTTACTGGAGTCCTCTGAATAGCTAATTACGGTCATGTTGGTGGATTCCACGGCCGTGGAATAGCACGACTGGCCGTGATTTCTTACCTTCTCTGACCCATCGTAGAGTTTCTCAAATTCTTCTTCATACACTTCTTTTTGCTTCTCTAAAGCTTCAATTTCCTCATTACATTCCTCTTCTTCCCCTATATCGATAATGCTCATAGAGATCACCTTTTGTAAGGGATCTTTGAAGAGAATCGAACTTACCTCCTCTATAGATAGCTCTTCGTCATGGATGTTGAATATATCTTCGTCAAAGGCTGGTTCCTTCACCAAAGTGGAGAGAACGAACTCTACCTTTTCTTCTCCTATGTCGAAGGCGAGTCTAGCATTCTTGCAATCAACCATACAACCGGATGTTACAAGAAACGGTCTTCCGAGTATGATCGGGACCGGACTATCTGCAGGAATGTCAAGCACAACATAATCTATAGGAACATAGAACTTACCAAGCTTGACCGGGACGTCTTCAACTATGCCGACGAGACGAGTTATGGACCGATCCGCCATGTATAACGTCATCTTCACCGGTTTAGGTTCGCCTAAACCGATCTTCCTGCATAAGGCAAGCGGAATGATGCTCACACTTGCTCCTAAATCACATAATGCATCATATGTGACATCTCCCACTCCTATGGGAATACAAAATGACCCCGGATCCTTCAGCTTTGGGGGCATCTTTTCCTTCATTGTCTTGATGAGATCCGACGAATCCGAACTCATCTTGACCTCTCCAAAATCCTCTAATTTCCTCTTGTTAGAGAGGATCTCCTTTAAGAACTTCCCATAAGCTGGCATACCTACAATTGCATCAATGAAAGGTATATTAATATGCAGTTTGCTCATGAGTTCAATAAACTTACCGAATTGCTTGTCTAGATGCGCTCTTGCTCTAGATTGTGGGAATGGTAGGGGAGGTTTGAAAGCTGGAGGAGGAATGTAGATGTCTTCCTTCTCCTTCCCCTTCTCGACGGGAACTTCCACAAACTTAGGCTGCGGGTCGGTGGTTGTTGCTCCGCTCCTAGTTGTGATAGCCATCACCCTTCCTTTTGGGTTATCCTCCGTCTTTCCTGGAAGTTTTCCTTGATTCCTAGGAACTTCCTCAGCATGGCTAAACATTTGGTTTTCTAAAACCTTTTGGGATTTATCAACCTTAGTAATGTGATCATCGACCTTAATGATGTGACTCTCCAATCCTTGAAGCTTTCCCAAAATTGTTTCCAACATGGGATCGGGCTTCTCTTTCCCCGAAGTGCTTCCACTATTAGATGCTTGTTCCTGACTTTTCAAAGGAATGGAAGAAGAAGAAGGTGGAGTTAGTGAATTTCCTGAATTGGGATATGAATTACCGGAATTGTGTTGTTGGTTGGAACGCCAATTGTTATTATTTGAACCCCTATTGTTGTTCCAATTGTTATTCCGGTTGTTGTTGTTGTTCCAATTGTTCCGGTTGTTGTTCCGGTTGTTGTTCCGGTTGTTGCGGTTTGTATTCTCATTCCCATTGTGGTTATTATTGTTTCCCAAATAACCCACATCTTGCCCCTTTTGCTTTGGAAAGTTGGTTTTAATGGCTTCCTTCAATTCTTTAATCTCGGTATTGAGAGAAAAGATTTGAGTTTGAGCAGCTTGTGATAGCTTTGCTCCTTGCTCCACATGATTTGCTTCCACTTTCTAGTGAGAATACTTCTCAATGACTCGGGCTTGTTTCTCAATGAAGTCCCAAGCGTCATCTTCCCTCATGTCCATGAATGTACCACATGAAAGGGATTGGAGCTTGAATTGTGTTTCTATATCCAGCCCCTTATAGTATATCTCCAATAGCTCCAACTTGGAAATGTCATGGTGTGGGCAATCCAATAGTAAATCCTGAAATCTTTCCCAAGATTGAAACAAACTTTCGTTAGATCTCATAGAAAATGCATTAATCTTACCTCTCAACTCCGCCGTTTTAGATGGCAGAAAGAATTTGGTGAGGAACTCCGAAGAAAGATCCTCCCATGTGTTGAGTCTTCCATTTGAAAGAGCTTGATACCAAGATAAAGTTTTCCCTTTCAAGGAGAAGAAGAATGGCTTGATCTTGTAGTTGTTGGTGGTTGCGTTCTTTGGCTTCATTGTCTCCATTAAGATCTCAAAATTCTATAACTGTTGATGTGGAGATTCGCTACTCGTTCCTCTAAACTGGCTTTGGCGAACGATGGTAATAGCTTGTGGGTTGAAGCTAAACCCTTGCATATCATCAGCATCAAAGTTCACACCTAGACGGCGTGGTTGCTGAATTGGATCCATCCTTTGGCCAAGAGTTCTTGGCTCTTCTTCCACATGAGCGGCTCGCGCGCCCCCAGCCAGGACACGATAGTTGGCAGCCGGTCTTTGTCTCGGATTAAATTGATTCATGTTGACCGTCGGATTAAGATCTTCAAGAGATGGCATGGAGGAGTCACTATCCTCATCGGATGAGTTGGCTCTAACCGATCTTGTTAGTTTCCTCCTCTCCTTCTTCTTGAGGTCACTTAATTCCAGCCTCATTTGAAACATCATATCCGATAGCTCATCAATTTTCGATTGATGACGGTCCGATTCTTCCTTGTGAGTCTTCTCGCTCCATCTAAGTTGAGCTTCGGATTCCGCTAACTCTGTTTGATAATCCCGCTCTTTTTCTTCAGCCATCTTTCTTTCTTTGAGTTTCTTCCTCAAAGTCTTCTCAAGTTCTTGATCAAGAGGTAAGAGGTCCTTGTTGTTCCTAGACCTACGCATATACCTAAAGTAACCTGCAAATATCACTCAAGAGAGATATCAAATAACAAGAGCAAGCTCCCAAGCTTGATAACCGGTAACCGAATTCGGCCTAGACCAAATCCCCGGCAACGGCGCCAAAAACTTGTTCGCCACTTAGCGTGCGTGCAAATAAGCTTTAAATTTATAAAACTAGAATCAATCAATCAAACCCGCAGTGTACGGATCGACGTAGTTAAGCAAGAATTCCAGAGTATCGAACACGGGGATTTGGGGGGAACAAATTCAATTGTAAATTGTCAAGCAAGTAAATGTGATAAGCTTTGCAAATATATTGGGAAAACAGCAACCCTAAAGATCCAGGTATCTAATTGTGGCAATCGATTCAAGATATACTAAAGAACTAAGGACAGAGTTAAGAGTTGCAAAGGTATACTAAGGTAAAGCAATGTACGGTGAAGTTCCAAGGCTTTATATGACTTATCTAAAGACACTCTCTATAAAGGTTGTTGAGGCTTCAGTATAGAAAAGATCTAAAGACAAGAATTAATCTCAAATACCCAAACTTGTAACCCAAAGATCAAGACTAACTAAACCGATTAAGGTTGTGACACTCGAAATCGAAGTAGAGGTTGTTGAGGCTTCACTACTACCTAGAAAAGACAAGTCAAGACTAGATTAAAGCAATCTTTAACCTTGGATCAAAGTAAAAGCAAGGTTCGTAAACTGGTACAAATTACGGGCGGATCTTGAATTCCACGGCCGTGGAACCTCAAGAACAAACCGTGATTTTGGGCGTCGGCGAAATCTCTCTAACTCTCAGGGTCCAATCTGTTTACGATCTATCATCATCTAAGCCACAACTATTAACCCTTCACTCTAGAATTGCTAAAGGGCTTTAGCCAATAACCATTGTCATGATATCAATATTCAAATCAAAGAGAATAAAAGATGAAAATCCTCGAAAACTCAAATATAACTCAAAGTCAATCTCAAATCCTAAACACAAATCGGAATATTCAATGAATTCGGAATAGAATACAAAACCTCACAATGATCCTAGGCAAGTATGAAGAACGGGATGTCCATCCGTCTTCAATATCAAAACCTAAGAAAGAGGCTAACCCTTCGGCGATCTTCAATCAACCCTAGGCGAAAATGCTCCAAGCAAGGTAAGCGGTCGTAAGCGAATGTCAAAGTACTGGGGCTGTCACCGTCCCTTGTGGAGAATTTGACTCTCCCTAAGCCTCCCCTTTTGGAGGTTTTGACTCCTTCTAGTCTCCCTTTGGAGAAATTGACTCCCTTCCAATGTTGAAGGCTCTCGAATATTTGTAGGGATCCAACTAGGGTTTAACGATGAAACCCTAAATATTTGGGCTGTAAAGAAGTCGAGCCGCTGATATCAGAAAATACTTTTGGCCGCGTCAGCAGGTATCAGAAGATACTTTGGCGTGTCAGACGGTATCAAAAGATACTTTTGCGCGTCTGACGGTATCAAAAGATATTTTGGGCCGTGTCAGACGGTATCATAAGATACTTTGGGCCGCGTCCGAAGGTATCAGAAAATACTTTGGCGCGTCCTAACTTCTTTTTATGCTTCTTTTTGTCCCGCTTCAAGGCTTAATCCTTAAATGTGTCATTTTTGCTCCATAATTCGCCAAATTACCTACAAATGCAAAAAAAACTCTGTGTATACCTCTATTCTTGCAAAGTAGGTGAATATAACCATAAATGCCATGAATGTATGTCTATGCATGCAAAATAAAGGGGAAATCTATATAAATACATGTCTAAAAATAGGTCATAATTCATGTCATCAAGTTACCCCTTCCCATGTAGTTAATGTCCTCGTCCTTGGAAGCCAAGTTGGTTTGCACTTGCACTTGAGGACTTGCTTGATTCTTCAAGGTTGTGGCACACAACTCCCTCAAAGACTTAAGCTCATTGTTGATTGCATCAAGTTTGTAGTTGCTCATGGTGACTTCACTTACTTCATATACTCCCGGTTTCCTCCCATCACTCTTCCTATGGGAGTACTTCTCTATCACCAAGGCTTGTTTCTCTACGAACTCCCAAGCCTCATCCACATTCTTCTCCATGAAGGTTCCTCCGGAAAGTGATTGGAGCTCGAATTGGCTATCTTCATCAAGCCCCTTGAAATAAATCTCCAATAGCTCTATCTTTGGTATCCCATGGTTCCCCAAAATATCTACAAAACCGACAATAGTTCGTGTAGACGTCTATCTCGACAATATGTATGAATTAAGTGTAAACGTCATGAACTAATGCCAAACCATGCATGAATAACGGGAAAAACTATCTAAATAAATGTATAAACTAAAGTCATAAATCTTGTTATCAGTTCTAATCCAATTATGTCCATGAATGAAAGACTTTCCTCAAGAATGGGTGTTTATTTTGATTCAAGAAGTTCAGACATTCATATAAATGTGAGTAATCTATTTTTGAATCCATTATCTACTAGCTCAAGATTTTTTCTTTTACTAAAGTTATTTAATTCTTATTGAAATTGAAATTGAAGCCTAAACATTGTGGGGCATGTGTTATCACAACTACTCAAGATGTACCATTTGTTTCGCCTTCTCAACCATGAAGTCCTCAAGCTTTGGAGTGGTCTTTTTTTGTTGCGTACATGATCTCATATTAGCAAACTTGATGTAATAAGTGGATTTAGTCATAAGTTTCATCTTATGAATATTTTGTCAATTACTAGTTTGTAAGCAAACTTGATGTCTAAGCTTTAGAGTAGTCCTTTCTGTACTTGCTGACATTTTTACATATTTTATCTATTTGTTGTACTTGTTGATATTTTCTGATGAAGAATGTCAAAGCATTTTTTGTAGGATTCTGCTGACATTTTTTGATGAAGAATGTCAAAGCATTTTCTGTAGGATTCTGCTGACATTTTCTGTAGGATTTTGCTGACATTTGGGAGACAGTTCATAGTTGATGTCAAAGCATTTCTGTAATATTTTGTTGTCATAGATTCTGTTGTCAAGCCTAAAATTCAATTTGGGAGACAATTCATAGTTGTTGTCAAAGCATTTCTGTAATAGTTGCTGTCAAGCCTTAAATTCAATTTGGGAGACAATTCATAGTTGCTGTCAAGCCTAAAATTCATTTGGGAGACAATTCATGTTTCAAGTGCTTTGAAGTTTCAGCTTGATAAAAGAACCAATCACACTTTCTGGCATGTGCTTTGAAGTTTTCTGTATTATTCTACTGTCAAGCCATGATTTTCTGTAATATTCTGTTGTCGTAGATTGATAAAAGAACAAGTCAAGCCTGTCATAAATTTGAAGTCTAGGATTCAACTTTGAAGTTTCAGCTGTCATATGCTTTGAAGTTTCACCACTTGCTGTCACACTTGCTATCACATTACTTAAAATTTCAGCTTGCTGTTACGTGCTTTGAATTTCAACTTTGAAAAAGTACCACTCTAGATCACGGCTCTTCAGCTTGGAAAGCCCTAAAAGAGTTAATAAATCTTCTTCTGCTTTGATAAATCAAAATGTCAATTTCTCTTGAATGTAAGCATCTTGCTGGTTAGTTTCAGCTGACTATTTTATAAATCTTGCTGGTTAGTTTATTCGCTTAATTTGGATATTTAGGGCTTCAACTTGTTGGTTAGTTTCAGCTGTCATGTGCTTTGATCAATCAAAACCTCAATTTCTCTTGAATGTAAGCATCGTGCTGGTTAGTTTAAGCTGACTATTTTATAAATCTTGCTGGTTAGTTTATTCGCTTAATTTGGTTAGATAAAATAGTCAGGCTGTCATCTTGCTGGTTAGTTTCAACTATCATGTGCTTTGAGGCCCTAAATATCCAAATTAAGCGAATAAACTAAACCTCAATTTCAGCTTGCTGGTTAGTTTCAGCTGTCATGTGCTTTGATCAATCAAAGGCGCACACCCAATAGAAATCAGTAACACGAATCAGATAATAAAACTAACCAGATCATGTGAATAAACTAAACCTCAATTTAAAAATAGTCAGGCCCATCCTGAATTCATATACACGGTGAATGAACTATGAAGCAAATAAAAAGAGTTAACAAATCTTCTTCTTAATTTGATCTAGAAAGGCTTACCAATCTTCTTCTGAATCAGACCAAGAAGATCCCAAGGTTCGCATTTGTAGACAGCAAATCACTATCCAGCAAAACTTAACAATTTTCTCTTGAATGTAAGCATCTTTCTTCTTATTTTCGTTAATCTTCTTCTTAATATGATCAAGAAATGCTTTTCTTGAATACATTTCTTTTCAAGGAATGATTGTTCGCTCCGAAAGGTGTGTGCAAGCTTTAATATTTATCCAAGAATAATTGCAATAAAGCGAACCCAAAGTGTACGGATCGATTGTAATAAAAGAAAGAATTATAGGGTCGAACACAAGGATTTGGTGAAATCAAAATCAGAATAAGAAGTCTAACAAGGAAAGATGCAACTTTTGACAAATTGAAAAGATAAAGACTTGATTTTTGTGTAAAGATTTGGGAAAACGGATTCTAAGGATCAAGGAATTCGATTGTGGTTTTCGATTCAAGACTTCTAAAGATTATATGGACAGAGCTGGGGTTACTAAGGTATGTGTTCTAAAGCTGTATGATATACGGTGAAGGCTCCACCACCCATGTCCAAACCCAAAGGCTCTAAATAAAGGATGTTGAGTCTCGATAAGATAGAGGATCTAAGGGAAGGATAATATTCTCAAAACCAAACACAAACCCAAGGAAATCAGATCTAACTCTCAAAGGTAAGGGTTATGGAACACTCAACCTTAATAGAGGGGTTTGAATCCTCTATTACCTAGAACTTGTAATCGTTGGCAACCAAGGGCAGGAATCACCGGTTAAGTCTCTTCCACACTCGGATATAGGTTAGAAAGGTTCAGCAAGGCTAGGGTTTAAGCAATCTTTAACCAAGGATAAAAGATAAGGCAAGATAGGTACGACAGAAGGAAAATCGGGTTGCTCATCAAAGGAGATCGTCCAATCTTAGCCAAGAACAGTTCGATTTTTGCCTTTTGCGATGGTTAAACTCAACTCTCAGGATCCAATCTGTTTATGAAGATCATCCTATCATCATCTCAACCACAATTTTCAACCAATCACCCCAGAATCACAAGGGTTTTAGCCAAGAAAACACATTATCAAAATCAAAAGAGATTTTAAATCAAGGAACCGAAGAATGATGAGAAAACTTGAATCTTTAAATTAAAACCAAACCAAAAGCGTAAGAACAACGTTTCAATCGTTTAAAACTCAAATAAAACTCAATAACAAACTCCAATTCTCAAGCACAAGGGAAGAAATAGAATCAAACTCACAAAACCTTCAAGAACTATATTCTTGAACTAGAACTCCCGAACATCCTTCGATCTTCCTCCTTGAATGCTTCCTTCGCTGCTCTCGATCCTATGACTCAATAGTCTTGGATGGAATTGGATGATTCTGAAGGTATGGGATGTCCTGCTTTTATAGGGTATGAGGAGTAATCTTTCAGTTACAATCCTACAACTAATCGGATTTCATAAGATAAAAATCGACTCATCTACAAAAGAAATCGACCGATTTTTATATATAATCATCCGATTTTTCTCCCAGATCGTGTGATATCTTTTAGTTGAAACTTCTATCTTCTCATATGATTTTTTCCATATCTTTTTGCTTCCCTTCAGATCTTCTATGATATTTTGCTCATATCTTCGCGTCACCTCGCCACTTTTTGTGCCACCTTGCCACTTTTCCTATATTTTCACAAATAAAATAGTGTAGACTTCTATTCTCGATAATTAAATGAAAATGAACTAAAAGTCATATAATTTCCATTAATTAAATGTGAAACTGAGGCGATAAACTCATAATATGCATGAATATGATGGTATATAATTCATGTCATCAAAATACCCCATACTTGCCTCTTGCTTGTCCCCAAGCAAGGTTCAGTCTAGAATATAAGATGATATGGATTATATAATGCTAAGGATGAAAACAACATGAAATTATTTTTGGGGTGTGCTTCTTTATGGCGGATCACTCTCATTATGATGTAATAAAGCATTGAAAGACAATGTCTGAAGAGAAATAGTTTATGACATGAAAGGGCATTTTACTTTATCCAAACACTATATATGAAATGCATGGTAAAGAATGTAGGGATAATCATAAAGAAACAAATCTATGCCATATAAGTCTTAAACACGTGCATAAAGGTCTTAAGGACTTTCAAACGATAAAGGCCCAAGAAACGTGTTAAAGGTGTGGAAGATATAAAGGATATGTGGAGATAGATTCCGGGAATAAGGAATAAAACTTCACCATTTTCGAACTCTTTTGCAACCACCGAACATAGAACTTTACTTTGCATTTTGCAACATTTACTTTTTCACTTTTAGAGAAATGGACAGAGGTGCACAATAACCGAAGCCTAGGAAATTAGTGATTCTCAATTTCTCGAGATGCCTCAGACCGTGATGCTACCATGACTCGTTAGGACTATTGCTCAATCCGACTTTGGCAAGACACAAACACCCGGCTATGTGAATGGTGTCGAGTTACTCATCATCATGATTGACGTCCCCAACCCTATTTTCTATACTTTAACACATTTCACTTTTTGCAACAACTTCACAATGCATCACACTTCACACTAGCATGCTTCCTAATTCCCGGAAAAGGTAAAGGGAGGCAATAATACATATGAGGTGATAAATGTGGATAGGAAGAAGAAGAAGAAATAATGAATTGCCTTAGTCATTCCGTCATGATGTATAAGAACTTATTTGTTGGTTTCGATTATTATTCCTTAATCCTATCAAAAAATCAATTAACATACAAATCAAACATATTGTTCAAGTAAAGGATGAATGTCCATAAATGTCATAGCTAAACCTCAACATACAAGACTTTCTTTGCCATATTTACAACATATAAGTCATCATTGAGGTCATATCCGTTTTTAGAAGCACAAAATTTTTGAAATTTTTTTTTATGGATGAAAATGTAATGCAAAGTCCGAAAATGAAACGTGTGACTAGAGTTATTACAAACCCAAAATCTGAAAGTGCAAATGCAATGAAAGTAGACGTGTGACAAGATGATAAAGGATTGTAAGTACCCCCACCCCATACTTAAATCTCACATTGTCCCCAATGTGAAAACTCAAGTATATAAATGGAGAAAAATACTTACAGTGTAAAAATGAGTCTCTCAATCCTGCTGTGGTGGTGGATGTGATGGATATACTGGAGCGGATGGATCATAGAAATGGCCGAAAGTGTGATAGTAGAGGTCACTCCACTGGCCTTCATAGGATGAGTGGCGGCCTCGTACCTCAGTCCGGAACTCCTGGAACTCTCTAGTCAGTGTGTCCATCCGGGTACCGAAACTGGAGTCATCGGTCTGTGGCTGGGCTCGACGTCGACGTGAGAATGACCGGTGAGGTGGTCTAGGTGGTATCTCCTATGGAGGCTGGAAGAATGGATCAGCCTCTTCCATGCGCTCGTCCTCCGTAGCCTTATCATCTACTGCCCTAGTCGGTCCTCCCTCCTTGTCAGTGTCTAGAACCTCGGTGTTCCCTCCATCTCCTCCTAAGTCGAGCATGCCTCCATCTGGGGCCTGTGTATCGGTTGGATACTCCTCAGTGTCTCCTCCTATATCCTCATCCTCTCCGGCCTCTTCCTCAGTAAACTCCTCATCACTGAAATGCTCGAATCCTTCTTTCTAGTAGTAGACACTCTTGAATGTGTAGCGTGACTTCCAAAGGATCTCCTTGGGCTGTCTATCCCAAGGCATGGCTACATGCGGCTCTCCTCGTCCTCTCGGAACAATGAATCCTCTGGACACTAACCTCTGAATCCCTAAGGGTTTTGCCTCTGCAGCAAGAGTACACGCCGAAATGTCCACCCCTAATGCCTTTGCCACGTAAGTGACAAGTCCTCCAACACAAATGTGTCCGCCGGATTTGTTGGCAATCTTTGCCAAGTAGTCCGACAATATAGTAGCATAGTCCGGGATCGTCCCTTCAGTCATACAATAAAGGATGAAGAGCTCATTAGCTTATACCTTATGTGGAGTCTTTGTCCTTGCAAACATAGATCGCTCAAAATTCGGTGCGCAATCTTGAAGGTAAGATTGTACATGCTCTTCTCCTTTGAATTACCGGGCCTCCATTTGTCTCTTCATATTGCCCAATGGAGATAGTCTCCCAAAATTTAGCGGTCTTGACTCCAGGGGGAAATGTGCCTGCATGAGAGACCGGGAAGCCAAAGAAATTTCTGAACACTCCAACATCAAAGTTATAATTCCTGTTCATCAATCTAAAGGTCACCTTCCTAATATTCGGGGCATGAGTGAAGGAGCTAAGGAATTCATGGGTTATCTCTACATAAGCATTCTCTCTTATTCGCACAAATTCACTCAACCCGGTCTTCTCTATAATCCGGTCTAGATCCTCCCTAATATGCAGAACATTAAGCTCATCCAACTCTAAGTAGTGAGGTGCTATGATGGAGCGAGCTAAGAGACTCTCGTAACGGCGTTTAAACTTTTCTTGGATGGTAGGGAGTCTAGGAGGGGGTTGTTGAGGTGCTGGGGGAGGTTGGGATGAGGATCCTCCACGAGAAAACAAGTTTCTCGCTGATCTACGAACCCTATCCATCAAAACAGAGCAAAGATCGGGCTGTTCTTAAGATAGATCGACCGATTTTCCTGGGAATTGAATCAATTTTATTCTGTTTCGATCAATCGTTCGATTCCGTAACAGTTTGTTCAAACAAGCAACACCAAAACACTCCAACAACAGTTTCTAAGCTTTCTAACTCAACAAATTCAACAGACAAACTCTTCAAAAGACCGGATCTAAGAAATTGAAAACTTAGGGTTTGTGAAACTTAAAACCTGAAATCCGAGAGATTCGTTGCTTTGCCAAGCAGAGAATTGTTCCATCCTTCTTTTTCTTGTCGAGGGCTGTAGTTTTGGCTTAAGAATGAGCGAAAACGCTTAAGGAATGAAGATTTGAGGAAAATGGGTTCTTGATGGCCGTTTTTCGAAGTGGTGAAGTGAGAGAGAGATGAGGGATTGTGAGGAAGAATAAAGAAAGGAAGGCTTTTATATTTCTGACTTTTCTGAAGAAAATCGGATGATTTTCTGGGGGTCGATTTTTTTATCGGGTCGATCTTTGTGCAATCCGTCATGAATGGAGCAAAATTCGGTCGATTTTCCTGGTGAAACGATTTTTCATCCGATTCAAGCTATGACATTTGGCAGATCGACTCAATTTAATTCTTTTAATACCTCCAGATCGAGCGATCTCTGTACGGAAGCATCCGATTTTTCTGTTTTTGTCCTTTTTGATGAACTTTTGTTGATTCCTTCCTTCAAAACTTCGATCATAGGTTCCTTCTTTGTGGTTTGTGCCTATTTTTTGTCATCACAACACGAGAAAAACCCGGAGCATACCAACAAAAAGCAAACAAAACTAATCTAAAAGAAAAAGAAAAAGGGACATAAAATTACCTTGGGTTGCCTCCCAAGAAGCGCTTGATTTAAGGTCGCTAGCTGGACCTATCTCCTTCCAATGATCATTCGAGAAAGGTAGGAGCAATGTCCTCTATCGGCAGCTCCGGTGTGTATTTCTTTAAGCGGTGTCCGTTGACTTTGAAATTTCCCGTTTTCTCGCTCCAAATATCAACTGCACCATGAGGGTAAATGTTTTTTTATTAGAAAAGGTCCGGACCAACGGGATTTGAGTTTACCTGGGAATAGACAAAGTCTTGAGTTGAAAAGAAGGACAAGGTCTCCATTTTTCAGCTCCTTTGGAACAATATGCTTATCGTGCCATCTCTTCATTCTTTCTTTGTAGATCCTTGCATTTTCGTATGCGTTGAGGCGGAGCTCTTCAAGCTCATTTATGTCCATCAAGCGTTTCTCTCCAGCTTCTTTCAAGTCAAAGTTGAGCCATTTGATTTCCCAATGCGCCTTGTGTTCTAACTCAACCGGAAGATGACAAGATTTTGCATAAACGAGATTTTAAGGTGTTGTTCCTATGGGAGTCTTGAAAGCGGTTCAGTATGCCCAAAGTGCATCATCTAACTTGAGTGACCAATCCTTCCTTGTTCTTGAAACGGTCTTCTCTAAGATTCTCTTGATTTCTCTATTTGATATTTCCACTTGTCCGCTTGTTTGAGGATGGTAAGAAGTGGCGATCTTGTGGGTAGCCCCATACTTAGACAATAGAGTTTCGAACTTACGGGCTGTAAAATGAGTTCCTCCATTACTAATAATGGTTTGGGGAATCCCGAATCTTGGGAAGATCGTTATATTGAAGAACTTCACTACTACCATGACATCATTAGTGGGAGAAGCGATTGCTTCAACCCATCTAGATACATAATCCACAGCTAGAAGTATATATTGGTTTCCACAAGATGATGGGAATGGTCCCATGAAGTCTACTCCCCATACGTCGAAGATCTCAACCTCTTGAATGTTATTGAGAGGCATTTCATTTCTTCTTGATATGTTCCCTGTTTTTTAACTAGCATCACAAGCAACAACAAATTTCTGCACATCTTTGAATAGAGTTGGCCAAAAGAATCCCGATTGTAATAACTTGGCGCTAGTTTTGTGTGAACTAGCGTGTCCACTGCAAGGGAGGGAATGGAAATGGCGGATAACACTTTCAACTTCATCTTCCGGGATGCATCTTCTAATCATTCCGTCCGGTCCTCTTTTGAAGAGGAGCGTTCGTTCCAATAGTATTGCTTGACTTCTTTAAAGAACTTCTTTCTTTGAGGATATGATAATCCTGGAGGTATTTCATTGCAAACTAAGTAATTAACGAAATCAGAAAACCAAGGTTCGTTACCTCCAGCGATTTGTTTAAGACATTCCTCAATTTCTTGTAGTTGCTCATCCCCAAATGCGTCATCTATGGGTGGATCATCTTCCTTGTCTTGGACGTGTGGAAGTCGACTTAAGTGATCCGCAACCGAGTTTTCGGAGCCTTTCTTATCACGGATCTCTAGATCAAACTCTTGTAGAAGGAGAATCCATCTTATGAGTCTTGGCTTCACATCCTTCTTTTTGAGCAAGTAGCGAACTGTTGCATGGTCGGTGTAGACGATCACTTTCGCTCCTACAAGGTAAGAACGAAACTTCTTGAAAGCGTAAACCACGGCTAATAATTCTTTTTCCGTTGTAGCGTAGTTTAGTTGGGCTTCGTCTAGCGTCTTGCTAGCGTAGTAGATGGCATATGTCCGCTCATCTTTCTTTTGTCGAAGGACAGCCCCTACGGCTACATCACTAGCATCGCACATGATCTCAAAAGGTAAGTCCCAATCCGGTGGCTAAATTATGGGAGCTGAGATTAATGCTTCTTTGATCCTATAGAAAGCATCTAGACAATCCCTTGAAAAATCAAAAACCACATCTTTCATTAGTAGGTTAGTTAATGGTTTAGAAATCTTAGAAAAGTCTTTAATGAAGTGTCTATAAAAACCTGCGTGACCAAGGAAACTTCTTACTCCTTTTACCGAGTTGGCGGAGGTAGTCGTTCGATGGTCTCGATTTTTTCTTTATCGACTTCGATGCCACGGCTGGATACCATGTGTCCAAGAACAATTCCTTCATTAACCATAAAGTGGCATTTCTCCCAATTCAAGACAAGATTAGCATGTTCACATCTTTGAAGGACTAGAGAGAGGTTAGCAATACATTCATCAAATGAAGAACCATAAACTGAAAAATCATCCATGAAAACCTCCATTATATTCTCAATGTATTCGGAGAAGATGGCCATCATACACCTTTGAAAGGTGGTTGGAGCGTTGCAAAGTCCGAATGACGTTCTTCTATAGACGAACGTTCCCCACGGACATGTGAATGTGTTCTTCTCTTGATCATCGGGATGAATGGGAATCTAAAAAAACCACTATAACCATCTATATAGAAAAAATGGGAGTGTTGTGCTAACCTTTCAAGCATTTGATCTATGAAGGGAAGGGGGAAATGATCCTTCCTTATTGCTACATTCAGCTTGCGGTAGTCGATGCACATCCTCCATCATGTCAACGTCCTTGTAACAATGAGTTCGTTTTTCTCAATTGTGATAACGGTCATTCCCCCTTTCTTTGGAACTACATGAACCGGGCTAACCCATTTGCTATCAGAAATAGGGAAGATAATTCCTGCATCAAGAAGCTTAAGAATTTCCTTCTTCACAACCTCTTTCATGATCAGGTTTAACCGTCATTAAGGTTCTCGTGAAGGCTTATGGTCATCTTCCATCAATGTTTGTGCATACATAAAGAGGGTTTAATGCCAACAAGATCATCAATGGTATAACCAATAGCTTTCTTATGATTTCTCAGTTCAGGTATTAACTTATTAAGTTCAGTTTCAATCAATTTCGAACTTACAATAACCGGATAAGTAGAATTTGGTCCTATGAAGGAGTACCTTAGATGAGATGGAAGGGGTTTCAATTCCAAGGTGGGAGGATCCTTAGAAGGTGTGTCTTCGCCTGTAGAAGAAGTTGGAGAAGGAATTGAAGTCGAAGAAAGTGCGTTGTTACAAGCATAAACGCTTTCAATCGATTGTTGAGAAGTCGCATAAGCTACAGGAAAATCGGTCAATCTGGCTCTATTCATCGGATTTTTCACTCGATCCATAGCTACGTCTTCTGTCAGATCGACTGAATTAATTGAATTAATTCCAAAATTTGGTCGATTTTCCTGAGACGAACCGATTTCTTCGCTCTTTTTTGTGCATTCTTCAAATTCCACAAATTTAATTGTGGAATCTTTCTCCAAAGTTCTTAATGCTCGAACCTGAACGTTACATTCCTCTTCTTCCCCTTCATCTACAATACACAAACTAATGAATTTTTTAAGAGGATCTTTTATTAGGATTGAACTTACCTCTTCTCTTGATGCTTCTTCGTCATCGTAAGTGTTGTATAAGTCATCTCCTGCATCTGGTCCTTTGAGCATTGAGGGAAGATGGTACTGCACATGCTCTTCTCCTAGATTAAATAAGAGTATTCCATTCTTGACATACACAACGCAGCCCGAGGTTGCAACGAAAGGGCATCCAAGTACGATTGGAACGGGATGATCTGGAGGAATGTCAAGAACGACAAACTCTATGGGAATGTAAAATTTACCTAGCAAGACGGGTATATCTTCTAGAATTCCCACGGGGTGTGTGATGAAACTATCCGCCATATAGAGGGTCATCTTGACGGGTTGTGGTGGTCCAAGTCCAGCTCTTTCGCACAAGGCAAGTGGTATTGCTCCAAGGTCACATAATGATTCGTATGTGACTTTCCCGATGTTGATAGGTGCGCAAAAAGATCCAAGATCTCTTAATTTCTTCGGCATTTCCTCTTTCATCTTTTGTATTAGATCGGAAGACCTCCTAGTCATCCTTACTTCTCCAATGTCTTCTAGTTTCCTTTTGTTGGAAAGGATTTCCTTCAAGAATTTTCCATATGCCGGCATTCCTACAATGGCATCCATAAAAGGGATATTAATATGTAATTTTCTCATAAGATCGACGAACTTACCGAATTGTTTGTCAATCCTTTCTCTAGGACGAGATTTCGGAAAAGGTAGTTGTTGTTTGTATGCTTGAGGTGGAACATAGACCGGTGCTTTCTCTTTCGGTTCCTCCTCTTCAACCATTGGTTGCTTTCCTTTAACCATGGTCTTTGGTTACGGGTCATTAGTGGTGACTCCGCTTCTTGTGGTGATGGCATTCACTTGGCCTTTAGGGTTGTTCTCCATCTTTCCCGGAAGTTACCCTTGATCCCTGGGAACTTCTCCGGCGTTGTTGAACACTTGGATTTCTAGGGCTTTTTGTGCCTTAGTAACGAAGATGATTGTACTTTCCATTCCGCTCATTTTTCCAGCTGATGCTTCATTCATTCCTTCAAGTCGATCTTTGAGTGCTGAACTCGAAGATGGTTCTTGGCTCTTCAAAGGAGTAGAAGTAGAGGAGGAAGGGGGGTTTAGAGCTTTTTCAACATGGGAATAAGAATTTCCGGCATTGTTTTGGTTGGATCTCCAATGATTGTTGCGATTCCGGTTATTGTTGTTGTAATTCCTATTTCCTTGCTGATTTCCTTGATTATTTCCTCTTTCGGCATAGCTAGCATTCTATTTTGATGCTTGCGTTTGATTCTTCAAAAGGTCCTTCAAAGCTTTGATCTCATTGTTGAGAGCGTTTATTTGATTAACGCTATCGGTGGTCAACTTTACTCCTGGAGTTCTTGCACTTGGATTTCTAGCTTTGGATCCTCGTTGGGAGTACTTCTCAACGATTTGAGCTTGCTTCTCGACGAAATCCCAAGCGTCATCGACTCTCATATCCACGAATTTTCCAGCTGAAAGGGATTGGAGTTTGAACTTGGTCTCTCCATCCAAACCCTTGAAATAAATTTCCAGCAGCTCTAATTTTGGAATGTCATGATGGGGGCAATCCAAGAGATGGCATTGAATCTTTCCCATGACTTGTATAGGCTTTCGTTGTCCTTCATGACAAAAGCATTGATTTTGCCTCTCATTTCCACCGTTTTTTATGGCGGGAAGAATTTGGTGAGGAACTCCGAAGTCATTTCCTCCCAAGTATTCACCCTTCCGGTGGGTAGTGAATTATACCAAGAAAGCGCCCTATCCTTCAAAGAAAAATAAAACGGTCGCAATTTATAATTGTTAGTGGTTGCTCCTGCAGGATTCATGTTTTCCATGAGAATTTCATAATTCTGCAAGTGCTGATGTGGAGACTCCCTCTCCAATCCTCCAAATTGGCTTTGGCGGATCATAGTAATAGCTTGTGGTGTAGATCCGATATTTTGCTCCATCGGATCGATTAACACACCCGGTCGGCGTGTTTGTTGAACGGGATCCATTCTTTCGCCCAATGTTTGCGGTACTCCAATTAGTGGATTTTCTATCGCAACACTTGGAAGAGGTGCAACCGGTGGTACAATAAGGGGTGCTGGTGGATTTCCTGCAGCTCCAGCATTGCCTTCAATTTGCTCCTTTAGTAACCGAATGGATTCTCTCATCTCGGCCATGTCGGCTTGATGATGATCCTCTTCAGCTATTCCTTCATTCCTCAGCCTAACGAGAGCTTCATCTCATTCCCTTACTCGATCAAGAGCTTCATCTAATTCAACTTTAAGATTAACTTCTCCTTCGTTATTTGCAGCAGCCATTCTTTTTGCTTCTTTCAATATCCTTTTATAAGTCTTTTAGGGTTCGGAATCGTAGGGTACAATTTCTTTACTCGATCGAGTTTTTCTCATAAACCTACAGCAAGATTTTGCAAGAACACTTCAAGAAAGGCGATCAGTAGCAAAAGCAAGGAGTTTCCAAGTTAGATAACCGAAACCGAATTTGGTCTAAGCCAAATCCCCGGCAACGGTGCCAAAAACTTGTTCGCTCTGAAAGGTGTGTGCAAGCTTTAATATTTATCCAAGAATAATTGCAATAAAGCAAACCCGCAGTGTACAGATCGATTGTAATAAAAGCAAGAATTTCAGGGTCGAACACAGGGATTTGGTGAAATCAAAATCAGAATAAGAAGTTTAACAAGGAAAGATGCAACTTTTGACAATTGAAAAGATAAAGACTTGATTTTTGTGTAAAGATTTGGGAAAACGGATTCTAAAGATCAAAAAATCTGATTGTGGTTTTCGATTCAAGACTTCTAAAGATTATATGGACAGAGTTGGGGTTTCTAAGGTATGTGTTCTAAAGCGGTATGATGTACGGTGAATGCTCCACCACCTATGTCCAAACCCAAAGGCTCTAAATAAAGGATGTTGAGCCTCGATAAGATAGAGGATCTAAGGGAAGGATAATATTCTCAAAACCAAACACAAACCCAAGGGAATTAGATCTAATTCTCAAAGGTAAGGGTTATGGCACACTCAACCTTAATAGAGGGGTTTGAATCCTCTATTACCTAGAACTTGTAATCGTTAGCAACCAAGGACGGGAATCACCGGTAAGTCTCTTCCACACTCGGATATAGGTTAGAAAGGTTCAACAAGGCTAGGGTTTAAGCAATCTTTAACCAAGGATAAAAGATAAGGCAAGATAGGTACGACAAAAGGAAAACCGGGCTGTTAATCAAAGGATATCGTCCGATCTTAACCAAGAACAGTCCGATTTTTGCCTTCTGTGATGGTTAAACTCAACTCTCAAGATCCAATCTGTTTATGAAGATCATTCTGTCATCATCTCAACCACAATATTCAACCAATCACCCCAGAATCACAACGGTTTTAGCCAAGAAAACACATTATCAAAATCAAAAGAGATTTTAAATCAAGGAAGCAAAGAATGATGAGAAAACTTGAATCTTTGAATTAAAACCAAACCAAAAGCGTAAGAACAACGTTTCAATCATTCAAAACTCAAATAAAACTCAATAACAAACTCCAATTCTCAAGCACAAGGGCAAAATATAGAATCAAGCTCACAAAACCTTCAAGAACTATATTCTTGAACTAGAACTCCCAAACTTCCTTCGATCTTCCTCCTTGAATGCTTCCTTCGCTGCTCTCGATCCTATGACTCAATAGTCTTGGATGGAATTGGATGATTATGAAGGTATGGGACGTCCTCCTTTTATAAGGTATGAGGAGTAATCTTTCGGTTACAATCCTACAACCAATCGGATTTCATAAGTTAAAAATTGAGTCATCTACAAAAGAAATCGACAGATTTTTATATATAATCATCCAATTTTTCTTCTAGATCGTGTGATATCTTTTAGTTGAAACTTCTATCTTCTGATGAGATCTTTTCCATATCTTTTTGCTTCCCTTCAGATCTTCTATGATATTTTGCTCAAATCTTCGCACCACCTCGCCACTTTTTGTGCCACCTCACTACTTTTCCTACATTATCACAAATAAATTAGTGTAGACTTCTATTCTCGATAATTAAATGAAAATGAACTAAAAGTCATATAAGTTCCATTAATTAAATGTGAAATTGAGGCGATAAACTCGTAATATGCATGAATATGATGGTATATAATTCATGTCATCAATGATGCATACTAGATTTTGTGGGACTTTAATGTTTCATGATTTCCATTTTCAATCACTTGCTGGTCACCACTTGTTGTCATTACTTGCTTGATTGCTGCATAATCTTATTGTCTTCTGATTTTAGAATGAAACCACTATATGTTGAGCTTATATGCACATGTAACTTGGTTTAAATGAACCAGTCAGAACCTAATCAATCTTCTTTGTTTGTTGATAGCGCGCATGTCACCACTTGCTATCAATTAACAAAGAAGATGAAGCCCATCTGCTGGTCACCACTTGCTGTCAAGGAGAAAGCTAATTGTGCACTTGCAATATCAAACATCAAATTGAACAATACACTCAGCTTGCAATATCAAAGAAACATTAAATTTACACTCAGCCAAGGAGAAAGTTGATTGTTGTCATAATGCACATTCACACTAGTAATATCAAAGAAACATGAAATTGAACAATACACTCTTCTTTTATTCCAAAAGGTAAACATACTACATTATAGTTCTTAATTCACTCATTCTTAGAGTTACACAACATATAAATACGTACTACGATTACAATAACTAGGAGCAAAATCCATGAGACAAAGCATAATCTTATTATCATTTTCTCTCTATACTTGTGTGCAAGATTTTCAGCCTTCAACATTGCATTATCCTCCATCAACCTTTTCAATTCAACACCCATGAGCAATTTCTTTTCCTTCAATTTCGCAACCTTCAGCTCTAACCTCTCTTTATCTTCTTCTGCCTCAGAAACCATTTTTTTGTAGAGGCCTTCATCCTTCTTCACCTCCATAGTTGGAAAGATAACCATAGCTTCACTTAACCTTTTCTCAATCCATTCAAATAATGTACAATCGTTTTCCTGTAAAATGTATTTTTGCCATTAAACTTACATTCTAACAAATCCTTTGAATATTAAACACATGATTTAAGCTAAAATCACAACACACCCTAGTTAAAATTTAGTAAACCTACCTTCCAAAAAGGACAACGATAGAACCGCTTCCCTTGATTCACACTATCCTTGTGAACCGTCAACACTATCGTTGGTAAATTGTGGTGACAGAAAACCACTTCATTTTTTCGAGCCTCATAGCCTCTACTTGTACATGACTGAGCACTCATCTTCTCAAATGTATGACAAATAGGATATATAGAGATGTATATCAATTCGAAATTAGAAAGAAAACTGAGAATAAGGTTGGATTTGCTGGTCTGGTTTAAGCGATTGATCGATTGAGAGAGGAGGTGAATACTAGGGCTCATATACGAAAGGGGGAAACTGAGGGATCAATCTTTTGCATATTAGAATGATTTTGTTTTATTTCCTATTCTAATTGATATTTTAATTTATTTAGCTGATTTTTTTCTCTTAAAAAGGCCACATCAACCCATATTTTGCCATCTCAACAGCCAACACATTATAATTTTAACGACACATCCACTATGCTATAAATTGCAATGACCCCCCAAAGTTTGTGTTTTTAAAGCAAATTTGAAAGTTTGTGTCACCGTCACCAACTTCTACAAAGGTTGAGTTAATTATAGAATTTTTGCCAAATAATTAAGAACGAACCATTTATTTTACAAATCAACAACAACCGAACAACATGATCAACCAAGGAAAACAATAATAAAATTTTGTAATTTGGAAAAGATGAAAGAATTAGAATAATACACTCAACATTCAACAAAGAAAGATTACACAATTAATTAGTAATCAAAGATTCAAAATTAATTTATGAAATCATAAGAAGAATGGTGAGAAGAGTCGGCCAGCAGAACAACAACCTTTCAACATTAGAACCGAAGAAGAAGAAGAAGAAGAAGAAGAAGAAGAAGAAGAAGAAGAAGAAGAAGAAGAAGAAGAAGAAGAAGAAGAAGAAGATCGGTGTCTTGCTTCCGGCAACAACAATCTCGCAGGTGGCCATGTCGGGGTAGGTTTAGTCAGAAAAAATTGGGAGAGAAGAAAAAATATTACGGTAAGTCAGTTTTTTATTTAAGTTTTTAAAAAAAATAATTTCCTCTTTTTAGTCTCAGAAAATAGAGTAAACTTCCAGTGATCGTGTCTTGATCGGACACAATATGCGTCCTCGCCATGTCCTAGACGTGTCCTTCTCGTGTCCTACCTCTGAAACGTGTCTTAACCGTGTCGGGTCATATTGGACCGTGTCTGACTCGTGTCACATCGTGTCCCCGTGTCTGACACGGCAAGACACGGGACACTCCGTCTTCTAGAAGTGTCCGTGCATCATAGTCTCCCAATTTATACAAACAAAGTCCAATCTCCATTCTCTCATGGATCCTACAAATCCCCCAAAAAAACCTCTCTACTGTAGCAAAATCCCAAATCGGGAAGAGGTCACCCCTTAGTCAAAATAAATTTTCCCATGACCTTGGATGACTCCGGTAACCCCAAATCTCCCCAGCAGCCACAAATCTCTCTAGCAACCCCGGACATTCACCAACAACCTAACTTCTCTTCCAAAAAAACTCTTGCATATCTTCGGCTTTCCTTGGATCTATATCCGTCCAAAGAAGCAGTGGGATAACATCCCAAAAGATGTCACCAACGTGTTGCTTAACAAACTCCTTCACTAGAGAGATCATCAACTCCTTCCTTCATCAGATTTCGCCACCTTGTCAAGCCAACACTTTTCCAATCCTCGCACTTTGAGCAAATCATCTCTAAAAAACATTCATTGTAAAATCCAAACAAGGGAAGACTAGATTCTTAGTAAAATCCAAACAAGAGATTTTCCAATCTGCTTGTTTTACTAACTAATAATGCCTATTTTGATTACTTCTGTCTACCATTCTCATGAACCAAGTGCTTCCTTATTCAAATTTCCCAAAATTTGATTCTTTGAAGAATTCGCGACTAGATCTTCTTACCTCCAAGTGCCATTCAGATGGTGATTCTCCCATCTCAAGACCTTGTTTAATACCTCTTGACGGGATTTGATGTTCTTTTCCCAAATCTAATTCGGCCTCTAACCGCCACTTATCTCGATCTCTCTTGGTGGCATGCTTCCTCACTTGTACACTATGTTGCCTTCTGACCCTTGTGATGATTATTTTTATAACTAAAAAAATAAAAATAAAACCTACTTTTTTAATTGGGCTTGTTATTAATCCCACCACTTGCTCCCTTCACTCCCAGAAATAAGAAGAAAGTATAATGGAAACAAAAAATGTGTGAGATCATGTCCTGGAAACAAATAATTAAAGTAAATACATAAGATATAATTTTGATCTATATGTTCTTTCATTTCATCAGAATACGATTGTTTGCTCCAAACGGTGTGTGCAAGCTTTAATATTTATAACCCAAGAAGTATGTTTGAACAAATATGCGAACCCGCAGTGTACGGGTCAATTGTATTAAAAGTGAGAATTGCAAGGGTCGATCACAGGGACTTGGGTGAAACAAAGCACACAATCAGGTTGTCAAATATTGCAATTAACTAAAAAGCAATTAAAGAAATCAAAGATGATATAAAGTCAAGTAATGGGAAATGCGGATTCTAGGGATTAAAGCATCTAGTTGTGGTTCCGACTCAAGATCTCAAAGGATAACATGGACAAAGTTGAGGTTTGCAAAGGGAAGTTGTTTCTAAGGTGGGAATAGATCACAAGATAAGTCTCACTACTCACTATCCCAAACCAAAACTCCTATTGCCGGGTAAGTCTCAAGGTACTAAGTAAATGAACTATAATCTCAAACCAACACACCACCCAAGGGAATAGAATCAACCTTTACCGGATAAGTCTCAAGCTAACTCACAAGGATGGGATGAAGGTACACTCAAACCCCAATAAAGGACAAACCTTTATTACCTACACTTATGATCTTAGGTAAACAAACAAAGGAATCACCGGGTAAGTCTAACCCTAGGCTTGCATTGAACCAGGAAATGTGTAATAAGGATAGGATTTGGCAAACTTAAACACTTAACTCATAATAGGTTCAGGAAAGGTCACCTCGTTCAGTCAGATTCCACCCCAGCCGAGATGTTCAACGACTGAGCGAGGTGTTCTAGGGTTAAGGTTAAAGACTTGAGCTTTCAGGGTCCTGCTGGGATTAAGATCATTCTATCATCGTCTTCCGCACAACTTTCAGCCAATCACCCTAGAATCGCATAAGAAACTTAGCCAACAATAATCAAATTTATGGAAAACGAATCAATATTCGAACAAGAAAAACCTTAAGAAAAAGGTCTCAATAACTGAATCAAAAAATAAACAAAATGCGTTCCTCAATCACAAATCAGCAAGGACAATCAAACCAAAAGACAATCTAGAATGTCTTACAAACTCCTTCAAAAAGCCACTCCAATTATGATTCCTTCCTTCCTTGAACTTCAATCCTTCAATACTTCCTTCAATTCTTCCTTCAAATCCTCCAGAAAATCCCTCAATTGCTAGATGCTCCAAGCATGGTTGAACTTGTGGAAAATTCAACCCTTTATATAGGAGAATTATCTTCCAAAGATAAAATATCTTATAAAGATAATTTCCTATAAAATATATATCTTTCTCTCAAAATAAATCAACAAAAAATCATATTTTCCTTCCAGAAATTCAGCCCAAAAATATAAGATATCTTCTTTCCAAAAATAACAGATCTCAGCCAAAAATATGGATCTCGCCGGCGGTAGGGTATTCGCCTCGGTCGGGGCGCTCCTCAAGATCACCTCGGTCGAGGTGACACTGTAGCTGACCGAGGTGAATCTCAACTGAATGTGAAATCTCTCGAATCTGGTCCAAAGTAAATCTTCTTAATCATTTCCATGCTTCTTGAGTTCTTCCTTAAGCTCCAGAATGTAGCTCCAATGACTCCTTAGCTTTCTTAGCTCCATTTTAGTCAAAAACGTGCCATTTTACCTACAATTAAAACGAAACTAGGTATAGACCTCGATTCTCGTAAAGGTAGATGAAACAACAATATAATCACATAATATACATCCATACATGCAGACTATTGAAGATAAAACGTCTAAACTAGCCCCGAAATATAGACAATAATACATGCTATCAAAATACCTCATATTTGTCCCTTGCTTGACCCCAAGCAAGTTCTAAATCTTAAGTACAAGATAGAATGGATTATATGTCGGAAAAGATCAATGAAAAGCGTTTCAAAATATTTTTGTGGTGTCCTCCACTCATAGATCACTCTAAGAGAATGTTTCATGGCAAATAAAATCAAAACATGATCAAAACATTTTATAAATATAAGAAAGTTGTTCATCTTTTCATAAAATCATAGAATGCATAATAAATCATATTTATCGAAATGAATCAAGTATAATCCAGTTTAAACTACCAAGTCAATCAACAAGCTCGAGGTCTCAAGGGCTTCCAAAAGAGGTCAAGAAACGTGTGAGGGTGGGGTGTATATAGGGAATGTGGTGCTAGAATCTTGGAAAAGGATCTTACTTCACTTTCTTTGAATCACAACATCTTCCACCAATAAGCTTTCTTTATTTTACTTTACTTTTTGGGATGCATGGACAGAGGTGCACAATAACCGAAGCCTAGAAAATCAACAATCATCAATTTTTCGAGATGCCTCAAACCCTTGATGCACATACCATGACCCGTTAGGAATATCGCTCAATCCGACTTTGGCAAGACACAAGCACCCGGCTATGTGAATGGTGCCGACTTACTCATCATCATGATTGACTTCCCCAAACCTAATTGTTTCTTTCTAACACTTTCAGCCAATATCTCAACTTCACTTTCACTTGCTTTTCACTTGCTTGCTTGCTTCCAAATTCCCGGATAGGTAAAGGGAGGCAAATATGTATATGAGGGGCTAAAGCATGATCAAGAAGAAGAAGAGAAGAGAATGAATTGCCTTAATCATCCCAGGAAGAATGTGATAGAACTCATCATGTGGTGTCAACCTTCAAATCCAACATAATTTTGATAAAAACAAAGTATTAAACATGCTAAAACTTCAAACAAGGCATTTTGCAACTTAAACATATCATAAAACCTTTCGAGCATATAAAGATTTCAAAACCAATATGCAAACAGAATCATCACTGAGGTCATATCCAGAGAAGAAGCACAAAATCGTTTCGAAAAACTCTCAGTTAAGAAACCACCTCGGTCGAGGTGTTCTGACGTCATCCGAGGTGCCTACCTCGTCCAGTCAAGAACATCCCAGTCGAGGTCATAAAATTTTTGTTTTTTTTTTTTGTGTTTTTTTTTCAAACTAGTTTTTGACGTTTTTCTCAAACAAAAACATGTATGTATGCATGTAATGGCAAATAAACACATGAAGCATAAATAAGACAATAAAATCCAAATAGAGTCATACAAGCATACACACATAGTCAAATCATACATCCAAATACCCCATACTTTGGACACATTGTCCCAATGGGTCAAATAAAAGTCAAAGGAACAGGAAACTCACCGGACCTAGCTGAACTGCATAATAAATAAATAAATAAAATCCATGCAGTTCTAATCCTCGTCAGCTAGTGGCGGTGGTAGTTGATATGGAACATAGGGGTGCTAGGATGGATCAAATGGGTACCTCATCATATGATGGAACTGAATCTCCATCATACGCTGCTGGTAATGCTGGCTCTCTCTAATCTGATGCATCCAGCCATCAGTGTATCTACGCTCATCCTTAAAGCACTAGGACATATCCACTGTCAAAGCAGCATAGGAGTCGATCATTTGATCGGTCAAGTCGTCGATCCGTCGGTGAGCCTCGGGATCTCTGTGCCTGCGAACTCTGCGCCGAGCTGGTCATGGTGGTGCCGCTACCTCCTCATCTGTCGCCTCGTCATCAAGGTCGACAATTGGCACACTAGGACCGGCGGTATAGTACCGGTCTCCATAGCAGCTCTGTCATCATCATACTCCTCCTCATCATCTGCAGCAGCATCCCTGGCATCCTTCATGTAAGGAAACCATGTAGAAGACCAATACTGTCGGTCAAAGACTCAGAACTGAGCTGATCAGAGAATGCCCTGTGGAGCTGTCGTCTCCCATGGCATAGCTATATATGGTGTACTAAGACCACAAGGGACGAGAATACTGTTCGCCACTTAGCGTGCGTGCAATCAAGCTTTAAATTTATAAAACTAGAATAAAAGCAAGCGAACCCGCAGTGTACGGATCGATATAGTTAAGCAAGAATTCCAGAGTATCGAACACAGGGATTTGGGGGGAACGAACTCGATTGCAGGTTATCAAGCAAGTAAATATGGGAGTTTTGCAAATTATTGGGAAAACAACAATCCTAAAGATCCAGGTATCCAGCTGTGGCAATCGATTCAAGATATACTTAATGATGTAAAGACAGAGTTAAGATATGCAAAGGTATACTAATGTAAGGTAATCGTACGGTGAAGTTCCAAAAACCTTATATAACTCACCTACAAGGCACTCTCTATACAGGTTGTTGAGGCTCAATATAGAAGGATTCTAGAGACGAGAATTAGTGTCAAATACCCAAACTTATAACCCAAGGATCAAGACTAACTTAACCGATTGAGGTTATGACACTCACAATCGAGGTAGAGGTTGTTGAGGCTTCACTACCACCTAGAAAAGACAAGTCTAAACTAAGCTAAAGCAAATCTTTAACTTTAGATTAAAGTAAAAGCAGGTTCGTAGACTTAAGGGAAATCACGGTTAGTTCTTGAGGTTCCACGGCCGTGGACTCAAGAACAGACCGTAATTTAGGGTTGTCGGCGATATTTCTCTAACTCTCAGGGTCTAATCTGTTTGCGATCGATCTATCATCATCTAAGCCACAACTATCAACCCTTCACCTTAGAATTGTTAAGGGTTTTTAGCCAATAACAGTCATGTTGATATCAATTCAAGAATTAAAAGATAAAAAGATGAAAACTTTCAAGAACTTTCAATAATCTTCAATTCGATCTCAAAGTCACAAAGAGAACAAGCAATGTCAAAAGATTCACAATAGAACAAGCAATCGTAATCCTAGGAAAGAAAAAAGAAACGGGATGTCAATCCGTTTTCCGAGTCAAACCTAAACAAGAAGAGAGATCTTCTTGCAAAATCTTCCAAGAACTTCGATCTTCCGCCAATCCGGAGATCTCAACAGCAATCTCCACCAAAAGTGCGAGATTAAAGGAATTGCCAAACACGAACTTCGATCTCCCAAAGAGATGTCAATAATTCCCAGCAAGCTAAGTGAAGTGTAAGCGTGTCTAAGCGATGATGAATGAGGGTAAACGGGGGTAGGCGAAGGTGACGGAATCTTGCTTCGTCCGTCTTTTTATAGTGTAGGGCAAAATGTCGGCCCGGCCCAATCTTTAAAAGATCGTGGCTTCAAAGTGTGGCGAAAAGATTCGCCAAGATCACGGTCGTGGAAGTGTTCCACGACCGTAATTTAGAGCGTGGAAACAAATACGGTTTGCAGCATATGTTCCACGGCCGTGTAATCCCCTGGAATGAACATGAATTTCTGACTCCAAATCCACGGTCGTGGAATTGAACGTGGAATGTGATACGGCCGTATTTTAGGGCATGGTTTAGGGCAAGAACGTGATTCTTCCCTAAACTCGTGCATTCCTCAAGTAAAACTCCAATTTGCTTCCAAAGAATGTCCTCAATTCGTGGACATATCAACTCAACTCTCCTTTGCTCGATTCCGTTCGGAAATAGCTCCAAATCACCTATAATCAACATAGAACTAGTGTAGACATCCATATCGACAATATAGGTAATACTAGCTCACATATGCACAAAGTTCAATCAAAGACTATCAATATGAATCAAATACGTTTAGAAAACGTGCCTAAAATATCACAATATTTCATGCTAACAAATAACCCCATACTTAACACTTGCTTGTCCCTAAGCAAGGTCTCTCAAAAAGCTTTAAACAAGAGTTAGGATGAAATATGTGTACCTTCTTTTGGATGAATGTGACTTCTAAAGAATAGATCATTCTCAAACCTTGCTTCAATCGTTTTTCAAACTTTCACACACTTAATCAAAGAGTAAAAGGCAAAGAAAATTCATGAACCAACTTAACTTCTAAACAAGCATTATAACCTTCAAACATTATCAAAATCAATCACAAGAAACTTCAATTTAGATCACCAAGTCATATAACATTCTTTTGATCTTAAGGACTTTCAAAGAAAAGGTCTAGAATATGGAAGGGAGGGGAAAACTTTAAGGGAAAGTGGTGCATAAATCCGGGAAAGTGGACAACTACCTTCTTCTTCTTATGCGGTTTCCGCAACACTTCAACTTAGAGCTTCGCTCTCTTCTTTTCACTTTTCGACTTTACTTTTGGAGTTATGGATAGAGGTGCACAAAAACCGAAGCCTAGGAGATCGGCATTTCTCAAATTTTTCAAGAGATGCCTCAAACCCTTAGCGCACATACCATAATCCGCTAGGAATATCGCTCAATCCGACTTTGGCAAGACACAAACACCCGGCTATGTGAATGGTGCCGAGTTACTCATCGTCATGATTGACTTCCCCAACCCTATAATTTCTTTCTATTCAATTGATTGCAAATAATTGCTCTCATGGCCCTCCCACATCAAACATGCCTTTTTCTCATTCACTTCTCCGAATTCCCGGATAGGTAAAAGAGGCTAATATTTCAATGAGGAGCTAGATGATCAAAGAAAGAGGAAAGAAAGTATTGAATTGCCTTAATCATTTCAATAAGAAGTATAGGAACTTATAACGTGATTTCAACTTCAATTTCCTATCATGATTTAGGTAACATTTTCACATTATAGAACTTGCAAAAGAGGTAAAATTCATTCATTCAAATTCTTTTCAATTCACAATCCTTTTAAGCATGCAATTGTCATCAAACTCAATTCACAAGTAGTATTTATCATGGAAATCATCTCAATTCATTAGAAGCACAAAATTTTCAAAATTTTTCAAGTTTTTATGGGTTTTTCAAGTCACTTTTCATGCAATGCAATAAGGAAACGTGTAACACATAATGAAGATGCAACGATAGTCTCGAATGAAAGCAAACATAGAGAGTAGAGTTATTACAAACTTTTAGTACATCCCACCCCATACTTAGGACGAACATTGTCCCTAATGTTCAAAAGAAATAAAGAAAAGAAGAAAAGAAAAAGAAACTCACAAAATGGTGGCGGGAATGTCTAAAACAAACGATCATGCGTCCAATCACTGCGGCGCCGGCGGAGGTGGGAATGGAGAGAAACTCGGATCATAAAACCGCCCAAACTGCTGGCGGTAGACGTCCCTCATCATGTGGTCAAGGTCGTCTAAGCGTCCGTCTCTAGCATCCGCCCGAATCTCTAGTGCTCCAACTCTCTCCGAAAGTCCGGTAGCCCAATCCGGCATACGCTCGTACCATCCCGGGGCGTGACTGTACCATGATGGGGCATCGGTCGGTACTGGTGCTGGTGGTGGTGGTGGTGCTGCTGGCTGCTCCGTGGACCAAGGAGGTGGGGTGGAATACCATATGGGAGGTGTGGCCATCCACGTGGGCCTCTCACTCACGCTAGCGCGGCGGGATGACGAGCATGAGGCTCTAGCCGGACGTGGAGAGCGTCGAGGTACATCTGGGGCCGCCTCCGGCTGGTCCGGAAACGTGCCAAACTCGTGCTCCGCTCCTCCTCCACTCTCGAACTGATCTCCCATATCCTCCTCCTCCACAACCGGTGGTAGAACGTAAGGAGGAGCTACTAGCCTGTTCGCATGCATCGCAGCGAACGTCTCCTTCCAATTGTGGCGTCCCACCACAATGGAATACTCCGGCAGCCACTCAATCCCCCTACCCGTCCTAGTCTCCCAAGGCATGCCCGCATAAGGCGGACCTCCATGTGTGGGGAAGATGAGTCCCCTAACCATAAAAGCATGTAGCCCTAAGGGAACGGCCGGTATGCGGGTGCAAGCAGAAAAATCTACACCAAATGTCCTAGCAATGTGGGTAACTATCCCACCATATCCAATGTTCCCCTTCTTCTTGTTCTTGAGTTTACTCATCGTAGCCGCCAAAAGAGTGGCACAATCTGCACGGCGACCGTATAGCATGCTATAGAGCAAGAATAGCTCATCCGTCTTAATCTTTTGGGGCGTCTCCGTCCTAGGAAAGAGACACTCCGAAAGAACGCGGTGTGCTATCTTCAAGGCTAGATGGTACATCAATCTAGCCTTGGTATCGGCGGGTTGCCAACGGTCCTCGTCGGCGTATATCATCGCTACTTCCTCCCAAAAGTTCTTGGGGTAAACTCCACTAGGAAATCGACCGTTATAGGTCTCATGGAACCCGAAAATGGTCCCAAACTCAACAATACTCAAATGGTAGTCTTGTTCCATGAGACGGAAGGAGACGGTCCTATCTACGTGGCTATGCTCGAAGGACGTCACAACCTCCCGGGTGATCTCCTCATAGGCGTCTTCACGAATGTTCGTGAAGACAAGCAATCCGGCTCTATCCAAGAGCCATGTAAGATCATCAACAATGTTGAGAGGATGTAGATCCTCCAACAACAAATACCTAGGACCTATCACTGTCCTCTCCTTGATCCGGTCAAGTGCAACAAGGTGGTTCTCATGTATGGTTGGGATGCTAGGGTGAGGAGGTGAAGATGGAGGTGAAGGTGAGGATGGTAGTGAGGGAGATGAGGGTGGTGGTGCCCTAGAGGTGGAGGGATTGCCCTTTCTTTTCTTATTTTGCTCTCCCTTTTTCTCTTTTATCCTTCCCGACATTCTCCTTACAAAATCCATTTTTCACCAAAATCACGGTCTGTTCTTCAGGTTCCACGGCCGTGGTTTACCCAGAGACCGTGATTCGTCTCAGAATCTTGCGAATCTCAGCAAATTCACCAACAATCGCCACAACAAGCAGTCCTAATCTAATTCCTTCCAGTCTTTGTCAGTTCTTCCTAAAAATCTATAGCAAAAACGAACCAAATCCGCGAAATTCAAGAAGAAAGAATAAACCTCTTTTTCGGATTGAAAAACCCGAAATGCACGTTTGTTGATGGATTTCCGCTCGGTTTGTCGCTTCGATCTTATTCGTGGTTGGATTTTCTGCAGTTTAGGATGAAGAATCGTTGAAAACGATTAGAAAACGAGGAATTGGAGGAGGTCGTGGGGTTTCGGCGTTTAGGGCGTGGAAAGGGGTAAGTTTTTTGGAAATTTTGTGAAGAATGTGGCTTATATAGTCGCAAGCAAAATTTTGAAAATCACGGTCTGTCGGGGTGTTCCACGGCCGTGGAAATGTACGGACCCGTGGTTTTGGTGATTTTTCAAAGGCTTTTGAGAATTACGGCCACTGTAGCTATGACGACCGTAATTTAGACCGTGGAACCTTCTGTAAAGCTTCAAAGTCCAAATTTCGTCGCTCTTCTTCGACATTATTCTCCCTTTCTCCTTTTCCATCGATCCTACAACCAAAAACACGAACATACCGGAAGAAATCGAGGCAAAATAAAGCGAAAACGTTTATTCTAAGCTAAACTATGAATCGAAAACAAAAACAAAAATGCAATACCTTGGGTTGCCTCCCAAGAAGCGCTTTGTTTAAGGTCCGTAGCTAGACCAATCTCGCACTTATTCGAGTGCGGTAGGCGCAAACTCCTCAGCTTGGAGTTCCGGCGTATACTTCTTGAGTCGTTGACCGTTCACCTTAAAACTTCCGCTAGCTTCACCCCATACTTCAACTGCACCATGGGAGAAAATACGTTTGATTAGAAAAGGTCCGGTCCAACGGGATTTAAGCTTACCTGGAAAGAGGCGAAGTCTTGAATTGAAGAGGAGAACTTGATCCCCTTCTTTGAAGTCCTTTGGAATGATATGCTTATCATGCCAACGTTTTGCTCTTTCCTTGTAGATCTTAGCGTTTTCATAGGCGTTCAAGCGAAGTTCATCCAGCTTGTTGATGTCTAGGAGACGCTTCTCTCCCGCTTCCTTCATGCCGAAATTCAGCCACTTGATAGCCCAAAACGCTTTGTGCTCCAGCTCTACCGGCAAATGACAAGACTTCCCATACACAAGGTTGTATGGTGTGGTTCCTATGGGAGTCTTGTACGCAGTCCGGTACGCCCATAATGCATCATCTAGTTTCAAGGACCAATCCTTCCTAGTCCTTGAAACCGTCTTCTCTAGGATTCCCTTGATCTCCCTATTTGAGATCTCAACTTGTCCACTCGTTTGTGGATGGTAAGGGGTAGCGATCTTGTGAGTAACCCCATACTTAGCTAGAAGAGCTTCAAAGCGACGGGCTATGAAGTGAGAACCTCCATCACTAATGATTGTCCTTGGTGTTCCAAATCGCGGAAAGATGGTCTTGTTGAAGAACTTAACCACCACCATGGCATCATTTGTGGGAGAGGCAATTGCTTCCACCCATCTAGAAACGTAGTCTACCGCCAATAGTATGTATTGGTTTCCACAAGAAGATGGGAATGGTCCCATGAAATCGACTCCCCAAACGTTGAAAATCTCCACCTCTTGGATGTTGTTGAGGGGCATCTCGTTCCTTCTAGAAATATTGCCTGTTCTTTGACAAGCATCGCAGCAAGAGACAAAGGATTGCACATCTCTAAATAAAGTAGGCCAATAGAATCCAGATTGTAATACCTTTGCGCTAGTCTTGTTCGAACTAGCGTGTCCTCCACAAGGTAGTGAATGACAATGGCGGATGACACTTTGCATCTCATCTTCCGGTACACATCGCCGGATGATGCCATCCGGACCTCTCTTAAAGAGGAGAGGCTCGTTCCAATAGTATTCCCGGACGTCCTTAAAGAACTTCTTCCTTTGTGCGTAGGATAGTCCGGGCGGTATCTCCTGGCAAACCAAATAGTTAACAAAATCAGCAAACCATGGTTCGTTACCTTTGGAGATCTCGTTGATGCACTCCTCTATGATGTGTAGGTGTTCGTCCGGAAAGGAGTCATCAATGGGTAGATGGTCGTCCTCTAGATGTGTGAGGCGACTCAAATGATCCGCAACAGAATTTTCTGAACCTTTCTTGTCGCGGATCTCAAGATCGAATTCTTGTAGGAGAAGAATCCATCTAATTAGCCTTGGCTTCGCGTCTTTCTTCGCAAGGAGGTACCGGATCGCGGCATGATCCGTGTAGACAATCACCTTTGCACCTACAAGATAAGAGCGAAACTTGTCAATAGCGTAGACAATGGCTAGAAATTCTTTCTCTGTAGTGGCGTAGTTGAGCTGAGCTTCGTCTAGCGTCTTGCTAGCGTAGTATATGGCATGGGTTCGCCCTTCCTTTCGTTGTCCAAGAACAGCTCTAATAGCTACGTCACTAGCATCGCACATAATCTCGAAGGGGAGAGTCCAATCCGGGGGTTGGATAATAGGTGCTGAAATTAGAGCTTGCCGAATAGTGTTAAACGCATCTAAACATTCCTGCGAAAACTCAAAAACCGCATCCTTCATCAATAGATTAGTGAGAGGTTTTGATATCTTAGAAAAGTCCTTAATGAAGCGTCTATAAAATCCAGCATGTCCTAGGAAACTTCTTATCCCTTTCACCGAAATTGGGGGAGGAAGTTTCTCTATGGTCTCTATCTTAGCCTTGTCTACTTCTATCCCTCTACTAGAGACTAAGTGACCTAATACGATTCCTTCCTTAACCATGAATTGACACTTCTTCCAATTAAGAACTAGGTTAGTGTCTTCACAACGTTGTAAAATAAGAGAAAGGTTAGAAAGGCAATCGTTAAAAGAGGAACCGTATACGGAAAAGTCGTCCATGAAGACTTCCATGATTTCCTCTACGTACTCGGAGAAGATGGCCATCATGCACCGTTGAAAGGTGGCTGGGGCGTTGCAAAGCCCGAACGGCATTCTCCTATAAGCGAACGTACCCCAAGGGCACGTGAATGTGGTCTTCTCCTGATCGTCCGGATGTATCGGAATCTGAAAGAAACCACTATAACCGTCAAGGTAGCAAAAATGTGAATGTTGTGCTAACCTTTCAAGCATTTGATCGATGAATGGTAAGGGAAAGTGATCCTTCCGCGTTGCGTTGTTGAGCTTGCGGTAGTCTATGCACATTCGCCATCCAGTCACGGTTCGGGTAGGAATGAGTTCGTTGTTTTTGTTGGTGATGACCGTCATTCCCCCTTTTTTCGGAACTACTTGAACTGGACTCACCCATTTGCTATCGGAGATAGGATAGATGATACCTGCATCAAGAAGTTTAAGAATTTCCTTCTTGACAACCTCCTTCATGGTCGGATTCAACCGCCTTTGAGGTTGTCTTGAAGTTCTAAAATCCTCCTCCATTAGTATCTTATGCATACATAGGGAGGGTTTAATTCCTACTAAGTCCTCGATAGTGTAGCCTATGGCTTTTCTATGTTTCCTAAGGACTATCATGAGCTGTTCATGTTCATCTATGCTTAGTTCGGAGCTAACAATGACCGGACAGGTAGAATTAGATCCAAGAAAAGCGTACCTTAGATGAGTAGGAAGTGGTTTGAGTTCCATCACTTTCGGAGCTTCCAATGGTCCTTGAGGGGCATCCGACGTTTCCTTAGAAGTTTCTAAGGTTGTTGAGTGGTTTGGAGAAGAATCAAAAGAAGTTGAAGAAGTAA
The DNA here is from genome assembly GCA_033239125.1 of Fagopyrum homotropicum. Classification (NCBI taxonomy): domain Eukaryota; kingdom Viridiplantae; phylum Streptophyta; class Magnoliopsida; order Caryophyllales; family Polygonaceae; genus Fagopyrum; species Fagopyrum homotropicum. The sequence goes on from BSWB01000007.1 coordinate 106,928,623, forward strand.
GCCGATCACCCTCTTCCACGGTCAGAATTACGGCCTCTCCATGTGTTCCACGGCCGTGTAATCCCCTGGAATGGAGGTCGATTTTGGTTGTGAAATCCACGGTCGTGGAATACAGGGTATGACCGTGGATTCTTACATTCTCAGCCTCATCGTGGAGTTTCTCAAACTCCACTTCATGCATCTCTTCTTGTGCTTCTAAGGCTTCAATTTCCTCTTTGCACTCTTCTTCTTCCCCTACATTGGTTAGACTCATAGTGATAACCTTTTGTAAAGGATCGTTGAAGAGAATCGCACTTACCTCCTCCCTAGACAAACCTTCTTCATCTTGGATATCGTAAATATCCTCGTCAAAGATTGACTCCTTTACTAGAGTGGAAAGAACGAACTCTACTTTCTCTTCTCCAATATCAAAAGCGAGTCTCCCATTCTTGCAATCGACCATGCAGCCGGAAGTTGCAAGAAACGGTCTTCCGAGTATGATCGGGACCGGACTATCTGCAGGAATGTCAAGCACGACAAAATCAATAGGGACAAAGAATTTACCTAGCTTGACCGGGACGTCTTCTACAATACCGACGGGGCGAGTGATGGATCGATCCGCCATGTATAACGTCATCTTGACCGGTTTAGGAACGCCTAAACCGATCTTCCTACATAATGCAAGTGGTATGATGCTCACACTTGCTCCCAAGTCACATAAAGCGTCGTATGTGACATCTCCCACTCCAATGGGAATGCAAAATGACCCTGGATCCTTCAACTTTGGGGGCATTTTCTCCTTCATAGTCTTGATGAGATCCGAAGAATCCGAACTCATCTTGACCTCACCGAAATCTTCTAGCTTCCTCTTGTTAGAGAGAAGCTCCTTCAAAAACTTGCCATAAGCCGGCATACCTACAATAGCATCAATGAAGGGTATATTAATATGCAGCTTGCTCATGAGTTCTATGAACTTACCGAATTGTTTGTCTAGGCGTGCTCGCGCTCTAGATTGAGGGAATGGTAGAGGAGGTTTGTAAGCTGGAGGAGGAACATAGACATCTTCCTTCTCCTTCTCCTTTCCTTTGTCCTTCTCTACGGGGACTTCAACGAACGTAGGCTGCGGATCGGTGGTAGTCACTCCGCTCCTAGTTGTAATCGCCATTACCCTTCCCTTGGGGTTGTCCTCCGTCTTTCCTGGAAGTTTCCCTTGATTTCTAGGAACTTCCTCCGCGTGGTTGAACAATTGGTTTTCCAAAACTTTTTGAGCTTTGTCAACCTTAGAGACTTGATCGTCAACCTTGATGAGGCGGTTCTCCAACCCTTGAAGCTTTCCCAAGATTGTTTCCAACATGGGATCGGACTTCTCCTTTCCCGTATTACTTCCTCCATTAGATGATTGCCCCTGGCTTTTCAAAGGAGTAGAGGAAGAGGAAGGTGGAGTTAGCGAATTAGAATTGGAAGGATAGGAGTTACCGGAATTTTGTTGATTGGAGCGCCAATTGTTGTTGTTTGAACCTCTATTGTTGTTCCAATTGTTGTTGTTCCGGTTGTTGTTGTTTCCATTCCAATTGTTATTCCGGTTATTGTTCCGGTTATTGTTGTTGCGGTTGGTGTTATCACCGCCATTGTTGTTGCCCAAATAGCCAACATCCTTCTCTTGTTGCTTTGGGAAGTTGGTCTTGATAGTCTCCTTCAACTCTTTGATCTCATTGTTGAGGGAGAAAATCTGATTTTGAGCTTCATGTGTGAGCTTCGCTCCTTGCTCCACACGATTTCCCTCCGCTTTCCGGTGGGAATACTTCTCTATGACTCTTGCTTGCTTCTCAATGAAGTCTCAAGCGTCATCTTCTCTCATGTCCATGAACGTTCCGCATGAGAGGGATTGGAGGTTGAATTGCATTCCCGCATCCAGCCCTATGTAGTAGATTTCCAGCAAGGCAAGCTTGGATATGCCATGATGAGGGCAATCCAAGAGCAAGTCCTGAAACCTTTCCCAAGATTGAAACAAGCTTTCGTTAGGTCTCATTGAAAAGGCATTAATCTTACCTCTAAGTTCCGCCGTTTTGGAGGGCGGAAAGAATTTGGTGAGAAACTCCGCGGAAAGGTCTTCCCACGTGTCTAGTTTCCCATTGGGAAGAGCTTGATACCAAGACAACGCTTTCCCTTTCAAAGAGAAAAAGAAAGGTTTGAGCTTATAGCTGTTGGTAGTAGCGTTCTTCGGTCTCATTGTCTCCATCATACACTCAAAGTTTTGCAAGTGTTGGTGTGGAGATTCAGCGCTTGTACCGCCAAACTGGCTTTGGCGGACAAGAGTGATAACTTGAGGGTTAAAGCTAAACCCTTGCACATCTTCAGCATCAAAATTCACACCCAAGCGGCGTGGTTGTTGTGTTGGATCCATCCGCTGGCCAAGAGTTCTTGGCTCATTATCCACACGTTCGATCCTCGCATTCCTAGGTGGAATGCGGCGATTAGCAGCTCCTTGTGGATGGAAAGGATTCATATTGATCGTGGGATCAATCTCTTCTAACGGTGGCATGGAAGAGTCACTATCATCAGCGGATGAGTGACTTTTTCTTCTAGATCTTGATCTCCTTCTTGAGGATTTCTTGCTTCCCTTATTCTTAAGGTCGCTCATCTCTATCCTCATTTGGAAGATCATGTCTTGTAGACCGTTAACTTGAGATTGATGACGATCCATCTCATCCTGGCGGAGAGTCTCATTCCATCGGAGTTGAGCTTCCTTCTCCGCCAACTCCGTTTGAAGATCACGTTCGTGTTCTTCAGCCATCTTGTTTTCCTTGCGCTTTTGCCTCAAGGTTTTCTATAGCTCTTGATCAAGAGGTAAGAGATCTGCGGTGTTCCTAGACCTGCGCATGCACTCAAAGAGATATCAAATAACGAGAGCAAGCTCCCAAGCTTGACAACCGGCTACCGGATTCGGCCTAAACCAAATCCCCGGCAACGGCGCCAAAAACTTGTTCGCCACTTAGCGTGCGTGCAATCAAGCTTTAAATTTATAAAACTAGAATAAAAGCAAGCGAACCCGCAGTGTACGGATCGATATAGTTAAGCAAGAATTCTAGAGTATCGAACACAGGGATTTGGGGGGAACGAATTCGATTGCAGGTTATCAAGCAAGTAAATATGGGAGTTTTGCAAATTATTGGGAAAACAACAATCCTAAAGATCCAGGTATCCAGCTGTGGCAATCGATTCAAGATATACTTAATGATGTAAAGACAGAGTTAAGATATGCAAAGGTATACTAATGTAAGGTAATCGTACGGTGAAGTTCCAAAAACCTTATATAACTCACCTACAAGGCACTCTCTATACAGGTTGTTGAGGCTCAATATAGAAGGATTATAGAGACGAGAATTAGTGTCAAATACCCAAACTTATAACCCAAGGATCAAGACTAACTTAACCGATTGAGGTTATGACACTCACAATCGAGGTAGAGGTTGTTGAGGTTTCACTACCACCTAGAAAAGACAAGTCTAAACTAAGCTAAAGCAAATCTTTAACTTAAGATTAAAGTAAAAGCAGGTTCGTAGACTTAAGGGAAATCACGGTTAGTTCTTGAGGTTCCACGGCCGTGGACTCAAGAACAGACCGTAATTTAGGGTTGTCGGCGATATTTCTCTAACTCTCAGGGTCTAATCTGTTTGCGATCGATCTATCATCATCTAAGCCACAACTATCAACCCTTCACCTTAGAATTATTAAGGGTTTTTAGCCAATAACAGTCATGTTGATATCAATTCAAGAATTAAAAGATAAAAAGATGAAAACTTTCAATAATCTTCAATTCGATCTCAAAGTCACAAAGAGAACAAGCAATGTCAAAAGATTCACAATAGAACAAGCAATCGTAATCCTAGGAAAGAAAAGAGAAACGGGATGTCAATCCGTTTTTCGAGTCAAACCTAAACAAGAAGAGAGATCTTCTTGAAAAATCTTCCAAGAACTTCGATCTTCCGCCAATCCGGAGATCTCAACAGCAATCTCCACCAAAAGTGCGAGATTAAAGGAATTGCCAAACACGAACTTCGATCTCCCAAAGAGATGTCAATAATTCCCAGCAAGCTAAGCGAAGTGTAAGCGTGTCTAAGCGATGATGAATGAGGGTAAACGGGGGTAGGCGAAGGTGACGGAATCTTGCTTCGTCCGTCTTTTTATAGTGTAGGGCAAAATGTCGGCCCGGCCCAATCTTTAAAAGATCGTGGCTTATAAGTGTGGCGAAAAGATTCGCCAAGATCACGGTCGTGGAAGTGTTCCACGACCGTAATTTAGAGCGTGGAAACAAATACGGTTTGCAGCATATGTTCCACGGCCGTGTAATCCCCTGGAATGAACATGAATTTCTGACTCCAAATCCACGGTCGTGGAATTGAACGTGGAATGTGATACGGCCGTATTTTAGGGCGTGGTTTAGGGCAAGAACGTGACTCTTCCCTAAACTCGTGCATTCCTCAAGTAAAACTCCAATTTGCTTCCAAAGAATGTCCTCAATTCGTGGACATATCAACTCAACTCTCCTTTGCTCGATTCCGTTCGGAAATAGCTCCAAATCACCTATAATCAACATAGAACTAGTGTAGACATCCATATCGACAATATAGGTAATACTAGCTCACATATGCACAAAGTTCAATCAAAAACTATCAATATGAATCAAATACGTTTAGAAAACGTGCCTAAAATATCACAATATTTCATGCTAACAAATACGCCTCGTGATCATCTCCTGAAGTCCAAGCGGCTTCGCAGCCGCAACAATTGTACATGCACTCAGATCTAGACCTATGGCAATAACAATATGGGTCACTAATTCTCCACAGCAGATATCTCCCTTGGACTTGCCCTTTATCTTGTGCAAGTCCTCAGCTAGCATCCCTCCAAAGTCAGGGACTCCACCTATAACCATACAGAACATGCTCAATAGCTCCCCCTGTCGGACCTTCTGGGGCGTCTCAGTACGCGCCAGAAGAGTCTCGCTAAATATACGGTGAGCAAGAAGAAAGGCTAAGTGAAAGATGATGCGCTCTCTGGAGTTTTCAGGTCTCCATCTGTCACTATGCTCCACTACATGGGCTATCTCGCCCCAGAAGTCTCAAGCCACTTCTCGGGAAGGGAAATCCGTAACGGTGGGAGTCGGGAAGCCAAAAACCTCTCTGAACTGGTCTATCGGTACTATGTAGTTCCAGTTCAACAACCAGTACTTGATGTTTTTACTCTCAGGCATGTGAGTGATAGAACTCATGAACTCCATGGTCGGCTCTAGGTAGGCCGGAGCTCGGATCTCCAAAAACTCCTCCAGCCCTACCATCGAAATCATCTTCCTCAAGTCGTCCGCTACGTGGAGGCACTCGAAGGCAGCAACATCTAAAAATCGCGGGGAAACTATGGGACGCCCGCAAATCCTATCAAAGTCCTCCTGGTGACGCTCATGGATCACCGGTATAGTAGGATGGGATGCAGAAGAAGGTGAAGAGGTACTAGGTCTATCCCTCAGAAGAAGCTGGCGATCGGATCTGCTACTCATGACTGTTGACAGGATGAACACCTCGGTTGCTCTGACAACCACCTCGGCCGAGACACAGCCGATCCGACCGAGGCAAAGGGCTGTTCGATTTCACTCTCTGATTTTCCATTTATTTTCCCCCAAAATCACTAGCAATTGCTTTCTATGGGGTACTTATATCCTTTTCAGTAATAATAGTCGGCAACCAGAGCCGGATCTGTCCTAAATCAGTGAAAGGAGAGAAGTTAGGGTTTTCGAACAAATTACCCAAATTACGCAGATTCGGAGCATTTTTCTCGTAGTTTGGTGCTTGAAATCCGATCCTCTTGCTTCTCTTGGTGATATCGAACCAAAAATTGTTGAAAACGAGCAAGAAACGAGGGAACGAGGGGAAATCTCCGTCGCGGTCGAGGCTTGGTTGAGAGGGAAAAGTGAGGAGAGAGAAATACGCTTCGCCTTTTATACCCCTTGCTGAATTTGATTTCACCTTGGTCGAGGTGGTCCCGACCGGACCGAGGTATCTGACTAGATGTCAGACCTAGTCCCCTCAGTTTCCCAAAGAACATCTCGGTCGAGGTGCTGTGACAGCAACCGAGATGTGTCTCAGTCAAACTTCGTGTTTTCAATTTCTCGAACTTCTGTCCTTCCAGTGTAGCTCTTGAGCTGTAATCCTTCCTTAGAAAGTACCTGGTCTCTGTCTAGAGGATGCAAAAGCAAAGCAAAGGAAAGCAAAGCAAACTATCTAAAACTAAGCTAGAAAAGGGAAAAGAAAGCAATACCTTGGGTTGCATCCCAATAAGCACTTGATTTAAGGTCGCTAGCTGGACCGTACATCATCCCTAAACATGCTGAAAGGTGTCCTCACCCCATACTTCACTTTCATCATGGGGTGAGATAAAGAAGTCTATCAAACATTCCAGCAAATGCAAGTGCTCATTGGGGAATGAATCATCTATGGGTAGGTCGTCCTTCTCGAGTGAGGAGGGAGGTAGCCGGCTGAGGTGATCCGCAACAGAATTCTCGGACGCCTTCTAATCGCGAATCTCTAAGTAAAACTCTTGAAGCAAGAGAATCCAACGAATAAGACGCGGCTCCAGATCCTTCTTAGAAAGAAAGTAACGAATAGCTGCATGGTCAGTGTAAACAATAACTTTCGCTCCCAGTAAGTAAGAGCAAAACTTCTCAAAAGCATATACAATTTCCAAGAGCTCCTTTTCGGTGGTGGCGTAGTTCAGTTGAGTTTCATCTAGCGTCTTGCTAGCATAGTAAATGGCGTTGGTCCAGCCATCCTTCTTTTGTCCAAGTACCGCTCCTACGGCCACATCACTCGCATCACACATGATCTCAAAGGGCAAAGTCTAGTCGGGAGGTTGAATGATAGGAGCGGTGATCAACGCCTCCTTTATCCTGTAAAACGCATCAAGGCATTCATGCGAAAACTCAAAAACAACATCCTTATTCAAGAGATTAGTGAGTGATTTAGAAATCTTTGAGAAATCCTTGATGAACCTCCTGTAGAAACCTGCATGCCCGAGAAAACTCCACACACCCTTAACAGAACAAGGGGGGAAGTTTCTCTACAGTCTCGATCTTAGCTCGATCGATCTCAATACCTCGGCTGGAAACAAGATGTCCTAGCACAATTCCATCACTAACCATAAAGTGACATTTCTCCCAATTCAAAACAAGATTAGTGTCTTCACAATGTTGCAGCACTAGAGAAAGGTTAGTTAAACAATTATCAAAAGAGGAACCATATACCGAAAAGTCATCCATGAATACCTCCATGATCTCCTCAATGTACTCGGATAAGATAGCCATCATACAACGCTGGAAGGTAGCGGGTGCGTTACACAATCCAAATGACATCTTCCTATAAGCGAATGTCCCCCATGGACAAGTGAAAGTGGTCTTCTCTTGATCATCCGGATGGATAGGAATCTGAAAGAAGCCACTATAACCATCTAGATAGCAAAAATGGGAGTGTTGGGCTAACCGTTCAAGCATTTGATCGATAAAGGGGAGCGGGAAGTGGTCCTTCCGACTGGCCATGTTCAACTTCTTATAATCAATGCACATCCTCCAGCCCGTAACGGTCCTAGTTGGAATCACTCGTTGTTCTTATTCGTCACAACGGTCATTCCTCCTTTCTTCGGAAGTACATGCACTGGGCTCACCCACTTGCTATCCGATATGGGAAATATGATACAAGCATCCAACAACTTAAGAATCTCTTTCTTCACAACCTCTTTCATGATCGGATTTAACCATCTTTGAGGTTCCTGTGAATTTTTATGATCGTCCTCCATTAGTATCTTATGCATGCAAAAAGATGGCTTAATACCAACAAGATCATCAATAGCATAACCTAAAGCCTTTCGATGTTTCCTCAGGACATGCATTAGTTTAGAAAATTCAGTTTCAGAATGGGAAGCACTAATGATAACGGGATAAGTAGAATCCGGACCAACGAAAGCATACCTCACGTGACTAGGAAGTGGTTTAAGCTCCACAACTGGGGGTGCTTTCTAAGGAGGATCCGTGATTCCTCCTTCCAGTGGAGTAGACTTAGATCAAAGAACTGGACTTTCAGAAGTCTCAGTTCATCATCTCGCTTGTGACCTCAGTCGAGGTCCATGGTTGGTGACCGAGATGTTCTTTGGATAAGAACACCTCGCTTGGTCCAGAAAGTGTCTCGGTTGAGGTACTGGAACTGGGACCGAAACCTAAATTACTCTTCTTCCCCTGAATTAGTCTCTCAATCTTAGCTCCTGGATTTGCTTCCAATGCTTTTAAGCTCCGTATATCTGCATCAAAAGAAACATATATACCTTCCTCCATTAAACTAAAACTAAGAACTCTTTCTAGAGGGTCATTAATAAGGATATAGCTCACCAATTCTCTTGATTCTTCTTCATCATAGATGTTGAAGATATCATCCTCCAGCGGCTCTCCTTTCATTGCAACAAGCAATGCAAACTCTACTTGATCTCCACCAAGCGTTCTTACAATCCACATTGCACCCCGAAGTTGCTAGAAATGGCCTCCCGAGAATGATAGGAACGGGATAATCTGCAAGAATGTCAAGTACAACAAAATCTATAGGTAAATAGAAGTTACCTAACTTGACGGGAACGTCTTCCAAAATGCCCACGGGATGGGTAATGGAGCGATCCGCCATGTATAGTCTTATCTTTACCGGCTTGGGCTCTCCAAGTCCGATCTTCTCACATAGCTCTAGCAAGATGATGCTCACGTTGGCTCCTAGATCACACAATGCCTCATAAGTTACATCCCCAACTTGAATGGGAATGCAAAATGAACCGGAATCTCTTAATTTGGGTGGCATCTTCTCCTTCATGATTTGAATGAACTCCGAGGACTTAGATGTCATCCTAACTTCTCCAAAGTCTTCCAGCTTCCTCTTTCTTGAAAGAAATTCTTTCAGAAACTTCCCATATGCGGGCATTCCTAGAATAGCATCAAGGAAAGGGATGTTAATGTGTAGTTTATTCATTAGGTCAAGAAACTTACCAAAATGCTTGTCTAGATGTGCTCTACCCCTTGACTGGGGGAATAGAAGTGGTGGTTTATAAGCAGGAGGTGGAACATAAACTTCAGAATTATCCTTCGCTTTCTGGGGCTCCACCTCGGTTGGCACCTCGACCGAAGTGTTCCTCGTCTGATCCTGGACCGAGGTGTTCTTCGTCTAGACTAGCACCGACCGAGGTACTGGATCTATAGTTTTCAGTCCACTTCTTGTCGTTATTGCCATAATCTGTCCCTTAAGATTGCTCTCTGTCCTTGCTGGGAGCTTCCTTGGATCTCTTGGCGCTTCATTCGCCTTGTTAAAGAATTGTTGCTCTAAGACTTTTTGTGCCTTCGTAAATAAATTCATTGATGTCTCCATAGCGTTGAGCTTGATCAAAATTGCCTCAAGCACTGCATCTTTCTTCTCTGGTTGGGACGAACTTGATCCAGGCTCCTGGCTTCTCAATGGAGTATAAGAAGAAGAAGGAGGGGGTTTAAGAGCGTTTTGAGCATGAGAACAAGGGTTACCCGGATTTTGTTGATTAGAACTCCAATTATTGTTCTTGGAGTTTCTATTGTTGTTGTAATTGTTGTTCCGCGGCCATTGATAGTTGTTTCTTCCTTCATATCTTCCATCTTGCTCCTTCTTTGTTTGAGCTACTAAAAGCTCCTTCAATGCCTTTACTTCATTGCTAAGAGAGGTGAGTTGAGATCCATTTGACGATGTTTCCTGGAAGCTAACTCTCCTTGCCCCATTCTCGGCTCCTTGGTGGGAGTACTTCTCCATATATAAAGCTTGCTTTTCAATGAAATCCCAAGCTTCATCTTGCGGCATGTCCATGAATGTGCCGGTGGAAAGTAGTTGGAGATTGAATTGAGTAGATCCATTCAATCCCTTGAAGTAGATCTCTAGCAACTTGATCTTTGGAATCCCATGATGTGGGCAATCCAATAGAATATCCTTGAATCTCTCCCTTGACTTGGACAAACTCTCCTCGTCCTTCATGATAAATGCATTGATCTTTCCCCTCATTTCAGCGGTCTTAGAGGGAGGAAAGAACTTTGTGAGAAACTCTGTCGTCATCTCTTCCCAAGTGTTGATCTTTCCGGGTGGAAGAGATTGATACCAAGCAAGCGCCTTGTCTTTCAGGGAGAAGTAGAAAGGCCTTAATCTGTAGTTGTTGTTTTCCAGTCTTGAAGATCTCAAGGTCTCCATCAGAATCTCATAGTTTTGCAAGTGCTGATGCGGAGACTCCTTCTCTAAACCTCCAAATTGACATTGTCGGATCATGGATAGAACTTGTGGTCGAAGTTCGTAATCATGCTCAACTGGATCACCTAGGTTGACTCTTGGACGCCTCACTTGCTAATTGGGGTCCATCCTCTGTCTCAGGGTTTGTGGAACTCCAGCAAACAGATCATCTCGGATAGGCATCCGAGGTGGTAGGTGCACGTTGGCCGGGGCAACTGGGATTGGGCCTTGCCTCGGTCGAGGATCCTGGATCGGTCGAGGCAGAAACTGGGCCCGTAGAGTGGCCATATCTGCTTCAATTCCTTCAGTTTTGGCGCGAGTCTCTTCTCTCTCTCTCGCTGCAGTTCATCTCTATTGAGGCGTAGCTGTTCCAACACTTCCTTCAATTCGGCTTCAAGATCACGGTCGTCTTGATTGGCCATCTTAGCTTCTCTTAATCTTCGCTTGTAAGTCTTTTCTGGTTCGGGATCATAAGGAACGATTTCCTTTCCAGCACGGGTTCTTCACATAAACCTAGAAAAAGATCTTGCGAAAACACTCAAGTAGAGTGGTTAATAGCAACAAGGGAAATTGCCCTGAAAGACAACTGAAACCAGGCTCGGTCTAGACCAAGTCCCTGGCAACGGCGCCAAAAACTTGTTCGCTCCAAACGGTGTGTGCAAGCTTTAATATTTATAACCCAAGAAGTATGCTTGAACAAATATGCGAACCCGCAATGTACGGGTCAATTGTAATAAAAGCAAGAATTCCAGGGGTCGATCATAGGGACTTAGGTGAATCAAAGCACATAATCAGGTTGTCAAATATTACAATTAACTAAAAAGCAATTAAAGCAATCAAAGATGATATAAAGTCAAGTAAGGGGAAATGTGGATTCTAGGGATTAAAGCATCTAGTTGTGGTTCTGACTCATGATCTCAAAGGATAACGTGGACAAAGCTGAGGTTTGCAAAGGGAAGGTGTTTCTAAGGTGGGAATAGATCACCAAGTAAGTCTCACTACTCACTATCCCAAACCAAAACTCCTATTACCGGGTAAGTCTCAAGGTACTAAGGAAAGGAACTATAATCTCAAACCAACACACCACCCAAGGGAATAGAATCAACCTTTATCGGGTAAGTCTTAGGCTAACTCACAAGGATGGGATGAAGGCACACTCAAACCCCAATAAAGGATAAACCTTTATTACCTACACTTATGATCTTAGGTAAACAAACAAAGGAATCACCGGGTAAGTCTCATCCTAGGCTTGCATTGAATCAGGAAAGGTGTAATAATAATAGAATTTGGCAAACCCCAATTCATCTTGTCAATCCGTTATGTGGAGAATATTTTCAAGATGACAACGATGAGATCATCATCAAGGGTGAAGAAGCCATCAGCCATGACAATGACACCATTATGTTGTTGGCCTACAAGTTCGAACCGGCTGAACCGAGGATTGATTTTGTTTTGTCTTATACATACTTACCGGCTTACCCTTGCTTCTTTCCAGCATGTCTCCGACGTACAATTTCACAAGCTTAGACGGCATGGTAGACAAACTCACCGGCGAGACCATCCACATGTACTACAAGTTTAAGCCTCCCGATCCGGAGTTCGTCCTATTTATATTCAACAAGCTTGGCGGCCCCACCGTTCTTTTGAAAGACTACAAGTCCAAGCCGCCCGACTTCAACAATGGGCGTCCAGTACTGCATTTCAAGGGTCTTGTTCCTCAAGTGACTCCTTTCTTTTTTTGACGGTGAAACGAGGACGTTTCACATTTAAGAGGAGGAGAATGATACGCCCCCGGATGGCATCGTCATCCGTGTTTCCAGCTAGAAGGACCCGCACATTTTGAAGACAGTTATTATTATTTCGGCTATTTAATATTAAGTCTTTTTATATTCGGGGCGATCTAGATCGAGGAGAAACTTCAACTACTTCTTCTTGATCGTTCGAATTGGATCAAACGTAAAATTTGGGTGGCGGAAGCATGGAAATGGATGCGGAAGCGTTTAGTTGATCCTTCAAAAGGATCCTTGAGTTTGAAGGCTTGGGTCAAAGACTAGATCCAAGATAGAACTTTAAGAGGGTGGAAGAAGATGTGATGCCTAAACCAAGTAGGAGGATTTTCCCTTCACAATACTTGGATTCAACTTAGACATGATTTTACAAATGAGCCAAGTCATCCTTATATAGTGGATGGGGGCTAACCAAAGGTTCAAAACATAAATGACAGAATTAAAGTTGGAATTAAGTTCCGGTAAACAAAAGGCCTAAAATATGAAAGGTCGGAATTTAATTCATGGAATTAAGTTCCGAAATTAAAGTTCCGAATATAAAAAGACCTATTATTAAATAGCCGAATAATAATAAATGTATTCAATATGTGCGGGTCCTTCTAGCCGGAAACACGGATGACATCGTCATCCGGGGGCGTATCAACTACCAACTACTTCCTAAGGGGTACATATATCCTTTCCAACAATAATCAGTGGCAATTAAAGCCAAATCTTAGCAGAATCAAAGAAAAAGAACCAAGTTAGGGTTTTGGATGAAATACCCAAAAATACGCAGATTCTAGTCAACTTTTATGTTGTTTGTTGCTTGGGAACTAGTTCTCGTACTTCTCCTGTGGATTTGAATAGAAAAATCTTCGAAAATGGACTTGATTTGAGAATTTTTGAGCAAGGGGTCACCACAGTCAAGGAGGGCAAAGAGAGGGAGGAAGGTGAGAGGAGAGAGAAATATCGAGGCCCTTTTATACCCCTCGCTGAATTTGATTTCACCTCGGTTGAGGTGTTCTTGGACGGACCGAGGTGTCAGAGCGAGGTGGTTGTCAGACCTAGGTACCTCGGTTGACGGAGAACACCTCAATCGAGGCACTCTGATAGCATCCGAGATATGTCTAACTCAAACTCCGTCTTCTCAATTTCTCGAACGTCAGACCTTCCATGTAGCTCCTGAGTTGTAATTTCTTTTTAGAGATCACCTGATTCCTGTCTAGGAGGACACACAAAACGCAAGCAAACTATCTAAACTAAACTAGAAAGGGAAAAGAAAGCAATACATTGGATTGTCTCCCAAGAAGCGCTTGGTTTAAGGTCGCTAGTCGGACCGTACGTCATCCTCGAACAAGGTGCAAGCGTGCAATCTCTTCAGCCGGAACTTCCGGTTGATATTTCTTCAACCTATGACCGTTGACCTTAAAGCTTCCGCTAGTTTCACCCTTACTTCAACTGCACCATGGGGAAAAACATTTTTCACATCGTAAGGTCCTGTCCATCTAGATTTCAACTTACTTGGAAAGAGGCGGAGGCGGGAGTTGAAGAGTAGAACAAGATCTCCTTCTTTAAGCTCCTTAGGAACGATATGTTTGTCATGCCATCTCTTTTTCTTTCTTTTTAGATTTTGGCATTCTCAAAAATGTTTAAGCACAACTCTTCCAGCTCATTAATGTCTAAAAGTCTCTTCTCTCCAGCTTCCTTGATGTCGAAATTCAGCCACTTGATTGCCCAATATGCCTTGTGCTCCAGCTCAATGGGTAGATGAAAAGACTTCCCATATACCAAATTGTAAGGGGTGGTACCAATGGAGTCTTGAATGTGGTCCTATAAGCAAAAAGAGCATCGTCCAACTTCATGGACCAATCCTTCCTTGTCCTTGAAACGGTCTTCTTCAGAATTGCCTTGATTTCTCTATTAGAGATCTCTACCTGCCCACTAGTTTGAAGGTGATAAGGGGTTGCTACCTTGTGGGTCACCCCATACTTCGATAAAACTGCCTTGAACTTCCGGTTGTTGAAATGTATCCCTCCATCGTTGAGGATGATACGCGGTGTCCCAAAACGTGGAAAGATATTTCTATTGAAGAACTTCACAACCACCATGACGTCATAAGTGGAAGAGTCAATGGCTTCTACCCATCTAGAAACGTAGTCAACGGCTAAGAGGATGTAGAGGCTTCTTGCGGATGATCGGAAAGGTCCCATGAAATCAACTCCCCATACATCAAAGATTCCAACTTCTTGAATATTGTTGAGTGGCATCTCATTCCTCCTAGACAGATTCCCTGTTCTTTGACATGCATCACAAGAGACAACAAAGGCTGGTACATCTTTAAATAATGTAGGCCAAAAGAAACCGGAACGTAATACCTTAGCACACGTTTTGTGAGCGCTAGCATGTCCTCCACAAGGAAGTGAGTGGCAATGCCGTATGACACTATCAGTTTCATCCTCCGGAACGCATCGTCGAAGCATCTCATCCGGACCTCTCTTGAAGAGTAGAGGTTCATTCCAATAGTAGTGACAAACGTATTTAAAGAACTTCTTCCTTTGAGCGTATGTCAATCCTGGAGGTACTTCTTGACAAACAAGATAGTTAACAATATCAGCATACCAAGGCATATTTCCATCAGAAACTTGGCGAAGCCAATGCTCTACCAACTGTGAATGGTCATCAGAGAATGAATCATCAATGGACAGATCGTCCTTCTCGAGGTATCTAGGGTTAGGCCGAGGTGTTGGACCGAGGAGGTCCTCAGTTGACTTCATCTCACTTGTTGTCTCGGTCGTGGTCTGAGATGATAAACCGAGGTGTTCTGTAGAGAAGGTCACATCGCTTGCTCCGGAAACCATTTCGGTCGATGTACTGGAACTGGGACCGAAACCTAATGTGCTTTTCTTCTCCTGAACGAGATCGCCAAATCCAGCTCCAAGATCTGCTTCCAAGCTTCGTACATCTGCATCACACAAAAACATCTACACCTTCCTCCATCATACTAAAACTCAAAACTTTCTCAAGAGGTTCTTTAACTAGGATAGAGCTCACCAATTCTCGAGAATCTTCTTCATCATAGATGTTGAAGATATCATCTTCTAAAGGCTCTCCTTTTATTGTAGCCAAAAGTGCAAACTCCACATGATCGCCTCCAATGTTGAATGACTACTTGGCGTTCTTACAATCAACGTTACAACCTGATGTTGCGAGAAATGGTCTTCCGAGAATGATAGGAATGGGATAATCTACGGGAATGTCCAACACAACAAAGTCTATAGGTATATAGAAATTACCTTGCTTGACGGGAACGTCCTCCAAGATTCCAACGGGACGGGTAATGGAATGATCCGCCATGTATAACGTCATCTTCACGGGCTTAGGATTTCCAAGGCCGATCTTCTCACAAAGTGCTAGAGGAATGATGCTCACACTAGCTCCTAGATCACAAAGCGCACCATAAGTCACATCCCCAACTTAGATGGGAATGCAAAATGAACTAGGATCTCTCAACTTAGGCGGCATGTTCTCCTTCATGATTTGAATGAGCTCCGAAGATCTAGAGGTCATCCCCACTTCTCCAAAATCTTCCAGCTTTCTCTTCCTTGACAAGATCTCTTTTAGAAACTTCCCATAGACGGGCATTCCTAGGATATCATCAATGAAAGGGATGTTAATATGTATCTTATTCATAAGGTCAAGAAACTTACCAAAGTGCTTGTATAGATGTGCCCGTGCCCTAGACTGAGGGAACAAGAGTGGTGGTTTGTAAGTAGGTGGTGGGACATAAACATCAGTCTTTTCTATCACTTTTTGGGGCTCCATCTCGGTTGGCACCTCGACCGAGGTGTTCCTCGTCGGGTCGTGGTCCGACCGAGGTACTGGATCTGCAATCTTCAATCCACTACGTGTGGTGATTGATATGACCTGCCCTTTTGGGTTATTCTCTGTCCTTCATGGAAGTTTACTAGGATCTCTTGGTGCTTCATTAGCCTTGTTGAAAACTTATTGTTTTAAGGCTTTTTGTGCCTTTGAAAACAAGTTCATAGAATTCTCCAGAGCGTTGAGCTTTATCAAAATAGCTTCCAACACATCTCGGTTGGCACTTCGACCGAGGTGTTCCTCGTCGGGTCGTGGTCCGACCGAGGTACTGGATCTGCAATCTTCAATCCACTACGTGTGGTGATTGATATGACCTGCCCTTTTGGGTTATTCTCTGTCCTTCATGGAAGTTTACCAGGATCTCTTGATGCTTCATTAGCCTTGTTGAAAACTTGTTGTTCTAAGGCTTTTTGTGCCTTTGAAAACAAGTTCATAGAATTCTCCAGAGCGTTGAGCTTTATCAAAATAGCTTCTAACACAACGTCCGCTTTCTCCTTGGGTTGATGGCATGAGCTTGATGATGGCTCCTGACTCTTCAATGGAGAAGAAGAAGAAGAAGAAGAAGAAGAAGAAGAAGATGAAGGGGTTAAGAGCACTTTCAGCATGAGAATAAGGGTTACCGAGATTTTGTTGATTTGATCTCCAATTGCTGTTGAAATTTCTGTTGTTGTTGTTGTTGTTCCTCGGCCCTTAATAGTTTCCTCTCCCCACGTATCCAACATCTTGCTCCTTTTTAGTTTGAGCTAACAAAAGCACCTTCAATGCCTTGACTTCATTGTTGAGCGTGGTGAGTTGAGTAGCACTTGAATTAAGACTTGTATCCGGAAAGCTAACTCGCCTCGCTCCATCTTCAAATCTTCGATGGGAGTACTTCTCCATGTGTAAAGCTTTCTTATCAATAAACTCCCAAACTTCATCAACCGGTGTATCCATAAAAGTTCTAGCAGAAAGTGATTGGAGTTTGAATTGAGTTTCCTCCTCCAACCCCTTGAAGTAAATCTCTAGCAACTCGATCTTTGAAATCTCATGGTGAGGGCAATCCAATAAAAGGTCCTTGAACCTCTCCCATGACTTGAACAAATTTTCTTTATCCTTCATGACAAAAGCATTGATCTTGCCCCTTAATTCAACGGTTTTTGATGGGGAACGAACTTAGTAAGAAACTTCGTAGTCAACTCTTCCCACGTGTTAACTCTTCCAGCTGGAAGGGATTGATACCAAGCTAGCGCCTTGTCTTTCAAAGAGAAGTAGAAAGGCCTTATCTTATAGTGGTTGTTCTCCACTCTTGATGGTCTCAACGTCTCCATAAGAATCTCATAGTTTTGAATGTGTTGATGCAGAGATTCTCTTTCCACGCCTCCAAATTGACATTGTCGAATCATAGTTAGAACTTGAGGTCTAAGCTCATAATCATGCTCAGTTGAATCTCCTAGATTAACTCCTGGATGCCACACTTGCTGATTTGGATCCATCTTTTGACATAGGGTTTGCGGAGCTCTAACAAAAAGGTTACCTCGGTCAACCATATCCGGAAACCGAGGTGGTGGGTGTATCTCGGCCGGTGCAACTAGGGCTGGATCCTGCCTCGGTCGAGCAACTAGGTCCGGTCGAGGTAAGATCTGGGCTCGTAGTGCGGCCATATCAGCTTGAATCTCTTCTATTCTTGCATGAGTCTCTTCTTTCTCTCACTGTAATTTTTCTTTACTGAGCCGAAGCTGTTCCAATGCATCCTTCAATTCGGCTTCAAGATCTCGATTATCTTGATCAGTCATCTTAGCTTCTTTAAATCTCCTTTTGTATGTCTTTTCTGGTTCAGGATCGTAAGGAACGATTTCCTTTCCAGCACGAGTTCTTTGCATAGACCTAAAGAAAGATCTTGCGAAATAATTCAAGTAAAGTAATCAATAGCAACAAGGCCAGCAACCCTAAAAGACAACCAAAACCGAACTTGGTCTTGACCAAATCCCCGGCAACAGCGCCAAAAACTTGTTCGCTCTCAGACGTGTGTGTATGGTGAATGATATAGCTTTAAATTTATAACCTAAAATATAAGCCTGAAACAATATGTGAAACCGCAGTGTACGGATCAATTGTAATAACAGCAAATACTCCAGGGTCGAACACGGAACTATGGTGAAACAAAGCACGGCAATTCAGGTTGTCAATAAAAAACAAGCAACAAAGAAAAGGTATCAAAGATGATGTAATAATCAGATAAAGAGAATGCAAATTCTAGAGGTCAAAGCATCCAGTTGTGGTTCCGACTCAAGATCTCAAATGATAACGTGGACAAAGCTGAGGTTTGCAAAGGGAAGGTGTTTCTAAGGTGGGAATTGATCACCGGGTAAGTCTCACTACTCACTATCCCAAACCAAAGATCCTCTCACCGGGTAAGTCTCAAGGAACTAAGGAAAGGAACTATAATCTCAAACCAACACACCACCTAAGGGGATAGAACTAACCTTTACCGGGTAAGTCTCACGCTAACTCTCAAAGGTAGGATGACGGCACACTCAAACCCTAATAAAGGATAAACCTTCATTACCTAACACTCATGATCTTGGGTATACAAGCAAAGGAATCACCGGGTAAGTTTAATCCTAGGCTTGTGTATTGACTATGAAAGGTGCAACAAGGATATGATTTGGCAAACTGAAACCTCAACTAAGGTATGGATCAGAAAAGGAATTGCCTCGCTCAGTTCATGTTCCATCTTGGTCGAGATGTTCTATGAACGGACCGAGGTGAGGTTCGGTTAAGGTATGGCTCGAGCTTTCAGGATCCACTGGGGTAAAGGCTCATTCTTTCATCGTCTTTCCCACAACTTTCAGCCAATCACCCTAGAATCGCACAAAGAACTTAGTGAATAATCATCATGATAACAATAATCAAATATATAAGAAGGGAATCAATATCCAAACAAGAAAACCTTAAAATATAGGTCTCAACAATCACTCAATCAAACAATCAAACAAACAGCAAATTGTGTTCCTCAATCACAAACCAAAAGACAACAATCAAACAATCTAAGAAAACCTTACAACTTCCTTCAAAAGCCATCAACTTTATCTTAAAGCCAACTTCCTTCCTTCCTTGGAATATCTTCAATCTTCCAAACTAATCAGCTAAATAGCCATGCTTCCATCCAGAAAATCCATCCCAATATATAGGAAAATCACTTGCCAAAAATAAAATATCTTCATCCATGAATAAAAGATCTTATGGGTTGTGGGCCGTCCGTCTCGATCCATCCCAGCGGAGTTACCTCGGTCGAGATGGTAGTGTAGCCATCCGAGGTGATCCTCAGCTACGTGCAAATCTCTCTAATCTGGTCCAAAATCAAACTTCTGTCCAACTTCCTTGGTTCCTAAGCCTTTCTTGTAGCTCCTCAATGTTCCATAATGTAGCTCCAATGACTCCTTAGATCCCTTAGCTCCATGTCGCTCCAAAGCGTGTTATTTTCCCTACAATTACAACAAAACTAGGTGTAGACCTCGATTCCTGCAAACGTAAACAAAACAACATAATGATCAAGAATATACATCCATGCATGTACCTTTATGAAGATAAAACGTCCAAACCAATCCCAAAATATAGACTATAATACATGCTATCAGTAATACATGAAGCAATCACATAATTTTACGATATTAAAAATTCGTGTTTCACCCAAATTATATTAGTCATACTATGATTTGTGTGTAAAAGAAGTATTACCACATGCATAACATGGATATGCACAATAGTATATCTGAATGTTCGTGATCTTGAGTGTGTCGAGTTTGATGTGTTAGAAACTGAATTTCATTGTAAATTTGATTATTTTCAATTTGACCTTGGAATTTCAAGTGTTCTATGCTCGTAAACGGGTGTGAATGTTCGTGATCTTGAGTGTGTCGAGTTTGATGTGTTGGAAACCCTGAATTGCTTTGTAAATTAGACTATTTTCAATCTAACCTTGGAATTTCAAGTGTGCTATGCTTGTAAATGGGTGTGATGTTCGTGATCTTGAGTGTGTCGAGTTTGATGTGTTGAAACCCCTGAATTGCTTTGTAAATTTGATTATTTTCAATTTAACCCTGGAATTTCAAGTGTTATATGCTTGTAAATAGGTTCATGTGTGCACGCGTGTAGATTACCCAAAGTCTATTATAAATATCAATGTTGAAGTAATTTTGTAATGTTTCAGCCGAGACTAATTTAAAACTCATGTGTTAATTAATTGTTAGTTCCACAAAATATGTTCTTATTATTTTTCATGGCTATTAACTGTAAGCTTCTAGAACAATTTCTAAACAAAGACGGTTCGTTAATATTACTATTGTTAATGAACCAAACCGAATTTTGTTTAAAATCACTAACCAAGTTAAATAAATCCAAAACCGTGTTTTGGATATGAACTTAACTTGAAACGACGGTCTTCTTCAGTCTTCATTAGGGTTTCGGGGAAGTAGGCGGCGGCGGCGACGAAAAGGCAAGTGACATGTCCTTCTTGGGGAAGCTCGACAGACGTGAGCAGCAAGCTAGTGGTTCTAACGAGCTTCCTCCGATAACAATGTTACTGGTGGCGGCTTCGGTTAAGCGAATATGACAGGCGTGGAGTTATCGGTTGCGAAATGGAGGTGGTGGCTTCCTCTGATGATAGTGGCTTCATGTTAGGCGTAGAGAAAAGGGATGACTTCCTCCGGCGAATGTGGCAAGCATAGAGAAAGGGAAACAGTGAAACACTAGAGATTAGAGAGGTATTTCCCCGCCGTTAGTTTGACGCGACATGAGGCTCAACTGAAGAAGCAAACCAAGAAATGGAGATCAACCTACTTGTTATGTTCATAATCATCATACTCGCCGTCCTTTTCTTCATCTTTGGCCATCTCGTTAGGCTGCTCGCAAAAATCCAAAGTCATCCTCCCTGGAGATTGGTTCCTCCGATGATATCTAGAGACAACTTCAAAAACTCTTCAATTTGCACGATGTTGGTCTAGATCAAGCCTTCATTGACTCCCTTTCGTTGTTCTTGTATGAGCAGATGGTGGGGCCTAAAGATTCGTTAGATTGCACATTTTGTCTTAGTGAGTTGTAAGATAAGGATAAGCTTAGTTTGCTCCCAAGTTGTTGCCATGCTTTTCATATGAGTTGTATTGATACTTGATTGGTGTCTAGTAATTTAAATGCAAGGAATTATGTGTTTGAGAAGACTAATTTGATAGTGACATTGTGTCCTAATCGTGATGAGAGTTTTGATTTGGAAGAGAAGAAATTGAAGAAAGAAGGATGACGATATAGATGGTGGCTCATACAAGTGGGTTCATATAAGTTCAATAACAAAACGTATTTAGGTTCATAAAACTATTTTTTATACAAAAAAAAAACCGATTCGGTTTTCTTATTCTATTTTTATAAACTGTACTATTTAGAGAAAAAATACTAAAATAATGAAAAGTGGGCTCATTGACGATAAAACATACGGAATTGGTAGGGGTTTTAAACACTAACGGAATGTATATAATGGGGGTTTTTATGTAATTAGGTATTTAGCGGGTGATTAAGTGCAATTGATCCCATTTAACGGGTGATTTTCGTAAATCATGATACAAAGTCACATCACACTAAAAACAAAAGTTACAACCCAAATTTACCGTAAATCATAAATACCGCTCCATGATAGCATATGGCGTAAACATAAGTTAACCACATTGACAACCAACTTAGAATTTGTTTTTCCACATTAACTTCCAATGTGAAAATGATATAGCCATACTAACTCCCAGCATGGAAATATTATTTCATAATGACTTTTAAGTAAAAATATTGTTTTCACATTGGCTCCTAATTTGAGTTAGACTCAACGTGTTCGATATTTATATATATTAAATTTTCTCGATTGTGCATTTTAATTGTCTATCACCCAAATTTGTTTTAAAATAACACCAGTTCATACATTCCTAACACGATTGAAGCTTTCACTCATAATAATAACTCAAAATTAATTCAACTAAGCCATATTTATCGATCTTTATTTTGCAAATTGGCTTGATTTTGATTGTTTTTTTTTTTAAAATGTAGATGCCATTTAAGCTAGACTTGAGTCCTAAACCTAAACCGGGAAAAAACAAACCGTCCGGTTTGCTAGACGGTTTGTAAGAAAATAAAAATAAAATAATTTTTTTGGCAAACCGGAACCGCCTGTTTAAGGATCAAACCGACAGTTTGGTCCCTTTAAAAATTAAAAAAAATAAAAAATTAACCAAACCGGCGGTTAAATGAATATGATGGTTGAAGAAGAAAGATACACAAGCTTACAAAGGAAAACATCTTTACATCCTCAAGCAACATAATAATCTTCATTCGTTGTTTTTCTTTCTCTCATTCACGCAATAGCTTTATTCGCTTAGAGAGAGAAAACACTAGAGCTCCATTGGAAGATTTAAATAGTGTTATACTAGTGTGTGTTACTCTGCGAAGTAACTAGGCTATTATGGTTAGGTTAAGAGTTGGAGCTAGATTGTAGCATTGGCTACAATGAGAGAAGAAGGGGATTTCTTCTAGTTTGTATCTAGGACTCTTTGAAGCTGATAATAGATAGTTAGATCCTACGGATATACCCTGGGACGGAGAGTAGGCTATTTAGAGTCGAACTTCGTAAACATATCCTCGTGTCAATCTTTTCAATTCCGCACTATATATACTTTACTGTGACTAACTTTGTTTTGTAGGAACAAGAAGTCAAGGCCCTTGAAATAGAGTTTCAAAGCCCTTGAAATCAAAGTTTCACTAGAAGCACAGATTGACATCAAGGCCCTTGAAAGTAGTTTCAAGGCCTTGAGATTTGGTTTGTGAAAAGTTCTCATACTCTATTCAACCCCCCTTCTAGAGTATTATTTATCTTATTTATAACATCTACCGGTTCTTCACCTTGCACCGATGGGGACTAGGTCGTGGACGTCCGGGATGACACACTCTTCACCTCCATGTTCGGCTTCCCGCCGTTGGAGGTGAAGACCGTCATGAAAGTGGGTGGGTTGCAGACAACACATCTCCTCTCTACGTTGAGGACTATGACAGAGTCCGCAGAGGTGAGGCAGGAGGACATCGCCACCGGATTCTTGAGTCTTCTTATTGGCTCCACCTTGTTCATAGAAAAGACCATGAACAGGGTGAAGTCTCATATGTTGAGCGTTTGTTGCGACCCCAGCATGATGGCGTCCCGTTCTTGGGGGACATCGACGTTGGCATATCTCTACCGACAGTTTGGCGAGTCCTCCAGGAAGGACGTCCATACCTTAGCTGGTTGTTCACTGCTTTTGGAGGTACGTAGTCACACATACTTTCTTTGTTTTCAAACTTTTAATGAATGTTTTGATAAGAAATCGTTATTATGTTGTGTAGTCGTAGGTTCACGCTTATTTCCCCCACTTCAGACGTAGAGGGCATCATGACCCTCTCAGATAGAGAAATGCGCGGCATGCATTGAGGTCGGATAGGGCTCCTACAGGGAAGCAGGAGATATCGGCCTATTTGGGATTTTGGGCTCAATTGGCAACGTGTAGGATGGATGAGGTACTAATAACACATGTTTAAACTTTTAATTACATTTGTTTAATGATAAATCTTTATTTGCTTGAAATGACTATCTAATTTTGTTGTAGGTGATGTGGATGTCGTGTGGTTCTCTAGATGGCTTAAGATATGACAGATGCGCGTATCCCGCTACTTGATGGTGATACACTTCTATTGGTGGGAGGAGTCATATCACCCCCAATTCACCTACGCTAGTTTGGGCGTGTCCAGGTTGTCCCTCCACAACTTCATATTGTTCCTCCAAGATGGATCATCCGCCCCTTCGTGATGAAGAGGCCGGCGAGGATAAAGAAGTATGAGTTATTGTTTGCTCTAGAGGTGTGGCATAGATGGGCGACGCGAGACCAACATCTGTACGACCTACAGAGTCACCTAATAATCTTCGACCCATGGTAGATGGATGAGTACTTTCTGGACGGGTTCTTATCGCATACTCATCCACACCTACACCCAACTCCATATGGTGCACCTCCACCGTCTCCAGTTGCACCCGCTCCTGTCGACGTTGTCGTACTTCTAGAGCGGGTATGACCTTCACTATTGCAATACATTTGTTAGTTTTAAGTTATTATTTAAGAATTATTTGAGTAATTAAAGCGTTTTTGTTCTACAACACGTACAAATAGGATTAGGTATCACACGAGAGGCTTTGTCTCATGGTTCTTCATTCGAGGTCGATGTTCTACACCGTCTAGTTGATGTCTTAGGAGGTGACAAGGCACCAAAGGCGTCACCTCCTGTTAGGGTATCTCATCAACATGACTAGATAGTTATTTATGTTCTATGGTTATGTATGTACATGTTTTATGATTATGTATGAACAAATTTTATGATTATGTATGAGCATTATGCTTCTTATACTTTCAAATCCTTATTTCATAACCACAATCCTCATTTCATTAAAAAAAACAATTATACTTTCATAACCACAATCCTCATTTCATTAAAAAGCAAATAATTAAATTTTCAAACATGATAGACATCAAATTAATGGCGAGTCTTCTCTCTCAAGCAACCTTTTGTATCTCGCTATTCTTCGGTAAAATAAGTGGGTGAATCCATCAATTGAAGCATCGTGACCACGCATCCAGTCATAATAAATCGGGGACAAAGGAGCGTTTTGATGCAACCAAACCTATTTCATAATAACATGGAGTTAACCAAACAACTTTTGCGTTTTAAAACATATTAATAATCACGTTGAGTTACCGGAACATAGTCATGATCATTGAGTACGACGATTGATTGAACTTCCGTTGGAGGTTGTTGTTCTTATTCAGAATCCGCAATCAAGGGCAAGCAAGTGTATGAGTCAAATCTAGAGAGAACCACAAGCGCCACTCGATGTAAAGTGGCGTATGCGAGAGCAGTGGTAAGAATTGTTAGCATGAAATATGACGATATTTTAGGCACTTGTTTTAGTTGTTTTTCCCTCTTTATAGTGTTCTTAGATATGTGTTTGAAGTAATTGTGAGCTAGTTCACCCACTTTGTCGATATAGAGATCTACACTAGCTTCTTTGTGTTTTTAGGTGAATAAGGCTTGGATTGGAGCAAATGAGGAAGGAAAGGAATGTTTGATCACATTTTATGGCAAGGAGATGCATTAGGAAGTCTAAGGAAGGAGCATAGATGGAAGATTGCACGAAACAAAGGCAAAGAAAGAGAAAAGCAACTACACGCCCTGAATTACGGTCGTGGAAGAGGATTTGAAGAATCACGCTCTAAACCACGGCCGTGGACTTGGCATCATGAACGTGGACTTGAGTTTGGAGCACTCCAGATAGTTACACGGTCTAAAGTACGGTCGTGGAAATCCTATGGCACCGTAATTTGAAATCCACGCCCTAAACCACGGTCGTGGAAAGTTGTACTTGACCGTGATTTTAGTGATTCTGTGACGTGTCATATTTTGCCACGTCAGCCACGTCATTGGGTTTTCTCGTAACCCTACCTCGCCTTACAAAAAGGCTAGAGAAGAGAGTTTCTGGGGGGCTTGCTTACACTCGCTTACCTTTGCGTACGTTTAGCCGTCATTGGGTATTTGCTCGAGGATTGAAGATTTGGAAGGACGTACTTTTCGGAAGATTGTGTACTTTGGATATTCTAGGATTTTCATTCGAGAACGGATTGTCATCCCGTTATTTGTGACTTCTCTAGATCTTTGTGAGGATTTATGTTCCTATTCTCCTAGATTCATAAACATATTACCTTTTTGTTTAGATTTCGAGATTGACTTTGAGTTTTATTTAAGTTTTCGAGGGTTTTCATCTTTTATTCTTCTTAAATTGAATATTGATATCATGACAATGATTGTTGGCTAAAACCCTTTAGCAATTCTAAGGTGAAGGGTTGATAGTTGTGGCTTAGATGATGATAGATCGATCGTAATTTGATTAGACCCTGAAAGTTAGAGAAATATCGTCGACACCCTAAATCACGGTTTGTTCTTGAGTTCTACAGCCGTGGTTCTCAAGATCTAGCCGTGATTTACCCCAGTTTACGAACTTTGCTTTTGCTTTAATCCAAAGTTAAAGATTTACTTTAACCTAGCATTGACTTGTCTTTCCTAGGTAGTAGTGAGACTCAACATCCTCTATTTCGGTTTCGAGTATCACAACCTTAACTGTTTGATTTTATCTTGATCCTTTGGGTTTGGGCTTGGGTATTTAAGATCAATTCTTACCTTTAGATCCTTTTTATATTGCAGCCTCAACAACCTTTATAGAGAGAGTCTTTGGGTTAGACATATAAGGTTTTGGAACTTCACCGTACATTACCTTACCTTAGTATACATTCGCAATTCTCAACTTTGTCCTTATATATATAGTATATCTTGAATCGATTGCCACAATTTGATACCTGGATCTTTAGGGTTGTTGTTTTCCCAATGTTTGCAAAGCTTCTACATTTCTACTTGCTCGATTACTTGAAACTGATTTTGTTTCACCAATTCACTGAGATCGATACTCTGGAATACTTTCTAATCTACGCCGATCCGTACACTGCGGGTTCGCTTGCTCTTATTCTAGTTTTATAAATTTAAAGCTTATTTGCACGCACGTTTTAGGGCGAACAGGAACCTCCATCCAGAACTCCGATGCGCAAGGTGCAGGGTTAAGGTAGTTGACGTTTTTAATCAGTTCTTCAATCTCATCATCGACATGTATTCCGGAGTATACATGCATGTATCTACTCAACTCCCAAGCGAGCTTTCTCCGGACACGAATGTATTCATGTTGCTCGTAACCCAATAGCGCACCAAGTGGTCAATATCCTCAATGTCCATCGCCCGGAACATCTATCACACGATTGATGTAAGATACCATAAAAAAAGAGATGTTCCGATAACCCCAATTGAATCCTCGGACCACTAGTTCAGATGACTGAGCTAGAATACTTGTCTGAGACTCCGGTGCAACGTATGGGATGGTACTAGCCTCGCCTGTGGTGATCGTGGTGTCAGCTCGTCCTCGACCACGTCCTTGACCTCGACCTCTTCCTTTAGAACTTTGTGACGAATCCTCATCTATGATTCCTTATCAACTCAAGCATGCTCAAATCTAGATGGTACACGACTTTGCTTATTCTGGGCTCCCGAGCAACTGATTCCGTCGGGTTCAACATGGTTGTCACATAAGCCCCAAACTTGTCCATAATTTCCTGGCTCAACTTACCCTTCCGGTGCATGGTCATAAAGGATGTCAGAGTAATATCTCCCATCGATAGAGGGATAGACTCGGGTTTTTCCACTTCGTCGGTGACTTTGTGCCACACTACCTGCCTCTAGAAAGGATGTAATGTAGTAAAAAAAATATGTCTGTTCTCCCGGAGGGCCGTTGTAAACTCATGCATGCAAGGGATCCCGTACGATTGCCTCCAATACCAGTCGTCACATGTAGATACATATGCCCCTTGGCGCGTCAATTTGCAATTATCGATCAAGTACTTCATGTAGTTGTTGGACACCTTTCAGATAAGGAATGTAAACATTGGGTCTTCTTGAATGCTTATAGTAGTATGAGTACGCGACTTTTCTATGCTACCTTAAATCTCGTCAATCTGGTCTCCGATCATTCTATGGATGCTCTTGATGAGAGTATCAAATCCACAATGAGTTGACTTAATAGTTCTCTTTAACATCGAATGAGCACCCTCGGCCATAAGATTAGAACATCATTTAAGCTTATATAATAGATCATTAATAGTAAGCATCACAATAAAAGATGTAATGGCTAATTGTCTAACCTTCCCGACGTCCTTGACCCGAGATGGAGGTAGTGATCGGTCCAACAACGGACAATAACTTCCTTGTATTTTTCCAACAACGTCTTCTCGAGGTACTCCATCAGATGATATTTGTCTCTCCAACTATCCCACGTATGCACGAGCCTCACCTCATAAGCCGCAATAGTAGTCGAGTCAAACAACTCATGACAGTCCCTCATGAATTTTGCTTAGATGGATGGCGAATGTCACTTCCACCAACTATTCGATTCGATGTTTATGAACACGTATCACTTACATAAAATATACTTGACATCTGCGAAGGCTCTAAGTATTGCTTTTATGAGGCCTAATTCACGGTCCGTCACTATCACTTCCGGCTTCTTTCCATTAAATAGTATGACAATGCATTCCAAAACCCACTCGTAATGAGTCGCTGTCTCCCGTTTCATGAACACAAACGCAACGGAAATAATTTGTTGTGTGCTAGTTAATCCGACGATCTCCAATAACGGCGTGTCGTACCTTCAAAATATATTGTATGGAACTTTATAATTGTAAACGGACTATAATATAAAAGATAATGAATTAAATAATAATTTGTTCGTCTTGTATGTGGCATCCATGATGACGACGTATGGAAACATGGCAACCCAACACTTCGATTCAGGTTGCGCTAGGAGTAAGTCGCTCATTCCTCTCCTCCTTCGATGGTTTCCATACTAATATTCCACAAGTAATCCTTCTCTTTTAAGAATTTCAACGTTTTTTGGATTACCGTTTGATCTCTCATCGCTTCCAACCTAAATTTATTCCGAGCGCTGGAAACTTGTTTCCTGAAAGTGACCATCTTATCGGGGTCTTAAAAATCACTCTTTAGCAAGCGAACAATCTCCCTATGAGGCATTCCCGCCTCGGTGTAGATGGCGACCCGTTTCATTTGTGCATTCGTCAATCGTCCAACAAACGCATGACCTACCAACTTTTGCGGGAGAAGATGGTTGTGAGTTCCTAGGACCTGTCTCACACCCAAACACCCATTTGCACTTCTTCAATGTGTAAGCAAAACTTATAATCAAACTTCTTTGTCTTGCATAGTTTCCTCAAACCCTTCGCCTCACTCTTGCAGATTCCGTAGTTCTCACACACAAATATCACCTTCCGAAAACGATGATCTTCCGACTTGTAGGACTTTAACTTGATAAGAACAATATTTTTACTTCTGGCTATCTCAAGAACCCACGCAGTTAACGAGTCCAAATCCGTCCATATACGATAGTCCATAAAAAACTGCTATAGTCATAATCATCAGGAATAACGGAAGCCTACAATAATTATTCGGAAAAATTCATTTAATACGACTATATCATTTGTTCTAACATTGTTCAAATTACTTCACTTAACACTAAACTATCATAACTAACTTATAATAAGTAAGCATAACATAACACTAAACTACGCTAAAACAAACGAATTGGGAAAACTAACCTCAACAACACTAAATGGATCGTAGTTGCTAAGCATCACGGGACTAAACAAACGCTCGTCACCCTCCACATCGTCTTCACCACCACCGAGATCAACACCGTCATCTCCATCGTTGGCGCGAAACTCCTCTTCTCCATCGCTGGAATGATACTCCGCTTCTCCATCGTCGGAATTCATCTTCGAATGAGATTTTCTTACGAATCAACGAATTACGGTGAGTTTTTATAGATTGAGTATGTCGAAGATCGGTCGAATGCATAGTATATATACTAGTTTTTGGGTTACGTAACTGTTGGACAATGACTACTTGTCAACACTATGCGTACGAAACGCATAGCTGTAAATGACCAACGGCTACTTTGGGCAAGGATAAGGCTATGCATGGCTCAGGCGTAGCACCATTACACTACCCGTACAGAACGCGTAGCCGTATCTTCCATTCCTTCGATTTTGTTATGTGGACTACTACGCTTACGTGATGCGTAGTCGTAGTTTAATTTCCTTTGTTTTTTGCGATTGAAACTAGCTTTCCTACTACGGCTCCGCTATGCGTATATGTGGTTGAGGTATATTTAGAATGTTTTATGTGGTACGAATAGTACGAACCTTATAACATACTTGTAACTTCATTTTCAGGAAGAAGAATAAAATAATTTATCCCATCAGCCTCGGATCCTAAGGACCAGACATCCAAAAATTGTTTGGGAAAAGTACGTTGTTGACTGATTTTGGTCATTCCCCATGAATTAATTACAAGTTCTATTAGAAGTTATTTGGTTCAACTAGTACCAAATTCATTTAGATGGAAGCATCCTTGTATATAACACGCCAAGATTAAAGAATATTAACTCATTAATTTCAATAAAGTTAGATTTAAAGAATTGGTTAATTTAGAATTATGTATTTCCTACCTTTGAGTCTATTTGAGTAAAAGACATCAATTTCATATACCAACCACTCTAAACCGGTGGATAACTTAGTGAGCGAAATGAAGCTGAAAAATAGAGTATAACAAGTCACTAGTGAGATCAAGAGTAGAATAAACCAGGGGAGGTGGCTTGACACCAAAAAGAACAAGATATGTAAAATCATACTCAAATTGCTTTTATCTAGATGAATATCAATAATGCAGAATTCCCTATCTCATTTATTCAAACTTCTAGCAAATGTTAAAATCATAAAGCCATATTATCCGGCTAGAACCCATTAGATTATATTTGAATACGAAAGAGCACAAACAACCAGCAAGAAGAAACGAAAACATACCCTCAATTTCGAACGAGAAATCAAACCGCATAGTGAATGATATTAAAAAAGAAACATGTGACTAAAACCTATACAAATCCTCAATTTTGAAGTAAATAGCAAATAAACTATCCATCTAATCGGATCAAAACCTTAAGAAAAAAAACCGGCCAAAAAGAGCATACTTATCAAGAGCATATGTGAGTTCAAAAGTGGCATCTTTAGTCTCATCAAGCGAAGGAGGACCAAAGACGAGCCTAGGTTAGTCCTCAACACCATAGCCAACGAGTTCTCATACATTAAGCTTCCAAGTGAGCGCCGAAGCACTCTGTGAAACAATAGTAAAATCTAACGGTGGAGGGAGATCGGTCATAAAGATATTCAAAAGAGGGAGAGCGAAGACGGAGATCAACATCTAAAAAAGAGGGGAACACATTTAGTTAATTTTGCTTAAATATTTGTCAAACACTTAAGACAGATTAGGGAAGCAACTCACCTCATCAAGGTCATGTACTCACCATGATAAACCTGAAATACAAACAACAAGAGAGAATCAGAGGAAGCAGAAAGAGAGCCTCAAAAAGAGACCTACAAAGGTAAAATCAATAGAGAACGGAGACGTTTGAACTTTAAGAGCGATGGAGATACCTTAAACTAGTTGAATGGAGAAAAGAGACTGGAATATGAGTCGCTGCAAAATCATACAAAACATAAAGAAAGACAGATATGATGCGGAGAATGGAATTACCTCAATCGAGTCTTGGAAACTCTCAATAACAATGACCCTTCCCTCAACTACTTTCTGAAGAGTCCCCCACCATAGTGAGACAAGGAACCAGAAAACTCACGGGCGCGCGACGACGTTGCAATACCGAATTTATCGACGACGGGGAGGTCTCGGGGCGGCGGCAAATTATATTTGAGAGAGAAAAAGGTTAGGGTTACGAAACCCCCAGATAAGATCTCATCACAATAAAAATCCAAAGGAGGAAAATTGTGTTACGACAGTGGCGAAATTCAAACGTTGGTGACAGTCACAACGGTGGAAAGTAAATGCACAATCGAAACGTTGAGAAAGAGGCGGAATATCGAACGAGAAACAACATCACATTGAAGCACAAAAAGACCCATGCGAATGACGGTCCATTTAACCAAAAAAAGCACAATCTTATCTTATATATATTAAAACGCAAACACTTATTGCCATGTGTCCTACTGAGAATTAACGTTAGCCAAACCTTTTTTTAAATCAGCAATATCCCTTGCAATTGAAAATAAATATTTTAATAAAATTATTTAAATTATTTAATAAAAAAACTGAAGGATTGGAACCGGAAGATTTATATTTATATTGTAAAAAAAATCTATGTCCAATGATTTTTTTTTTACACATAAAGGCTTATACAAAAACTTTTTCCTTAATACTAGAATTAGTTTACTAATGTGTATGTTTATGTGTGTCCCCACAAAATAGATTGACTAATCTCCTTAAATCACATTATATATTTTGGTGACATGTTTGAAAAATAGAATTAATTAATAATTAAATATATAAGTGAAAATATTTTTGTAGAATTTCAAAATATTTTTAAATTTGTTAAATAATTATAACGGAATATTTTTTTAAAAGGAAATAAATGGTATGATACTAACAATATTTATGTAAATAAGAAAATTTTATATAATATATTAGATTTTTTTAAAAAAAAATCTACACAGCTTTGTTTCTTTAATAATTAGTTAGCATAATTTTGTTAAACAAAAGGTTTGTGACCTATTGTGTAAAATCGGAAATATCTCTTCAGTTATTTAAAATAACGGTTTTTTGATTTAAATTGATGAAAATATGTTGCGAACATATTGACACCCACATAATATTTTTGTTCCATTATAATTGTGTAACGTTTTCAAGATTCAAAAGCGCAACTAGATCTATATCTTGCTTTGAAAAATCTTAGATAAGGTAGTTTGATAGGCATTGTTGAACGTCTCTTCATGTATGTACTAATGGCGCGCTTTATTTTTATTTTTTTATCCAATCATTTTAAGAGTTTAACTTATTATTTTATTGCACGCAGGTTACACTAACTTAGTCAAGTGATCATTTACAAAAAGATTTTATTTTATTAATATTTTAGTTTAGAGATAATATTTTTAAAAAATAATTTAACCATAATAAATATTTGTATCAAGTACTATTAAGTAGGGTTAGATTAAGCTAATTAATTGATTTGTTAGTTTTTGTACTATTTTTTTCATAACTTTAACAAAAACTAATTGGTTAGATTTAACCATAATAAATGTTTAGTTTTTGTGGCCAATGAACATTCAAGATTCCATCAATGAAAAAGAAAAACAAATCCGTAAGTTATATATATATAATTCAACTTTGTATTATTTTTTATAATTTATTTTCCGTTCATCCCAATAATCTTTTTTTCAAAATTAGCAAACTCAAAAGTCAAAACTCCCATATATTCAATTCAATATTCATTTACAAAAAAATAGTCATATTATTTTGAAATATCGTTTATTATAATTTTATATTAAACTACGAAATTTAGCCCATGCGAGATATTGTTTGTTGTACAAACCTTCTTAATCAATTGTTTTAATTTAAAAATATCTTTTAATTCGCTCAATTATTTGGCAACTCTGAAAATTTTCACATTTCTTAAACAAAATTATACCTCCACTTTATTTTTTTATCTATAAATATATCTAAAGTTTTGTCCAAACTTTCATCAAAACTGATAAATACTTACTTATCAATTCATCTATATAATTTAAAAAATAATATATATATATATAATATTAACACGATAATAAATATAACCCTTATTTTTCAAAATTCGCACAAGGTGCGAGTGTTATACTAGTATCCATTAAAGCAGAGACCTTATTTGCCACGTGTTAACGCCACAATTTACGCAACTCCCCAATTTTTTTAACAAAATTATTTTTTTAGTTATTTTCGATAGAAAATAAAAAAACAAATCTCAAAATTTATAATTAATTTTTAAAATCTTACTATTTTTAGAAATTTGGTAAATCTTCTAATCAAATTCTAAACATATTTATTTTTGTTCAAAGCTAATATATAATTATTAAAAAAAATTATATTATAAATCACAATTTAAGGTAAAGAAACGTGATCTAATTATGTTAAATATTACTAGTGCATATCCCGTGCACTGCACGGTATTTGTTAAAAATATTTTTTTTATATGATGATGATTAACATCTAATTTACTTTTATTTAATAAAATTTGGTAGAAAGGAGATTTGGTGGTTTTCGGCGCATCTGGACACATCTTTTAATAAAAAAACTGAGTTGTTGTAATAAATTAGGGATAACCCGACCGTAAAATAGCTAAAAAAACATAAGTAGTGTACACAATCAAAATTAATTTTAATAAACCAATTACAAAATACGAATTTAAATAACAAATAAAATTTGAATCAGGTTTACCTATTGTACATGAAGAGAAAGGCTCACGTTGTCGAGGCTAAGCGAGCAGTAGGGCAATGATTGTAACACCCCAGTCTAATATTTTACTAGGTCTGCTACAACGCCAGCGGTTTCTTTATTACTACGGAAATCCGCTTCAGGCTAGTTAACAAGACTTCAATAAATTATATAATACCATATTTATTATGCATCAACTTAGAGTTATTTACATATATTAAAACATAGATTTAAGTGTAGATATATATAAACTTCCAAGGGAGGTGAAAGGTGATCAGGTGTAACTCCGGTGTGCTTCCCATACTTCATCTCCTACTCACCTTAACCTGTCAGTAAAAAAAAATAAAAACATGGGTCAGTTTATCGAATAAACTGGCAAGCTGGATTAACCTAGCTTTTAAAATAACTTAAAATTCTATAATAAACACTATTCACAGTTTCAACCTTACTAGACAATCAATCCTTAATTAATTTAAAAGAAGAGCACTTAATTGCATTAGCGTTACGCTAGCAATTTCACCGTGGATACCAGGTCTGATTTTAGTCATTAATCAGCCGAAAGGCAAGCCTTGGAGAACCCCTTGGTAAATCCATGACTCCTAAATTCGCCTACCGGTAGCGAGCTCGGAATTAGACGACCTAATTCCCAGGGTCCACTAAGCCCCAACGGACATTTCTAATAATACTGCCGAGCCGTCATTATTATTTACCCATAATGTCCGCATCCTTTAACGACACGCGTATACTATCACTTTACCGTCCCAGTAACTACTGAACCAATAAAATATACGTCCGTCTAGTACAAAAATATACGTATATAACTTCACATATCTCGCTTAATATACCTATAATTATTACTTCTCTAATACATATATAAATATATAAGCATTACCGATTACGATAGTTATTTAAAATAACTATAACCCACTTGCCTATTCAAATCGGATCGAACTATAGCAATTTGCCTTCCTTGCTTAAACTCGTAACCTTGCGTTAATATATGTTTCCTTTGCTTATTTTGTTGTGCCTTCAATTCCAAGTCCCACTATGAGCTTTTATAGTCCAATTTTCTACTGCATGGTGAATGTTAAAACCTATCTACAAGATACGTGGCTTTTTCTCCTTAAGTATCCTTACAAAGCTACACCTAGACTATCCACTCACCTTCACTTTGTCTTTATTACCTTTTTTTTACCTTATTACCCCATAATTGTGAAAAGATCCCTTATATAAATTAGCTTAATATAATTTACCCTTCATTTGACCTTATATATATATATATATATATATATGAATTAATTACAATTATAAATAACCTTTATAGTTATTGTTTTACAAGTTTTAATTATCCTAACTTATCTTATACTTTTTATTTTATAATTTAGGTAAGTTAATTATGTATATGACACTATAATAGTATACTTCATGTAACCACTCGTAATGTACAATACTATATATAGTTGTACCGACTAACTAATATTTACCTGGTATAAGTCTATATAATTTAGACTCATAACGGAGCTTAAAAAGAAAATTTTAATTAATATTGTACCTTATTTAGCGGGGTATTATAGTCTCCCCTTCTAAGAAATATACTTCGTCCCCGAAGTATCATATTTCAAAGAGGTGAGGATATCGACTTTTCATATCACTTTCGGTTTCCCACGTTATCACATCGATTCCTTCTTTTGACCAAAGAACTTTTACTAAGGGAATGATCTTATTCCGCAAATACTTCTCTCGATGCTCTAAAATTTGGATGGGTTTCTCCGAATTTGTGACGTCTTCTTGTATTTCAATGTCAGCATAGTTGATTATATGGGACGGATCAGGGATGTATTTTCGAAGTAGTGATACATGGAAAACATTGTGTACTTGGTAGGTAGGTGGTAAGGCCAAACGGTATGCTATTGGGCCTATTTTATCTAGGATCTCAAAGGGTCCTATATACCTTGGTTTAAGTTTTCCCCGTTGTCCAAACCTGAATACTCCCTTCCAAGGTGAAACCTTCACAAAGACTTTGTCTCCTACTTCGAAATTTATTTCTCGGCGCTTGAGGTCTGCATACGACTTCTGTCGACTTTGTGCTGTAAGTAGTCGTTTTCTGATCATAGCCACTTGTTGGGTTGTTTCTGTCAGTAGTTCTGGTCCTATTAAAATCGTGTCAGCTCGATCGTTCCAACATATTGGGGACTTACATCGTCTTCCATACAATGCTTCAAATGGAGCCATCTTTATCGAATTGTGCCAACTATTGTTATAAGTAAATTCTATGAGAGGTAAACATTGAAGCCATCCTTGAGGTCTATCCAGTACACAAGCCCTTAATAGATCTTCTAGGGTTTGGATGGTTCTTTCTGACTGTCCATCTGTTTGGGGATGATATGCTGTACTGAATTGCAGATTCGTTCCTAATCCTTTATGGAGGCTTTTCCAAAATGTGGACATGAAACGACCATCACGGTCCGAAATTATTGATCGTGGAATCCCATGGAGACGAACTACTTCTCGTAAGTACACATCTGCCAGCTCCGTTGGTCCCCAAGCTGATCGGATAGCCAAGAAATGAGCTGTCTTTGTTAATCGATCGATTATCACCCATACAGAATCCTTTCCTCCAGTGGTTTTTGGTAAGCCCATCACAAAGTCCATGGCAATATCTTCCCATTTCCATTCTGGTACTGGTAGAGGTTGAAGTTCCCCTCCGGGTTTCCTGTGCTCAATTTTAACTTGTTGACAGGTTAAGCACTTGGCCACATATTCGGCGATCTCATTTTTCATGTTCGCCCACCAAAAACTCCTTTTTAAGTCTTTGTACATTTTGCTCGAACCCGGGTGTATAGAGTACGCAGAGTTGTGTGCTTCTCGAAGAATTATTTCCTTCAGTTTCTCATCAGTTGGCACACATATCCGATCTTGGAACCATAAGGACCCATCATCTTGTATTATGAATCCAGGAGCTTTGCCAGAACTTACATCAGTGCATATCTTTATCAAATAAAGGTCATCCACTTGTTTCTGTTTGATCTCTTCTACCAAGGTTGCCATAATTTGAATCATACTCAATTGCCCTTGTTGTGGATATAAAACCTCTATCCTTGCTGAATCATTGTATTCAATTTCATTTGTGAGACATGACATGTATTCTTCTTGGATCCTTTTTCGACTTAAAGCATCAGCTACTACATTGGCTTTTCCAGGATGATATTTAATCTCAAGATCGTAGTCCTTTAAAAGATCCAACCACCTTCTTTGTCTCATGTTCAAATCTTTTTGAGTAAATACATACTTTAAGCTCTTATGATCAGTGAAAAGTTGACAGTGTACTCCATAAAGATAATGACGCCATATCTTAAGAGCAAAAACTACCGCAGCTAGTTCCAGGTCATGGGTTGGGTAGTTTTCCTCATATGATTTCAGTTGCCGGGATGCGTAAGCAATAACCTTATCATGTTGCATCAATACACATCCTAGGCCATGTTTTGAGGCGTCACTGTAAATTACGTATTCTTTTCCTCCTATGGGTAGGGTTAGGATCGGGGCACTAGTCAATCGTCTTTTTAGCTCTTGGAAACTAGTTTCACACTGTTGACTCCACTCGAACTTGTGGGACTTACGTAGAAGACAAGTAAGAGGTCTAGCTAATTTGGAAAATCCTTCCACGAACCGCCTGTAGTATCCAGCAAGTCCTAGAAAACTACGTATATCTTTGACAGTGTGTGGTTGTGGCCAATTTGCAACAGCCTCTACTTTTTGGGGATCCACCATGACTCCTTCTTCCGAAATCACATGCCAGAGAAAGGTGACTTTGGTCATCCAAAAATCACATTTAGAGAGCTTGGCATACAGTTGATGTTGTCTTAATAGGCTCAAAGTGGTCCGTAAATGCTGAGCATGGGCCTCATGGTTTGGCGAGTAAACCAATATATCATCGATGAAAACAATTATGAATTGGTCTAGATAGTCTTGGAAGCACCGATTCATAAAATCCATGAATACGGATGGAGCATTGGTTAATCCAAAAGGCAACACTATAAACTCATAGTTTCCATACCTACTTCTAAATGCTGTCTTCGGAATATCCTTTTCGCAAACTCGAAGTTGATGATATCCAGATCTAAGATCGATTTTAGTGAATACCTTTGCGCCTTGAAGCTGATCTAATAGATCATCAATCCGAGGGATTGGGTACTTGTTCTTGATTGTAACCCTGTTCAGTTCCCGATAATCAATACAAAGTCGTAATGATCCATCTTTCTTTTTAACAAACAACACAGGTGCTCCCCAGGGCGATACACTAGGGCGAATGTATCCTTTGTCCAATAGCTCTGTCAACTGCTTCTTCAATTCTTGCATTTCTTGTGGGGCCATTCGATATGGTGGTTTAGAAATTGGGGAGGTTCCTGGTTCTAGATCGATGGTGAACTCGACCTCCCGCTTAGGTGGCATTCCTGTAATTTCCTCTGGGAATATATCTGGAAATTCTTGTATTACAGGTATCCTTGTTATATCTACCCCTTTTGTTTCTTCCCCCACTAAATGACATAAATACCCAATACATCCTCGTCTGAGTAACTTTACTGCCGTTATTGCAGTTATTATCCTATCCTCTTCAGATGGATTCCTACCTTTGAACTTACACCTAAAGTTTCCATTCCCCTTGATGGTAACGGTATTAGACTCAAAGTCGATCTTGGCACCGTGGTAGGCTAGCCAATCGACTCCTAATATAATATCGTGGGGGCTTATCTGAATAACTATTAGGTTGGCAGAGAATTTTCGACCTTCAATCAAGATTGGAAAATCCACAAGTTCTGTGGTACCTATCAACTTATTTCCATTTGGTAAGATAACAACATATGGTTCACATGAGTTCTCACTTTTTACCCCAAGTTGGTTAGCACATTCCTTCGAAATAAAAGAGTGTGTTGCCCCAGAGTCAAAAAGAATTTTTACTGGCTTTGAATAGCTATGAAGGGTACCTTGGGTAATAGGTGTATTAGTCTCTCCTATTTGCCGCATTTCGTACAGACGGGGGCCTGTCTTGGAAGTCCCGGTTGCTTGCCTCTCCTTGTTTTGTATTGTCTGGTGTGACATTGATGGAGCAGCTGATCGAACTTGTTGAGATGGATTAACTCTTGGATTATTGGTGGATGGTTGATAAGATATTGTTGGCTTCTGTACAGTATTTCTGCAAAATCTTACCATGTGTCCAATCTTTCCACAACCTCTACACTCACGAGCTTCTTTATCACAATCTCGTCGGAGGTGATTTGGGTTTCCACAATTATAGCATCTACGCTCTTCTCCTGATGCCTTGGGATTTTGAAAGGTCGTTTGTCGGCTAAATTGAGTCGATCCCCTTCTTTCTGATTCCAAAGGTGGTGCCGGTCTTTTAAATCCCACTCTCGATTGCCCTCCTTTCTTCCGATTTTCGTTCTCCATCCGCTTATTCGCATTGTCTATTGCAGCTTCCATACGTAAAGCTTCGTCCATAAATTGTTCCAAGGTAACACAATTGTGTCGTATCATGGATGGTGCAATCTCAGGAGGTAACCATTCGTAAAATTGTCGGATCTTATCTTCCTCATTCCTAATTATTGATCCGGCATAAGGTAATAACTGTTGAAACTTTTCTGCCAGCTGGGGTATTTTGAGTCCGTCATTATGTGGAAATAAGAACTCCCGTCTCTTTTCCTCTCGTCTAGCTGATGGAAAGAAACGATCCATCAGCTTGGTCTTAAATAACTCTCAACTTATGGAATTATCATCTGCGGGTTTGGTTGTTTCCCACCAGAAATGGGCGCTGTCTCGAAGGTACAACGCTGCAATGCCAACTTTGGTTGCCTCTGAACAGTTGACTCCTCTGAACCTTTGTTCTATGTGACTAAACCAATGTTGTAGTCTCATTGGTTCGCCGGTTCCGTCATACTTATCGGGTTTCATAGCCCGTATCACCTGATAGGCGCGGTCATAACTCCATTCTTCGTTCTGCACCAATGGTTGCAAAATTGGTGGCGGTGATGATTCGGCTACCCTGGCCAAACCAGAGGATGCATGATGCATCGCTCTATCTACCGCAGCTTGGATCAGATTATACAAGGTCT
The DNA here is from genome assembly GCA_033239125.1 of Fagopyrum homotropicum. Lineage (NCBI taxonomy): Eukaryota > Viridiplantae > Streptophyta > Magnoliopsida > Caryophyllales > Polygonaceae > Fagopyrum > Fagopyrum homotropicum. Next base: position 106,968,676 of record BSWB01000007.1, read on the forward strand.
CTGGTCCCATTGTGTTTTCCGGAATGTTAATTGGTGGAATTTGGGATGGGTGAGATCGTACCGCTGATTGTTGTGGTGCATTAATATTTCCTTCAATCTCTTCGTGAGATTGCTCATAGTCAGCCATTTCAGGTTGGTTTTCTGCCGTGTGTGAATGTTGTGGTTGGTTGTTCATCTGAATGTCAACATTTGACGCTTGTTAGTGACATTCTAAAACATATCATTTTATAACATATACTTATTTCATACATATAAGATTTTATTTTACATACACACAACGATATCCTTTCCTTCCCCTGTGTACAATCTGGAAAATTCAGGGTTCAAACTTTACTTCTCCAGAGCTAAACTTACATAATATTCACACACCCACACTTCTAGTCATTTTATTGTATGAGTATTTTACAAATTTGGTCCCTTTTTACTTAACTTAGTTCTTTTTAGGGCTTTTGATCCTAAGGATGTGGTTACCCTTCTTATTGGCGGTCATTTTTGTGTTTGGCTCTGCACAAGATGTTTTCTCAACTTGGGTTTCCTCTATCTTCCAAAGTTCGTTTTCCACGTCCTGCAGACGAGCTCTAAGTTCCCTCCTTTCCTCTTGCAGTTCTTGACGTCTTTTAGTTATAGACTTTGGTTTCGATGTTACTTCTTCTTCTGAGAGGGTACTTCCATGTGTTGATCCTTGAATTGAACCTTCATCCCTAAGGATTTCGCAGTAGTCTATATAATCATATCTTGGCTCCTGAGGAGCGTATATGGGCATTAGAGGTCCGGGATAGTACATCTCTGGGGGATAACCTTGAGCCCCTCCAGGATATATACTACAAGGGTTTCCCGTTGGTTCATACTGAAACTCTTGTGGTGGGGCATACTGAATTGGGGTTGGGCATGGTAATTCCCAAAATGAAGATATTAGGTTTATATCTCCTTCATTTTCACACCACTGGGCTGGAGGTGGACTATCGGGTTCGACCTTTATGGCTTTTCCCTTTAAGATTCTTCGTTGTTCGCTAGAAGTCGGCATCTAACCATAGAAAATTTTTGCAATATTATAATAATTGTTACCGTTATATAATGGAATAATAAAATAAATGAAGCTAAGACAGTTAAGGTGTAGAGATGGCACCTGGAGTTCACCTGATCACACCCTTGTCCGACTACTTATTTAGTTTTACTATCACTATTTTATTATATATATAAAACCTGGCTCTGATACCAACCATTGTAACACCCCAGTCTAATATTTTACTAGGTCTGCTACAACGCCAGCGGTTTCTTTATTACTACGGAAATCCGCTTCAGGCTAGTTAACAAGACTTCAATAAATTATATAATACCATATTTATTATGCATCAACTTAGAGTTATTTACATATATTAAAACATAGATTTAAGTGTAGATATATATAAACTTCCAAGGGAGGTGAAAGGTGATCAGGTGTAACTCCGGTGTGCTTCCCATACTTCATCTCCTACTCACCTTAACCTGTCAGTAAAAAAAAATAAAAACATGGGTCAGTTTATCGAATAAACTGGCAAGCTGGATTAACCTAGCTTTTAAAATAACTTAAAATTCTATAATAAACACTATTCACAGTTTCAACCTTACTAGACAATCAATCCTTAATTAATTTAAAAGAAGAGCACTTAATTGCATTAGCGTTACGCTAGCAATTTCACCGTGGATACCAGGTCTGATTTTAGTCATTAATCAGCCGAAAGGCAAGCCTTGGAGAACCCCTTGGTAAATCCATGACTCCTAAATTCGCCTACCGGTAGCGAGCTCGGAATTAGACGACCTAATTCCCAGGGTCCACTAAGCCCCAACGGACATTTCTAATAATACTGCCGAGCCGTCATTATTATTTACCCATAATGTCCGCATCCTTTAACGACACGCGTATACTATCACTTTACCGTCCCAGTAACTACTGAACCAATAAAATATATGTCCGTCTAGTACAAAAATATACGTATATAACTTCACATATCTCGCTTAATATACCTATAATTATTACTTCTCTAATACATATATAAATATATAAGCATTACCGATTACGATAGTTATTTAAAATAACTATAACCCACTTGCCTATTCAAATCGGATCGAACTATAGCAATTTGCCTTCCTTGCTTAAACTCGTAACCTTGCGTTAATATATGTTTCCTTTGCTTATTTTGTTGTGCCTTCAATTCCAAGTCCCACTATGAGCTTTTATAGTCCAATTTTCTACTGCATGGTGAATGTTAAAACCTATCTACAAGATACGTGACTTTTTCTCCTTAAGTATCCTTACAAAGCTACACCTAGACTATCCACTCACCTTCACTTTGTCTTTATTACCTTTTTTTTACCTTATTACCCCATAATTGTGAAAAGATCCCTTATATAAATTAGCTTAATATAATTTACCCTTCATTTGACCTTATATATATATATATATGAATTAATTACAATTATAAATAACCTTTATAGTTATTGTTTTACAAGTTTTAATTATCCTAACTTATCTTATACTTTTTATTTTATAATTTAGGTAAGTTAATTATGTATATGACACTATAATAGTATACTTCATGTAACCACTCGTAATGTACAATACTATATATAGTTGTACCGACTAACTAATATTTACCTGGTATAAGTCTATATAATTTAGACTCATAACGGAGCTTAAAAAGAAAATTTTAATTAATATTGTACCTTATTTAGCGGGGTATTATAATGATCTGGGCAACAATTCGCAACAATGAATGTACATGTCGTTGTGATGGACGAAAGAGGAAACCAATATCGCTAATAGAAGAGACGGAGATTAAATATATATGGACACAAAAAACGAACAATTAATTAGTAATGAACAATTAAATTCAAGTAACATACATTTTTAACAATAATAGCACAACAATAACAAAAGATAAGGAGGGTGTGAAATCGAATGGAGAGAAGAAATATATATAGGCAATAATTTAGGTTTAGTCAAAGAAACTTTCTTGATACAATTTGGTTTACTAGGCTTTTTCTAGTTTTGTGTTTAGTAAATGTACCCCTTGAGAGAAGAGTGTGTAGACTTTGAGAATAAATACAAAAGGTTTGGGTATATTTACTTAATTAAAACATTAAAAAGCTTATTTACTACTATAGTTTTTCAAAAAGGCCTACTTACCAAAATTGATCAAACTTCTTTAAGAATACTAACAAATTCAAATTAGTGAGATAAGATCAAACTATCAAATTTTAAATGTGGATTAACAAATTATTAAGATATTCAATTAAGATTTGATCTTAAATATTGAAAATATTAATTTTTGAAATTAAATTGAATTTTTAAATTACGTTAGAAAAGAACTTCTCCCACAAGTTTTAAGATTTGATTTGATTTAGTTAATTGACATTAGTGTTTATCAATTTTTTATTAAAATATTTTTTGGGAAAAAATGGAATGACAGTTTAGTAAATATTTTACAAAAAAGTTGAGGTGGCATCTCTCGTTGCTTGACACGTGACATTAGTGTCCTTTGTTTTAGTAAGTAACTAGTGTATTACCCGCACATTGTGCGGGTTTTTCTTAACACAATAATTATAAGATGAAAAGTGTGTCATGAAATTTTTGTCGATAATTATAATTATAGTTTAATTAGTGACGAAAAGATTATCCGCAAAAGAAGTTTGTTTAAGAAGATTTGCAAATTAAAATTGGTGAGACAAGATTGTAATTACCAGATTTTATTTAATGATTAACAAATTATTAGATATTCAATGAAGATTTGAATTTTTAAATATAGAAATTATTAATTATTTGAAAGAAATTAACTTTTAAAAAATATTTTTGGGAGTTGCGTGAATTGTGACGTTGACACGTGACAAAAAAATATCTCCTTTAATACATATAAGATAAGATATTTTTGGGAGTTGCGTGAATTGTGATGTTGACACGTGGCAAATAAGTCTCTCCTTTAATACATATAAAATAAGATATAGATTTGATATATAATTAATATAAGAGAAAAAAACTTAAAAAGAGAATTAAAAATAATAATAATAATTATATTTTTTTGGATTTTTATCTTATAAAAATATACAAATAAAATTTTAAATATTAAATATTTGTTAAAATTCAACAAGGACAAAGTGTAGTTAATAGCCCAATAGGAGAGTAGGGGTGTCAATGGGTTGGGAATTCCTCGAAATTCGCGGGTATTACCCGTCACGGGATGGGGATGAGGATTTTAAACGGGTATGGGGACGGAGATGGGTTAAAAATTGATTCCCCACTTGGGAATGGAGACAGGGATGAAGACAGGGGTATTCGCCCCGCTCCCCGATCCGAACCTGGACCCGACGGGGAACCTAGACGGGAAATCCGACGGGAACCTGGGGAACCCAAAAAAAATTGTGTTTATTTTAGACTTTCATTGTAGTTTCAAGTTTAATTGAAATTTAACTCAGAAACTGTGTTTAAATTTAAATTGCCGATGATTTTTAAATTTCAAACTATATACACTTTTATGCTTTTAAGAATTAAGAGTCATACTCATTCCTACAACCCTACTTGCACAAAAATGTATTTAAAAAAATATTTTAAGGTTATATTTTTTTATGGTTATTATATGTGTAAATTATGCTAATGCTAAGTGAAGTAAGTGCTAACCTATCGTGGGCATGTTAATGGTGTTTGTGTTAGTGATGGTTGAGAACAATTATGAATTGTTCTTTCTACTATTATTGGTTTTATTTGTAAGTTTTTAGAGTATGTTATTTTTCATGAGATTAGACATTGAATTCCAACATATTTTGATTTTGCAGTTATGAATAGTTCTTTTTCTACTGTTATTAGATAGTGGTGATTGAAAACAATTAAAATGCGCTGAATTTGATAAAGGGGTGCAACACTGCAACAAAATAATCCCTTCCTTAGAGTAAATTGCAAAAGAAATTGTTAACAACTGTCATGAATGCATTGACTATCAAGGCGTTGGGGTGCACGTTGCGTACCTACTACCTACAAGGATGAACATATATACATAACAACATCACCACTTCATATAATGTAGTATCTGTTGCATTGAGAATTAGTTATGAATACATGCCACAATGATTATCCATGTCAAGTTATCATTTAAATCCATAATAAGGATTTGATTTAGCTACACTTATTATGTTTAAAAAATATTTGAAAAAGCTAAATACACTTGAAGACAAAAATATGGGGACGGGGAATTTCCCGATGGGGACGAATATCCGATATAGATGGGGAATTTTGCGGGGAAAACTTCTAAAACTTTAAAATGGAAAAAATTAAACGGGGACGGGATGAGGACAATTTTCAATACCCGAACGGGTATGAGTATGGGGATGGGGACGGAGGTATTATACTAAATGGGGATGAATATGGTACTCCCTGACCCATATCCGACCCATCGACGTCCCCAGAGGAGAGTGTACTATATACATTCAGCAAACTGCAGCAATTTAAGGGGATAGATCGGATATATTTGGTAGATGGATGTGCATTGGATATATTTTGTCCAGCCCATAATGAAGTAAAGGCCCACAAAGCAAAAGAGCACCTGAAAATGACGCACACTAAAAAAGAACCCTTAGTATGAGTGCAAATTTCGCAATTTCTGCCGTTTTAACGGACTTCAATTCGGAGAGGGAAAGAGAGAGGGAGTGCAAGGCGGTCCATTTTCCTCCGTCCATCAACCCTCCTCCGCCTTCGCTGCCGTGTCGCCACCTTCTCTCTCTTCTTCCACCTCCTTCATTGTTGTCCCCCCTTCTCAACTCACTTCGCAACTCACTACCACATCCTTTTCCGTTGCATTTCTCTTCTGCTCCGTTTACCTCCACCGCTAGGGTTTCCTCTCTGTCACCTTTGCGTAGCACTTCGTTCTTGCTCGACAGGTCTTTGGAGGTAAGCTTTGAATCATTCCACTTCCGAGCTCTCGTCTTTGTTTTACACGGTGCTGTCGGATGGTTACTTCATTACTTGTTTATCTGCGCTCAAATCCCCAATTCAAACCGCTGGTTTTTACTTGTTTTACTGGAAACGTATTATTTTTCTGTTCGATCCTTTTTGCTAGAATTGTGCTCTAGTGCTGATTCTTGTTTGTTCTCCTTGCGTGTTGGTCCTTCATGTTTGGTTTACGTCATTTGTGTTAGGGCAAGAGCAAATACTGCTTTCAAGTTTGGTCTTTCTTGATGATCAGCAGCTGAGTTTAAGTTGTCAGCTGTTGCACATATTGTTCGTTTCTTTTTAGGTTCTTAGTAATTGGTACACTAGTACGCTTTGCTTTCTCATTAGGTATATCTTTCACTAACGATTCTTTGTACATTTTTTTAGTCACAGTCATAATTGATGTTCATAGAGGTGTTGGTATGAAATTTCCCCATGTTTTCTTGTTGATTTCTCTTTGAAACAAGCTAGCTTGGATGGAGCAGACGGTAACTAATGGCCTAGACAGGGATCCTGAATCATCTGACGAACTTGCTAATGCTCCACCATCACCATCTGTTCCAAGTGATTCTCCTGGCAGCAACACCCTGATTCTTAAGGATACAGCCGTAAAGGATGACATCAATTACGCAAACATTCTTCGTAGTAGGAATAAGTTTGTGGAGGCCCTTGCAATATATGAGAGAGTACTGGGGAAGGATAAGGAAAACGTAGAAGCTCTACTTGGGAAGGGGATTTGTTTGCAGATACAGAATTTAGGAAGGCCTGCTTTTGAATGTTTTGCTGAAGCAATACGGCTGGATCCACAGAATTCATGTGCCCTAACCCATTGTGGTATATTGTACAAAGATGAAGGTCGCTTGGTGGATGCTGCAGAGGTAGGCTACTAATCTTATACTATGCCTTTTACTTAAATCATTTTATATTTGATATCTCAATATTGATTGTGTTATATTTTATACAACTACTGCAAGTAAGATACTATATTTTAGCAACTTTTATATGCTGTACTTATGAAAGTGCTATATGAGGTTCGGTCAGAATTTAAATGTTAATTGTATAATGTCTGATGAATAGTCTTTCTAAATGAACCCTTCTGTTGGTCTTTGTAATCATTACCTTATTTTTATTTGGAAAAGGATATAAAAAGTAGTGTGGTTGATTTGTAAATAGTTAAATTATTTTTTTCCTTCGACCAAGATTTCTGAAGCCTTCTCTTTTATAAGCCAGTAATTAGTGGACATTAATGAAGTACAGGAAGGATGGTAAAAAGAGTATCTAGTTTAAGCGGAGATCTGTAGAAAGCGAAAAATATAAATAGATCTCATTACCTTCTTCCATTCTAGCTTTAGTCTCTCATTTTACTGTATATATATGTAGGTTTTTGCGGCAATATTGTTCAGATAATTCTTCTCGTCTTCTGCTTCAAGAATCAATGTAATTTTTTTATTCCAAAACCTGGGTTTGCTTGGTGGGGTTTCTTTTTTAGGCTGGGCAGTACAAGTAAGAAATGAATGTGTTCTCTTCCTTCAACTTTTTTTTAACTTGTTTTCTGTACGAGCAAGATGTAAATATAGGGTAAATTCATCAAATTACATTCTACATTTGGCTTGTCCGAGACTCGTAGTCTTGATGTGTGCTTGCACTATTTTCTCCCAGAATCTATGCTTGAAACTTATTCTTTCTGTCAACATATAGGCATATCAGAAAGCTCTGAGAGCAGACTCATCTTACAAACCAGCAGCAGAATGTCTGGCTATTGTATTAACTGATCTTGGGACGAGCTTAAAGCTTGCTGGAAATACCCAAGAAGGGCTTCAAAAATATTATGAAGCTCTGAAAGTAGATTCTCATTATGCGGTAATAAAATATTTGATCTTACCAATAATTACTGTCTACTTTGTATTTTTTATTCAAGATTTCAAGTACGTGCTTTCTTTTTTATGATGTGCAGCCTGCATATTACAACCTTGGAGTTGTTTACTCTGAAATGTTGCAATATGATACGGCCCTTACTTGCTATGAGAAGGCTGCAATTGAGAGGCCTATGTATGCTGAAGCATACTGCAACATGGGTGTAATCTTCAAAAACCGTGGTGATCTTGAGTCAGCTATTGCATGTTATGAGAGGTACACCTTTCTTTTGGGAAAAAAGTTGGTACGTGTAGATGCTACTACTCATTGTTTTCCAGCTGTTTGAATATGTATTTTTTCATCAGGTGTTTAGCTGTCTCTCCCAATTTCGAGATTGCAAAGAACAATATGGCAATAGCATTGACAGACCTGGGAACCAAGGTCTGTTTTCTTTCTTGGGTGCCATTCCATGTAGCCTATTAAACCTAGCTATTGAGGAGCATACAACACTTGATCAATTTTCTTGGCATATTTTGCTGGGATCTAAAAAATGCGACAACTCTTTTCCGAGGAAGTTCATCAACCTTAATGCCATATTTATGGGTGGTTACTTTATAATCGCTCCAAATTGAAGGGTTTCCTGTGAAGGATTCACCATATATATCAAAATGTTGATATGTATTTTGTATATGATTACTTGCAAGGATTCAGGACAAATATTGGATCTTATGTCTACCTACGGTCTGCCACTATATATAGATTAGCAAGCATTGCTTTAACTTTCTTTTGGCAGATTGGATGTTTTAGTCAGCTAATTGAACTTTTATATTTCTGTCTTATTCAGGTTAAACTTGAAGGGGACATAGTTCAAGGTGTAGCATATTATAAGAAGGCCCTTTCTTATAATTGGCGCTATGCTGATGCCATGTATAATCTTGGTGTTGCATATGGAGAAATGTTGAAGTTTGACATGGTAGTTGATTGATTTTTTCTATTATGTGGTTTACAATTTAGTCTTTTGTTATATTCTCCTTTTTTTATCTTTATGTATCTCTCTCTGTTATCAGTATCACACATAATATTTCAATATTTCAAAAGGAAGTTACTTATAGGGAAATTACGGGTCCTTGTGGTTTTGACTTCTAAATGTAGTACAAAAGGAATTTTTTCTTCTTCAAAATCGAAGTTACCGCCTTCTATATGGGGGACTTTGTTCATATGGTATCCTTGTTCTTTAAAGCTGTGGTGTCCTTATACTTTTCTGCTTTAAATTGTCCAATTGTCAAACTACCTCTTGAATAATGTTTTCCCCAGTAGTCCAACTGATAATATTTTTGAGTACTTTGATGATTTTAACTTGGGTGGAAACTAATGTTTGAGAGGCCATTTCGGTAATAGAACTTGGTATAGCTTGGCCCGTAAAATGAGATCATGAAATGGCCTGATCAAGAGACTATAATATCATGACAAGTAAAAAACAAACTGGATCCCACCATGAACACGTCCCAATTCAAGCTATAAGACACCATATAGAATGTCCTATACCTATTATTTGCATGCTTTTGTGATCTTGTTAGCATTCTTGTCTTCAAGAGGCTTCCCATGCTAAAAGGTTTCCTTAATTTTTGTTTTGTTTTTGCAGGCAATTGTTTTTTATGAACTCGCTTTCCACTTCAATCCACAATGCGCTGAAGCATGCAACAATCTTGGAGTCATTTATAAAGATCGAGAGAACCTTGAGAAGGCTGTTGAATGTTATCAGGCAAGTGTAAAATTCTTCCCCATCATCTTTAAGTTTCTGCTAACACAGTGAATATCTCCATCCTGACTGTGGCCATCACTCTCAATGCTGCAGACTGCATTGTCAATCAAACCAAACTTTTCGCAGTCGTTGAATAATCTTGGTGTGGTTTACACAGTTCAGGTAGTTTCTCATGGTGGTTGACAGTTATTGATCTTGTCTTTCAATATCTCCTTAGTATTATTTTTCTCTTGGCATAAAGGGTAAAATGGATGCTGCTGCTAGCATGATTGAGAGAGCCATACTTGCAAATCCAACATATTCTGAAGCATACAATAATCTAGGTATTCTTCTTCTGCACGTGGTTGATCTGCCTAGTTTGGCATGGTTTACGTCCTAGAAGATCCATTGCTTATACGAAGTATAGATTTAATAAAGCTGAGTAAATAATGATTGTTCCTAATTGACAGGGGTTCTCTATAGAGATGCTGGAGATATTTGTCGTGCTATTGAAGCTTATGAGCAATGTCTCAAGTTGGATCCCGATTCTCGCAATGCAGGGCAGGTATTGCTCTAGGATGGTCATTTTTTCAATAGGTAATTGAATATGTATATGATAGATACCAATCTTTGATAACTCCTGATGATAGTATTACTTAGCTAGACAAACATCAGATATGAAACTATATGATATAACGGCAAGCGGTGATCTCCTGGGTTTACCTTCAAAATTCAACAGGCATGCATACTTGTCTGGTGATTAGGCACAAAGCTCCATGTAAGAATAAATCAAGAAAAAGGAAAGGAACTTCATTGCCTGTAGTGTTGGTATTAACACTTCTGTTTTATTTTTCACACAGTTGGAAATCATTATTTAGTTGTTCACCTTTTGAAGAAAGGTGGTGTAGGGATCAATAAAAAAGGATATCATCAGTTAAGCAGCTTCACCGATTTAGTTTCCAAGGCTAGCTAGTTTTGAACAGTACATTTTCTCTAACGAATCTGATGTGTATTACCAAAGAAATTGAGTTTTATAAATTTAATTTATCATTTATCTTTTTGTTTTGGGGTATTAAGATTACCTTGAGCAGACAAAACACCTTAATCACATTCCTGAGTGTATGATGCCAACTAATTATTACTCCCTTATTCTTAGGGAGCATTTTACGATGAAGTTCTTTTGTAACTTATGTTAAAATGTGACATCCATAATAACTATATGATTATGATATTCAAAGGTGGTTTCCTTCATGTTCCTATTGTGAGAGGATACTGCTTGAGATGATAAAATTCTTTCTATCAACTTTAGTGCCCTATATTATTTAATTCTTCTTGCAGAACCGGTTATTGGCAATGAACTACATTAATGAAGGCCAAGATGAGAAACTATATGAGGCTCATAGGTTTGAGCTAACCCTGATCTCTATACTGCCTGCTGTTACCTGTTTTATGTGATCGAAATGCTCGTGTAACTGATGGTTCTATTTCGGTAGTTAGTACTTGTTTTGATCATTTGATAATTTTGGAGAATATTCTTTCGATATATATTGGAAAGGTCGTATACATAATAGGAAAGAATGGAAGAGAGATTATTGAGATATATTTTGTAAGGTGTGATGGGATGGATAGCAAGAGGCTTCAATGACAGTTGAGCATGGGAATGAATTGATAACAAAAAAACACATCAAACTTTATTGGAAATGAGGTAACAATTTCATCTTGTAAAATTGTAGTGCTGACCTGAAAACCTGACAATCACATATCAGCGTAATTTTGGTTAAGATGATTGCTCATGTGCTATTTTTAGTAAGTCTTGCTTGTTCCTATACTGATATAGAAGAGCTATCATGTCACGTATGATGGCTTAATTCTACTTCTAACTTTCAGAGATTGGGGCCGGCGGTTCATGAGGTTATATCCACAATATGCTTCGTGGGACAACCCAAAGGATCCAGAAAGACCTCTCATTATTGGATATGTATCCCCTGACTTCTTCACTCATTCAGTGTCATATTTCATTGAGGCACCTCTAGCTCACCATGATTACCTGAACTACAAAGTGGTGGTTTATTCAGCAGTTGTAAAGGTAAAAGTTTTAATTATACATTTCATTTTATATTATATGGAAGTTGGTTTGTTCGATTATTTAGTTGCCAAGATTAGATTGCAAGCATGTCAATAGTTTAGTACTGTGTTATTTTGCGATTTTTGGTGCAAAATTTCCAATAGCTACTATGTTCCACCCAGGCCCAACCAGAATTTCTGCTGTGCTGCTTTTGCCTTCTTTTACGAATTGTTCTTGCATCTGTACTGCAGGCTGATGCAAAGACCTTTAAATTTAGGGACAAGGTGCTGAAGAAGGGTGGTGTATGGAGAGAAATATATGGCATAGATGAAAAGAAGGTTGCGAATATGGTTAGAGAAGATAAAGTTGATATCTTGGTTGAACTCACAGGACATACAGCCAATAATAAATTGGGGATGATGGCTTGTCGTCCTGCACCAGTACAGGTTAGAAAAGAGAGTAGAGGTTGCATCCTTTTGCATTCTGTTGCTGTAAATTGTTTGAGACAGAAGTATTTTGCTGAGATTGCTCTGTCACTTGAGGGTTTTTTATTCTTCACTTGATATTAGGTAACTTGGATTGGATACCCAAACACAACTGGTTTACCCACCATCGACTATAGAATCACAGATGCACTGGCTGATCCTCCAGATTCAAGGCAGAAGTATGATCAACTTTTCCTACTTGCATTCTTTCTTAACATGATTTTAGATGTACCATTTGTGGTACATATGCATAATTTAGTAAATAAACCTGCTTCTTCCTTTCATTGAAAAGAATAACCTGCATATGCGTCATCATTTATATGTCTTTAATAGGAATGTGGAAGAACTGGTTCGGTTGCCTGAATGTTTCCTCTGTTACACACCATCACCCGAGGCTGGTACTATATGTCCCACTCCAGCTCTTAGTAATGGTTTTGTTACGTTTGGCAGCTTCAACAATTTAGCAAAGGTACTTACTTTATTTGATAGTACAATTGAAATATGAACAATAATTATATAAATGATAAATCAATGTTGATAGTAACTAAATGTCAATTTTCCTTCACGTTCCAGATAACACCCAAAGTGTTGGAAATTTGGGCAAAGATATTGGTTGCTGTTCCCCATTCACGTCTAGTGGTCAAGTGTAAGCCTTTCTGCTGTGATAATATAAGAGTCAGATTCTTATCAACATTGGAGAAATTGGGCGTCGATCCAGTTCGCATTGATCTTTTGCCATTGATTCTTCTCAACCATGATCACATGCAAGCATATGCTCTTATGGATGTAAGGTGTGTGTCTTCGTAACATAACAGGTTATAAATGGACAAATTACACTGTTTTCTCTAACCAACGATCATCGACATATTCGGGAATGATTTATAAGGGTAGGGTTGTTTTGTTTTGGTTTGGAGCTTTACAATAACACGTGTATATCTCAACCATGATCAGATGCAAGCATATGCTCTTTTGCTTTTTAGGGTATACTGGGATCATATTTAGCATCTGATGTCTGTTTTGGTTTGGAGCTTTGCGGGTTCTTTTGAAATAATGAAAAATCAGGTTCTGATATCTCTGTGTGAAACTTTACAATAACACTTGTATATCTAAACCTGACCTTTGGGGTTAGTGTTTTTTGAGAGGGGGGTGCGTGTGGAATCGGGGGTAGGGTTGTTTTCTTATTCAAGAAGGTAGGGTAGCTTGCTTTGTCCATGGATTTGATGTGATTTTTCAATGTTTCATTTGGAGGCTTAGCTTACCTAGATAGATATGTGGGCGAACTATGTCACAGTTTTGTTTCTTTGTGGTTTAATGCCTAGAAATAATTGAATAACATTCCAACCAGCCAAGTTTGAATCTGCAGCTCAAACCCTATACAATATCAGATTTGTAGTTATAAAAAAGAACAAAAGCAAGCAACCTTAGCTGTTGGTATATGTTGTCTGTTTAGCATGGGACCTGGGTACTTAACATTGTGTTCTTCCTTCTTTGTAGCTTGGATACTTTTCCATATGCTGGAACGACAACAACTTGTGAGTCCTTGTACATGGGAGTCCCATGTATAACTATGGCAGGCGCAGTACATGCTCATAATGTTGGTGTCAGTCTTTTGAATACAGTTGGTGAGTTTTCCTCAATAACCTTTGTTTTTGGTGAAAAGTATTTAGCTAAGGATCTGATTGTACTATCTTGAAATCTTGTCGAACTATTTTTTCACATAAGATCCACAGGCCCAATAAACTAATTTTTTAAGAAAAACATGGCCTTTGAGCTCCCTTCATGTTTGATGAGAATTTATAATTGAACCCTAATTATGAATGAATGTGTACTAATCCATTGTTCGAGCTTGATGAGTTAATATAATAAGATTGACTTTGTAGGGCTAGGTCGTCTGGTAGCGAAGACTGAAGATGAGTATGTGCGGTTGGCAGTGCAACTAGCATCGGACATGAAAGCTCTTTCAGACTTGAGAATGAGCTTGCGAGAACTCATGTCCAATTCACCTGTATGTGATGGACCAAACTTCACTCTGGGTTTAGAGGTGGCGTACCGTAAGATTTGGAGAAGGTACTGCAAAGGGGACATCCCGTCTCTAAGGCGCATGGAGGAATTGCAAAAGCAGGATATGTCAAGACCAGCAGCCCCTGAGCATCTATCCTATCAATCAACTGACGTTTTATCATCTAAAGGTATCTCAGAGTCTTCTCCCATGAGCAATGGGTTTGTTTCAGCATCAGCACCGGCTCTGAATCTCAACATGTCAGATGTGGCAAAGGGTGATAGCTGAGTGTGGTGTTTAATTGTTTAATGAGTAAAATGTAGTAGGACATGATACCCATTTTTTTGGGTGAGGGAAAGCCGGGTGGGTTACCGGGAAGAAGAGCGGTTTACTTAGTGATGTGAAGAAGAAAGGTTTACATTGGGCGATTGCTGCTGCAATTTTATCCTGAATTGTGATTGTAGTTTACCCCCATCCCCATGTAATAGATTGGAGTTGAGCTTTGTATGACTACATAGGCTTTAAGTGGTTTATATCTATTTTTTTCTACAGGTGTCTTTTTGTGATCGCCAATAACACTTCTTCTAAGCCAATCCACTTGCCCGCCACAACTACTTGCTACATAAATTGTCACTTGGAACACACCAAGTCTTCAGATAGGTTCAATAATTATTCAGACAACCGACACACATATCCACGCCTTTACAATTGAGAATCATTCAAACTGACAGCACACAGCAATTGCCATGACTCACTAGAATAGAATACACTAAAATATATGTGTTGTCACCTTACTATTTTTTTTTTGATACAAGGGTAAGCAAAAGGGGAACCGTCTCTAGCGATTTGTCACCCCAAGGCATCCAAACGGACGAGGTTTTCAACATCTTCTGGTAGCACCTCGACACCAGCTGCTGATGCAAAACCATACAATGCAAGTAATCTGCTACGATGTTGAAATTCTAGAAAAAGTGGTGAGCACAAAGTTGATCAAAACCGGAGATCCAGGAGGAGCGTCCGAGAAGATCAAAACGGAGCCAAAGAGAAGAAGGGCGAAGCCGGAGGAGGACTATCAACACGAAAACGAAAAGCATCTCACAAAGATGAAGCGGGAATGAGTGAGCCAAGCACTATCAGAATAGCACCGCCAGATGCATGTACACAGGAACACGAACTCCTGGGGAAGTGAATGATGAGAATTTGGGAAGAGCCTCCCATCTAATGAAACCGTCATGAAAGCACACCACCACGACCGCAACCCAGACACGACTCTATACATCCACCGGAATATGTAGGAGAGCTTGAAAACAAGAACATGCCAATATCCGCCTCAACGAAAGGCACAGTACTTATTCATACGAAAATTTTTGCTCAAATTAGTTAATAACTTTAAAGATTAGTTCAAAAAGGAAAAACTTCCCTGTTTTCATGTTAATCGGATACAATTTTATTCCAATTAAATTCCAATCAAATTCCGTAGACAAAATATTCAGGAATTTGTGATTCTTGGTCAAAGAAACAGATTTCATAGATGGTGTGACCATAGTCGTTGTTCATAAGCCAAGACATATTTGTCTAAAGCTTTATGCTTTGTTCAAAAGCTCAAATAACTTTTCACAACAAAAAAAATTGGAATTTTCAATTTCAGTTCCATGAAAAAGTCAAAATTTCAACTCTAAAAGTAGGGTCGATAGATCTCAAATCTAAAGTAGTAGGTTTGTTAAAAGGTTGTTGTTCACAAGTGGATCAAGATGGAGAGGGACATCAGATCAAGGTTTGTATCACCTCAAATCCTCAAATAATCCAAAGTCGGGGAGGCACTATGAAGGTAAATAAAGCCCGCATATTTAGATATTAGAGCATTACATTCAAGATTGTTCATATGAGCATAATCCGCTCAAGATTGTTTAAAGAAATAAATGGTTAATTCGAGATTTGTCAAAGAGTATATTCGATTAATCAAGAATGGCTAGGAAAGAGTATCCGATATGAGAGATTCACATATCCGCACTCTTAAGATTGTTCAAAGAGTATACCCGATTACTCCCTATTGGATAAATAGTATATACGAATTAATCAAACCAAGACTTTTCGCTCTTATTCATGTTGTTAATAGATGACTTTTTATTACCAGTTGGTTTGTGGTCAAATCATATGTTTGGCCATTCTAACGGTTCAGTCTTTCAGTTGTTCATATAAGTCAGTTTGAGGGAAGTTTCAAACAAGACCGAAGATTAGAGGTACAAGGAAAAAAGAAGAAAAAGAGACTTAAGAAAATAAAACTTACAAGAATGAGATAGATTTTTAAACAAGGATTAGCAAAAGCAACTTAAAAAAGAATAGGGGACATTTGATTTAAGAAAAGCCAACAAAGAAGGTCAAAACCAAAGAATAAATTGATCTCAACTTGGCTCACACGCCACTAAAAAAGAGTAGGAAAAATAACTCTAAACATTTAGAAGAACATATCTTTTCCTTATAGAGAAAAAGAAAAGAAAATTGTGTCTTGTTAAAGAAGATTATAACTATAAAACAAAAAAAAAGCCGCAAAAATAAATACCAAAATTAAAAGATATATAGAAAAAACACACACGGTAAGTCGAAAGTCAAAGAGATGTGAATAAAAATAAAACAAACGAAGAAGACAAAGAGAAAAAAGGTAAAGAAAGACAAAAAACAAAATAAAGGGGAAAAGAAAAGAAAAAAAAAATTCCTCTAAACTTTCTTCTAACCTTAGAGATAAAGGACGAATTTCCCTCAAAACACAATTGTTGTTGTTCTATTATTCATTTTTTTGGAGTTAAATGTTTCAGATTTTAATCAGCAAAACGGAGACGGTGATATTGTTTGAGGCCTTTAAAAACCATAACATTTAGATTCAATTTGTTTGAAAGCTCTTTTGCTAGAAAAAAAGTAGATCAACAATACGTATGAACCTTTTTATCTAATGGAGTTTAAAAAAAGCAAAGCCTTAGAGTGAAACAATTTCATGCTTTCAGTAGCAATTTCAAAAGAGTATGAGTTTGTTCAAAGCGTTTCAAAAGAAACTCGTGCTTTGAGTTTGTTCCAAGAGGTATGGGTTTGTTCCCAAGATATTAAGGACCAATGCTTGTGGTAAGTTTGTTCAAAGAATTTCAAAGAATACTCTCGCTTTGTTATCAATTTCAGAAACATGGTCTGAATTTGTTCAAGAGTTTCAAATAAATCTTATAATATAAGTATTTTTTAGGCAAAGAAGAGATCGTGGCGTGGCGAGGAAGTCTGGCAGCAACAGTGGTGGTTGGAGGTGATATGCAGATCTGCATCCGAAATCCGAAAAGCTGCACAAAATCTCAATACACAAACATTATATCTCAAACATAAAGTTCATCAACAAATCGAAGTAATTAAAAAATAGAAAAATAAACTTGTTAGTAGAATATGAAGCCTCAGTTGATGTCCCCGATTTGTAGATCTAGGGTTTTGAAGAGCTTCCGTCATTTTAGAAGGAGCACAACCAGGGCAGGTTGAAGATCTTCGTCGAAGGAGGATTGGGGTCGGGCTGGCGTCTACAATGGCGGAAACCTGACGGCGACCTGGCTATTCGCTGTCGACGGCACTTGGTGTGGAACAACGGCGACTCTCCTGGCGGTGCAGCGTTCCTTGCTTGATGGTTGACGGCTCACCGACTCCAGTAGTCTTGTTGCGAGAGAAGACCCAAGAACAGGTGGTTTCGAGCGAGGGAGGGCTGGCGAGGGTCTGCGTGGTGGTGGCTGAGGACTCCGGCGTGAGGCGGTGTGATGCGCCGGGGGAGAGAAGGGAGAAAGAGAGATCTCATATGAGAGAGGGGGATGGGTGAGGGGCGGCTTCTCTAGGGTTTTTCCAGACTCGTTGTCACCCTACTATTGGTTATGATTGTATATATATATATGCCTGTTGTGTAACAAAATACTATAAGAAATGCATTTATTTCTACACCTCTGAATGGTATTAGAGCAACATGTCAACGTCTCGATCAAAATGACAAGATTTTTCTATTCATCTTCCATCTTTTTCCTCCTATCTCACCATCAAGTTTAACAATGAAAAATTTTCTTTGGAAAGTTCAACTATTTCCTTTCCTCAAAGCTCATGCCCTTTTTGCTTATGTTGATGGCTCGCTCCTTTTCCAAAAGATACATCCTCCTCAGAATATACAAAATGGGTGAAGAATGATCAACTTGTCATCTCCTTACTCACAACATCACTTTCAGAAACAATCATAGTCCAGGTTCTAGTGTAACGCCCAAAATTTCAGTTCCGTTTACGAGAGGCGTTACAAGCCTTTAGCAAGGGCTACCGCCCTTGCAGCCTAGAAGGCCCGCGATTGCGGGTGTCTGCGACCGCGGCTTGGACTTCCCGCGGGGACGGTGACACGACATAGCGGGAGTCGGATCCGTTTTCTTTCGACCTTTCGTCCCCCCACTCCTTTATGCCGACCACCTTATTATTGTGGGTGATCCTTGGGCTGCTTGACCTTTGGTCTCCTCCCAAATTGATGCAGCCTACCTCCTTACCTCCCTACCTCTTTCATTCACGTTCTTTCCGCTCTTTCTTCTTCTTCTTCTTCTTCTTCTTCTTCTTCTTCTTCTTCTTCTTCTTCTTCTTCTTCTCTTTCACTTTCTTCCTCCACCTTTGATCTCTCTTCCCTTGAGGCTGTCACAAGAAGATAGAACTGCAGAGACGTGCTCCAGAGTAAGCTCGTTCCTTCCCCTTCTTCCCTTCTTCTCTTGTCATTCTTCTTACAACCTTGAAAGGTTTATATGCATGGATTTACTCAAGAGAAGTTTGCCTTGTTCGTACTTGTGTTGATGGCATGCATAGACAGTGGATGAGCGCTAGGATCTGGTGGAAGCCAAGAGACGTTCACAACATCAAAGGAGGCAATAGGAGAGCTGCTGTACATTGGAGAATCGAAGAATCGGCATTTCTAGGCTTCAGCTTTGGGGGCGGGTGAACAGTACCGCGGGGGCGGCGCCATGATTTCCTAGGAGCCACAGGGGCAGATGAACAGTGCCGCGGGGCGGCGCTAGGTTTTACAAGGAGCCGCGGGGGCAGATGAACAGTGCCGCGGGGGCTGTGACCTTCAGCACGTAGTCGCTCCTTTTGTTTCCGCTACTGCATTTCTTCAACAATAGGCTCTTCTTATCCCTTATTCTTTTTTCCTTCCTTCGTTGTGAGGTTGATCCATGTTAGTATCATGCCTAGGTTGGACCTAGGATAGTTGGAATGCCAAATAGTGGCTTGACCCTTAGGGTTATCTTGTGAGAGTTATGGGTGTGTTGATTGTGGGTTGTGGTAAGATCTCTTAGATCTTTGAGGATGGCGGTCCGTATACGAGAGTTATCATGTTGGAAGCCTTTAAGGCAGTAGACTGAGAGTGATCATCTATCTCATGCGTTATGTTCTTGTGAGGATGTTGACCCTAGAAGTCTGAGGACTTCTAGTTGACTAGAGTGATGTTGTCTTGAGAGGATGTTGAGCCTAGAAGTCTAAGGACTTCTAGTTGACTAGAGTGTTGTTTGATCCGTGTGCCTTGTGTTGAACATGCGTTGCATGTTTTTCCACGGGAGGTTAAGAGAGTTCGATCGGGTTTCGCTTTGAGACTGGTAAGTTCATGGACTTACTTAGCTGATGATTACATGAAATATGACTATATTTTAGGCACTTGTGTTGATTGTTTTCCCTTTTAGATGTGTACATGGATATGAGTTTGAAGCATTTATGAGCACATTCACCTATTTTGTCGAGATAGAGATCTACACAAGCTTTGTTATGTTTATAGGTGAATAAAGGCTTGAATTGGAGCGTATGCGAAGGGATAGGAGTATTTGATCATGCTAGATGTCAAGAAGATGCATTGGAGAGGCTAAGGAAGGAGCGTGATTAGAGAACTTTACGAAACAAAGGCTTCCACAAAGGCTTTTGAGTTTCCACGGGCAAACCAAGATAACCACGACCGTGCTTTATGCATTGAGATCGTGGAAAGTGATGTCGAAGAACAATAGAGAGTTCCACGCCCTAAACCAGGGCCGTGGAATGTTACACTAGACCGTGATTTCCATGACGTTGCCACGTGTCATATTTGCCACGTCAGCAATAGTTATCGGGCTTTCTCGTAACCCTATTTTTCCCTATAAGAAGGTTGAAGGAGGGAGAAAAGGGGACGGTTGCTTACACCCCCAAAGAGAGAGATATTCGGATCATTGCTTAGGAAGATTCCATTGCGTACAGGGAAGATTCCGAGAAGGACGCGATTTGGAGATTGCGTACTTAGAGATTATCTTAGGGTTTACATTTGGAGACGGATTGACTTCCCGTTCTTCATTGTTCCTCGAGATTGTTGTGAGGATTTCTGTTCCCTCTTCCTCATTCATTAAACACATACACTTGTTGTTTGGATTTGAGATTGATTATTTGACTATTATTGAGTTTTCGAGATTTTTACCTTTTTATTTTTTAAACTTGATTATTGATTCAATAATGATGGTTATTGGCTAAAACCCTTTAGAGATTCTAAGGTGAAGGGTTGATAGTTGTGGCTTAGATAATGATAGATTGAACATAAACAGATTGGACCCTGAGAGTTGCGAGAAACCTTGTCGTCGACATATTCCACAATCTGTTCTTGAGTTCCACGGCCGTGGTTCTTCAAGATCCAGCCGTGGTTTCCTCTGTCGTACGCCCTTTGCTTTTGCTTTGATCCAAAGTTAGAGATTTGCTTTAACCTAGCCTTGGCTTACCTTTCCTAGGTAGTAGTGAGACTCAACATCCTCTATTTCAGTTTCGAGTGTCACAACCTTAACCGTTTTGGCTTATCTTTGATTCCTTGGGTTTGGACATGGGTATTTGAGAGTAATTCTTGTCCTTTGATCTTTTCTATACCGCAGCCTCAACAACCTATATAGAGAGTGTCCTTGGGTTAGACATATAGGTTTGAAACTTCACCATACATAACCTTACATTAGATATACCTTTACAATCCCGACTCTGTCCTTATATCTATAGAGTATCTTGAATCGATTGCCACAATTGGATACTTGGATCTTTGGAATTGTTGTTTTCCCAATATTACTTGCAAAGCTTCTATATTTTACTTGCTCGACGATTTGTGAACTGATTTTATTCTCACCAAATTCCTGAGTTCGACTCTGGAATTTCTTGCCTTACTACGCCGATCCGTACACTGCGGGTTCGCTTTTGCATAAGTTCTAGATATAAATTTAAGACTTTGTGACACACACTTTAAGGCGAACAAGTTTTTGGCGCCGTTGTCGGGGATTTGGTCTAGACCAAATTCAGCTCTCGGTTTTCGAGCTTGGGAGCTTTGCTGTTGTGATTTGATTTGTCTTTTTGAGTGATTTGTGCATATTCTTTAGGTATATGCGAAGGACTAGATCTACCAAAGACCTCGTTCCTTTTGATCCCGAACTTGAGAAAACTTTGAGGAAAAAGTTAAAGGAGAAAAAGGTGGCTGAAAATAATGAGAGACACATCCAAGAGGAGTTGGATGAAACTCGAGCTCAACTCAAATTGAGCGAGAAAGCTCGCTTGAAGGAAAAGGAACGCAACCAGTTTCAAATAGACGAGCTTAGAGCGATGATTCTAGACATGAAACTAGAGAGGAATGATGCTAAGAAGAAGAAGAAAGCTAAGGAGTCCGTAGTTGAATTATCCGATGATGATGAGATGCCGGAGCTAGAGGATATACCACCACTTAACCCTCATGCTCCTGTCGATCCACGTCCTCGACCCTATGTTGATCCTCACCCTCGTGCTAGAGAGGTGAGAGCTGCTGTTATCGTGGGTGCACCACGAACCCTTGGGCAGCGGATGGATCCAATTCAACAACCACGCCGTCTAGGTGTGAATCTTGGAGAGCAAGATGACCAGGACTTTGGGACACACCCACAAGTCATCACTATGATCCGCCAAAGTCAGTTTGGTGGAACAAAAGCTGAATCTCCGCATCAACACTTGTAGAATTTCGAGATTCTTATGGAAAATTTGAAACCTCAAAGGGTTAACAACAACAACTAAAATTTGAGACCGTTCTTCTTCTCTTTGAAGGACAAGGCCTTAGCTTGGTATCAAGCTCTTCCGGCTGCAAAGCCTAACACATGGGAGGACTTGACTTCGGAGTTTCTCACTAAGTTCTTTCTGCCATCCAAAACGGAGGAATTTAGAGGTAAGATTAATGCTTTTTCTATGAAACCTAACGAAAGTTTATTTAAATCTTGGGAAAGGTTTCAAGATCTTCTATTGGATTGCCCACACAATGGCATTTCAAAGCTGGAATTGTTGGAGATCTACTACAAGGGATTGGATGTGAAAACATAATTCAAACTCCAATCTCTTTCTTGTGGTACATTCATGGACATGAGAGAAGATGACGCTTGAGACTTCATTGAGAAGCAAGCCCAAGTGATTGAGAAGTATTCCCACCGAAAGATGAATAACGGGAATCGGAATTTAGGAGAGCCAGGAGCAAAGTTGACTCAAGCTGCACAAACTCAAATATTTTCTCTCAATAATGAGATCAAGGAGTTGAAGGAAGTCATAAGAGTTGACCTTCAAAAGACGAAGTAGCAAGAAGCTGGCTACCTAGGGAGGGATAATAACCATGACAATAGGAACAACTACCGGAACAATAACTAGAACAACAACATGAGGTGGCAAAATGTGGAAAATGTGGAAATCCTCCGGTGACCAGTGTACATCTAGATAAGTCAAGACCCATGGAAGTGGCGATGTGGGTCACCAGCCCACCACAACAGATATCGCCCTTTGATTTCCCCTTGATCTTGTGCAGATCATCTTCCAACATGGCAGCAAAATGTGGAAATCCTCCGCGGTGACCATACAAAACAGACTCAACAACTCACCTTGTTTGACCTTCTGGGGCATCACAGTATGCGCACGAAGCATCTCGCTGAAAATCCTGTGAGCTAAGCGGAAGGCAAGGTGAAAGATGATCCGCTCCCGGGAATCGGCGGGTTGCCATCTGTCACGATGATCTGTAACATGGGCTATCTCGCCGCAGAAACTCTGAAATCTGTCACTGCAGGGGTCGGGAAGCCAAAGATCTCCCCAAACTGATCAAGAGGAACTACGTAGTTGTTAGCATGAAATATGACTATATTTTAGGCACTTGTTTTAGTTGTTTTTCCCTCTTTTATGTGTACATAGATATGAGTTTGAAGCAATTGTGAGCTCATTCATCCACTTTGTCGATATAGAGATCTACACTAGCTTTGTTTTGTTTATAGGTGAATAAAGGCTTGGATTGGAGAAAAATGTAGAAGGAAAGGAGTATTTGATCATGCTTGATGGCAAGGAGATGCTTTGGAGAGGCTAAGGAAGGAGCATAAGTGAAGAACATCACGCAATAAAGGCTTTCACAAGAATTTGGAGAACCACACCCTAAATTACGGCCGTGGACTTGGCAATTAGATTGTGGAAGTGAATTTGAAGCACAACAGAAAGTTACACGGTCTAAACCACGGCCGTGGAAATTTGTTCATGACCGTGATTTCCATGATTTTGTGATGTGTCATATTTGCCACGTCAGCAACGTCATTGGGCTTTCTCGTAACCCTATTTCGCCCTATAAGAAGGCTGGAGAAGGTAGTTTTGAGGACCTTCGCTTAGAGCTTCGGAGACGGCTGTTTAGAGTTCATTTTGACCTTGAGGATTGGAGATTTTCGGAAGATTGGAGATTGTGAAAGACGTGATTTTGGAGATTTTCTTAGGGTTTTCACTTTTGGAGACGGATTGACACTCCGTTCTTCATTGTTCCCTAAGATCGTTGTGAGGATTCTTATTCCATTTTCTTAATTCATAAACATACTACTTTTGTTATTCGGATTTGAGATTGACTTTGATTTGTTATTGAGTTTTCGAAGGTTTTCATCTTTCTTTCTTATTAAATTGATTTTTGATATCATAATGATGGTTATTGGCTAAAACCCTTTAGCAATTCTAAGGTGAAGGGTTGATAGTTGTGGCTTAGATGATGATAGATCGATCGTAACTTGATTGGACCCTGAGAGTGTGAGAAACCTCGTCGACACCCTAAACCACAATCTGTTCTTGAGTTCTACGGCCGTGGAATATCAAGATCTAGCCGTGATTTTCTCTGTTTTACGACCTTAGCTTTTGCTTCAATCCAAAGTTAAAGATTTGCTTTAACCTAGACTTGGCTTGCCTTTCCTAGCTAGTAGTGAGACTCAACATCCTCTATTTCGGTTTCGAGTGTCACAACCTTAACCGTTTTAGTTTATCTTTGATTCCTTGGGTTTGGGCATGGGTATTTGAGAGTAATTCTTGTCCTTAGATCCTTTCTATACTGTAGCCTCAACAACCTTTATAAAGAGTGTCTTTGGGTTAGACATATAAGGTTTTGGAACTTCACCGTACATTACCTTACTTTAGTTATACCTTTGCAACCTCAACTCTATCCTTATATCTATAGTATATCTTGAATCGATTGCCACAATTGAATACCTGGATCTTTAGGGTTGCCGTTTCCCCAATATTTGTAAAGCTTTTATACTTTTACTTGCTCGATTATACGAAACTGAATTTGACTCACCAAATCCTTGAGTTTGATACTCTGGAATACTTGCTTAGCAAAGCTGATCCGTACAATGCGGGTTCACTTGCTTTTGTTTCAGTTTTATAATTAAAACTTATTTGCACGCACGCTTTGAGGCGAACAAGTTTTTGGTGCCGTTGCCGGGGATTTGGTCTAAGCCAATTCCGGTTCTCGGTTGTCGAGCTTGGGAGCTTTGCTCTTGTTATTTGATATTTCTCTTTGAATGATTTTTGCAGATTCTTTAGGTATATGCGAAAGACTAGATCTACCAAAGATCTAGTTCCTTTCGATCCAGAACTTGAGAAAACTTTGAAAAGAAAGTTGAAAGAGAAAAAGATGACTGAAAACAATGAGAGAAACATCCAAGCGGAGTTGGATGAAGTTCAACTTCAACTTAAGTTGAGTGAGAAGGGTCGTATGGAAGAATTTGAGCGTCATCAATTCCAAATGGATGAGCTCAAGGCTATGATGTTGGACATGAAGTTGGAGATGAATGATGCTAAGAAGAAGAAGGTCAAGAAACCAACTAAGTCCATTAGAGTTGAATCATCCGACGATGAGGATGACGATATGCCACCACTTGAGGACATTGATCCGGTGATCCATCCTGTTCGTAACAACCCTAGACCACCGGTTGGTCCTCGCATTCCAGCTGGAGATGTGAGAGCTGCTCATGAAGGGTATGAACCACGGACTCTTGGGCAAAGAATTGATCCAATTCAGCAACCACGCCGTCTAGGTGTGAATTTCGGAGCTGAGGATATCCAAGAATTCAGTTTTAGCCCGCAAGTTATCACCATGGTTTGCCAAATTCAATTTGGTGGAACGAGTGCGGAATCTCCACACCAACATTTGCATAATTTTGAGATTCTCAGGGAGACATTGAAGCCGAAAAGGACTACCAACAACAACTACAAGATCAAACCGTTCTTCTTCTCTTTGAAGGACAAGGCTTTGGCTTGGTATCAAGCCCTTCTAGCTGGAAGGCTTAACACATGGGAGGATCTATCTTCGGAGTTCCTCATCAAGTTCTTTCCGCCATCTAAAACGGCGGAGTTGAGAGGTAAGATTAATGCATTTTCTATGAAAGCAAACGAAAATTTGTTTCAATCATGGAAAAGATTTCAGGATCTCTTATTGGATTGCCCACACCATGGCATTTCAAAGCTGGAATTATTGGAGATCTACTACAAGGGGTTGGATGTGGAAACACAATTCAATCTCCAATCTCTCTCTTGTGGTACATTCATGGACATGAGAGAGGATGACGCTTGGGACTTTATTGAGAAGCAAGCCCAAGTGATTGAGAAGTATACACACCGGAAGGTGGATCCTGATAGCCGGAATCAAGGGGATCCGGGAGCTAAGCTAACACAAGCTGCACAAACTCAAATATTCTCCCTCAATACCAAAATCAAGGAGTTGAAGGAAATCATTAGAGCTGGCCTTCAAAAGCCAAATGAGCAAGATGTTGGATACTTAGGAAACAACAACAACAATCACCAAGGGAATAGGAATAACAACTAGAACAACAATTGGAACAACAATTGGAATAACAACAACAACCGAAATTCCAACAATAATTGGCGGTCCAACCAACAACAAAATTCCGGTAATTCTTATCCAAATTCTGGAAATTCACTAACACCTCCATCTTCTTCTACTCCTTTGAAAAGCCAGGGGCAAACATCAAATGAATCAAACAAGACGAAGAAGGAGAAGCCCGATCCTATGTTGGAGACGATCTTAGGAAAGCTCCAAGGATTGAAGAGCTACATAACTTCGGTTGATAAAGCTCATAAAGCTTTAGAAAACCAAGTATTCAACAAAGCCGGAGAAGTTCCTAGAGATCAAGGGAAGCTTCCCGGAAAGACGGAGGATAACCCGAAAGGAAGGGTGATGGCTATCACAACTAGGAGCGGTGTGACAACTACCGACCTACAACCTAAGTTTGTGGAAGTCCCAGCTGAGAAAGAGAAAGAAAAGGGGAAGGAGAAGGAAGATGTCTATGTTCCCCATCCAGATTATAAACCTCCTCTACCATTCCCGCAATCTAGAGCAAGAGCGCGTCTAGACAAACAATTTGGTAAGTTCATTAAACTAATGAGCAAACTACACATTAATATACCTTTCATTGATGCTATTGTAGGTATGCCCGCTTATGAGAAGTTCTTGAAAGAGCTCCTCTCTAACAAGAGGAAGCTAGAAGACTTTGGAGAAGTCAAGATGATCGAGTTCGGAATCTTCGGAGCTCATCAAAATGATGACGGAGAAGATGCCCCCAAATATGAGAGATCCGGGGTCATTTTGCATTCCAATTGGAATAGAAGAAGTCACATATGACGCCCTTTGTGACTTGGGAGCAAGCGTTAGCATCATCCTGCTTGCTTTGTGTAGGAAGGTCGGTTTAGGTGAACCTAAACCGGTGAAGATGACGTTGTACATGGCGGATCGATCCATAACTCATCCCGTCGGTATCATTGAAGACATCCCAGTCAAGCTCGGTAAGTTTTACATTCCAATAGACTTTGTTGTGCTTGACACTCCTGCAGATTGTCCGGTTCCGATCATACTCGGGAGACCGTTTCTTGCAATATCCGGTTGTATGGTGGATTGCAAGAATGCTAGACTAGCATTCGACATAGGAGAAGAGAAGGTTGAGTTTGTTCTCTCAACTTTGGTGAGAGAGCCAGCTCTTGGAGAGGATATGTTCAATATCTATGACGAAGAAGCGTCTAGAGAGGAAGTGAGCTCGATTCTATTCAAGGATCCATTGCAAAAGATAATAACCATGAGCATCATCGAAAAAGTAGAGGAAGAGGATTGCAATGATGAGATTGAAGCCTTGGAAGAGCTAAAGGAAGTACAAGAGGAAGAGTTTGAAAAACTTTACGATGGCTCAGAAAACGTGAGAAACCACGGTCAGTCGGGCTATTCCACGGCCGTGGTTTTACCCACACTGCCCATAAACTACTATCTTGAGAGCAACAGTAAGTTACACGCCCAAAACCACGACCGTGGAAGTAACAGTGGTGCCGTAATTGAGTTCCACGCCCAAAACCACGACCGTGGAAGTAACAGTGGTGCCATAATTTTGGGAATTTCTGAGAACAATTCCGTTCTTTCCACAAATGCTCTTGAGTCTTCTTCAATCACTCCTACTGTTCGCCTCTAAACGTGCGTGCAAATAAGCTTTATATTTATAAAACTAGAATAAAAGCAAGCGAACCCGCAGTGTACGGATCGGCGTAGATCAGCAAGTATTCTAGAGTATCGAACAAAGGGATTTGGTGAAACAAAATCCAAT
The DNA here is from genome assembly GCA_033239125.1 of Fagopyrum homotropicum. Lineage (NCBI taxonomy): Eukaryota > Viridiplantae > Streptophyta > Magnoliopsida > Caryophyllales > Polygonaceae > Fagopyrum > Fagopyrum homotropicum. Next base: position 106,996,698 of record BSWB01000007.1, read on the forward strand.
TTCAAGTTGTCAAGCAAATAAGATGTAAAGCTTTGCAAATATTAAGGAAAACAACAACCCTAAAGATCCAGGTATCAAATTGTGGCAATCGATTCAAGATATACTAAAGAACTAAGGACAGAGTGAAAAATTGCAAGGGTATGCTAAAGTAAAGTAATGTACGGTGAACTTCCAAGACTTTATATGACTTATCTAAAGACACTCTCTATAAAGGTTGTTGAGGCTGCAGTATAGAAAGGATCTAAGGAAAAGAATTAATCTCAAATACCCAAACTTATAACCCATGGATCAAGATAAACTTAAACGGTTAAGGTTGTGACACTCGAAACCGAAATAGAGGATGATGAGTCTCACTACTACCTAGAAAAGGGCAAGCCAAGACTAGATTAAAGCTAATATTTAATCTTGGATCAAAGTAAAAGCAAAGTTCGTAAACTGAGGTAAATCACGAGTAGATCTTAAGAACCACAGTCGTGGAAACCCTTGAACATGCCGTGATTTAGGTTCGTCGACGATATTTCTCTAACTCTCAGGGTCCAAACAATTTACGATCGATCTATCATCATCTAAGCCACAACCATCAACCCTTAACCTTAGAATTGCTAAAGGGTTTTTAGCCAATAACCATTGTCATAATATCAATATTCAGTTTAAAGAGAATGAAAGATGAAAACCCTCGAATACTCAATAAAACTTCAAAACCAATTCTCAAATCCGAAACACAAGAAGCGATGTTTAATGGATTCAGAATGTATAACACAAAACCTCACAATGATCTAAGGCAAGCGAAGAATAGGTTGTCAATCCGTCTTCAATATCAAAACCTAAGAAAAAGGTTAAACCTTCGGCGATCTTCGATCAACCCTAGGCAAGAATGCTCCAAGCAAGGGTAAGCGGCCGTCTCTGCGAGGTCTAAACAAAGTGTAAGCGAGCTCCAAGCAGGATCCCCAAAAACTCTCTTTTCCGGCCTTTTTATAAGATGGGAAAATAATTGCCGTCCAGGCCCATTACGTAAATAACGTGGCAAATAATTGTACGTCAAAAGATCGTCTAAATCACGGTCTCAGGGCTTTCCACGACCGTGGTTTAGAGCGTGGAAAAGGATTCCGGTGTCTTGTGACTTCCACAACCGTACTTTAGGCCGTGTAACCTACTGGAGTGCTCCACGCTCATGATGCCAAGATCCACGCGTGGTTTAGAGCGTGGACTTCGCTACGGTCGTAATTCAGGGCGTGGAAGTGTGTATTGCTTGTAGTTTCCTTTGTGTCGTGACATTCTTCATCCTAGCTCCTTCCTTAGCTTCTTTGATGTGTCTCCTAATCCTCGAACATGATCGATCACTCCCCTTTCTCTCTCAATTGCTCTGATTTAGCTCCTATTCACCTATAATCAACACAAAGCTAGTGTAGACTTCCATATCGATAAAATAGATGAACAAGCTAGCATTTGCTTCGAAACTTTATCCATGTACACAATAATGAGGGAAAAACAACCAAAATAAGTGCCTAGAATATTGCAATATTTCATGCTAACAAAATACCCCATACTTGTCACTTGCTTGTCCCCAAGCAAGGTTTTTAAAAGGTTAGAATACAAGTTAGAATGAAATATGCATGCAACTCAAAACAAAATCATCCTTTGGGTAAATGTGCTTCTAGTCAATAGATCATCCTCAAACCTTGCTTCATGCATCCTTGAAAACGCTCACATACATAAACCAAAGAATGTAAAGCAAAGAAATATCATAAATCGCTTAAACTTCAAGACAAACATCATAACCTTCAAGTATTTTCAAAATCAAGCATAAGAAACTTCAATTTAGATCACCAAGTCAAATAACATTCTTTTGATCTTAAGGACTTTGAAGTAAGGTCTAGAATGCGGAAAGGAGGGAAACTTATATGGGATGTGGTGCATGAATCCGGGAAAATGAATAACCCAACTCTTTTTTCTTTTTACTTTGAATTGCAACACCATCAACTTTGAGATTTGCTCTCTTCTTTTTCACATTATTTTTTGACTTTACCTTTTTTTGAAAGATGGACAGAGGTACACAAAAACCGAAGCTTAGGAGATCGGCGTTTCTCAATTTCGAGATGCCTCAAACCCTTGATGCACATACCATAATTCGTTAGGAATATCGCTCAATCCGACTTTGGCAAGACACAAACACCCGGCTATGTGAATGGTGGCGAGTTACTCATCGTCATGATTGACTTCCCCAAACCTATTAATTCTATTATTTGAATGCAAAATTTGGCTTTCATGGCCCTCCCACATCAAACATGCCAAATATAAACTCCTCCGAATTCCCGAATAGGTAAGGGAGACAATTACTTTTATTGAGGGGCTAAGTGATTAAAGAAAGAAGAAAGAAAATCGAGTTGCCTTAATCATTTCATAAAGAAGTATAAGAACTCATCATGTGATTTCAACCTCAATTTCTCAATATGATTTAGATCAAACTTTCACATTATGAAACTTTTGCAAGAAAGGATAAACAACACATTCAATTTCTTTTCAATTCATAATTCCATTTAAGCATACAATTGTCATCAAAAACTCATTCCACAAGTGAGAGCTATCATAGAAGTCATCTCTAATCTTAGAAGCACAAGAACTCTTTCAAAATTTTTCAAATTTTTATGGGTTTTTTGTTCGCCACTTAGCGTGCGTGCAAATAAGTCTTAAAATTTATAAAACTAGAAATCAAGCAAGCGAACCCGCAGTGTACGGATCGGCGTAGTAAAGCAAGAATTCCAGAGTATCGAACACAGGGATTTGGGGGGTTAAATCCAGTTATAAATCGTCAAGCAAGTAAATGTATTAGCTTTGCAAATATATTGGGAAAACATCAACCCTAAAGATCCAAGTGTCTAATTGTGGCAATCGATTCAAGATATACTAAAGAACTAAGGACAGAGTTAAGAGTTGCAAAGGCATGCTAAGGTAAAGCAATGTACGGTGAAGTTCCACGGCTTTATATGACTTATCTAAAGACACTCTCTAATAAAGGTTGTTGAGGCTTCATGTTCGCTCCAAACGGTGTGTGCAAGCTTTAAATTTATAACCCTAGACTTAAGCTTAAAACAAGGATGCGAACCCACAGTGTACGGGTCAATCGTAGTAAAAGCAAGAAAATTCCAGGGGTCGATCACAGGGACTCGATGAAACAAAGTCAATACGGTGTGCTATGTCAAAACTAACCACAAGAGCGATTAACACAATCAAAGATGAATAAGAAGTCAATAAGTAAACATGCAATTCTAGGGATTAAAGCATCTAGTTGTGGTTCCAACTCAAGATCTATAGATAAGCGGACAAAGCTGAGATTTTTGCGTGGGGAAGGTGTTTCTAAAGTGGAGTAGATCACCGGGTAAGTCTCACTACACACTAATCCCAAACCGTGACTCCTATTACCGGGTAAGTCTCAAGGAACCAAGATAAAGAACTATAACCTCAAACTAACACCCCATCTAAGGGAATAGAATCAACCTTTACCGGGTAAGTCTCAGGCTAACTCACAAAGATATAATGGAAGCACACTCAAACTCCAATAAAGGATAAACCTTTATTACCTACGCTTATGATCGTTGGTACACAAACTAAGGAATTACCGGGTAAGTCTCATCCTAAGCTTGCTTTGAACCAGGAAGGTGTAATAAGAATAGGATTTAGCAAACTCTAACACTTAACTCTCAGTTATGGATCAGATAAGTCACCTCGGTCAGCCAATTTCCACCCCGGCCGAGGTGTTCATCGACTGAACGAGATGCTTAGGGTTAAGGTTAAAGACTCGAACTTTCAGGATCCTACTGGAGTCTAAGATTATTCTATCATTGTTTTCCCCACAACCTTCAGCCAATCACCCTAGAATCACACAAGGAAATTAGCCACTCATCATCATAATGAAAGTATTAAAATATATGGGGAGAAGGTGAATATTTGAACAAAGAAGAATTTAATGAAAAGACTTCAATAACTGAATCAAATATCACAACAAAGCGTTCCTTGGATAACAATCCAAAAAGACAAGACAACAATTGAGGGAATTGAAGACAATCTTACAAAACCCTTCAATAAAGCTATAAAAGCTATGGACTTCAATCTTCCTTCAACCTTCAGAAAGGTTCTTCAAATCTCCCAACTTGGAGTAGGCTGCTGCTGCTGCGTGATTTTTGCGGGATCTAAGTATGATCGGATTTGTGGAAAATCCAACCCTTTTTATAGGAAAATAACCCTCCAAAGATAATAAATCTTAGAAAGATATTCTCCCATAAATATAGGTAAAATATATGATTCTGCATATCTCCTTCCTTCCAGGAGCCAAGCCCAAAAATATAAGATCACTTTCCAATTTTAAAAGATCTCAGCCAAGAATAAAATATTCTCGCCGCGTCCTAGGTGTTTGCCTCGGTCGAGTCGGCGTCTCTGGATCACCTCGGTCGAGATGAATCTCTGGTCAACCGAGGTGAGTCTCAACTGAATGTGAAATCTCTCAAAACTGGTCCAAAGTAAATCTTTAATCCATGGCTATGCTTCCTGGATGTAGCTCCAAATGACTCATGACTCCTTTTGCTCCTTTTTGATGCAAAACCTACCATTTTACCTGCAATTACAACAAAACTAGGTGTAGACCTCGATTCTCGCAAAGGTAGATGAAATGGTAGTAAAATCACATAATGTACATACAAACATGCAGATTATGAAAGATAAAACGTCCAAACAAACCTCAAAATATAGACTATAATTCATGCTATCAAAATACCCCATACTTAGCCCTTGCTTGTCCCCAAGCAAGTTCCTCATATAGAAGACAAGATAGAATGGATTATAAGTCAAGAAAATCAATGAAAAAGTCTTTCAAAAACATTTTATGGTGTGCAACTATCATAGATCACTCTAAGAGAGTACTTCCTGAAATTAAAAACTCAATATGATCAAAACGTTTTATAAATATAGGAAAGTTGTTCATCTTTGCATAAAATCATAGAATGCATAATAAATCATAATTATCAAAATTAATCATGTATAATCCGATTTAAACCGCTAAGTCAATCAACAAGCTCAAGGTCTCAAGGGCTTCCCAAAAGAAAAGGTCAAGAAACGTGTAGGGTAGGGATGTATGTAAGGTAATGTGGTGCTAGAATCCGGGAAAAGGATGAACTTCACTCTCACTTTGACTTGCAACATCTTCCACCAATAAGCTTCGCTTATCTCACACTTTTTCTTTTTTTACTTTACTTTTTGGGATGCATGGACAGAGGTGCACAATAACCGAAGCCTAGGAAATCTGCAATCATCAATTTCTTGAGATGCATCAAACCCTTGATGCACATACCATGACCCGTTAGGAATATCGCTCAATCCGACTTTGACAAGACACAAACACCCGGCTATGTGAATGGTGCCGAGTTACTCATCTTCATGATTGACTTCCCCAAACCTATTATTGCTTTCTAACACTTTCACTTCCAGCCACTTCTCAACTTTAACTTCACTTGCTTTCACCACTTCGCTTGCTTCCAAATTCCCGGATAGGTAAAGGGAGGTAAAATGTATATGAGGGGCTAAGCATGATCAAGAAGAAGAAGAAGAAGAGAATGAATTGCCTTGGTCTTTCCAAGAAGAAAGTGAGAGAACTTAACCTGCGGTGTCAACCTTCAAATTCAACATAATTTGGATAAAAACAAAGTATTAAACATGCTAATAATTTCAACAAAGCATTTAGCAACTTAAACATATTATAAAACCTTTCAAACACATAAAGAATTTAAAACCAGTCAGTAAACAAGATCTTCACTGAGGTCATATCCAGATAAGTAACAAAAATTCGTTTTCGAAAACTCTCAGTTAACACACCTCGGTCGAGGTGTTCTTGGTTCAACCGAGGTGAAACGCCTCGTTTGGCCAATACTGACTCGGTCGAGGTCGAAAAAAAAAAAAATTTTTTTTTTAAAACCAATTTTATTTTCAGTTTCGACGTTTTTCTCAATCAAATAACCTGTAGGTATGCATGTAATATCAGATAATCATATAAAGGCAATGAAGCATAAATACAAAAATATCCGATAAATATAATACATCAAAGGTGTCAAATACATCAAAGGTAGTCAAATAATACAAACACCCCATACTTGAGACACACTGTCCCAGTGGGTATAATAAAAGTCTAACATGAGAGTACTCACCGGATAAAAGCCGAACTGCATAAAAATATAATAATAAAGTCCTGCAGCTCCTCAGTAGTCTCGATCCGGTGGTGGTGGTGGCATGTAGGGATACTGAGTAGGATCATAAGGATGGCCCATGATACGCTCGAACTGCAGCTGAGCCATGATGTGCTGATGATGCTGCCGCTCCTGCATCTCGCGGATATCCAGCGATAATGCAGCATATGAGTCGATAACCTGATCCGTCAGGTCATCGATCCGTCGGTGAGCAGCTCTATCCCTCACTCCACGCCTCCTGCGTCTAGCAGGTCTGACTGGAGAAGTCTCAGCTGGTGCCGGCTCAGTGTCCTCCTCGTCATCCAAATCTATGATGGGTGGCGCGCTCGTCCCAGCTGTATCTGTCCCTGTGTCCATCGGGACGCCACCTCCTCTCTCATCTACTGTATCCTCATCGTCGTCGTCGTCCTCAGCCTCCTCCTCCTCCTCAGCTGCAGCAGGGGCAGCTGCTCCCTCTCTGTAATCCTCCATCAATGGACCCCAAGCGGTCTGCCAATAATGTGGATCAAAGACTGAGAACTGTGCAGACCACCTGATGCCCTGAGGTGCAGTCAGCTCCCATGGCATAGCGACGTAGGGTGTAGTCAAACCACGGGGAACTAGAATCCTCCGTGTGATCATCTCCTGTAGTCCGAGCGGCTTGGCAGCCGCCACCATAGTACACCTACTCAGATCCATATCCTGATACCTAGCGATATGGGTCACTATCCCACCACAGCATATATCTCCCTTCCCTTTGGCCTTGATCCTGTGCAGATCCTCTGCCAGCATCAATCCAAAGTCGGGGTATCCACCTGTGACCATGCAGTATAAAGCAAAGAGCTCCCCCTGTCGGACCTTCTGGGGCGTCTCAGTACGCGCCAGAAGCGTCTCGCTGAAGATCCTGTGGGCTAATCGAAAAGCAAGATGGAAGATAAGCTTCTCCCTGGAATCACCAGGGCGCCACCTATCTGCATGCTCTGTAATGTGGGCAATCTGACCCCAGAACTCTCTAGCTACGGCTCGGGTCGGGAAGTCTACAGCAGTGGGGGTAGGGAAGCCAAAAATATCTCTCCAGTGGTCTAGAGGTACTAAATAGTTCCGGTTCATCAACCGGTACTTCACAGCCCTCTCTGTGGGGAGGTAAGTGAAGGAGCTGACAATCTCAAGGGTCGGCTCTAAGTAGGCTGGGGCTCAGATCTCAGTAAACTGATCCAGCCCGACGGTGGAGATCATCCTCCTAAGCTCTCCATCAACGTGGAGACAGTCAAAAGCAGAAATGTCCAGAAATCTAGGTGCGATCACTGGACGGCTAGCAATGCGCTCATAATCTACCTGGTGTCTCTCATGGATCACCGGGATAGAAGGTCGGGATGAGGAAGAAGAAGGGGAAGGAGAGGATCTATCTCTAAGGGCTAACAATCTGTCAGAACTCATCTTCAATCAATACTGTCAGACTACCTCGGTCGACTGACAAACTCCAAGAATCACCTCGACCGAGGTGCAGGTCGACTGGACCGAGGCGAAGACAGTCGCGATTCCACTCTCAGAAATTCAGTTCTTTTCCCCCTAAAATCACTACAAATGTTTCCTAAGGGGTACTTAAGCTTTTCCTCAACAGATTCAAGGGCAACCAAAGCCCAAATTGCAGTAAACGAGCGAGTTAGGGTTTCGGTCGTTTTTACCTCGTTCCGGCCGATTCACTCGAATTTCTTGCAGATTTGTTGTTGCAATCGATTCCTCTACCCTTCAATCTCGGTTTGGAAGCAGAAAACGTCGAAAACAAGCAAGATCTGAGATGAGCGAGGTGTGTCTGTTCGCCGCGGTCGAGGAGGATAAAAAAGTGAAAAGTAATTTTTTTTCCCCCTTTTATACTGTTATTGGATCTGCTGTCACCTCGGTCGAGATGGTCTCGACTGGACCGAGGTGGTGTGGACCGAGGCAGTTCTGCAGAAACCCTAGTCGCCTCGGTTGCTCAAGAATCAACTCGGTCGAGGTGCTCTGACAGTAACCGAGGTGCTTCTGTCTTCTCAGAATCTCGAACTTCTGTCCTTCCAGTTGTGCCCCTTCCTTAGATATTCCCTGTTATCTGTCCAGAACGCCAAAAACAAAGCAAAGCAAAGCAAAAACAAAAACTATCTAATCTAGACTAGAAAACGGGAAAAGAAAGCAATACCTTGGGTTGCCTCCCAAGAAGCGCTTGATTTAAGGTCGCTAGCTGGACCATGATGCGTCTCAAACGAGGTGGGAGGTGCCCTCACCCCATACTTCACCTCCATCGTGGGGTGAAGTAAGTAGATCCATCAAACGTTCCAACAAGTGTAAGTGCTCATCGGGGAATGAATCGTCTATGGGTGGGTTATCCGCCTCGCGGGAGGATTCCGGTAGCCGACTGAGGTGATCCGCAACGGAGTTCTCGGATCCCTTCTTATCGCGGATCTCTAGGTCAAACTCTTGGAGCAAGAGAATCCATCGAATAAGGCGCGGCTTGGCATCTTTCTTAGCCAACAAGTAACGAATGGCTACGTGGTCGGTGTAGACAATGACTTTCGCCCCTACTAGATAGGAACGAAACTTCTCGAAAGCATATACAACCGCCAACAACTCCTTCTCGGTGGTAGCGTAGTTGCGTTGTGCTTCATCTAGCGTCTTGCTAGCATAGTAAATGGCGGTGGTCCGTCCATCCTTCTTCTGTCCAAGCACCGCTCCTACGGCTACATCACTAGCGTCACACATGACCTCAAAGGGTAAGGTCCAATCGGGAGGCTGGATAATGGGAGCGGAGATCAACGCTTCCTTAATCCTATAAAAAGCATCAAGGCACTCCTGCGAAAACTCAAAAACAACATCTTTATTCAAGAGGTTAGTTAGAGGTTTAGAAATCTTAGAGAAGTCCTTGATGAATCTCCTGTAGAAACCTGCATGCCCGAGAAAACTCCTCACACCTTTAACAGAACAAGGAGGAGGGAGTTTCTCAATAGTCTCGATCTTAGCTCGATCGACCTCAATGCCTCGATTAGAAACGAGGTGTCCTAGCACAATGCCTTCATTGACCATAAAATGACACTTCTCCCAATTCAAAACAAGGTTAGTGTCTTCACATCTTTTAAGCACTAGAGAAAGGTTAGACAAGCAATCATCAAAAGAGGAACCATATACAGAAAAATCATCCATGAATACCTCCATGATCTCCTCTATGTACTCGGAAAAGATAGCCATCATGCATCGCTGGAAGGTAGCGGGTGCATTGCACAATCCAAATGGCATCCTCCGATAGGCAAACGTCCCCCAAGGACAAGTGAAAGTGGTCTTCTCCTGATCATCCGGGTGGATAGGAATCTGGAAGAATCCACTATAGCCGTCCAAGTAGCAAAAGTGTGAATGCTGGGCCAACCGTTCGAGCATTTGATCAATGAAGGGAAGCGGAAAATGATCCTTCCGAGTCGCCGTGTTCAGCTTCCTATAATCGATGCAAACTCTCCAGCCCGTAACGGTCCTTGTTGGGATCAACTCGTTGTTCGTATTCGTCACAACGGTCATCCCTCCTTTCTTCGGAACGACATGCACGGGGCTAACCCACTTGCTGTCCGAGATAGGATAAATAATACCTGCATCCAACAACTTAAGAACTTCCTTCTTCACAACCTCTTTCATGATCGGATTTAACCGTCTCTGAGGTTCCCGTGAAGTCTTATGATTATCTTCCATTAGAATTCTCAAGTGATTGGGGAGCTGTTTAAGCTCCACGACTGGGGGTGCTTTCTGGGGGGAATCCATGCTTCCTCTTTCCAGTGGAGTGGTATCAGAAACTGGACTCGATGAAGTCTCAGTTTGAATCATCTCGCCTTCGACCTCGGTCGAGGCGCATAGGCGTTGACCGAGATGTTCTTCGGTCGCCTCGCTCAGTCCAGAAAGTGCCTCGGTCGAGGTACTGCTACTGGATCCGAGACTGGAGATCTTCGTCTCCTGGATTAGCTTCTCAGTTTTAGCTCCTGGATCCTCTTCCAGTGCCTTCAAGCTCCGTATATCTGCATCACAAGAAGCATCTATACCTTCCTCCATTAAACTGAAGCTAATAACTCTTTCGAGTGGATCGTTAACAAGGATAGAGCTCACCAATTCTCTTGATTCTTCTTCATCGTAGATGTTGAAGATATCATCAGTTAGTTGCTCCCCTTTCATGGCTGCAAGTAGTGCGAACTCCACCTCATCGCCACCAACGTTGAATTTCAACTTGGCGTTCTTGCAATCCACATTGCAACCCGAAGTTGCTAGAAATGGCCTCCCGAGAATAATAGGAACAGGATAATCTGCGGGAATGTCAAGTACGACAAAATCTATGGGTAGATAGAAGTTACCTAACTTGACCGGAACGTCCTCCAAGATGCCCACGGGATGGGTAATGGAGCGATCCGCCATGTAAAGTCGAATCTTGACCGGCTTGGGCTCTCCGAGACCGATCTTCGTGCATAACTCTAGCGGGATGATGCTCACGCTGGCTCCTAGATCACAAAGGGCTTCACAAGTTACATCCCCAACTTGAATGGGAATGCAAAATGAGCCGGGATCTCTCAACTTAGGTGGCATCTTTTCCTTCATGATCTTGATAAGCTCCGAAGATTTAGATGTCATCCTAACTTCACCAACATCCTCCAGTTTCCTCTTCCTTGATAAGATTTCTTTTAAGAACTTCCCATAGGCGGGCATACCTAAAATAACATCAAGGAAAGGAATATTAATATGTAGCTTATTCATCAAGTCAAGAAACTTACCAAAGTGCTTGTCAAGATGCGCTCTGGCTCTGGACTGAGGGAATGGAAGTGGTGGCTTATACGCAGGGGGTGGAACATAAGTTTCTGTCGTTCCTCCTGCTTTCTGTTGCTCCGCCTCGGTTGGCATCTCGGTCGAGGTGTTCTTCGACTGTATCTGGACCGAGGTGGTCTGCGTCGAGCGAGGTACTGGATCTGCAGTTTTAAGTCCACTCCTCGTCGTTATGGCCATGCACTGGCCCTTAGGGTTAGTTTCCGTCTTCGCTGGAAGCTTCCCTGGATCTCTTGGCGCTTCATTCGCCCTATTAGCAAGTTGTTGTTCGAAGGACTTTTGGGCCCTCGAAAATGAAGTCATAGAATTCTCCATAGCGTTAAGCTTGATCAAGATTGCCTCTAGAACTGCGTCTTTCTTTTTTGGCTGAGACGAACTTGACCCTTGCCCTTGGCTTTTCAATGGAGTAGAAGAAGAAGAAGAAGGGGGAGAGAGGAAAGGGTTAGAGGAATCATTAGAATTGGAGTTTGAATGATTGTTACCGTGATTTTGGTTATTCGCCCTCCAGTTGTTGCTATTGGATCCTCTATTGTTGTTGTTGTAGTTGTTGTTTCGGGGACCGTTGTTGTTGTTACGGTACCCGTTATTGTTGTTGTTCCTTTGCCCTTGCTCTTCCTTCTTAGTTTGAGCCATCAAGAGCTCCTTCAATTGCTTCACGTCGTTCTTCAATGACGTGAGTTGATTGTTGTTGGGTTGAGTCTCTTGAAAGTTGACTCTTTTAATTCCACCTTCAGCTCCTTGGTGGGTATACTTCTCCATGTGCAAGGCTTGCTTCTCAATGAAGTCCCAAGCCTCATCAATCGCCATGTCCATGAAGGTACCGGCGGAGAGTAGTTGGAGATTGAACTGGGTGCTTCCGTCCAGCCCTTTGAAGTAGATCTCCAACAACTCGATCTTTGGAATCCCATGATGTGGGCAATCCAAAAGGATATCCTTGAACCGCTCCCAAGATTTGGACAAGCTCTCCTTGTCCTTCATAATGAAAGCATTGATCTTCCCTCTCATTTCGGCGGTCTTTGAGGGTGGAAAGAATTTGGTCAAGAATTCCGTAGTCATCTCCTCCCATGTGCTGATTTTTCCTGGAGGAAGAGATTGATACCAAGTAAGAGCTCTATCTTTTAAAGAAAAGTAAAAAGGTCTTAGCTTGTAGTTGTTATTTTCAATTCTGGACGGTCGCAAGGTTTCCATCAAGATCTCGTAGTTTTGAAGATGTTGATGCGGCGACTCCTTCTCTAGCCCTCCGAATTGGCATTGGCGAATCATGGCTAGAACTTGTGGTCGAAGTTCGTAGTCATGATCCGCTGGATCTCCTGGGTTCACTCCTGGACGCCTCAGCTGTTGATTAGGGTCCATCCTTTGACCTAGGGTTTGTGGAATTCCTGCAAGAAGAACATCTCGGACTGGCATCCGAGGTGGAAGTACATCGGCCGGGGCGTCAGGTACTGGAATTTGCCTCGGTCGAGGATCAACAGGAGGATCTTCCCTCGGTCGAAGTAGAATCTGGTCTCGTATGACTGCAATCTCAGCTTCGATTGCTGCAGTCCTGGCGCGATTCTCCTCTTTCTCTTGCATTAGTTCTTCCTTACTGAGACGCAGCAGCTCTTGCGTTTCCTTTAATTCGGCCGCAAGATCGCGATCGTCTTGTTGGGCCATCTTCGCTTCTATTAAGCGTCGCTTGTAAGTCTTTTCTGGTTCGGGATCGTAAGGAACGATTTCCTTCCCAGCGCGGGTTCTTCGCATATACCTAAGAAAGAACCTGCAAAAGTCGTCACTCAAGTAGAGTGGTTAGATGAAACGGGGCAAGCGCCCCAAGAGCAAACCGTACCGACTCGGTCTAGACCGAGTCCCCGGCAACGACGCCAAAAACTTGTTCGCTCCAAACGGTGTGTGCAAGCTTTAAATTTATAACCCTAGACTTAAGCTTAAAACAAGGATGCGAACCCGCAGTGTACGGGTCAATCGTAGTAAAAGCAAGAAAATTCCAGGGGTCGATCACAGGGACTCGATGAAACAAAGTCAATACGGTGTGCTATGTCAAAACTAACCACAAGAGCGATTAACACAATCAAAGATGAATAAGAAGTCAATAAGTAAACATGCAATTCTAGGGATTAAAGCATCTAGTTGTTGTTCCAACTCAAGATCTATAGATAAGCGGACAAAGCTGAGATTTTTGCGTGGGGAAGGTGTTTCTAAAGTGGAGTAGATCACCGGGTAAGTCTCACTACACACTAATCCCAAACCGTGACTCCTATTACCGGGTAAGTCTCAAGGAACCAAGATAAAGAACTATAACCTCAAACTAACACCCCATCTAAGGGAATAGAATCAACCTTTACCGGGTAAGTCTCAGGCTAACTCACAAAGATGGAATGGAAGCACACTCAAACTCCAATAAAGGATAAACCTTTATTACCTACGCTTATGATCGTTGGTACACAAACTAAGGAATTACCGGGTAAGTCTCATCCTAAGCTTGCTTTGAACCAGGAAGGTGTAATAAGAATAGGATTTAGCAAACTCTAACACTTAACTCTCAGTTATGGATCAGATAAGTCACCTCGGTCAGCCAATTTCCACCCCGGCCGAGGTGTTCATCGACTGAACGAGATGCTTAGGGTTAAGGTTAAAGACTCGAACTTTCAGGATCCTACTGGAGTCTAAGATTATTCTATCATTGTTTTCCCCACAACCTTCAGCCAATCACCCTAGAATCACACAAGGAAATTAGCCACTCATCATCATAATGAAAGTATTAAAATATATGGGGAGAAGGTGAATATTTGAACAAAGAAGAATTTAATGAAAAGACTTCAATAACTGAATCAAATATCACAACAAAGCGTTCCTTGGATAACAATCCAAATAGACAAGACAACAATTGAGGGAATTGAAGACAATCTTACAAAACCCTTCAATAAAGCTATAAAAGCTATGGACTTCAATCTTCCTTCAACCTTCAGAAAGGTTCTTCAAATCTCCCAACTTGGAGTAGGCTGCTGCTGCTGCGTGATTTTTGCGGGATCTAAGCATGATCGGATTTGTGGAAAATCCAACCCTTTTTATAGGAAAATAACCCTCCAAAGATAATAAATCTTAGAAAGATATTCTCCCATAAATATAGGTAAAATATATGATTCTGCATATCTCCTTCCTTCCAGGAGCCAAGCCCAAAAATATAAGATCACTTTCCAATTTTAAAAGATCTCAGCCAAGAATAAAATATTCTCGCCGCGTCCTAGGTGTTTGCCTCGGTCGAGTCGGCGTCTCTGGATCACCTCGGTCGAGATGAATCTCTGGTCAACCGAGGTGAGTCTCAACTGAATGTGAAATCTCTCAAAACTGGTCCAAAGTAAATCTTTAATCCATGACTATGCTTCCTGGATGTAGCTCCAAATGACTCATGACTCCTTTTGCTCCTTTTTGATGCAAAACCTACCATTTTACCTACAATTACAACAAAACTAGGTGTAGACCTCGATTCTCGCAAAGGTAGATGAAATGGTAGTAAAATCACATAATGTACATACAAACATGCAGATTATGAAAGATAAAACGTCCAAACAAACCTCAAAATATAGACTATAATTCATGCTATCACTTCAGTATAGAAAGGATCTAAAGACAAAAATTAACGTCAAATACCCAAACTTGTAACCCAAGGATCAAGACTAACTAAACCGATTAAGGTTGTGATAGCATGAATTATAGTCTATATTTTGGGGTTTGTTTGGACGTTTTATCTTTCATAATCTGCATGTTTGTATGTATATTATGTGATTATATTACCATTTCATCTACCTTTGCGAGAATCGAGGTCTACACCTAGTTTTGTTGTAATCGTAGGTAAAATGGCACGTTTTGCATCGAAAAGGAGCAAAAGGAGCTATGGAGTCATTGGAGCTACATTCAGGAGCACAAGGAACCATCCAGGAAGCATAACCATGGATTAAAGATTTACTTTGGACCAGTTTTGAGAGATTCACATTCAGTTTTGACTCACCTCGGTTGGCCACAGATTCATCTCGACCGAGGTGATCCAGGGAAGTCGACTCGACCGAGGCGAACACCTGGGACGCGGCGAGAATATTTTATTCTTGGCTGAGATCTTTTATCTTTGGAAAGAGATCTTATATGTTTGGGCTTGGCTCCTGGAAGGAAGAAGATATACTAGATCATATATTTTACCTATTTTTATGGGAAGAGATCTTTCTAAGATATCTTATCTTTGGAGGGTTATTTTCCTATAAAAAGGGTCGGATTTCCCACAAATCCGGCACCTTGTTATACGCGGAACACTCATTACGCAACAACCATACTCCAATTTGGAGAGTTGAAGAACCTTTTTTAAGGTTGAAGGAAGATTGAAGATCATAGCTTTTATAGCTTTTGAAGGGTTTTGTAAGATTATCTTAGATTCCCTTCCTTGTTGTCTTGTCTTGTTGGATTGCTATCCAAGAAACGCTTTTGTTGTGATATTTGATTCAGTTATTGAAGTCTTTTCATCAAATTCTTCTTGTTCAAATATTCACCTTCTTCCCATATATTTGATTAATACTTTCATGATGATGATGAGTGGCTAATTTCCTTGTGTGATTCTAGGGTGATTAGTTGAAGGTTGTGGAAAAAACAATGATAGAATAATCTTAGATCACAGTAGGACCCTGAAAGTTCGAGTCTTTAACCTTAACCCCAAGCATCTCGCTCAGTCGATGAACATCTCGGCCGGGGTGGAATTTGGCTGACCGAGGTGGCTTATCTGATCCGAAACTGAGAGTTAAGTGTTAGAGTTTGCCAAATCCTATTCTTATTACACCTTTCCTGGTCCAATGCAAGCTTAGGATGAGACTTACCCGATAATTCCTTAGTTTGTGTACCTAAGATCATAAGTGTAGGTAATAAAGGTTTATCCTTTATTGGGGTTTGAGTGTGCTTTCATCCCATCTTTGTGAGTTAGCCTGAGACTTACCCGGTAAAGGTTGATTCTATTCCCTTAGATGGTGTGTTAGTTTGAGGTTATAATTCTTTATCTTAATTCCTTGAGTCTTACCCGGTAATAGGAGTTACGGTTTAGGATTAGTGAGTAGTGAGACTTACCCGGTGATCTATTCCACTTTAGTAACACCTTCCCTATGCAAAAATCTCAGCTTTGTCCGCTTATCTTTAGATCTTGAGTTGGAACCACAACTAGATGCTTAAATCCCTAGAATTGCATGTTTGCTTTATTTGACTTCTTATTCATCTTTGATTGTTTTAATTGCTCTTGTGGTTAGTAATTACGAGGCTTACCGTTATCGGACTTTGTTTCACTGAGTCCCTGTGATCGACCCCTGGAATTCCTTGCTTTTTACTACGATTGACCCGTACACTGCGGGTTCGCATCCTTGTTTTAAGCTTTCATCTAGGGTTATAAATTTAAAGCTTGCACACACCGTTTGGAGCGAACAAGTTTTTGGCGCCGTTGCCGGGGACTTGGTCTAGACCGAGCCGGTACAGTTTGCTCTTGGGGCACTTGCCCCCGTTTCTACTAACCACTCTACTTGAGTGACTTTTGCAGGTTCTTTCTTAAGTATATGCGAAGGACCCGCACTGGGAAGGAAATCATTCCTTACGATCCCGAATCAGAAAAGACATACAAGCGACGCTTAAGAGAAGTGAAGATGGCCCAACAAGACAACCGCGATCTTGAGGCCGAGTTGAAGGAGGCGTTAGAGCTGCTACGCCTCAGCAGGGAAGAACTAAGGCAAGAGAAGGAAGAGACTCGCACCAAGACTGAAGCAATCGAAGCGGAGATGGCAGTCATACGAGACCAAATTCTACTTCGACCGAGGGAAGATCCACCAGTTGATCCTCGACCGATGCAGATCCCAGTTGCTGACCCTCGACCGAGACAAGTTCCAGTACCTGACGCCCCGGCCGATGTACTTCCACTTCGGAGGCCAGTCCGAGATGTCCTTCTTGCAGGAATCCCACAAACCCTAGGTCAAAGGATGGACCCCAATCAACAACTAAGGCGTCCAGGAGTTAACCTAGGAGATCCAGCGGACCATGACTATGAACTTCGACCGCAAGTTCTATCTATGATTCGCCAATGCCAGTTCGCAGGGCTGGAGAAGGAATCACCACATCAACATCTTCAAAACTATGAGATATTGAAGGAGACCTTGAGACCTCCGAGAATTGAAAACAACTACAAGCTAAGACCTTTTTACTTTTCTTTAAAAGATAGAGCTCTTACTTGGTATCAATCTCTTCCTCCAGGAAAAATCAGCACATGGGAGGAGATGACTACGGAATTCTTGACGAAATTCTTTCCCCCCTCAAAGACCGCTGAAATGAGAGGAAAGATCAACGCTTTCATTATGAAGGACAAGGAGAGCTTGTCCAAGTCATGGGAGCGGTTCAAAGACATTCTTTTGGATTGCGCACATCATGGGATTCCAAAGTTAGAGTTATTGGAGATATACTTCAAAGGACTGGACGGAAGCACCCAGTTCAATCTCCAACTACTCTCCGCCGGTACATTTATGGACATGGCGATTGACGAAGCTTGGGACTTCATCCAGAAGCAAGCCTTGCACATGGAGAAATACACCCACCAAGGAGCTGAAGGTGGAGTTAAAAGAGTTAACTTCCAAGAAACTCAGCCCAACAACAACCAACTCACGTCTTTGAAGAATGACGTGAAGCAATTGAAGGAACTCTTGGTTGCTGAAACCAAGAAGGAAGAGCAAGGGCAAAGGAACAACAACAACGGATACCGTAACAACAACAACGGTTCCCGGAACAACAATTTCAACAACAACAACAATAGAGGATCCAATAGCAATAATTGGAGGGCGAACAACCAAAATAACGGTAACAATCATTCAAACTCCAACTCTAACGATTCCTCTAACCCTTTCCTCTCTTCCCCTTCTTCTTCTTCTTCTACTCCATTGAAAAGCCAGGGGCAAGAATCAAGTTCGTCTCAGCCGGAAAAGAAAGACGCAGTTCTGGAGGCTATCTTGAGCAAGCTCAACGCTATGGAGACTTCGATGACTTTATTTTCGAAGGCCCAAAAAGCCTTTGAACAACAACTTGCAAGTAGGGCGAATGAAGTGCCAAGAGATCCATGGAAGCTTCCAGCAAGGACGGAAAGCAACCCTAAGGGCCAGATCATGGCCATAACTACGAGGAGTGGACTGAAAACTGCAGATCCAGTGCCTCGGTCGGTGCCAGTACCGACGAAGACCACCTCGGTCCAGATGCAGTCGAAGAACACTTCGACCGAGATGCCAACCGAGGTGGAGCCACAAAAAGCGGAGGGGAAAACTGAAGTTTATCTTCCACCTCCTGCATACAAACCACCACTTCCATTCTCCCAGTTAAGGGCCAGAGCACATCTAGACAAGCACTTTGGTAAGTTCCTTGACTTGATGAATAAGCTGCATATTAACATTCCTTTCCTTGATGCTATTCTAGGAATGCCCGCCTATGGGAAGTTCTTGAAGGAGATCCTATCAAGGAAAAGGAAACTGGAAGACTTTGGTGAAGTTAGGATGACATCTAAATCCTCGGAGCTTATTCAAATCATGAAGGAGAAGATGCCACCTAAACTAAGAGATCCCGGCTCATTTTGCATTCCCATTCAAGTTGGGGATGTCACTTGCGAAGCCCTTTGTGATCTAGGAGCCAGCGTGAGCATCATTCCGCTGGAGCTATGTGTGAAGATCGGACTTGGAGAGCCCAAACCGGTCAAGATTCGACTTTATATGGCGGATCGCTCCATTACCCATCCCGTGGGCATCTTGGAGGACGTTCCGGTCAAGTTAGGTAACTTCTATCTACCTATAGATTTTTTGTACTTGACATTCCCGCAGATTATCCTGTTCCTATTATTCTCGGGAGGCCATTTCTAGCAACTTCGGGTTGCAACGTGGATTGCAAGAACGCCAAGTTGAAATTCAACGTTGGCGGCGATGAAGTGGAGTTCGCATTGCTTGCAGCCATGAAAGGGGAGCAGCTAACTGATGATATCTTCAACATCTACGATGAAGAAGAATCAAGAGAATTGGTGAGCTCTATCCTTATTAACGATCCACTCGAAAGAGTTATTAGCTTCAGTTTAATGGAGGAAGGTATAGATGCTTCTTGTGATGCAGATATACGAAGCTTAAGGGCACTGGAAGAGGATCCAGGAGCTAAAACTGAGAAGCTAACCCAGGAGACGAGGATCTCCAGTTTCGGTTCCAGTTGCAGTACCTCGACCGAGGCACTTTCTGGACTGAGCGAGGCGACCGAAGAACATCTCGGTCAACGCCTCTGCGCCTTGACCGAGGTCGACGGCGAGATGATGTCAACTGAGACTTCCGAAAGTCCAGTTTCTGAATCCATCCCACTGGAAGGAGGAAGCAAGGATCCCCCTCAGAGAGTACCCCCAGTTGTGGAGCTTAAACAACTCCCTAGTCACTTGAGGTACGTCTTTCTTGGACCGGATTCTACTTATCCCGTTATTGTTAGTGCTTCCCTTTCCGAATCTGAATTGACTAAATTAATGCATGTCCTGAGAAAGCATCAAAAGGCTATAGGTTATACCACGGAAGATCTTATTGGCATTAAGCTTTCTTTCTGCATGCATAGAATTCTAATGGAGGACAATCATAAGACTTCACGGGAACCTCAAAGACGGTTAAATCCGATCATGAAAGAGGTTGTGAAGAAGGAAATTCTTAAGTTGTTGGATGCAGGTATCATTTATCCTATCTCGGACAGCAAGTGGTTAGCCCGGTACATGTAGTTCCGAAGAAAGGAGGGATGACCGTTGTGACAAACAAGAACAACGAGTTGATCCCAACTAGGACCGTCACGGGCTGGAGGGTTTGCATCGACTATAGGAAGCTGAATACGGCCACACGGAAGGACCATTTTCCACTTCCTTTCATCGATCAAATGCTCGAGCGGTTGGCCCAGCATTCACACTTTTGCTACTTGGACGGTTACAGTGGATTCTTCCAGATTCCTATCCACTCGGATGATCAGGAGAAGACCACCTTCACTTGTCTATGGGGGACTTTTGCTTACAGGAGGATGCCATTTGGATTGTGCAATGCACCCGCTACCTTCCACCGATGCATGATGGCCATCTTTTCCGAATACATAGAGAATATCATGGAGGTATTTATGGATGATTTTTCCGTATATGGATCCTCTTTTGATGATTGCCTATCTAACCTTTCGCTAGTGCTTAAAAGATGTGAAGACACTAACCTCATTTTGAATTGGGAGAAGTGTCATTTTTAAGTTAGTGAAGGCATTGTGTTAGGACACCTCGTTTCTAATCGAGGCATTGAGGTCGATCGCGCTAAGATCGAGACTATTGAGAAACTCCCTCCCCCTTGTTATGTTAAAGGTGTGAGGAGTTTTCTCGGGCATGCAGGTTTCTACAGAAGATTCATCAAGGACTTCTCCAAGATTTCTAAACCACTAACTAACCTCTTGAACAAAGATGTTGTTTTTGAGTTTTCGCAGGAGTGTCTTGATGCTTTTTACAGGATTAAGGAAACGTTGATCTCCGCTCCCATTATCCAACCTCCAGATTGGACCTTGCCCTTTGAGATCATGTGCGATGCTAGTGATGTAGCCGTAGGAGCGGTGCTTGGGCAGAAGAAGGATGGACGGACCACCGCCATTTACTATGCTAGCAAGACGCTTGATGTAGCACAACGCAACTACGCTACCACCGAAAAGGAATTATTGGCTGTTGTATATGCTTTCGAGAAGTTTCGTTCCTATTTAGTAGGGGCGAAAGTCATTGTCTACACCGACCATGCAGCCATTCGCTACTTGTTGGCTAAGAAAGATGCCAAACCACGCCTTATTCGATGGATTCTCTTGCTTCAAGAGTTTGACCTAGAGATCCGCGATAAGAAGGGATCCGAGAATTCTGTTGCGGATCACCTCAGCCGGCTACCTGCATATTCACGTGAGAAGGACGACCCACCCATAGACGATTCATTCCCCGATGAACATTTTCACTTGTTGGGGCGTTTGATAGACTTACTTACTTCACCCCACGATGGAGGTGAAGTATGGGGTGAGGACACCTCCCATCACATTTGAGAGACGCATCATGGTCCAGCTAGCGACCTTAAACCAAGCGCTTCTTGGGAAACAACCCAAGGTATTGCTTTCTTTTCCCGTTTTCTAGTCTAGCTTAGATAGTTTGTTTGCTTTTGCTTTGCTTTATTTTGTTTTTGGCGTTCTAGACAGATAACAGGAAGGAGCATAACTGGAAGGACAGAAGTTCGAGAATTTGAGAAGACGGAGTTCGACTGAGGCATCTCGGTTGGTGTCAGAGCACCTCGCCCGAGATGATTCTTGGGCAACCGAGGCGACTAGGGTTTCTGAAGAACCACCTCGGTCCGTACCACCTCGGTCCAGTCGAGACCATCTTGACCGAGGTGACAGCAGATTCCAGAAAGGGTATAAAAGGGGGATTAATTTTCTCTCTCTTCACTTCGACCCTCCTCGACCGCGGCGACAGATTCACCTTGCCTCCTTCGTTTCTTGCTCGTTTTCGACGATTTCTGTCTCCAAACCACGATTGAAGGATAGAGGATCGCGTTGCAAGTACAGATCTGCAGAAAATCGAACCGATTCGGCCGAAACGAGGTAAAACGAACTGAAACCCTAACTCTTCCGTTTTGCTTTGATTTGGGCTTTGATTGCCCCTGCATTTGTTGAGGAAAGGCTTAAGTACCCCATAGGAAGCAGTTGTAGTGATTTTTGGGGGAAAAGAACTGAATTTTTTGAAGAAATTAGATCCAGTTCGCCGCCTCGGTCCAGTCGAGCTGTGCCTCGGCCGAGGTGATTCTTGAGAGTTGTCAGTGACCGAGGTAACCTGACAGTAACTGAATTGAAAATGAGTTCTGAATGCCACCTTGCCCTCAGAGATAGACCCTCACCTTCCCCTTCTTCCTCTTCTTCCCGACCTTACCGCCCGGTTATCCATGAGCGACACCGGGTGGATTATGACCGTATTTCCGGCCGTCTAGTGATTGCACCACGTTTCCTGGACGTGTTTGCTTTTGATTGCCTCCAGGTCGACGGAGACCTTAGGAGGATGATTTCTACAGTTGGGCTGGATCAGTTTACTGAGATCCGAGCCCCAGCCTATTTGGAGCCGACCCTAGAGTTCGTTAGCTCCTTTACCTACCTTCCCACAGAGCAGTCTGTGAAGTACCGGTTGATGAACCGGAACTTCTTAGTGCCGCTCGAGTACTGGAGAGAGATTTTTGGCTTTCCTGAGCCCACAGCCGTTGACTTCCCGTCCCGATCAGTAGCTAGGGAGTTCTGGGGGCAGATTGCCCATATTGCTGAGCATGTAGATAGATGGCGCCTTGGAGATTCCAGGGAGAAGGTCATCTTCCACCTAGCTTTTAGGTTAGCCCACCAGATCTTCAGTGAGATGCTTCTGGCGCGTACTGAGACGCCCCAGAAGATCCGACAGGGAGAGCTTTTCAGTTTGTACTGCATGGTTACTGGGGGTTTCCCGGACTTTGACTTGATGTTGGCAGAGGATCTGCACAGGATCAAGGCCAAGGCGAAGGGAGACATGTGCTGCGGAGGGCTTGTCACCCATATAGCTAGCTATCATGACATGGACCTTAGAGCTTGTACGATGGTGGCGGCTGCCAAGCCGCTGGGATTGCAGGAGATGATCACTCGGCGGATTCTCGTTCCCCGAGGTCTGACTACTCCGTACGTGGCTATGCCGTGGGAGCTGACTGCGCCACAGGGGATCAGGTGGTCTGCCCAGTTCACTGTTTATGACCCACACTATTGGCAGACCACTTGGGCTCCACTGATGGAGGATTATAGAGAGGCAGCAGCTGCCCCAGCTGAGGAGGAGGAGGAGGCTGATGACGAGGAGACAGTTGATGAGAGAGATGGTGGAGTCCCGATGGATACAGGGACAGATACTGCAGGGACGAGCGCACCGCCGATCATAGATCTGGATGAGGAGGATACTGAGCCTGCACATGCTGCATCACCTGCTAGACCTGCTAGGCGTAGGACACGCCGTTATAGAGATTCAGAGGCTCATCGTCGGATCGATGATCTGACGGATCAGATGATAGATTCTTATGCTGCCCTTACTGTGGACATGGATGAGAGATTTGCTGCCCAGCACCGACAGATTGACAGCTGGACTCATCAGATGTTAGAGGGACAGCACTATCAGCGCAGGATGATGGAGATATAGTTCCAGCAGGCTATGGGTTATCCATTTGACCCATCCCAGTATCCGTACGTGCCACCACCACCACCACCTCCACCGGATCGTGATTACTGAGAGCTGCAGGATTTTCTTTATTATTTTTATGCAGTTCAGCTATTTATCCGGTGAGTACTTTTATTCTCTAGACTTATATTGACCCACTGGGACAGTGTGTCCCAAGTATGGGGTATTTGATGTATTTATTTGATGACTTTTGATGTATGACTCACTTGATCGGATATTTTATATTTATGCTTCACTTCTGCATTTATATGTTTATCTGAGATTGCATGCATACTTACAGGTTATTTGATTGAGAAAAACGTCGAAACTGAAAAAAAACTGGTTTTAAAAAAAAAATTTTTTTTGGACCTCGACCGGGGCAATTCTGGCCGAACGAGGCGTTTCACCTCGGTTGACCAACGAACACCTCGACCGAGGTGGGTTAACTGAGAGTTTTCGAAAACGATTTTTTATGTTACTTATCTGGACATGATCTCAGTGAAGATCTTGCTTACTGACTGGTTTTGAAATCTTTATGTGTTTGAAAGGTTTTATAATATGTTTAAGTTGATAAATGCTTTGTTTGAAATTATTGGCATGTTTAATAATTTGTTTTTATCCAAATTATGTTGAATTTGAAGGTTGACACCACATTATGAGTTCTCTCACTTTCTTCCTGGAAAGACCAAGGCAATTCATTCTTCTCTCTTCTTCTTCTTGATCATGCTTAGCCCCTCATATACATTTTTGCCTCCCTTTACGTATCCGGGAATTTGGAAGCAAGCGAAGTGGTGAAAGCAAGTGAAGTTAAAGTTGAGAAGTTGGCTGGAAGTGAAAGTGTTAGAAAGTAATAATAGGTTTGGGGAAGTCAATCATGAAGATGAGTAACTCGGCACCATTCACATAGCCGGGTATTTGTGTCTTGCCAAAGTCGGATTGAGCGATATTCCTAACGGGTCATGGTATGTGCATCAAGGGTTTGATGCATCTCAAGAAATGATGATTGCGGATTTCCTAGGCTTCGGTTATTGTGCACCTCTGTCCATGCATCCCAAAAAGTAAAGTAAAAAGAAAAAGTGTGAAATAAGCAAAGCTTATTGGTGGAAGATGTTGCAAGTCAAAGTGAAAGTGAAGTTCATCCTTTTCCTGGATTCTAGCACCACATTACCTTACATACATCCCTACCCTACACGTTTCTTGACCTTTCTTTTAGGAAGTCCTTGAGACCTTGAGCTTGTTGATTGACTTAGTGGTTTAAACTGGATTATGCATGATTAATTTCGATAATTATGACTTATTATGCATTCTATGATTTTATGCAAAGATGAACAACTTTCTTATATTTATAAAATGTTTTAAACATGTTTCGATTTTAAATTCCATGAAGTATTCTCTTAGAGTGATCTATGATTGTAGCACACCATAAAATGATTTTGAAAGACTTTTCATTGATTTTCTTGACTTATAATCCATTCTATCTTGTCTTCTATATGCAGAACTTGCTTGGGGACAAGCAAGGGCTAAGTATGGGGTATTTTGATAGAATGAATTATAGTCTATATTTTGGGGTTTGTTTGGACGTTTTATCTTTCATAATCTGCATGTTTGTATGTATATTATGTGATTATATTACCATTTCATCTACCTTTACGAGAATCGAGGTCTACACCTAGTTTTGTTGTAATCGTAGGTAAAATGGCACGTTTTGCATCGAAAAGGAGCAAAAGGAGCTATGGAGTCATTGGAGCTACATTCAGGAGCACAAGGAACTATCCAGGAAGCATAACCATGGATTAAAGATTTACTTTGGACCAGTTTTGAGAGATTTCACATTCAGTTTTGACTCACCTCGGTTGGCCACAAATTCATCTCGACCGAGGTGATCGAGGGAAGTCGACTCGACCGAGGCGAACACCTGGGACGCGGCGAGAATATTTTATTCTTGGCTGAGATCTTTTATCTTTGGAAAGAGATCTTATATTTTTGGGCTTGGCTCCTGGAAGGAAGAAGATATACTAGATCATATATTTTACCTATTTTTATGGGAAGAGATCTTTCTAAGATATCTTATCTTTGGAGGGTTATTTTCCTATAAAAAGGGTCGGATTTTCCACAAATCCGGCACCCTGTTATACGCGGAACACTCATTACGCAGCAACCATACTCCAATTTGGAGAGTTGAAGAACCTTTTTGAAGGTTGAAGGAAGATTGAAGATCATAGCTTTTATAGCTTTTGAAGGGTTTTGTAAGATTATCTTAGATTCCCTTCCTTGTTGTCTTGTCTTGTTGGATTGCTATCCAAGAAACGCTTTTGTTGTGATATTTGATTCAGTTATTGAAGTTTTTTCATCAAATTCTTCTTGTTCAAATATTCACCTTCTTCCCATATATTTGATTAATACTTTCATGATGATGATGAGTGGCTAATTTCCTTGTGTGATTCTAGGGTGATTAGCTGAAGGTTGTGGAAAAAACAATGATAGAATAATCTTAGATCACAGTAGGACCTTGAAAGTTCGAGTCTTTAACCTTAACCCCAAGCATCTCGCTCAGTCGATGAACATCTCGGCCGGGGTAGAATTTGGCTGACCGAGGTGGCTTATCTGATCCGAAACTGAGAGTTAAGTGTTAGAGTTTGCCAAATCCTATTCTTATTACACCTTTCCTGGTCCAATGCAAGCTTAGGATGAGACTTACCCGGTAATTCCTTAGTTTGTGTACCTAAGATCATAAGTGTAGGTAATAAAGGTTTATCCTTTATTGGGGTTTGAGTGTGCTTTCATCCCATCTTTGTGAGTTAGCCTGAGACTTACCCGGTAAAGGTTGATTCTATTCCCTTAGATGGTGTGTTAGTTTGAGGTTATAATTCTTTATCTTAATTCCTTGAGTCTTACCCGGTAATAGGAGTTACGGTTTAGGATTAGTGAGTAGTGAGACTTACCCGGTGATCTATTCCACTTTAGTAACACCTTCCCTATGCAAAAATCTCAGCTTTGTCCGCTTATCTTTAGATCTTGAGTTGGAACCACAACTAGATGCTTAAATCCCTAGAATTGCATGTTTGCTTTATTTGACTTCTTATTCATCTTTGATTGTTTTAATTGCTCTTGTGGTTAGTAATTACGAGGCTTACCGTTATCGGACTTTGTTTCACTGAGTCCCTGTGATCGACCCCTGTAATTCCTTGCTTTTTACTACGATTGACCCGTACACTGCGGGTTCGCATCCTTGTTTTAACTTTCATCTAGGGTTATAAATTTAAAGCTTGCACACTCCGTTTGGAGCGAACAGGTTGTGACACTCGAAATCGAAGTAAAGGTTGTTGAGGCTTCACTACTACCTAGGAAAGGCAAGCCAAGACTAAGTTAAAGCAAATATTTAACTTTGGATCAAAGTAAAAGCAAGGTTCGTAAACTGACACAAATTACAGGCAGATCTTGAGTTCCACGGCCGTGGAACCTCAAGAACAGACCGTGGTTTGGGGCGTCTGCGAAATCTCTCTAACTCTCAGGGTCCAATCTGTTTACGATCGATCTATCATCATCTAAGCCACAACTATCAACCCTTCACCTTAGAATTGCTAAAGGGTTTTAGCCAACAACAGTCATTATGATATCAAATTCAAGATTAAGAAGAATGAAAGATGAAACCTTCGAAAACCTTCAATAAACTTCAAATCAATCTCAAATCCACAAACAAGGGTATAATGTATATCAGATTTGGAATAACACAAACCAATCACAATCCTTGATAAGAACGAAGAGCGGGATGTCAATCCGTCTTCTAATCAAACCTAGGAACAAAAGCGCAACTTCCAAATCTTCAAGCCTTCACAAATCTCCGTTGCAAAATGGCAATCCTTCGCACGTCCAACTGAAACCCTAGGCACGTGCAAGCAAGCGTAAGCGAAGGTGCCGAAATCTCTCTCCTTCAGTCCTTTTATAGGGAAAGATAGAATAAGCGTCTGGCCCATGTGCGTAGACAATGTGTCTATATTTTATTCGTCAAAAGATTGCCTAAATCACGGTTTCATGGAGTTCCACGGCCGTGGTTTAGAGCGTGGAATTTGATTACGGTTCTTCACAACTTCCACGACCGTAATTTATACCGTGTAACTCTCTAGAATGCTCCACGTTCATGTTGCCAAGTTCCACGGCCGTGGTTTAGAGCGTGGACTTCATTACGGCCGTATTTTAGAGCGTGGAAGCATAGGTTGCTCGTAATTTCCTTTGTTTCGTGCCATTCCTCATCCTAGCATCTTCCTTGGCTTCTTTGTGGTGTCCTCAATCCTTGGATGTGCTCAATCCATCTCCATTCTCTCTTAATTCGTTCGGTTTTAGCTCTTATTCGCCTACAATCAACACAAAGCTTATGTAGACCTCTATATCGACAATATAGATGAACTAGCTAACAAATGCTTCAATGCTTTATCAATGAACACTATAATGGATGAAATACATCTAGAAAACGTGCCTAAAATATCACAATATTTCATGCTAACAAAATACCCCATACTTGCCACTTGCTTGTCCCCAAGCAAGGTCTTTCAAAAGCTTTAGAACTCAAGTTAGGATGAAATATGTATGCAACCTCAAAAACAAAACATCTTTTAGACGAATGTGCTTCTAGTCAATAGATCATTCTCAAACCTTGCTTCATTCATTCATAAGACTCTCATATACATAACCAAAGAATAAAGAGGAAAGAAAACTCATGAATTGATCAAACTTCAATGTAAGCATCATAACCTTCAAACATTATCAAAATCGATCATAAGAAACTTCAATTTAGATTACCATGTGATATAACATTCTCTTGATCTTAAGGACTTTCAAGTAAGGTCTAGAATGCGGAAAGGGAGAGGAAATTATAAGGATTGTGGTGCATGAATCCGGGAAAGTGGATAACTAACTCTTTTCTTTTTCTCTTACGGTTTTGCAACACTTTCAACTTAGAGCTTTGCTCTCTTCTTTTTGCACATAATTTTTCGACTTTACTTTTGGAGTTATGGACAGAGGTGCACAAAAACCGAAGCCTAGGAGATTGGCGGTTCTCAATTTTTCGAGGTGCCTCAAACCCTTGATGCACATACCATAATCCGTTAGGAATATTGCTCAATCTGACTGTGGCAAGACACAAACACCCGGCTATGTGAATGGTGCCGAGTTACTCATCGTCATGATTGACTTCCCCAAACCTATAAGTTCTTTCTATTCTTTGAATGCAAAATTTTGCTTTCATGGCTCTCCCACATCAAACATGCCAAATATCAACTCCTCCAAATTCCCGGATAGGTAAAGGAGGTCATCATTTCATTGAGGGGCTAAATGATCAAAGAAAGAAGAAAGAAAATCGAATTGCCTTAATCATTTCAACAAGAAGTATAAGAACTTATCATGTGATTTCAACCTTGATTTCTCAATATGATTTAGGTAACACTCTTCACATTATGAAACTTGCAAAAGAGGAATAATTAACTCTTTCAATTTCTTTTCAGTTTACTATTTGTTTAAGCATACAATTGTCATCAAAACTCAGTTCACAAGTAGTGATTATCATAGAAATCATCTCAATCCTTAGAAGCACAAAATTTTCAAAATTTTCGATTTTTTATGGGTTTTTCAAAAGCTTTTTCATGCAATGCGATAATGAAACGTGTAACAATGGAATGAAACATTAAAGGTGTTCTCGATCAAAGCAAGCAAAGTGAGTAGAGTTATTACAAACGAATAGTCACGCCCCACCCCATACTTGAGACAAACATTGTCCCTAATGTTCAAAAAGAAATAAAGAAAAGAAAGAAAGAAAATGAATTCACAAGACGGTGGTGGAGTGGCTAAAGCGGTAGATCATCATCATCCTCACTGGGGTGCTAGTGGTGGTGGAAACGGGAAGAAGCTGGGGTCATAGTTCCGCCCAAACTGCTGGCGGTATATATCTCTCATCATCCGGTCATGTGCATCGGCTCGTGCATCCCTAGCATCCGCGCGGATCTCCAAGGCTCCGACCCTACTGGAAAGATCGGTGGCCCACTCCGGCAGCTGCTCGTACCATCCCGGCGGCTGGCTATACCAAGCTGGTGCATCTGACGGTGCTGGTGCAGGTGGTGGCTGGGCATGCCAAGCTGGTGGAACTCCCATCCAATCCGGCTGCGTGCTATACCACTGAGGAGGGGTCGCCATCCATGTCGGCCTCTCACTCACGCTGGCGCGGTGAGAGGAAGAACCAGAAGCTCTAGAGGGGTGGGGAGAGTGTCTAGGGAGGTTGGGAACTACATCCGGCTGATCCGGGAAGGTACCATAATCGTGCTCCTCTCCTCCTCCCTCAAACTCATCATCTCCTCCTCATCTAGAACAGGTGGCTCAGGGGGGATGTAAGGAGGTGCTACCAATCTATTCGCATGCATAGCAGCGAATGTCTCCTTCCAATTATGGCGTCCAACCATAATGTAATACTCGGGAAGCCATGTAACCCCTCTACCTCCTCTACCCTCCCAAGACATGGCAACGGTAGGTGGACCTCTATGTCAAGGAAAGATAATGCCTCTAGTCATGAGGCTCTGGAGTCCTAGAGGTCTAGCAGCTATCCTGGTGCACACGGAGCAGTCGATACCAAGCTGCCTAGCAAGGTGGGTGACCATCCCACCGTATCCAATATGGCCGGCTCTCTTATTCTTTAGTTTACTCATAGTAGAAGCTAAGAGGGTGGCACAGTCAGCCGGCCTACCATGCAACATACAATAAAGCAGAAACAACTCATCAGTCTTGATTTTCTGAGGAGTCTCCGTCCTAGGGAAGAGACACTCAGAAAGCACTCGGTGGGCAATCTTCAAGGCTAAGTGATAAATCAACTTAGCCTTGGTATCAGCAGGTTGCTAGCGGTCCTCGCTGGCGTACACCATAGCAATATCCTCCCAAAAATCTTTGGCGTATGCGCCACTAGGAAATCGACCATTGAAGGTCTCATGGAACCCAAAGAAGGCTCCAAACTCTCAAATCGAGAACTCATAGTTCCTCTCCATCAGCCGGAAAGAAATCGTCCTATCGACATGACTATGCTCAAATGAGATCACAAACTCTCTAGTGATCTCCTCATATGCATCTTCCCGAATAGCGGAGAAGATGATCAATCCTGCTCTATCCAACAACCAAGTAAGATCTCCTACCACATTCAGCGGCTCTAAGTCCTCAAGTAGTAAATATCTTGGTCCTATGACCGCTCTCTTCTCGATCCTCTGTAAGGCATCGAGGTAATCCTCATGGATAGTAGGAATTCTAGGAGGTAGGGGTGATGGTGGTGGTGTTGGTTCACTAGGGGGTGCCTCAGAGGAGGAGGAAGCATTGCCTTTCCTCTTCTTTGTCCTATTTGACATTCTCCTAACAAGGTCCATGTTTCTGTTCAAAACCACGGTCTGTTCTTCAGTTTCCACGGCCGTGGAATGCCCAGAGACCGTGATTCGGTTCGTAATTTCTCAAAACTCAACAGATTCACACCAAATTCAATAGAAGGCAGCCCTAGACTAATTCCAATCCAATTCCAATCAGTTCTCCTAACAATTCTTACAAAAACTGAGGCAAATCGACAAAGTGAGAGAAGAGATAAAAAACCTAGGTTTTCGGATTTTGAAATCCGAATTTTGTCTTCTCCGGTGATTTGCCGTGATTCGATTCGTTGCTTCGATCTTGTAGGTGATTGAATTTGATTCACTTTTGGTCAAAG
This sequence comes from Fagopyrum homotropicum, assembly GCA_033239125.1. Lineage (NCBI taxonomy): Eukaryota > Viridiplantae > Streptophyta > Magnoliopsida > Caryophyllales > Polygonaceae > Fagopyrum > Fagopyrum homotropicum. The sequence continues at coordinate 107,027,713 of BSWB01000007.1, forward strand.
AATTGTTCGAAACGATTAACGAACGGGAATTTGAGAGAGAGAGGATTGATTCGGCGTGTAAGGGCGTGGAAGTTGGGGATTTTGGTTGTGTTTGTGAAGAAACGTGGTTTTTATAGTGGCCGTAAATTTTTTCGAAAATTACGGTCACTCGGGGGTTTCCACGGCCGTGGAAATGTACGGAACCGTGGTTTTGGTGATTTTTCTCAGGCTTTTGCAAATTACAGTCACTGTAGCTGTCACGGCCGTGGTTTTGGCCGTGAAACTCTCTGTAATGTGCCAAAGTCCAAGTTTCGTCAATTTTCTTCAAACCTTTCCTTCTCCCTTTCTCTTCCACTGATCCTACATCCAAAAACACAAACATACCGGAAGGTATCGAAGGCAAAACAAAACAAAAACCGTCTAACTATTCTAATCTACGAATCAAAAACAAAAATGTAAGTGCAATACCTTGGGTTGCCTCCCAAGAAGTGCTTGTTTAAGGTCCGTAGCTAGACCATATTCGCACTTATTCGAGTGCGGTGGGCACGAACTCTTCAGCTTGGAGTTCCGGTGAATACTTCTTGAGTCGTTGACCGTTCACCTTAAAGCTTCCGCCCTTTTCACCCCATACTTCAACTGCACCATGGAGAAAAACACGTTTGATTAGATAAGGTCCAGTCCAACGAGATTTAAGCTTACCTGGAAAGAGACGAAGCCTTGAATTGAAGAGGAGAACTTGATCTCCTTCTTTGAGGTCCTTTGGGATGATGTGCTTATCATGCCAACGCTTTGCTCTTTCTTTATAGATCTTGGCGTTTTCGTAGGCGTTCAAGCGAAGTTCTTCAAGCTCGTTAAGGTCCAAGAGACGCTTCTCTCCCGCTTCCTTCATGCTGAAGTTCAACCACTTTATTGCCCAATACGCCTTATGCTCTAATTCTACCGGTAAGTGGCAAGACTTCCCATACACAAGGTTGTATGGTGTTGTTCCGATGGGAGTCTTATATGCAGTCCGATACGCCCATAATGCGTCATCTAGCTTTAAAGACCAATCCTTCCTTGTCCTTGAAACCGTCTTCTTTAGGATCCCTTTGATCTCCCGGTTTGAGATCTCCACTTGTCCACTAGTTTGTGGATGATAAGGGGTGGCGATCTTGTGAGTCACCCCATACTTAGCTAAAAGAGCTTCGAAACGTCGGGCAATGAAGTGAGAACCTCCATCACTAATGATAGTCCGTGGTGTCCCAAATCGTGGGAAGATGGTCTTGTTAAAGAACTTAACCACAACCATGGCATCATTAGTGGGAGAGGCAATTGCTTCAATCCATCTTGAAACATAATCCACGGCTAAAAGTATGTATTGGTTTCCACAAGATGATGGGAAAGGTCCCATGAAATCTACTCCCCAAACGTCAAAGATCTCCACCTCTTGAATGTTGTTAAGAGGCATCTCGTTTCTCCTAGATATGTTCCCTGTTCTTTGACAAGCATCGCAGCAGGAAACAAAGGTTTGCACATCTTTAAATAAAGTAGGCCAAAAGAATCCGGATTGCAATACCTTAGCGCTAGTCTTGTTCGAACTAGCGTGTCCTCCACAAGGTAGTGAATGACAATGACGGATGACACTTTGCATCTCATCTTCCGGTACACATCGCCGAATGATGCCGTCCGGACCTCTCTTAAAGAGGAGAGGTTCGTTCCAAAAGTATTCCCGAACATCCTTAAAGAACTTCTTTATTTGTGCATAGGATAATCCGGGTGGTAATTCCTGGCAAACCAAATAGTTAACAAAATCAGTAAACCATGGTTCGTTACCTTTGGTGATCACATCGATGCAGTCCTCTATGATATGCAAATGCTCGTCTGGAAAGGAGTCATCTATAGGTAGATTGTCATCCTCTAGATGTGGTAGACGACTCAAATGATCTGCAACAGAATTTTTCCGAACCTTTCTTCTCACGAATCTCTAGATCAAGTTCTTGTAGGAGAAGAATCCATCTAATCAGCCTTGGTTTCGCATCTTTCTTCGCAAGCAAATACCGGATCGCAGCACGATCCGTGTACACAATCACCTTGGCACCTACAAGATAAGAGCGAAACTTTTCAAATGCATATACAATTGCTAGAAATTCTTTCTCGGTAATGGCGTAGTTGAGCTGCACTTCATCTAGCGTCTTGCTAGCGTAGTATATAGCATGGGTTCGTCCTTCCTTTCTTTGCCCAAGCACAGCCCCTATGGCTACGTCACTTGCGTCACACATAACCTCAAATGGAAGATTCCAATCCAGAGGTTGGATAATCAGGGCTGGGATTAGAGCTTCCCGAATCATATTAAACGCATCTAAGCATTCCTGCGAGAAATCAAAAACTGCATCCTTCATCAATAAATTAGTAAGCGGTTTTGATATCTTGGAGAAATCCTTTATAAAAAGCCTATAGAATCCAACATGTCCTAGAAAACTTCTTATCCCTTTCACAAAAGTTGGGGGAGGAAGCTTTTCTATAGTCTCTATCTTAGCCTTATCCACTTCAATCCCTCTACTAGAGATTAAGTGTCCTAATACAATGCCCTCTTTCACCATAAATTGACATTTCTCCCAATTAAGAACTAGGTTGGTGTCTTCACACCTTTGTAACACAAGAGCAAGGTTAGAGAGACAATTATCAAAAGAAGAACCATAAACGGAGAAATCATCCATAAAGACCTCCATGATCTTCTCTATGTACTCCGAAAAGATAGCCATCATGCACCTTTGAAAGGTGGCTGGGGTGTTGCAAAGCCCAAACGGCATTCTCCTATACGCAAATGTTCCCCACGGACACGTGAATGTTGTCTTCTCTTGATCGTCTGGATGTATCGGGATCTGAAAGAAACCACTATAACCGTCAAGATAGCAAAAGTGTGAGTGTTATGCTAACCTCTCAAGCATTTGATCGATGAAGGGTAGTGGGAAGTGATCCTTCCTCGTTGCGTTGTTTAGCTTTCAGTAATCTATGCACATCCTCCATCCAGTTACGATTCGTGTGGGAATGAGTTCATTGTTTTTATTGGTGATGACCGTCATTCCTCCCTTCTTTGGAACCACCTGTACGGGACTCACCCACTTGCTATCGGAGATATGGTAGATGATACCTGCATCAAGTAGTTTAAGAATTTCCTTCTTGACAACCTCCTTCATGGTCGGATTTAACCGCCTTTGAGGTTGTCGCGAAGTTCTAAAGTCTTCTTCCATCAGGATCTTATGCATGCATAGTGAAGGTTTGCTTCCTACTAGATCCTCTATAGTATACCCTAAGGCTTTCCTATGTTTCTTAAGAACAACCATGAGCTTACTATGTTCATCAATACTCAAATCGGAACTAACAATTACCGGGAAGGTAGAATTAGGTCCTAGAAATGCGTACCTTAAATGTGTAGGAAGTGGCTTCAATTCCATCACTATAGGAGTCTCTAATATCTCTTGAGGAGTATCCGATGCTTCCTTAGAAGTGTCTAAGGATGTAGAAGGTGTTGGAGAAGAATCAAGAGAAGTGGCGGAGAAAACATAATTTCCTTCAGATTCACCCAAAATTACGGCTCCCCTGTTTCCTCCACGGCTGTGGTTTTGGGCGTGGAAATTAATTACGGTGCCTCTGTTTGTTCGACGGCCGTGGTTTTGGCCGTGTAACTTATTGGAGTCCTCTGAATAGCTAATTACGGTCATGTTGGTAGATTCCAAGGTCGTGGAATAGCACGATTGGCCGTGATTTCGTACGTTTTTTGACCCATCGTAGAGTTTCTCAAATTCTTCTTTATACACTTCTTTTTGCTTCTCTAAAGCTTCAATTTCTTCATTGCATTCCTCTTCTTCCCCTATATCCATAATGCTCATAGAAATAACTTTTTGTAAGGGATCTTTGAAGAGAATCGAACTTACCTCCTCTCTAGATAGCTCTTCTTCATGGATGTTGAATATATCCTCATCGAAAACTGGTTCTTTCACCAAAGTGGAGAGAACGAACTCTACCTTTTCTTCTCCTATGTCGAAGGCGAGTCTAGCATTCTTGCAATCAACTATACAACCGGATGTTGCAAGAAACGGTCTTCCGAGTATGATCGGGACCGGACTATCTGCAGGAATGTCAAGCACAACAAAATCTATAGGAACATACAACTTACCAAGCTTGACCGGGACGTCTTCAACTATACCGACGGGACGAGTTATGGATCGATCCGCCATGTACAACGTCATCTTCACCGGTTTAGGTTCGCCTAAACCGATCTTCCTGCATAAGGAAAGAGGAATGATGCTCACGCTTGCTCCTAAATCACATAATGCATCATATGTGACATCTCCCACTCCTATGGGAATACAAAATGACCCTGGATCCTTCAGCTTTGGGAGCATCTTCTCCTTCATTGTCTTGATGAGATCCGATGAATCCGAACTCATCTTAACCTCTCCAAAATCCTCTAATTTTCTTTTGTTGGAGAGGATCTTCTTTAGGAACTTTCCATAAGCTGGCATACCTACAATTGCATCAATGAAAGGTATATTAATATGCAGTTTGCTCATGAGTTCAATAAACTTACCGAATTGCTTGTCTAGACGCCTTCTTGCTCTAGATTACGGGAATGGTAGGGGAGGTTTGAAAGCCGGAGGAGGAACGTAGTCATCTTCCTTCTCCTTCCCCATTTCGTTCTCCTTTTCGGCGGGAACTTCTACAAACTTAGGCTGCGGGTTGATGGTTGTTGCTCCGCTCCTAGTTGTGATTGCCATCACCCTTCCCTTTGGGTTATCCTCCGTCTTTCCTGGAAGTTTTCCTTGATTCCTAAGAACTTCTTCAGCTTGACTAAACATTTGGTTTTCTAAAACCTTTTGGGCTTTATTAACCTTAGTAATGTGATCATCGACCATGATGATGCGAGTCTCCAATCCTTGAAGCTTTCCCAAGATTGTTTCCAACATAGGATCGGACTTTTCTTTCCCCGAAATGCTTCCACTATTAGATGCTTGTTCCTGGCTTTTCAAGGGAATGGAAGAAGAAGAAGGTGGAGTTAGTGAATTTCCTGAATTGGGATAAGAATTACCGGAATTGTGTTGTTGGTTGGATCGCCAATTGTTGTTGTTTGAACCCCTATTGTTGTTCCAGCCGTTATTCCGGTTGTTGTTGTTGTTGTTCCAATTGTTCCGGTTGTTGTTCCGGTTGTTACGATTTGTATTCTCATTCTCATTGTGGTTATTGTTGTTTCCCAAATAACCCACATCTTGTCCCTTTTGCTTTGGGAAATTGGTTTTAATGGCTTCCTTCAACTCTTTAATCTCGGTATTGAGAGAAAAGATTTGAGTTTGAGCAGCTTGTGATAATTTTGCTCCTTACACTTGGGTCAATTACGTAAATAATAAAGTCGGCCTAATCCGGTTTCGTTGTTTATCATAACTAACAAACACCACTCATACACATTACACTCATACAAGAAGCCAGCTAAGTAAGTCCGTGGACTTACCTGAATCAGATCTCGACTTTCTAATTCGCAAATCGATTTGTACAGTAGGAATTCAGTGGCCTGTCAAAGGAGGCAAGTGTGTCAGCACACTTTATGGTGATTAGAAGTCTAAGACTTCTAAGATAGTAGGTCTTAATAGAACGAAATTGATTACAGTATTAATTTATGGTAAAATGACTATTTTACCCTTGGTCTCGAAACTTCCAAAAATTCCCTAATTCATGTCTAAACTCTTATTTGGGACTAAAGAGTCATATTCTAACTCCTAAAGGTGAGTTTGGTTACAAACTGACAATTTACTCATTTCCTTATCTTCGGACAGATCGTTAAGGTCCAACTTCGGCATCAAATAAGAAATTCGAATAAACTTATAAAAATTCCGAAATAATTATCTAGATCATCTATGATATCTCATCTTCTCCTAGGAGGAAGAATTTCTTAAAACTGTTCACCCTTCACTTCACAAAAATTCCAAAGTTGATTACAACACTTGAAGATTCCTATACTTAGCCAAAATCTGAGTACTCTTTGAAAAATCATAACTCCTAAACCACTCACTGGATTTATCCCAAATTTTGATATGTTCTACTATAAAATCTTATCTATAATATATCCAAATTTCAGTCGCTAAGGAGATCAAAATCCTATTTAAAACTATCTCACAAAACCGAATTTCAGCACAACAGAAAAACTGCTTACAGACTCAATCTTTGAAAAATCATAAATCCCAAACCACTCGCTGGATGCCTCTCAAATTTTAATATGTTCTACAAAAATATGTAAACTATATCATATCCAAAATTCAAGCCCAACGGATATCAAGAGCATGTTGAAAACCATCTCATAAAACAGCATCACTTGCTGTTTTCCCCAACACTCAACACATATATAAAAAAAACTGCATGAGGAGTCCACTTTGCAACATCATAACTTTCATACCGTAACTCCGATTGTTCCCAAATTTTAGTATAATCTACTATGTACTACTGAATACAACATATCCAAAATTCAGCAGTAAAGGAGAAGTATAACGTACTCAAGTCTGGACCCGAAATTGACTGCTTTTCACTTCCGAAAACTCAGAAAACGCCTCAGCTCTTCAAGCTATCTTCCGAGGCTGTTCTAGCTGGTTTCCCGACACAAACAGGGGTTCTAATCAGCACATATAGGTACAAGGTAATGCAGTGAAGGGAGGTGCGGTATTTACCAAACAAGAGTGACTCGACGAGCTCCTGAGTGCGAAGAAGAAGACTATGGCGGCTACTTGTGTCGGGTGAAACAGCGTTGGACTGGAGGCGCCCCTTGTGGCCAGGGTACTGCCACCCTTGCAGATCTGGCACGCCGCCCTTGCGTCCAAGCGCTCCTACGGCCTAGGGAAGGCGCTCCTACGACCTATTCTGCGCAGATGCACAGCCCGACCTCTTGCTGATGCGTTGAAGATGAAGACACCGGCTCTATACCGTCTGCTATTGTTACGTACCTGTCTACATGGGGAGAGATGGCTCTTAGGGTCACTTGTCCTACCTCAGAAAGAGACAAAGAGGAGGACGAATCCAAGGTGGCCTGCTGCACGGATACAGTGTGACGTCGAGGCTGTTGATGTGGCGACTGAGTGTAGGGAAGATGAGGCTGTTGGCGTCAATCTTGGTGGTGGTGGTTCGTCCGGCGAGGGAGAAGCAACAACGGTTCAATAGACGAGAAATCGGGGATAGGCTTCCGGTGCTTCTGGAGAGAAGAGGAGAGGTGTACGAGAAAGGAGAAGAGTTTGAGGGAGGAGAGGAGGCGACTTTTGTCGAGTCTGCCGGAGCCGAGGGAGAGGACGGAGTGAAGCGTCCTAGTTGCGTGTAGAAGGCGACGGCGTCTCTAGTTGTGTGTAGAAGGCAGCGGCGTCACTGGCTGAGGAAGAACGTGAAGGAGAAGCGGCTAGGGCAAAGTCACGTAGGAAGGGGAGAAGAGAGATAGCAGTTTTACGGCCCAACTGGCTTACTCGAAACGGGCCCGGATGGTAAGGTTCATGGCTGAAATTGGGCTTGTCAAACTCATGTCATGACTTTGTCAAAAGTTGTCACGACTTCGTCTTGGTCTCCTCAAAAGACCTAGATGTATATATAACTAGGGTTTGGTATATATTTCATCATTTTATGTGGTGACAAACTTACATAAAATGATAAAATTAAAGTTAGACATAAAGTTAGGTATCTTAAAGAGGTCAAGGGTAGCTAAATCTCGGTTTGGCTCGGAAATTATCGGAAATCAAATTTCCGGATATTACAATGAATATCAACACACTCATATCATACATACCCGTCAACACATATCGACCTCTTTAATCGTCAACCTCTCATGTCATCCATACATATACCTCAATACGTGTCATCATCCATACACTTTATCACATGTAAATACTCCTCATAATCACATCTCACATTTTTCATCCGTATTGTAATACTTTCTCTAAACACTTTCTATAATCCTTAAGACTTTCTTAATCATAACCGTCATAAAAACAACTTCCTTGAAACATTCAAGATAAAACAGCTAATTCAATTTAATAACAATCATTTAAAACATAAGTATTATAAGTATATCTACAAAATATGTTCCACTCACAATCAACAACAATTCTAATTTGAAATAAGACGACAACTAAGTAAGTCAGTATGACTTATCTCAAGAGAAGAACTTAAATAATCATCAATACATATCTAAACAACGGGTACCTAATAATAATATTACAATAAATAAATCCATCAACTCAAGCAACGATATCAAACCGACAACAAACGCCCAAACCAAACGATATCCCAGTAAGAGTTTAGGAGACTCGGGAATCGAAGTCAAACAAAATGGAGATTCTCGTGTATCAAAGTCAAAAAGACTATCTTCTTATCCAAACGTGTCTCCAAGAACCTAAACAAGTCAACTGTACAAGCTTAACTCCGTTTGGTAAAACTTGGGCCATTAAATGTAATTATAAATATTTGAGATATTTCATGTAATTATAAGTTTTGGTCATTTCCTATAATTATACAAGACTATCTTCTTATCCAAACGTGCTTACAAACGTGCCTACAAGAACCTAAAATAACTGAAGTCAAACGAAGGTGCGAGTCAGGCCAGCCCGACCCGCACCTTATGGGTAGAGTTTTAAGCTATGACCTGAACCGAATCCACTTTTGTACAGATCTAAAATGAAGTTTGAAGGCCACAAAACCAACATTGAATACTTCATAATACAAACAACACTAATATACAACTATTTTAGATGAAAGTGGAGTACATTACTCAATGATTAAATATTCAAATCTATTGGGAGTTTCATGAAATTAAAGATAGATCAGTTTTCGCATCTTACATGTTTCCCACATCGAAATACGAAATGATAATATACATAGTTTTTCCTTTTAAAAGGTAAAAAAGAGTACATTATTATAATTCATATTAGATCTTAATGGGTCGATTAAGATGAAAGTTACCATAAAATTCAGCATTCAAAATTTAGATATGATATCGAGTTATCAATCTACCAAATACAGTAAGTTCCGTGATCTCTTCTATAATTATTTTTTGAATTTTTTTTAAGTATTCTAGTATTTAGTTTTTTATTTTCTAGTTGCTCGTGTTTTATATTATTTTTTTCATTGGAAAGGATTCCGTTCAAATCGATCATGAGGAATGACCTTGACAAAGAGTCGGAACCGGATCTGGGAATTGGTAGTGTCTTCTGGGTGGAGCTTGATGTAGGCAGCGAGGGCAACAATCATTCTCGGTGGCGGTGGATTTGGGCATGGTGGATTGTGAGAGCTGGATCTAGGCTACTTTGTCGAGATCGATCCCTAGGCGATGATGCGGATCGTCGGATTTGTTGGTAAACGGTGATTGCCTTTTTTGGTAGTAGTCCAGATTGGGATCGACGGAGGGGCTAGATATGAGGCTGAAAGCATTTGTTGTTGCGGTCTTGATTTGTTAATGATGAAGAAGATGAATGAATGTAGGAGAGGAAGGATTAGTGTAAATGAAGGCCTAATTAATGTGTAATTAGTCCCATAAAAAACCCAAGTTATAGGTGGTGAACTAGTGATAGCGTTCTTTTATTTTGTAACTCCAACATCTTACTCTTGTAGGTACTCTACTTGTAATGGAATTCCTTTTTATTCATCAATTTAGACTTTGACATGTTGTTTGCATATAAATGTTTTGTGTAATTTCAAATTTTATGCATACTTTGACATATAAGTTATTGTACTAATAATTATATTTTTCTTTATACGTAATAGACATATAATGATATTGGTCGAAATAACTTATATAAAATGTAACCAAACACAAAATATGTTCAAATATCTATATGATTGATATATGCCTAATTTCTATTTTGTTGAGAAATTTGATCATGCATATTACAATAATTAATACAATTAGAAAAGAGAATTACTTATTTTGCATACCTTATATTGTATTTTATTTTTTTTGGTTAGATAGGAAATTAAAGGATCACCCTCCAATATTTAGATAGAGAAAGTTCATAGTATTTTTTGTGTGTTGTGGAAAGGATGTCTATTTAGACATAAAAACGCAATTTCTACCATTTAAGTCGTAAGGGAATATGGTTTAGAATGATCTTCCGACCAATAAATTTAGTACTTTTTTTTAATTCAAATCTTTTAGGATGAAGCTCGATCATGAAGTGATTGTATAACATTCATTGCAATTGGAGTTGGAAGGACAATAAAAAGTAAGTTTGAAGATAAGTTTGGAGTCCATCTTGAAAAATTCTTCCATCGTCAAGACAATAAATCCTAGCATATAGTTATTTACTCCTAACATACGTCTTCTAGTTTGTGAAAACAAACAACATGTAGGTTGATCCAAGAACTTATTGACACACTTTGGAACAACATAAATCCACCATCCATTTTGGACCATAAAGTAGCTACAACATCAAAGTAAAATTAATTGGATAATTTGCTTCACATTTGAAAATTAAGATGTGTGCAAATGGATTGTTGGATTTCATATTGTAGGTCTTTACTTCACAACATCAATTGCTTTTCTTTTTTTTTTTTTTTGTAGTATGTTCATCTTGCAAAGTTGTTACCAAGATGACAAGACCTAACATATTTAGCATCATCCCTATTCCTCTAAGATTTTATGGACTTCTAGGCTCTATCAAGTACAAATTTATCTCTCATCCCATTCGATCCATATTACTAAACTCAGCCTCAATTCTCCACTTCCATGTTCATCATATACGTACCCGATGTAAAAATATCACACTATATATGTCATAATTAAACGATTTGGGGACAAGATATGACCTCTATCTAGGATTCCAAGTGATGGGTGAAGAAATTATGGTATCTTCTCAATGTGTCCAGAGCAAGCCATCCATATCCTCACTGTTGGGTTATCCCGAAGGGCGTGGACCGTCAATTCAAATGCTCTTATGCAAGCCTTGCAAGAAGCATCACTAATGATATGGAGTCGAATCATGTCGACATTAGTCAAACAACAACCTTTCGAAAGTTGCCAAAATTTTTTTTTTTTGTCTCTCTCTTGAATTTATATTTTTCAAACAACTTTGAACAACCTTGATAAGTAGATCTAATCTCAGCATCTTGGGAAAGCATTTCAATTACCAATTTGGTTGTGTAGCATATAGATCTCGTGAGTTTCCAGCTTAGTTGATCGCGAGTAAGAATTTTTTAATTTCATTCTTTTTTCAGCGGCCAAGGTAAGAATTTCGTAATTTCATTCTTCTTCAAACCTTTTTCTTCTTCGGTTCTACGAATGAGTGTATGAACGCCGACGAGTGTAACCTCTGCTGATATCTGACTTCTCTCCTTCATTTTCATCTTAGATCCTATTGTTCCCTTCTTCTAGAGAAATTGACTTTGTTAAATGTTAAGATTTTAACTGAGTTGAGTGAGTACCGACTCTTCCGACTTCTCTCCTTTTCCATAGTTGATAAAAGAATCATTTTAATTGTAGTTTATACAAGTAGAGATGAGTATTTATTGTGAAATGTTGATCATACTTATTTTATGATATGTGTGATCCGCCTTATATTAGGTGTAGGTAACCACTTCACCATTTCTATTGTCATAGTAACAAGTATCGAGTCATAGGAACTTTTTTTGGTATAATTATAACCTATAATTAGTTAAGGTCAAGAAGTAGGGGTACTTTGGATTTGTTTGTTTCATAACTAGTAACCAAGACAATGAATGTAAATTGGGCCAAATATATGGATAGGAATCGAAGGATATGAACACAACAATGATGTTTCGGTTGACAAACAAACATGCAATTAACCTATAAAATTGATCAACAATTGCAAAGAAATTGTATGATATAGTTACTATCACCTTAATGTATAGTAATTGTGCCTAACTAAGACATATATTCACTCTTGTAAAAATTTAGATAATAAACAAATTTGTGGCAACTTAGAACTCAGGAGATAAACTTAAATGATTACACTCTCATGAAAAAGTTAGAACAACATAGAACCTAAAGAATTTATGACAATTATAACCATCAGGAGTTGATCAATCTCCGGTTCAATCCTAAAATTAGTTAGATAAAGTTACCACGCTGTTGTATTCAAACTAGTATGAATGAAGTTAGAAGACCACAAATCCAACATTGAATACTTCAAAATGCAAATCATAATAGTATGCAACTAGTATAGATGAAAGTGGTGTACATTACTATGATCAAATTAACAGTGAGTTTCATGAAATATAACACCGGTTTATGCATCTTGATTATTTCCCACATCGGAACACAAAATGATAGTAAATAAAGATTTTCCTTATAAAAAGGCAAGAAATAGTACATTGTTGTTATGCATAAGACCACAATGAGTCGATCGAGATGGAAGTTACCATAACATTCAACATTGAGATTTGGTATCGAATTATCAATCTACCAAATAAAGTAAGTTCTCTTGTCTCTCTTTTTTTTTTTACTTCTTTACTTTTTTTAAATGTTCTAGTATTATTTAGTTTTTTATTTTTCTTTTTCTTTTGCTCTTGATTTTATTATTTTTTATTTTATTTTTCATTTTTCTTATATTTTAATTGATAATTATTTTTCTATTATTTATGTTATACATTATAGATTTAAATTAGGTTATGAGTTCTTGTATTTTACTATGCAACATTATTTTATATTTTCTATGATACTTTATTTTTAATTAATTAGTTCATGTAGACGTGGTAATTAAAATCAATTACTTTATCATTTTTGCTATGTTGTGATTAAGTATAAAGCTAACTGATTGAGTATTTCTTTGTACACAGTACTATAATTCAATTCCAATTAGTCTAAATTATATATTCACATTCATGAACTGCTGTATTTATTTAATCTGATAATTTAGAGACTGTTTGTGAGTTCCGTGGAGATAAACTAGGCTGAATTTTTAACTTCACATCCTCAGGTGATGTGAATCTTGTCATCCGGAGGATCTTGTTCCAATTCAAACTGCTTTACAACACGTTGAGGATAATATTTCTCCATGCAAGAATTAGCTCATTGTCCTTTATGCAATGAGCAAATGACAGAAGAATCAGGTCCTTCATTAGAAGAAAAGCACAATAAGGACACAAACAAATCCCTGCTCAGAATAATTCATAAAAGTCCTCATGCTTCTATGATCAACATCGGTCCATCTAGCGAGTCTTGAAAGGTTCGGATCGGCATTACTAAATTTGGAATTGATTTTGGTAATGTGAACCTCTCCCAAACCCAAACCTGAACAATGTGGAATAAGCCACAAAAGGTGCAAACTTTTGGGGGCCGATCAAGTTTAGTGAAACACAACATTTTAGATAGTTCAATCAAATCCCTGTATAACATGGCAAGAACTTTTTGTCCAAGAACAACTTGGAACCCTTTGTATAATAGAACTGCAAGAGGGAATGCCTTCTTGTTCATGATATTTGGAACCCTTTGTTACGGAAAGTTGCCTACAAGCTCTTGAGCCAACCCGCATGTTATTTGTGTACACAAGTGTAAGGAGCGGATAATGTGATATTGATACTGAATGCTCTTATGACGGAGAAATTCTCCAATATGGAAAATCAAGTTTATAAGCCTATTCAGGCAGAGTGTTGAATGTATTCTTAAACCATCGGTTTATTTGTGATTTTATTATAGATACTTTTGGTTTAGTTATCAATTTGTATTCTCAAACCATCTTCATTTCTGAATGGGAGCAAATAATCCAAGTCTACTGACCGGAAAACTATTGAGACTTTGTACTTTCGTTTTAATCTATAAATTTGAAGCTTTAAATGATGTTGCAATTACTTTATAGTTGAAATATGGTGGTGGATCTTATCAAAAAAACTATGGTGGTGGATTTCCATTGTTACGGAAAGTTGCATTTAAGCTCTTACATGTTGTTAAATTATCTTTTAATTTCCGTCGGGTCTAATACGTGGATGGTTGCATTCAACCTCTTCCGTTTCGCAAGGCCTCCACCGACTCCTCGCCACTTTTAATTGCTCGATTAGTTGTAAGCACCTCTCAATTTACACTACTTTGTATATTCGATCATATTTATCGGTTCTACACACTACGGTAAGTATTCGACATTAAGACTTTGGAGATAACCTTTGCATATATTCAAGAGTTAAAATTATGTAAGATTACTCATGGAAATTAATTAGATTTACTATTTAAACCGTTTATCAAATTAAAGTTAGGACTCGTAGTAAGGTCTTTGCTCGAGCATTCCGAGTTTAAATATTCTGGATGTTACATGTGTTTAAGGTTGATCCCGAAGTAGATCATGACTTCTTCAAGTGAACATCTCCGCAACAATCAAGTTCTTAACTTTATCGAGCTTAATATTTTCCTTCCTTGATGAGACACTTCATTTGTAATTGTTCCGCTCCAACTTTTGGGAAGAGAGGGAAATAAGATCAAAGTTTTATTTTCTTTGTCAAGATTTGACACGTGGCTCAGTCGTGCAACTATTGTATTAAACTCGTTTAGGTGATTGGAAATCATTGTATTCTCTGTCATCCGTAGGTCAGAATGTTAAATAGCCTACATATCAGGCGAACGTTGTTTATTGCATAAGGTTTCATATACATGACGTATAGGGTTTTCAACATCTTATTCGTCTTTTTTGAATTGATCGTGTGGTTTTCCATGTTTTTGGACAACAACAAACGGATCACGCTTATTGCTTTCTTGTCCTCCAACTTCCTCTATTCGTCATTCATGCTCCCCGGATTTTTCTTCATAATTTGATATATAATATTTACTGTATAGGTAATACTTAATCTACATCTTCCAAAATGCATAATTTGTCCCCATTGAAACAAGTGATTTTCCGACGTCCATCGCGATCGTGGGAACAAAGCTTTGATATCAGTTTTTAAGATAAGGATCAATCAAGAATGAAATAGAACATAAGAACTGATTACCTAACTCGTAACGAATTTATAACTATATCTGAAAACACTACTGAGTCAAGTCAATGTTTTGCACAAATAGAGATTAAAATAATTAGTATTGGGTACAAATAGTTCAATATCAATAGTTAAAGATGCATTACATAAGACTCTGTAACCCCAAAAAGATGAGAGGTGGATATAAATTTTTGTTGTTAGAGTTATCCAACTTTCATACCACCAAGACCTGGAGATTTATCACACGCAATATCAAAAATGACATTCTTGATTTCAACATTAGTCGGGGCCTTCGTTAGGTTCATGTTGTGTTCGTTGCTGACTTTATTTTTAATAAATCAGAGTTTTATTCTAAGATAGATTGATCTAGTTGGGTTTTAGTGAATTTTCTCACGAATTATGTTTTGACTTCTAAGAGGATCTCGGTTTCAGAAGAGAGTGTAATACCATATCTAGTTACAAGTTCTTTTAGGTTTTTGCGGTTTCTTCTCCAAGTAACAATGAGGTGAAAATAATTAGAGTTGGAGTCCATATTTTTCAAGGGTTTATTTTTCACATCTCTGGCTCCAATATATTTTGTAAAAGGAGAGTAAACGATTTTATTTACTCAGAGATTCCTTTGAACAAATATCTCTTTGGTTCAAGATATAAGGACTACGACCTTGAATGTTCTTGGAGTTTCACTTCAATATCTTTAACTTGCTTAAAGATGTTTTTGAAGTTAGTTTTACTCCATTATTTTACCTTTGTTTCAAGCAATTAGTTTTTTTGTAAGCTAGGTTATACGTTTCATTTCCAATAAAATTGGAGCGCCAAGTTTGTTTTACAATATTCAAGAAAGATTTTCGTTTAGTCCAAATCATTTCAAATTTAAATGATTGTGGAGTAAAAATATCTAATACCGAAATTTTCAGAGAATTTGGTTGTGGTTTGATAGGGTAAAGGCTTGATTTTTTCTTTTTAAATTTGGGTACCATTGAAAAATTTGGTTGTGGACCAACACACGATCAAGTTTTTCAAGGATGTTATTCGGTCCGTTATGATTTTTCCTCAAGGTTGCAAAAGTTCTTCTTGAAGTTTATCAATCTGTTAAATCTGTTTGTGTTGATTGGGGCACCTCCTTTATTTTTCAGAGTGTTGTTGAATCTCGTTTAGGTCACCAAGGATAATACATGGAATAGTAGAATCTTTAATGATATTGGATAGGGAAGGCAAAACTGATTTTTTGGTGGCTTCATGTCAAGGTGCATATGCAAAGATGATGTTCATTCTATGATTTAGGTTGTTACAAATGAATCAATCATTTTTGAATGTAAAAGTAATAGATTTGTTTCTAAATTGGTAGTCTTTTCATAAAAGACATAAGCCACCAACCCTTACGACGTCATTGTAACACCCAAAATCTCACAACTCAGGGAGCTACTGGTTAGAATCTCACAATGAGTCCCAATCATAGTTTGACAACAACTTTGCTAGAATCTTACAAAAATGCACAAATGTAAATAAAACACTTGGAAGAATATAAATTATATTGTATGATGTATAACATGTGACAACCTTACAAGACGGAAGCATTATTATAACATGCATGCAAAAACTTAAGACTCTCCCATCCCCCATCTAAATGAGTATGTGGACTCGGTTGACCATATACTCCGGATCTATCTGCAACTTCCTACACATGCATAACATCTACAAAAGTCGGATAAACCGTTAGCTAACAACCTACATATTAGAAGAAATATAACGACGCATACACACGTCATAGCAGAAATAAAACACACATCATGCTCACACACAACTCCATTTATTATCTTGTATTACGTTATTTATTACTAGTTCAACTTATGTTGTGGCACGAGGATCTCCCGAGCCTCGCCTCTGTCCCCGCATACCAACAATATTGGATCCGATGCACCTTACCGTGTATCTATCTGGGCAGAGAGCCTCCTAGTCTCGTGGTAGAGCTGGGCAGTGACGCCACCGCCCGGTTATAATACACTTGGGCCAATTACTACACAAGGTCGTCCTAGTCTGGTTATGCTTATAACAACGAAAACACACACCACCATAATAATTCAACCATTACACACAATGCCACCTAAGTAAGTCCCAAGGACTTACCTGAATCGAGTCACAAATCTGCTTAATGCTAATACTCGATTCCACAAAAGTCAAGTCTCAAATGCCTGGTTAAAAAAACAATGGATCAATACAAATCCTGACGCCTTAGAAGTTTCCAACTTCTAAGTTAACAAGGATTGTTTAAGGAAATAAACTAATCTAGTATTAATAGAGTAAAATGACCATTTTACCTCTAGATCCGAAAAATCCTAAAAATTCTATAAAGACTTAAAAACTTTCACTCAAACCTCGAAGACATAAGAACACACTCTAACCAGAAAGATCAATCAAGTTTGAAAGTTTCCCAACTTTCAAGCTTGAATCCAAAGCTCATTAGGGTCATACTTTGACTTAACTTATAACGCTCTTAAAAGCCCTAAAAATCTCGAGAAAAAATACCTATACGCACTAGGATATGTCCACTCTAAACTAGGGCAACAATAATTAAGAAAATAACCAACCACAAATTCTTTACACAAATCCAAAGTTGTCTTGAAGACCTACAATCCAATACTTAGCCAGAATTCCAGCTCTATACCAAACTGTGTTATTACCCTACTTCGAAACATAATAACTCCAAATCCGACCGTTGGATCTTTTACAAAATGTAATATCTAAAACTACATATATCCTTCTAAAAGATATCAAAAATTAAACGGTGGATAATTTTAAAGCATATAAGTTAATCCTCAAAGTCAGTAGTGTAAACTCTAAAAAATTTGGAAAATTAAAGGAGAAGTAGTAGAAGTAAAGGATCGAGAGGCTTACTCCACTGCCGCATGGTGTCCAGGTTCTTGGTGGCTGGTTCGTGGCCGCGACAGCGAGGGTCCGGCATTTACGTGCTGAAGAGGTCCTTGTTTACTGCGCTGTTGCAAAAAATGGAGATCACTGCCCTATCCCGTGTACGAGAGTCAAAGCAAGAGCAAGAGGTCGAGACTTACCGGTGAGTCTCCTGTGACGAGGATCGAAGAAAGGCTCAGTCTTGGATCTGACAGCAACCTCGGAAAACGTGCAGATGCTGGCGAGAGGAGCTCGTCGATAAAGGCTCAAAAGGTGCTAGAAGCACAAGTGTTCCAAAAGGCGGGTGAGGCACAAAGGGATCCGGGAAAGCTTCCCGGAAGGACCGAGGACAATCCAAGATGCCAAGTATTGGCCATTACCACAAGGAGTGGGCTGAGCATGAAGGATCCCTTACCTAAAGGGAATGACAAGGGAAATCAAGTACTGGTGGAAGAAGAACCATTGCAAGAAGAAGGAGGCAAGATCAAGGATGATGAGCCAACATATGTGGCGCCTCCTCCATACAAGCCACCACTACCGTTCCCACAATCACGAGCAAGAGCTCGTTTGGATAAACATTTCGGTAAATTCATTGAACTCATGGCTAAATTGCATATTAACATTCCTTTCATGGATGCTATTCTAGGTATGCCGGCCTATGGAAAGTTTTCGAAGGAGATACTCTCCAACAAGAGGAAGTTGGAGGAGTATGGAGAAGTGAGGATGACAAAGAGATCTTCCGAGTTGATACAAACCATGAGGGAGGAGATGCCTCCTAAGCTGCGGGATCCGGGATCTTTTTGTGTGCCAATTGGAGTTGGAGAAGTGCAATATGAAGCCCTATGTGATCTTGGAGCAAGTGTAAGCATTATCTCGCTGGCACTTTGCAACGAAGTTGGGCTAGAAGAACCAAAGCCGGTCAAGATGACCCTCTACATGGCGGACCATTCAATCACTCACCCCGTAGGGATCCTAGAGGACATACCGGTTCAACTTGGGAAGTTCTATGTGCCAATCGATTTTGTTGTTTTGGACATCCCGGCAGACTACCCGGTTCCTATCATTCTAGGGAGGCCATTCTTAGCCTCATCCGGATGCTTAGTGGATTGCAAAAATGGAATCCTCTCCTTCAACATAGGAGAGGAGAATATCAAGTTCAAGCTGTCCACAATGATGAAGGGGCCAACCCTTGGTGAAGATATCTTCAACATCGTTGAGGAAGAGGAGTCTAGAGAAGTTGTGAGCTTGATCTTGATCAAGGACCCACTTGAGAAGGTTCTTATCTTGAGTTTGATGGAGGAAGGAGTTGAGGATGATTGCAATGAAGAAATCCAAGCTTTGGATGCATTAAAAAAGGAGACAAGTGCTGAATTTGAAGTGCACGAAATAATGCTGAATCACTGTAGGAACCACGGCCAGGGTGCAAGAACCACGCCCGTGGTTTCACCCGTGGAACTCTCTGTAATGTCCAGAATCCCAGCTCTTCCAATTCCACGCCCATGGTTGTGCCAGAGGCCGTGGTTTTGCCAGTGGTTTCTCCAGAAAGTCCCTTAGTTGTTGATCAAGCTTCAAGGAGTGTTGTAGAGTCTTCTATGGCTTTGGAACCTTCTCAACCTACATTGTATGGATCATCTCCAACCGATAAAGGTCCTCCTAAACTTAATCTAAAGCCTCTTCCTTCTCATTTAAAATATGCTTTCCTTGGTTCAAATTCTACTTATCCCGTGATTGTGAATGCATCTTTCAATGATGATGAGCTTGATAGATTGTTGAATGAATTGAAATTGCATAGGAGAGCTATAGGTTACACCATTGATGACTTAGTTGGCATTAAACCTTCCTTGTGCATGCATAAAATCTTGATGGAAGATAACCATAGACCTTCAATTGAACCTCAAAGAAGATTGAACCCAATCATGAAAGAGGTAGTCAAGAAAGAGATCCTTAAATTGCTAGATGCGGGAATCATTTTCCCGATTTCGGATAGTAAATGGGTTAGTCCCGTATATGTTGTTCCTAAGAAGGGTGGTATGACCGTAGTAACTAATGAGAACAATGAACTAATCCCCACTAGACGGTTACGGGGTGGAGAATGTGTATTGACTACAGGAAGCTTAATGTTGCCTCTAGGAAAGATCACTTCCCTCTTCCCTTCATTGACCAAATGCTAGAGAGATTAGTTCAATATTCACACTTTTGTTACTTAGATGGTTATAGTGGGTTTTTCCAAATTCCTATTCACCCGGATGACCAAGAGAAAACAACATTTACTTGTCCTTGGGGAACATTTGCATATAGAAGAATGCCATTTGGGTTGTGTAATGCACCTGCCACCTTTCAAAGGTGTATGATGGCTATTTTTTCTGAATATATTGAAAATACCATAGAAGTGTTTATGGATGATTTCTCGGTGTATGGCTCTTCATTTGATGATTGCTTGGCTAACTTGTCTTTGGTGTTGAAGAGATGTGAGGAAACTAACTTGTTTTAAATTGGGAGAAATTCCACTTCATGGTGAGTGAAGGTATAGTGTTGGGACACTTAGTTTACCAACGTGACATTGAGGTTGATAGAGCAAAGACAGAAACGATAGAGAAGTTGCTACCACCTACCTCGGTAAAAGGGGTAAGGAGTTTCTTAGGGCATGCCGGTTTTTACCGGAGGTTTATAAAAGATTTCTCTAAAATTTCTAAGCCTCTCACTAACCTACTAATGAAGGATGTTGAGTTTGTTTTCTCCAAGCATTGTCTTGAAGCATTTTATAGGTTGAAGGATGCTTTGATCTCCGCCCTTATCATGCAACCTCCGGATTGGAGCTTACCATTTGAGATAATGTGCGATGCAAGTGATGTGGCCGTTGGGACTGTTTTAGGACAAAAGAAAGATGGGCTTACACATGCCATCTACTATGCTAGCAAGACGCTAGATGATGCCCAACTCAACTATGCCACAACCGAGAAGGAGTTGCTAGCGGTAGTGTATGACTTTGAAAAGTTCCGGTCATACCTTGTTGGAGCCAAGGTTGTTGTGTACACGGATCATGCTGCAATCCGTTTTCTCCTCATTAAAAAGGATGCCAAGCCTCACTTGATTCGGTGGATCCTTCTCTGCCAAGAGTTTGACTTGGAAATTCGGGACAAGAAGAGTTCCGAAAATTCAGTAGCGGACCATCTTAGTAGGCTCCCACCATTGGAGATTGAGAGAGATGACATCCCGATTGATGACTCATTCCGGGATAAGTAATTACAAATGATGGAGGAGTGCTTACTTCAAGTGTCTAGAGGGAGTGAGCCATGGTATGCGGATATATTGAACTACCTTGTGTGTGAAGAGGTGCCACCCGGTTTGTCATATGCCCAAAGGAAAAAGTTCTTCAACAATGTGAGGCATTACTATTGGAGTGAGCCTCTCTTGTTCAAGAGAGGACCGGATGGAGTCTTTAGGAGGTGCATTCCGGAGGACGGGGTGGAGAGTGTGATCCGCCATTGTGTCTCCTTGCCATGTGGAGGCCATGCTATCTCACACAAGACGTGTGCAAAGGTATTGCAGTCCGGTTTTTATTGGCCTAACTTGTTTAAGAATGTGCAGAATTTTGTGGTGCGGTTCTTTAACCGAGTCATTTTCCCTAGATTTGGAACACCAAGAGTGATCATAAGTGATGGAGGGAAGCATTTCACCAATAGGAACTTTGGGACACTTTTGGCTAAATATGGGGTGACTCATAAGGTGGCCACACCTTACCATCCCCAGACTAGTGGCCAAGTGGAGATCTCCAACCGGGAGATAAAGGGGATACTTGAGAAGACGGTTTTAAGGACAAGAAAAGATTGGGCTATGAAGCTTGATGATGCTTTGTGGGCATATAGAACCGCCTTCAAGACACCAATTGGCACCACTCCCTACAAGCTAGTTTATGGCAAGTCTTGCCACCTTCCGGTGGAGATGGAGCATAGGGCGTATTGGGCCATAAGGTGGCTGAGTTTTAACCTCAAGGAGGCCGGTGAGTAGAGGTTGCTAGACATTAATGCTCTTGAGGGGATCCGGTTGGATGCCTATGAAAACGCCCGGATTTACAAGGAAAGGACCAATCAATGGCATGACAAACGTCTCATCCCAAAGGAGTTGAGTGAAGGTGGCCTAGTCATTCTCTTCAACTCAAGGCTGTGGCTCTTCTCCGGAAAGCTAAAATCAAGATGGACGGGTCCTTATGTGGTGAGGAAGGTCTTCCCCCATGGAGCGGTTGAGATAGGTGGGGAGCATTATGGAGTTTTTAAGGTGAATGGGCACCGGTTGAAGAAGTATATCCCGTAAGCTCCGGTGGATATGATTGCCCCACTTCACCTTGAGTGATACGCCCCTGAATTTGGTCAAGCTAATGACCTTAAAGAAGCGCTTAATGGGAGGCAACCCATTGGTACATATCTTTCCCTTTTCATTTTTCATTTTCGATTTTTGCTTTTGTCTTTGTTTTGGTGTGTTTATGTGTCTTGTGTTTGTGTGCTAGAGTCTAGGTAGCATAGAAGTCTTGCAAGGCAAGAGGATGATGATGATGATCCCGCATCAAACGTGGGTGGAGCGGACGTGGGACTTGGACGGCTAGCGGTGCTTAGCGCGGGTCCCGACGCCATATTGAACATCAAGAGCTCTCTACCACCTTTGATTGATCATCCACCATCACTTCACATGAGTGAACCGAAATACCGAAACCACCATTTTTACATTGTGAGGACTCTCTTTCACTCTTCTTTACTTGATTTGCACATTGGGGACAATGTGTTTCTAAGTATGGGGTGGGGTTTTCATGATCATTTGCATGTTTACATCTCGGATAGTTTCATATTATCACATGTTTCATTAGCTTTTGCATTGTACATATATATTTTGAAAATTCCAAAAAATAATCGGAAAATTTAAAAATTTTTAGTGCTTCTAAGTTTGGATATGACCCTTATGATGAGATTGTTTGTGAATTGGCTATGGATGGCCTTATGTGTTGAATGGATCTATGCATACGTGGACTTGAACACTTCTCTTGAATCTCATGTATGAATTGTGATTATGATGTTTGCCTTGATGGATTGAGGATTGATGGTCGAAATTACATGCTAGTTCTTACACATCATTTAGGAATGATTGAGACAATTCATCTTTTTCTACTTCTCATCTTGATCATGTTGTTTGAGCACCTCAATTGATATAAAAATTTGACCTCTTTTGACCCATCCGGGATTAGGAGCATGCTAGTGTGTTGAGTGTGTGAAAAGCAAGTGTGGGGTGAAGTTGTTGATGAATGAATGTTGTGAATGAAGTGCTGAATTTGTTGTGAAAAGTGTAGAAAAAAATATAGGTTTAGGGACTTTGGTTTTGATGACGAGTAACTCGGCACCATTCACATAATCGAGTGTTTGTGCCTTGCCAAAGTTGGATAAACCGAATGTCCTAACAAGCCTTGGCATGTGTGCCCGGTGTGAGGCACCTCGGAAAAATCCCGAGGTCCGCTAATCGCCAAGGTTTCGGCTTTTATACACCAATGCCATTGTCTCAAAAATAAGTGAAAGAAAAAGAAACTGAAAAAGAAAAGAAAACAAACAAAAGATGGAGAAAAATATACACTTGTGGGAAGTTGATCAAAACTAAGAAGTTGTGGTTGTTTAGTTCCTTTCCCAGATTAGCATCACATGACCTAAAAATTCCCACCTATTCACAACGTTTTTTGGCCTCTTATTTCCTAAGCCCTTGTGACCTATTTGCATGTGTGTCAGACTTAGTGATCTAGATTGGATATACTCATGATCATCTTGACTTCTTCATTTTCACCTTGCATGCATGCTTTCAAGTTAAGTATAATTGTCTTTCCATGCCTTCATTCATTTTGATACATGATTGCTTGTCCATTTGCCATGAAACATGACTATGAAGGTGATCCAATGTCAGAAGCACAATTCCAAAAATATTTTTCTTTTTTTTTTGCATTCATAAATCACACCATCTAGTAGCCTATAGTTGGACCTTGCTCGGGGACGAGCAACTACTAAGTATGGGGTATTTTGATAACGTGATTTATGACGTTAGTTAAGGCATCCATTTAGATAGTTTTTCCCGTTATTCATGCATGGTTTGGCATTAGTACATGACGTTTACGCTTAATTCATGCATATTGTCGAGATAGACGTCTACACGAACTTTTGTTGGTTTTGTAGGTATTTTGGGGAGCTTTTGGAGCTTAATCAATACATTCGAAGATCATTCCTCGTGATGACACACCTCCGGACTCATTAAGAAGCAAGCTAGAAGCAAAGGAGAACACATAAGACCTTTTTGGTGCATGCCTTGCACCAATTCATGGCTTGATGATCAAAAGGAAGATGAACAGAGGATTCCCGTGTCCAGAGGCCGTGGTTTTGGCCGTAGTTTTGGCTGTGGTTCTCTCTGAGCAGCTGTGACAGCTGTCCCACGATCTCCATAACCGACTCTTGCCTTTGATCGAGAATATAAGTGGTCCTGCAGGCTGTTGCTAGGGGATCCGGACACACATTCTCTCCAACACTCTCTTACACATACATCATTCCCATTGGAGGATAGACTTGGAGGGGAAGAAAAACGCTCTCATTTTGGGAAGAAGAAGAACAACACTTATCTTTGAGTTTTCATAGCTTTTGAGTGATTTTTGAGTGACCTTGGTTGAAGACATTTGCAAGGATTGTAAGGAACGTTTTGGACCTTCTTTTGAAGGGTTGTAAGTCTTGCTTAAACTTATATTCAGTTGGGTTTTCTTGTTTCTACTGGTTTCTTTTCTCTTTCATTTCATTTTCTTGCTATGGAAGCCATGAATGTTTGCTTGTTGAGCTTGAATCTTAAAATGCATGTTGTTGGCTAAATAGTTGTGATTTTAGGGTAATGGAAAGATGGTTATGACTTGGACTATGATAGAATAGACTTGAATGTACACTTGGATGATTTGCTTGCTCGAACCTAACCACTGCTGATGATCACGGCCTGTTCATGCCTTTCCACGACCGTGGTTTAGGATGATCAGCCCGTGGTTTTCTCTGTTGTGCTTGTGTTGATGAATCTGAATGTTAGGATGTTAGATTGTTGAAATCCTAGTGTTTGTTAAGCATAATGTAGCCTAGGGTGACCTAATGCTAGCAAACTAAGTGAGGGAAGAGACCTACCCGGTAATTCTGGACCTTAGATACCCAAGATGATGAACTCTAGGTAGTCGTGAGCCTCACAAGCCGGTATTGGACTGAGTGTGCTAGGATTGTTACTTAGGACTTGCCTTCCCGAGACTTACCCGGTAAGGAGAGGTTTGACTCTTAGATAGAAATCCGGTTTGAGTAGAATTCTCAACCTTAGGCTCCTAGAGACTTACCCGTGATAGGACCTTAGGTGCGGGATTAGTGGACCACGAGACCTACCCGGTGATTGATCCCAATTGAGAAACACCCCCTCCCAACATACCATACCAAATCCAAGGATTGATTAGAAGCTTGAGTCCAATGCCATAACCGGAAGTCCTAACCCCTAGAATCCGCTTTTCTCTCTTTAATAACATATCTTGTGTTTGTGTTGCTTAATTGTGTTGTTAGCTTGATTTGCTAGTTTCTTTTATAATCTTGCATCATTCGTGATCTTTGTTTGATCACTACAAAAACCAAACCCAAAAATATCATGATTTTCATTTCTTTGTTCCTTTCCCTTTTCTTATACTAGATTTGCACTATCCATGATCACTTGCTTGATTTGATTTCACCTTAGTCTTTGTGTTCAACCTCGGAATACTATCCTTGCTACAAAACGACCCATACACTGTGGGTTCACTAGGAGTTAGGAAATTATATCGAGTTATAGATTTAAGACTTTTGTGCTATACGTTTCTAGCATAACATAGTCCCGAAGAAAGGAGGAATGACGGTTATCACTAACAAGAACAATGAGCTCATTTCTACAAGAACCGTGACGGGATGGAGGATGTGCATAGACTATCACAAGCTGAACAATGCAACTAGGAAGGATCACTTCCCGCTACCATTCATAGATCACATGCTTGAGAGGTTAGCACAACACTCTTATTTCTGTTATCTTGACGGTTATAGTGGTTTCTTCCAGATTCCGATCCATCTAGACGATCAAGAGAAGACCACATTCACGTGCCCGTAGGGTACGTTTGCATATAGAAGGATGCCATTCGGGCTTTGCAACGCCCAACCACATTTCAAAGGTGTATGATGACCATCTTCTCGGAGTATGTTGAAGAAATCATGGAGGTTTTTATGGACGATTTTTCTGTTTATGGTTCCTCATTCGATAACTGTCTTTCTAACCTTTCTCTTGTGTTGCAAAGGTGTGAATACACTAACCTAGTTCTTAATTGGGAGAAGTGTCAATTCATGGTTAGGGAAGGCATTGCAAAGATAGAGACTATAGAGAAACATCCTCCTCCATCTTCGGTGAAGGGGACAAGAAGTTTCCTAGGACATGCTGGATTTTATAGACGTTTTATCAAAGACTTTTCTAAGATTTCAAAACCACTAACTAATCTATTGATGAAGGATGCAGTTTTTGACTTTTTGCAGGATTGTTTAGATGCTTTCTATAAGATCCGGGAAGCTCTCATCTCAGCCCCGATTATCCAACCTCCAGACTGGAATCTCCCGTTCGAGGTTTTGTGTGATGCAAGTGACGTAGCTGTTGGAGCTGTGCTGGGGAAAAAGAAGGAAGGCCGAACCCATGCTATCTATTACGCTAGCAAGACGCTAGATGAAGCGTAGCTCAACTACGCCACAACTGAGAAAGAATTTTTAGCCATTGTATATGGATCTGAAAAGTTTCGTTCTTATCTTGTAGGTGCAAAGGTGATTGTATACACGAACCATTCAGCGATCCGGTATTTACTCGCCAAGAAAGATGCGAAACCGAGGCTGATTAGATGGATTCTTCTTCTACAAGAATTTGATCTAGAGATCCGCGACAAGAAAGGCTCGGAAAATTCTGTTGCGGATCATTTGAGTCCTCTACCACACATTGAAGACGACGATCTACCTATTGATGACTCCTTCCCGGATGAGCACTTACACATCATAGAGGAGTGCATTGACAAGATATCTAGAGGTAACGAACCTTGGTTTGCTGATTTTGTAAATTACTTGGTTTGTCAGGAAATACCTCCCGGATTATCCTATGTAGAAAAGAAGAAGTTCTTTAAGGATGTCCGGCAATACTTTTGGAATGAACCTCTACTCTTCAAGAGAGGTCCCGACGGCATCATTAGGAGATGTGTGCCGGAAGACGAAATGCAAAGCGTCATTCGTCATTGTCATTCAATACCTTGTGGAGGACACACCTAGTTCCAATAAAACTAGCGCTAAGGTATTGCAATCCGGATTCTTTTGGCCTACTTTATTTAAGGATGTGCAAACCTTTGTTTCTTGTTGCGATGCTTGTCAAAGAACAGGAAATATCTCTAGGAGAAACGAGATGCCTCTCAATAACATTCAGGAGGTAGAAATCTTCGACGTTTGGGGAGTAGACTTCATGGGACCTTTCCCATCATCTTGTGGAAATCAATACATACTTCTAGCTGTAGATTATGTTTCGAGATGGGTTGAAGCTATTGTCTCTCCAACTAATGATCCTATGGTTATTGTCAAGTTCTTTAATAGAACTATTTTCCCAAGGTTTTGGACACCACGGACCATCATTAGTGACGGAGGTTCACACTTCATTGCCCGACGATTCAAAGCTCTACTAGCTAAGTATGGGGTGACCCATAAGATCGCCACTCCCTACCACCCACAAACAAGTGAGCAAGTGGAAATTTCGAATAAAGAGATCAAGGGTATCCTTGACAAGACGGTATCAAAGACAAGGAAGGATTGGTCTTTGAAACTAGATGATGCGCTATGGGCGTATAGGACTGCATACAGGACTCCCATAGGTACAACACCATACAACCTTGTGTATGAGAAGTCTTGTCATCTCCCGGTTGAGCTAGAACACAAAGCGTACTGGGTTGTGAAGTGGTTGAACTTCGGCATGAAGGAAGCGGGCGAGAAGCGCCTCTTGGACGTTAATGAGCTTGAAGAACTCCGGTTGAACGCCTATGAGAATGCCAAGATTTACAAAGAAAGGGCGAAGCGTTGGCATGATAAGCATATCATTCCAAAGGACCTCAAAGAAGGAGATCAAGTTCTCCTCCTCAATTTGAGACTTCGGCTCTTTCCAGGTAAGCTTAAAACCCGTTGGACTGGACCTTATCTAATTAAACGTGTTTTTCCCCATGGCGCAGTTGAAGTATGGGGTGAAAAGAGCGGAAATTTCAAGGTGAATGGCCAACGACTTAAGAAGTATTCACCGGAGCTCCCGGTTGAGGAAATCGCTCCGATTTTCCTCGAATAAAAATAGGAACGGTTTAGCTACGGACCCAAGACAAGCGCTTCTTGGGAGGCAAACCAAGGTATTGCACTTACGTTTTTGTTTTTCTTTCTTAGATTAGTTTAGTGTAGTTGTTTTTGTTTTGTTTTTACCTCAATACCTCCCGGTATGTTATGTTTTTGGATGTAGAAATAAGGAATGGGCAAAGAAAGGAAGAAAAAGTTGGAAGAAATTGACGAAATTTGGATTTTGGCACACAACAGAGACTTCCACGCCCTGAACTATGGTTGTGGAAATAACAGATGACCGTAATTTTCCAAAAATCGGACACAAATCAGCAAAACCACGGGTTCCGTACATTTCCACGGCCGTGGAATGCCTCGAGTGACCGTGATTTCAAAAATTTTACGGCCACTATATAAACCACCTTCCTTCACAAAAACACAACCAAAATCCCTTTCCACGCCCAGAAATCTCCGCCACCTTTCCTTATCTTGTAATTCTTCGTTTGGAGTCTGATTCGATCGATTCTTCAACCTAAAGTGGATCATTTTCAATCATCTACAAGATCCAAGCATCAAACTGAGTGAACAATCTACATTGGAGAAGGAATTTGGATTTTGCAAATCCAAAATATAGGTTCTCCCTTTTCTCTTCTTTGTCAATTTGGTTCAATTTCTTCACAAGATTTTAGGAGAACTAAACGAAATTGGAATTGGAATTAGTCTAGGACAGTGATTGTTGATTTTGGTATGGATTTGCTGAGATTTGAGAGAGACAGACCAATTCCACGGGTTCCGTGCGTTTCCACGGCCGTGGAAAACCAAGAACAGACCGTGGTTTTCTCTGTTGTCGAGAGAAAATGTTTGGAAGGAAATCCAGTAGGAACAAAAAGTAAAAGGGTGATAGTTCCTCCTCTTCCCACCCCCCTCCTAGTGAACCACCATCACCACCACCTCCTAGAATCCCGACAATCCATGAGGATTACCTAGGAGCCTTAGAAAGGATTGAGAAAAGGCCAATCATCGGACCTAGATACCTAGTCCTAGAGGAGCTTGAGGAGCTCAATGTTGTGAATGACCTGACTTGGCTCTTGGATAGAGCCGGATTGATCATCTTCTCCGCTACTAGAGAAGATGCCTATGAGGAGATAACAAGGGAGTTTGTGACTTCCTTTGAGCATATCCATGTAAACTGAACGATCTCCTTTAGGCTAATGGAGCAAAACTATGAGTTCTCCATCATTCAGTTTGGGACCTTCTTTGGGTTCCATGAGAGTTTCAATGGTAGATTTCCCGGGGGAGTGTATGCTAAGGATTTTTTGGAGGATATAGCCATGATATATGCTAGTGAGGATCGTTGGAAACCGGCTGACACCAAGGCTAAGCTCATCTACCACTTAGCCTTGAAGATAGCTCATAGAGTCCTTCCGGAGTGTCTTTTTCCTAGGACCGAGACCCCTTAAAAGATCAAAACCGATGAGATATTCCTCCTCTATTGTATTCTTACCGGTAGATCCGCCGATTGTTCCACCCTCCTTGCCTCCACCATTAGCAAGTTGAAGAACAAAAAGGCCGGGAAAATAGGTTATGGGGGTATGGTGACTCACATTGCCAACCAATTGGGGATTGACTACTCTGCTTGTACTAGGATAGCGGCGACACCTTTGGGTCTCAATGGGCTTATGACTAGAGGTATTATCTTTCCCCGACACCGAGCTTCACCTACCGCAGCCATGCCTTGGGATGATAGAGGTGGTAGAGGTATCCCATGGCTTCCTGAGTACTCCATCATGCTAGGCCGCCAAAATTGGAAGGAGACCTTCGCATCCATGCATGCTAATAGACTTGTAGCCCCTCCATATGTGCCGGATGAGGTCCCAACTGGGGACGATGATAAGGAGATGGGAGGAGGAGATGACCATGATGTAGGACGTGTTGAGCATGACTTTGGTACATTCCCGGACCAGCCGGCCGACTTCTTGGAGCCGCCTAGGCGATCTCCCCGCCCTTCTAGACCTTCCGGTTCCTCTTCTTCGCGCAGGGCTAGCGTGAGTGAGAGGCCGACGTGGATGGAGACTCCACCCTCTTGGTATGGAGAGCAGCCATCATGGATGGGAGCTCTTCCTCCATGGTATGATCATCCACCGGTGGCACCGACTCCTCCTCAGGACACACCTTCATGGTATAGCCAGCCGCCACCTTGGTATTCGTAGCTTCCGGATTGGGCGGATGATCTTTCGAGGAGAGTAGGAGACTTAGAGGTCCGACAGGAGTCCCATGACATAGAGCGCCAGGAGAATACCCGTATCTTGAGGGATGTCTACCGCCAGCAGTTTGGGTTGAACTTTAGCTCGGATTTCTATCCATTCCCGCCGCCGCCTTCCCAGTGATGATGATGATGATCCGCCGGTTAGAGCCGCTCCACCGCCATTAGTGAGTTTCCTTTTTCTTTTCTTTTCTTTTCTTTATTTCTTTTGAACATTGAGGACAATGCATGTTTCAAGTATGGGGTGGGGTGTGACTATCGTTTGTAATAACTCTACTCACTTTGCTTTGCTTATGACTATGAACACTTGAATGATTCCTTTCATTGTCACACGTTTCATTATTGCATTGCATGAAAAACGCTTTGAAAAACCCATAAAAATTTGAAAATTTTGAAAAAATTTTGTGCTTCTAAGATTAGAGATGATTTCTATGATAAAAACTACTTGTGAAATGAGTTTTTGATGACAATTGTATGCTTGAATTGAATAATGAATTGTGAAGAGATTGAGTATGTTGTTTATCCTTTCTTGCAAGTTTCATAATGTGAAGGCTATTATCTAAATCATATTGAGAAACGAAAGTTGAAATCACAATATGAGTTCTTATACTTCTTTATGAGATGATTAAGGCACATCGATTTTCTTACTTCTTTCCTTGATCATTTAGCCCCTCAATGAAAATATTTGCCTCCTTTACCTATCTGGGATTTAGGAAGAGTTGGTTTTGGCATGTTTGATGTGGAAGGTCCATGAAAGCAATTGTTTGAATTCAAAGTGTAGGAAAATATAGGTTTATGGAAGTCAATCATGATGATGAGTAACTCGGCACCATTCACATAGCCTGGTGTTTGTGTCTTACCAAAGTCAGATTGAGTGATATTCCTAACGGATTATGGTATGTGCATCAAGGGTTTGAGGCATCTCGAAATTGAGAAACGCCAATTTCCTAGGCTTCAGTTTTTGTGCACCGCTGTTGATCACTCCAAAAGTAAAGTCGAAAAATTATGTGAAAAAAGTTTTGAGCAAAGCTCTAAGTTGGTGGTTAGTTCAATTGGTGAAAGAAAAGAGTTTGTGTTGTTCCTTCTTCCCGAATTCATACACCACATTCCTTTACAAGTTTCCCACCTTTTCCGTATTCTTGATCTTACTTGAAAGTCCTTGAGATCATAAGAGTGTTATTTAACTTGGTGATCTAAATTGAAGTTTTACTTGTTGGATTTTGACAATGCTTTAAGGTTATGATGTTTGTCTTGAAGTTTAGGCAATTTATGAAGTTCCTTTGCTTTACATATTTTAGTTTATGTGTATGAACGTTTTCAAGGATGAATGAAGCAAGGTTTGAGGATGATCTATTGATTAGAAGCACATTACCAAAAAGATTGTTTTGTTTTGTTTTGCATTCATATTTCATTCTATCTTATGTTCTAAGCTTTTGAAAACCTTACTTGGGGACAAGCAAGTGACAAGTATGGGGTATTTTGTTAGTATGAAATATGACTATATTTTAGGCACTTGTTTTAGTTGTTTTTCCCTCTTTTATGTGTACATAGATATGAGTTTGAAGCAATTGTGAGCTCATTCACCAACTTTGTCAATATAGAGATCTACACTAGCTTTATTTTGCTTATAGGTGAATAAAGGCTTGGATTGGAGCAAAATGTAGAAGGAAAGGAGTATTTGATCATGCTTGATGGCAAGGAGATGCTTTGGAGAGGCTAAGGAAGGAGCATGAGTGAAGAGCATCACGAAATAAAGGCTTTCACAAGAATTTGGAGAACCACGCCCTAAGTTACGGCCGTGGACTTGGCAATTAGATCGTGGAAGTGAGTTTGAAGCACAACAGAAAGTTACACGGTCTAAACCACGGCCGTGGAAATTTGTTCATGACCGTGATTTCCATGATTTTGTGACGTGTCATATTTGCCACGTCAGCAACATCATTGGGCTTTCTCGTAACCCTATTTCTCCCTATAAGAAGGCTGGAGAAGGTAGTTTTGAGGACCTTCGCTTAGAGCTTCGGAGACGGCTGCTTAGGGTTCATTTTGACCTTGAGGATTGGAGATTTTTGGAAGATTGGAGATTGTGAAAGACGTGATTTTGGAGAATTTCTTAGAGTTTTCACTTTTGGAGACGGATTGACACTCCGTTCTTCATTGTTCCCTAAGATCGTTGTGAGGATTCTTATTCCATTTTCTTAATTCATAAACATACTACTTTTGTTATTCGAATTTGAGATTGACTTTGATTTGTTATTGAGTTTTTGAGGGTTTTCATCTTTCTTTCTTATTAAATTGATTATTGATATCATAATGATGGTTATTGGCTAAAACCCTTTAGTAATTCTAAGGTGAAGGGTTGATAGTTGTAACACCCCGAATTCTCAAAACTCGGAGCGTTACTGGTTAGGACCTCACAATGGGTCCCGACCTCAGTTTGACAACAATATTACTAGGATCTTGCAACAAGACACAAATAAGAAAGACCGAAATTCATGAAATAGTATTTTTATGAAAAAAGATGAATGCAACAAGGTCTAGCAGCCTATAGTACTTAAACAAAGGGAAAAAGATCAACTGTCTTAACAACAAGGAAGAACGACAAACAGCAACCCAAACCCCACTCTAAGAAGTACGGAGACCCGGCCGACCACTACTTCCGGATCACTCAGCTGCTGTTCTAACCTGCGGTAAATCTAAAAACACAACAAAAGAATAACCATTAGCTAGTTATCCAAACATTAGGAGAATAATAATAGCACACACACATAAAAGAATAAACACTCATCATGCTTTCAAACAAGTCCATTTATTATCTTCATTTAAGTTATTCACTCTTACTAATGATACTTATTTTGTGACACGAGGGATTCCCAAACCTCGCCTCCGCCCCCGTGTAACCATTAGGAATGGATCCGATGCATCTCATCTTGTACCTGCCTGGTCTGGGTATAGAGAACCTCCCAGTCTCCTGTCAGAGCTGGGTAGTGATGTCACGGCCCGTTATAATACACTTGGGCCTTAAACCATAACAACGGTCGTCCTAATAAGTTATAATTATTTTCACACACATTGCACACACACAACCATTATCACTCAACTAATATCCAGTAACTGGCTAAGTAAGTCGCAAGGACTTACCTGAATCAAAGATCACTCTTTCAAATCTCAACTCGGTCCGTACCCGTGGTAACTCAAACGCCTGTTAAACAAGGCATGTGTATCAACATTTCATCCCATACTCTTAGAAATTATAAACTACTAAGCTGTGAAATCTCACGAAGAAAAGTTAAGGAAAGTTTCTCTTAGGTTAAAAAGACCATTTTGCCCTTGATCTCGGAACCGTCCCATGTCTATCATTAAAATCTAGCATTTACTTTTAGAACTTGTTTTCCAACATTTGTTTCTCTCGGGTAACTTACTTAGGGGTTATAGATTCAAATCCCGAATCAACTCGTAAAAAGGACAACACTCCTCCTTCTTCCCGGTTACTACTCTAATCTTATACATACATACATATACATACATACATACATACATACATACATACATACATACATACATACATACATACATACATATATATATATATATATATATATATATATATATATATATATATATATATATATATACTTACATACATACCTTAACCTTTCCTTCGACTTATATAATTATGTAACTATTCGGTAAACACACACACATATATATATATATATATATATCTACATAGATTTATTTTCCCATCTCGTACGGATATATGTACACTTACGTATGAATATATATATTCTTATATGTATACCTATATATATATATATATATATTTATATATATATATATATATATATATATATATATATATATATATATCCAAATTCCAACCTATTCATTTTTATATATACACATTTACATCTCCTTACAGTACATATACACACATATACACAATTACGATGGAATTCATGAACTTCTAGCTTACTCATACCTAAGTGTACATTCACTCCTCTACTCAGCCCGGTCTGCCTATGTGGGAAGGAGTTGCGACTCCAACGGGACATTCCACAGCAACGACTAACATCCTAGGCTACAAGAAGGCGGAACTGTAAAAGACGGAAACAACCTACCTACAACTCGCTTAACTACAGTCTCGAACGGTTGTCACGCTCGGGAGGTACGACTCGACTCGGTGTCTTCCGACTGGGCTTCCCACTCTCTACAGGTTCGCATTGACGGGGGTAAGGCAGCGGCGCTTTGGCTGGTGGGAGGGACAGAAGGTCGTCGTCGGCTGCCGGAGGTCATGGAAAGAAGCGTCACACAAGTGGTAGGTTAGTGCTGCGCCGGAACGATAGAAGAGGAGGTTAAAGAAGGGAAAAAGAAAATGGCAACACTGCTTACCGGAAAGCTTCCTGTGGCCGGCTGGGCGGTGCTCTAGGTGGTCGACATAGACGGCGGCAGGACTCGGTGGCGGCTCCGGTGCAGGGCGAAGAGGCAATGGTGTACGTTCTTCTGGATGAGAGTTACGATAGGAAGGGGGTTGTGAGGAGCAGCAGCAATTGCGGTAAGCTACAGGTTAGGTTTAGGATTATACTAGTTTAGGATTAGGGTTAAGTTTAAGAAGTGGGCCGGTGGGTCTTTGGGCCAGCTGTTGGGCCTTCTCATTAAATAGAACAATTGCTGGAATAATACTTGTTATTCGCCCGGAACCGTTAAAAGTACGGGATTATTTCCGGTTGCATAAATTGTCATTTTATGTGAAATAAGGTCACATAAAATGATAGAGATTAATTCTCGTTTATTATTTATTTATTTATTGTTTATTTACTTAAAGGGTAAAGGTTGGCGGATCGGAATCCGGTTTAATTCAGTATTAAATGGAGTTTAAAATATTCGGTTATTACATCAGTGCCCTCTTAAAAGAAGTTTCGTCCCGAAACTTAGGATAATATATCTAACACATGATTTTCTTGGTATAACTTAGTTTTCGAAATTTTCCGCTTTCTACCATGCCACTACTTAATCATTATACCCAGACACGCATCACATTAAACCATAACTACTCAATCCAATATAAAACATGAATGGTCAAACAACACAACATCCGAGTACTAACTCATCAATACAAAAGTGGCATCTAACCTCGCAAAGAACTCGGGATAATTACGTCTAATACTCTCCTCGGTCTCCCAAGTGGCCTCATCAACTCCTCGTCTAGACCACTGGATCCTCAACATAGGTATCTCCTTGGACCGCAGACGTCGGATACTACGCTCCAGGACAACTACTGGGTACTCTACAAATGTATGATCGGGCTCAACTATCAGATCCTCACGGCTGATGACGTGTCTTGGATCCAGGAGGTACTCTCTCAACTGAGATACATGGAAGACCGGATGGACACCCTCTAGTCTCGGCGGTAGTGCTAATCTGTAGGCCACCTCTCCAACTCTCTCCAAGATCTCAAAAGGTCCGACATATCGGGGACTTAGTTTCCCTTTAATGCCGAAACGCCGGACTCCTCTCGTAAGTGACACTCTCAACCACACCTGAGCACCCACCCTAAACTCCAAGGGTCGACGCCTTTTGTCGGCGTAGGACTTCTGACGACTCTGAGCTGCTAACATACGCTCTCGAACTAGGGCAATCCGAGCAATGTCATCTTGTATCTGATTTGGAGCTACTCCATCAGCTCTACTAGGTTCATCCCAGCATAATGGCGTGCGACATCTCCGCCCGTACAAAGCCTCATAAGGGGCCATCCCAATAGATGTGTGCCAGCTGTTATTATCCAAAAACTCTTCCAGTGGAAGATGATTTGGCCATACCTGTCCCCAATCTAATACACAAGCCCGCAACATGTCCTCTAATGTCTGGATGGTCCTCTCAGACTGACCATCCGTCTGTGGGTGATAGGCGGTGGTAAAGTGGAGACTCGTTCCCAAAGCAGTATGTACCTGTTGCAAAAACCTCGAGGTGAAACGTCCATCTCTGTCGGAGATGATAGTCTTCGGTACTCCATGGAGTCTAACAATGTGTCTGGTGAACTCCTCAGCTAGACGACTCACCGCCCACGTTTCCCTAATCGGAATGAAACGTGCGGTCTTCGTCAGACGATCTACCACTACCCAAATAGCATCAAAACCTCTGCTGAGCCTCAACCCTGTGACAAAATCCATAGATATATCCTCCCACTTCCACTGTGGTACTGGAAGTGGGTGAGGCTCTCCTCCGGACCTGCGATGCTCAATCTTGACCTGCTGGCAGGTCGCACACTGAGCTACATACCGAGCCACGTCGGGCTTCAAACCACCCCACCAGAAGGACCGTCTCACATCCTTGTACATCTTACTCGCTCCAGGATGTACTGAGTATGGGCTAGCATGAGCCTCACCTAGTATCCTCTGTCTCAACTCACTTTCTGATGGCACACAAACGCGGTCCTGATGTCTCATCACTCCATCTACACCCATAGTGAACTGTGGCGCCTCATCTCGAGACATCCTGTCTCGGATCCTGGTCAAAGTCGGGCAAGTCTCCTGTTTCTGTCGGATCTCATCCAACAGATCAGGAAGTAACTCCAAGGTAGCCAACTGGCGATCTGAATCGGGAAACTGAATCTCTATCTCTAACCAAGCCAAATCCCTCTACAACTGTGGCTGCACTGTCAATCGGGCTATTGCCCTCTCCCTAGGCATCTTCCGGCTCAAAGCATCAGCTACTACATTCGCCTTTCTGCGGTGGTAGAGAATCTCAAGATCGAAGTCCTTGATAAACTCTAACCACCGCCTCTGGCGGTTATTCAACTCCCGCTGAGTGAATATATACTTCAGACTCTTATGGTCTGTGAAGATCTGACATGTCACCCCATAGAGATAGTGACGCCAGATCTTAAGAGCATGGACTACTGCAGCCAACACTAGATCATGTGTGGGGTAGTTCTCCTCATACGTCTTCAACTGCCGAGACGCATAAGCTATGACCTTACCCCTCTGCATCAAAACACACCCCAAGCCTAGCTTGGATGCGTCACTATATACCACAAAGTTATTTGTACCCTCAAGCTGTACTAAAATCGGAGAAGACGTCAATCTCCTCTTCAACTCCTCGAAACTCTGCTGACACGGCTCAGACCAGACAAACCGATTAGTCTTCCTCAGAAGACAAGTAAGTGGTCGGGTAATCAAGGAGAACCCTTCCACAAACCGGCGGTAGTAACCTGCCAAACCTAGAAAGCTGCGAACCTCCTTAACATTCTTAGGAGGTTGCCAAGAAGATACTGACTCGATCTTCGCCGGGTCGACTTTAATACCCTCAGCAGTCACCACGTGGCCTAGGAAAGCCACCTCTGACATCCAAAACTCACACTTGGATAGCTTAGCACACAGCTGGCTATCCTGCAGAATCTGCAATACTGTCCTCAAGTGTCCGGGATGCTCCTCTCGACTCCTAGAGTACACTAGGATGTCGTCAATGAAGACCACTACAAACTGGTCTAAGAAGTCAATGAATATCTCATTCATCAAATCCATGAACACCGTTGGTGCATTAGTGAGCCCAAAAGGCATCACTACGAACTCATAATGACCATACCTAGTCCGGAATGCCGTCTTAGGTATGTCCTGATCTCTCACCCGCAGCTGGTGATAACCGGACCTCAAGTCTATCCTCGAAAACACGGACGCTCCATGCAACTGGTCCAACAGATCATCTATGCGCAGCAGTGGATACTTGTTCTTGATGGTTACTTTGTTCAACTCTCTGTAGTCTATGCACAACCTCATCGATCCGTCCTTCTTCTTCACAAATAATACTGGCGCGCCCCAAGGAGACACACTAGGGCGTATGAAGCCCTTCTCTGCTAACTCCTCTAACTGCTTTTTCAGCTCAAGCAGCTCTATCGGTGCCATACGGTACGGAGCCTTCGAGATCGGTCTCGTGCCCGGCTCTAACTCACTGCTGAAGTCAACGCTTCTCTGTGGGGGTAGTCATGGCAGGTCGTCACTGAATACCTCTACAAACTCGCATGCAACGGGTATCTCCTCTATGGTCAGGCTCTTGCTTTCCTTCATGGCATAACACCAGAAGGCCTCGCAACCCTGTGCTATCAGTCTCACTGCTCTCACTGCACTGATAACTGTGCCAGACTTTCCGAGGTCCCAACCTCGGAATATCACTCTATGACCCTCCTCAGTGGCAACGGTCACTGTCCTCCTACCAATGTCTAAGACTGCTCCGTGTCTCTTCATCCAATCTATCTCTAAAATCACATCCTCATGAGCTAAGGGCATGACTAGAAAATTTACTAGCTAGTCTCGATCTCCCATGCGAACGGGACATCCATAGATCTCTCTAGTCCCTCTTACCTTACTCCCATCAGGTAAGCCTATCATAAAAGGTATCCCCTCTACAGTAGCTAAGGATAACCTTTCTACGCATGCATCAGATATGAAGGAGTGTGTAACACCCGTATCAAATAAAAATCGTACGGGTAAGTCATGGATCTGGATCGTACATGTGGCAGTCGGTGCCTCTGGCTGATCAGCACTCCTCAACTCAAACACCCGTGCGTGAGCTCCTCCGGTATCAGCTACACTGCCACATCCTCTGCCACGACCTGATCCCTGCATAGAGCTCTGTGAAGATGTGTGTCCTGGAGCCTTGTAAGACTGCTGCTGACCTGGGGCTCGGTACTGCTGTTGCTGACTCGGAGCTCGGTACTGTGGCTGCCTCTGCACAATCCCTAATAGACCTGCAGGGGAAGAACCCTGCTGAGATGGAGCCTTGCCCTGGCGGCAGAATACAACCCTATATCCAACCTTGCCGCACTGGAAGCAGGTCACTGACGGCTTCGTGTAGTTCGATCGGATGTGTCCATAGCCACTACAGTTGTGGCACTGTAAACCCCCAGCTGAAGTCTGACCAGTAGCGGTATGACTATGTCGCCCCTGAGTTTATCCCCGTCCAAAAACAGCTACTCTTGTACTACCACTAGCATATCCTTTCCTCTGTCGCTTATCCGGCCTGTCTGACTGAGTAGCTCTCCTCTGGACTGGTCTATCTCTCTCATATGCAAAAGCCCTATCCTGATAGTCTCACTGAGTCTCGCAGCGAAATCCTGCCAGATAGGAACGAGTGCTCTCTCTCAATCTCCGTGAAAAGAGATACACATGCTGCTCCTCAGGAGGTGCAGCTGGTCCAAGTAGAGTCAGTTCCTTCTGGAACTTCTTGATGGCAGCAGCAATCGGAATATCCTCAAATCCCGCCTCAATGAAGTCCTGAAACCTCTCTCTCCTCAACGAGACAGGGCAGTATCTGTCTCTAACAATGCTCCTCATCTGCTCCCAACTGGTGACTCGAGTACGTATGGTCCGCCACCAGGAATGAGCATCCTCAGTGAAACATGTTTGCACCAAATCCACCTGTCGATCCTCTGGGAAACATATCGCCTCTAGTGCAGTCTCTAACTGTCCAATCCAGTGCTCCACCTCCAACCCTATCTCTCCACTGAATGAGGGAACTTTCTGAGAGTTGAAAGCCTTCAACCACTCGTCCGGCCTCGGTGCTCTAGACCTAGTAGGAGCTCTATCAGCCACAACTCTCCTCTCAGGTACAGCCGACACTTGAGGCACTCCCTGTGTCACCTGAACAGACCTAGCCGGTACTAGTGGTACCTGGGTAAGTCTCTCTGTTCTAGCAGCCTCCTCCATACGCTTGACGTATGCTCGGTACTCTCTGTATTCAGATGCTCCAATAGAAACACGTCCTGACTCCGTCGAACGTGCTCTTTGCACTCCAAACCTAGCAACGGTCTCATTCCTGACCTCGGGACCTACACTCTCAGCCACCTCCTCTACTCCGGCATCTAGCATGATCACTGCTGGTGGATCATCTCGATGAGCTCGACATCGACCTCGTGCTAGTGGAGGTCTACCTCCACGGCCGCGTCCTCTAACTATAGGGGTCCTATCTCCCCTACCTGGTCCAGCTGGAGGGAGAGGTGGACGACCTCTACCTCGACCAGTAGCTAGCGTAGCTCTAGTACGTGCCATCTGCGCGAGGAATAACAACTATAATTATAAACTAGCTAATAAGTCCAAATACAGTAAAAACCTAAAGTCCATACTAAGCATACTGAGATCCGCGGTAGTAGTGGTGGTCAGCCGTACTTTTCTATTCCCAACCAGAATATGCATGCATTTGAAAACCAAAACGTTCCCTTTTTAAAACTCAGACCCCTTTCAGGTTCTGCTTAATACTTATTCAGTCTTTCAAAAGATTTCAAGTGCCATTGTTGCCAACCTAGAGCTCTGATACCATGTTGTAACACCCCGAATTCTTAGAACTCGGAGCGTTACTGGTTAGGACCTCACAATGGGTCCCGACCTCAGTTTGACAATAATATTACTAGGATCTTGCAACAAGACACAAATAAGAAAGACCGAAATTCATGAAATAATATTTTTATGAAAAAAGATGAATGCAACAAGGTCTAGCAACCTATAGTACTTAAACAAAGGGAAAAAGATCAACTGTCTTAACAACAAGGAAGAACGACAAACAACAACCCAAACCCCACTCTAAGAAGTACGGAGACCCGGCTGACCACTACTTCCGGATCACTCAGCTGCTGTTCTAACCTGCGGTAAATCTAAAAACACAACAAAAGAATAACCATTAGCTAGTTATCCAAACATTAGGAGAATAATAATAGCACACACACATAAAAGAATAAACACCTATCATGCTTTCAAACAAGTCCATTTATTATCTTCATTTAAGTTATTCACTCTTACTAATGATACTTATTTTGTGACACGAGGGATTCCCAAACCTCGCCTCCGCCCCCGTGTAACCATTAGGAATGAATCCGATGCATCTCACCTTGTACCTTCCTGGTGTGGGTATAGAGAACCTCCCAGTCTCCTGTCAGAGCTGGGCAGTGATGTCACGGCCCGTTATAATACACTTGGGCCTTAAACCATAACAACGGTCGTCCTAACAAGTTATTATTATTTTCACACACATTGCAAACACACAACCATTATCACTCAACTAATATCCAGTATCTGGCTAAGTAAGTCGCAAGGACTTACCTGAATCAAAGTTCACTCTTTCAAATCTCAACTCGGTCCGTACCCATGGTAACTCAAACGCCTGTTAAACAAGGCATGTGTATTAACATTTCATCCCATACTCTTAGAAGTTATAAACTCCTAAGCTGTGAAATTTCACGAAGAAAAGTTAAGGAAAGTTTCTCTTAGGTTAAAAAGACCATTTTGCCCTTGATCTCGGAACTCTCCCACGTCTATCATTAAAATCTAGCATTTACTTTTAGAACTTGTTTTCCAACATTTGTTTCTCTCGGATAACTTACTTAGGGTTTATAGATTCAAATCCCGAATCAACTCGTAAAAAGGACAACACTCCTCCTCCTTCACGGTTACTACTCTAATCTTATACATACATACATATATATACATACATACATACATATATATATATATATATATATATATATATATATATATATATATATATATACTTACATACATACCTTAACCTTTCCTTTGACTTATATAATTATGTAACTATTCGGTAAACACACACACATATATATATATATATATCTACATAGATTTATTTTCCCATCTCGTACGGATATATGTACACTTATGTTTGAATATATATATTCTTTTATATATACCTATATATATATATATCCAAATTCCAACCTATTCATTTATATATTTACATCTCCACTCACGTTTTGCAGCAAAGCACTACAGTACATATATATATATATATATATATATATATATATATATATATATATATATATATATACACATTTACATCTCCTTATAGTACATATACACACATATACACAATTACGATGGAATTCATGAACTTCTAGCTTACTCATACCTAACTGTACATTCACTCCTCTATTCAGCCCGGTCTTCCTACGTGGGAAGGAGTTGCGACTCCAACGGTACATTCCACAGCAACAACTAACATCCTAGGCTACAAGAAGGCGGAACTGTAAAAGACGGAATGGCCTACCTACAACTCGCTTGACTGCAGTCTCCATCGGTTGTCACGCTCGGGAGGTACGGCTCGACTCGGTGTCTTCCGACTGGGCTTCCCACGCTCTACAGGTTCGCGTTGACAGGGGTAAGGCGGCGGCACTTTGGCTGGTGGGAGGGACAGAAGGTCGTCGTCGGCTGCCGGAGGTCATGGAAAGAAGCGTCACACAAGTGGTAGGTTAGTGTTACGCCGGAACGATAGAAGAGGAGGTTAAAGAAGGGAAAAAGAAAACGGCAACACTACTTACCGGAATGCCTCTTGCGGCCGGCTGGGCGGTGCTCTAGGCGGTCGACAGAGACGGCGGCAGGACTCGGTGGCGGCTCCGGCGCAGGGCGAAGAGGCAGTGGTGTACGTTCTTCTGGATGAGAGTTACGATAGGAAG
Source organism: Fagopyrum homotropicum (assembly GCA_033239125.1). Classification (NCBI taxonomy): domain Eukaryota; kingdom Viridiplantae; phylum Streptophyta; class Magnoliopsida; order Caryophyllales; family Polygonaceae; genus Fagopyrum; species Fagopyrum homotropicum. The sequence continues at coordinate 107,070,617 of BSWB01000007.1, forward strand.
GGGGTTGTGAGGAGCAGCAACAATTGCGGTAAGCTGCAGGTTAGGTTTAGGATTATACTAGTTTAGGATTAGGGTTAAGTTTAAGAAGTGGGCCGGTGGGTCTTTGGGCTAGCTGTTGGGCCTTCTCATTAAATAGAACAATTGCTGGAATAATACTTGCTATTCGCCCGGAACCGTTAAAAGTACGGGATTATTTCCGGTTGCATAAATTATCATTTTATGTGAAATAAGAACACATAAAATGATAGAGATTAATTCTCGTTTATTATTTATTTATTTATTTATTATTTATTTACTTAAAGGGTAAAGGTTGGCGGATCGGAATCCGGTTTAATTCAGTATTAAACGGAGTTTAAAATATTCGGTTATTACAATAGTTGTGGCTTAGATGATGATAGATCGATTGTAACTTGATTGGACCCTGAGAGTGTGAGAAACCTCGTCGACACCCTAAACCACGATATGTTCTTGAGTTCTACGGCCGTGGAATCTCAAGATCTAGCCGTGATTTTCTCTGTTTTACGACCTTAGCTTTTGCTGTAATCCAAAGTTAAAGATTTGCTTTAACCTAGCCTTGGCTTGCCTTTCCTAGGTAGTAGTGAGACTCAACATCCTCTATTTCGGTTTCGAGTGTCACAACCTTAACCGTTTTAGTTTATCTTTGATTCATTGGGTTTGGGCATGGGTATTTGAGAGTAATCCTTGTCCTTAGATCCTTTGTATACTGCAGCCTCAACAACCTTTATAGAGAGTGTCTTTGGATTAGACATATAAGGTTTTGGAACTTCACCGTACATTACCTTACTTTAGTTATACCTTTGCAACCTCAACTCTGTCCTTATATCTATAGTATATCTTGAATCGATTGCCACAATTGAATACCTGGATCTTTAGGGTTGCCGTTTTCCCCAATATTTGTAAAGCTTTTATACTTTTACTTGCTTGATTATACGAAACTGAATTTGATTCACCAAATCCATGAGTTTGATACTTTGGAATACTTGCTTAGCTACGCCGATCCGTACACTACGGGTTCCCTTGATTTTGTTTCAATTTTATAATTAAAACTTATTTGCACGCACGCTTTGACGCGAACAGTAGTTCCTGTTCAGAAGCCTATACTTGATCCCTCCATGCTCTGGCATGTAGGTAACTGAACTAAAAAACTCCAAAGTCGGCTCCCGATAAGCCGGTGCTCTAGTGGCCATGAAGTCCTCTAGGCCAAGCATCGAAATCATCTTCTTTAAGTCCTCCACCACATGGAGGCACTTAAAGGCATCAACATGGAAAAACCGTGGGGCAATGATAGGGCGCCCACAAATCCGATCATAATCCCGCTGATGTCTCTCATGAATCACCAAGATTGTAAATTGTGCTGTAGAAGAAGGGGAGGAGTGGTGTGAACTGCTGGGCCTATCCCTCAAGGCCAAGTGATGATCACATCTACGTGAACTACTCATGACTGGAAGATCACCTCGGTCGGCCAAGAACACCTCGGCTGATACACAACCGAGTCAACCGAGGCAAAATACTACGCGACGTGAACTCCAAATCTACAAGTTTTTTCCTCCAAAAACACTACCAAAAGCCTCCTATGGGGTACTTATATCTTTTTCAGCAGCAACCTATGGCAACCAAAGCCAGATCTATGCAGAATCGAGAAAAATAGAATGATGAGGTTTATGTCGAAATACCCTTGAATCCGCAGATTTAAAATGTTCTTTGTGCTGTTTGTTGTTTGGAAACTGAATCTCTTGCTTCCTCTGACGATTTGGAGCAAAAAATCGTTGAAAATGATCGAGAACAGAGAATTTGAGTAGAGAGGCCGCGGTCGAGGTGTGCGTAGAGAGGGAAAAGTTAGAAGAGAGAGAAACCGTCGCACTTTTTTATACCCCTCGCTGAATTTGATTACACCTCGGTCGAGATGTTCCTGAGCGAACCGAGGTGTCAGAGTGGATTGTCAGACCTAAGCACCTTGGTTGACTGAGAACACCTCGGTCAAGGTACTGTGACAACAACCGAGATGTGTCTCAGTCAAACTCCGTCTTTTCAATTTCTCGATCTTATGTCCTTCCATGTAGCTCCTGAGTTGTAATTTCTTCTTAGAGAGTACCTGATTCCTGTCTAAGAGGACGCAAAAACACGAAGCAAACTATCTAAACTAAGCTAGAAAAAGGGAAAAGAAAGCAATACCTTGGGTTGCCTCCCAAGAAGCGCTTGATTTTTTGTCTCTAGGTGGACCGTACGTCATCTTCAAACAAGGTTTAAGGTGTCCTCACCCCATACTTCATCTTCATCATGGGGAGAAACAAAGGATTCCATCCAATGCTCCATAAAGTGCAAGTTCTCATCGGGAAACGAGTCATTAATGGGGGTAGGTCATCCTTCTCGAGCGAGATAGGTGGTAGCCAGCTGAGGTGATCCGCCACGGAATTCTCGGATCCCTCCTTATTGCGAATTTTTAGGTCAAACTCTTGAAGCAAGAGAATCCAACGAATAAGGCGCGGCTTTGCATCTTTCTTAGCCGGCAAGTATCGAATAGCTGCATGGTCAGTGAAAACAATAACTTTCGCTCCCACTAAGTAAGAGCGAAACTTCTCAAATGCATAAACAACTGCCAAAATTCCTTTTCGGTGGTGGCGTAGTTCAGTTGAGCTTCATCTAGCGTCTTGCTAGCATAGTAAATGGCGTTGGTCCGGCCATCCTTCTTCTGTCCAAGTACCGCTTCTACGGCCACATCACTAGCATCACATATGATCTCAAAGCGCAAGGTCCAATCAGGAGGTTGAATATCGGGAGCGGTAATCAACGCTTCCTTTATCATGTAAAAGGCATCAAGGCATTTGTTACCCTTATTAGGTAGCACAAAATGCTTTACATTTATAAACTCGAACTAAAATCCTAAACTACCTAGCGAAACCCGCAGTGTACGGATCGTTTTGTAGAAAGGAAAGTATTCCGAGGTCGAACACAAGGACTGAGGTGAAATCAAGTCATTCAGCGATCAAAGATAGTGTAAATCTAAACTAAGATGAGATGAGGAATAAAGAAAGTGCAAAACACAATATTTTTGGTTGGTTTTTGGTGATCAAACAAGGATCACAAATATATCAATACAAACAAACAAGCAAACACACACACACAAAGATGAGAGATAAGAGGTAAAAAAGCGGATTCTAGAGATTCGGAATTCCGATTATGACAATGGACTCATGCTTCTCTCTCTCCTGAGGATGTGGCTTTCCTTAGTCTGGGAGTGTCTCCGGATGAAATCAAAATGGCCCTTTTCAGCATTGGGGATAACAAGGCTCCTGGACCTGATGGCTTTAGTTCGAAATTCTTCAAGTCTTCTTGGGATACTGTCGGCTCGGATTTCATAAGTGCTATTCAAGACTTCTTCTCACATGGAAGGCTCTTGAAGCTGGTCAATCACACAACTATCGCTCTAATTCCCAAGCAGGATTGTCCCCTTGATACCTCCGACTATCGGCCTATTTCGTGCTGCAATACCATCTATAAGACTATCTCCAAGATCATCTCGGCTAGAATCAACTCCATATTGCCAAATATAATTAGCCCCAACCAAAGTGCTTTCGTATCAAAGCGATCTATTAAGCACAATGTTCTATTATGCTAGGAGATGCTCAACAAATACGGTAGGAAGCACATCTCGCCTAGGGCTGCCATGAAGATGGATATCTCAAAAGCCTTTGATTCGGTGAACCACAACTTCATACTGCATTGCCTCCATAAAATGGGCTTCCCGGACCACCTGGTTGGACTGATTAAAGAATGTATCTCCACTGCCACATTCTCAGTTAATATAAATGGGTCACTCAGTGGTTACTTTGCTGGGACTCGGGGGCTTAGGCAAGGGTGCCCTCTCTCTCCGTCTCTCTTTGTCATTGCAATGGAGTTCCTCTCAAGAATGATTTCGTAGAGCACAACTAATCCCGAATTCAACCATCATCCCAAGTGCTCTAACCCAGCCATTACTCACCTCATTTTTGCTGATGACCTACTTCTACTCTGCAGAGGTGATACCCCGTCAATTAAGATCCTGATTGACACATTGGATGACTTTGGCATTGCCTCGGGCCTTAAGATTAATGCTGCTAAGTCCTCCCTGTTCACTGGTGGGATGGCTGATGACGAGATTTCTCGAGTGATCAACGTCACTGGACTGACTCCTGGGACTCTCCCATTTCTCTACCTGGGTGTCCCCATTGGGAGTAGTCGACTCTTGATCCACGACTACCTCCCTCTTATTCACAGAGTCACCAAACGTATACAATCTTGGAGTGCCAAGACTCTATCTTATGCGGGCAGGGCTCAGTTAGTCAAGTCTGTCCTTTTCTCAATCAACCAATATTGGTGCTCGATGTTCTTGCTTCCGGCTAAGGTAATTAGTGTGATTAATGGTCTCATCCGGTCTTACTTCTGGTCGGGCATTGAGAACAGCATGAGATCCCTTGTGGCTTGGCATGAAATTTGCAAACCAAAAGCCTATGGTGGGCTTGGCTTCACAGACCTTCATATGATGAATAAGGTATCCCTTGTTAGGCTTCTTTATGATATCGACAAGGATGACAGCAACATCTGGACTAAATGGCTACACAAACATCTTATGAAGCATGGTGAGTGCATCTGGACTTGTCGCCCTAAGCCCCACCATAGTTACTGCTGGAAGTTCCTGATTAAGATCAGGGAAGACATCCCCATCAACCTTTCGGGTAGGCGGGCTGATGCCTTGTCCAGTCCCAATGGTACCTTCTCTCACAAAAAAGCCTACGACATTTTCAACCTCCTTCCAGCCCCAACCCTGCCTAATCCCTTCATTGCTATTTGGCTTCCATCTAACACTCCGAAATGTAGCTATATCTCCTGGGTAGCCTCGCTTCGCAGGCTCCCCACATTGGCCAGATTGAAAAGCTGGAATCTCACTACAAATGATACCTGCAAGCTCTGTACCTGTTCCACTGAAACTGATACTCACCTATGGAATCACTGCAGTTACAGCTCCCTTGTGCTCGAAATTATCTCCAGATGGACCCTCACTCCATTCCCTGCCCCCTATCTTGGCTGCATCTGGACTTGGCTCAGTTCCTGTACTGCCCCCAAGCCCAAGCTCTTAGACTGTATTCGGATCTCCTCCATCTTATCCTTTATTTATCACATCTGGAAGGCCAGGAATAGCATGTTGTTCAATAATAACTTCACCCGAGCTGTGGATTGTGCTGGTATGATCATCAGGACCACCAAGACCCATTTTGAGACAAACTGGAAAGATAGGTCCCCCTCCTCGCTTAACCATGCTAGATTGCTAAGCCTTAATTTTGCTTGATTAATTCCCTCCCACATGTACTGCCCATGTATCTCCTGTACTTGAACTTGCTTGCTCTCCCCCTTGTAAATCCTATCTCATCTCAATACAAATTAAATTTTCAAAAAAAAGGTTGTGGTTGCTCGGAGTTGGGTGTTTCTCTAATGGGAGCAATTACCGGGTAAGTCTCATGTATCCACTAGTCTCGCACCTAAGGTCCTATTACCGGGTAAGTCTCAAGGAACCTAAGGACGGGAATTCTACACAAACCGGCCACTACCTAAGGGTCAAACCCCTCCTTACCAGGTAAGTCTCGGAAAAGGTAAGTCTTAGGCAACGATCCTAGCACACTTAATCCAATAGCGGCTTTTTTGGCTCACTACTACCTAGAGTTCATCATCTTATGTATCTAAGAGAGGAAATTACCGGGTAAGTCTCATCCCTCAAAAAGGTTGCTAACATTAGGTCACCCTAAGCTAGATTAAGCTCAACAAACACTAGGATTTCAACACATCTACATCCTAACATCCAGATTCATCAATACAACCACAACAGAGAGAACCACGGGTAGATCATGGAAACCACGGCCGTGGAACCATGAAGAACAGGTCGTGATTCTCCACTGAGTTGGGGTTTCAAACACAAATCGATCCTAAGCCAACATGGAAGTCCATACATTCATAGTCCAAAGCATAAACATCATTCCTTCACCCTAGAATCACAACTATTCAGCCAACAACATACATTTCAAGATCAAACTTCACAAAGACAGCATGCTTGCAAGTCATGGCCAAAAAATGAAGAATAATCCAAAGAAAAGACATTAAAAGCTAGGATAGAAGTTACCAAATCTTACAAAGGCTCCAAGAGCTGTTCCAATTTGTCAACAATGGAAACCTCACTCAAAACCACTCTAATCTCACTTTAAAACGAAAATCTACACTAATCTCTTCCAAGAACACCCACGATAGGTGCTTGGAAGAGAGGCTACAATGGAGAAGTGTTTTGGGGAAGAAGCTAGGTCAAAAGGGAAGAAAGAGATCTAAAACCCCTCATCACATCCTGTAAAGATCACTTAAATACCCCACCAAGAGCAAGAGTCGGCCAAAAAGATTGTGCAACACGTGTCAAGGTGGTCCAGACAGAAACCACGGCCTATTTCCACACCTGTGGAAGTCCCAGTGACCGTGGTTTTGGTGCCTCAACCTTCTTTGGATCATTAAGTCACGAGTTGGTGGAAGACATGCACCAACAAGGTCCCATGTGTTCTCCTTTGCTCCTAGCTTGCTCCTTAACGAGTCCAGAAGTGTGCCATCACGAGGAATGATCTTCGAATGTGTCAATTAAGTCCAAAAGCTCCCCAAAATACCTACAAAACCGACAAAAGTCGTGTAGACGTCTATCTCGGCAACATACATGAATTAAGTGTAAACGCCACGAACTAATGCGGAAACATGCATGAATGAGAAGGAAAACTATCTAAAAGAGTGCCTAAGCTAGTGTCATAAATAGTGTCATCAGAATACCTCATACTTAGCACTTGCTCGTTGATAGGTGATGGAATTTGTTCGCTCCAAACGGTGTGTGCAAGCTTTAAATTTATAACCTTATATGTAAGCTTAAAACAAGGATGTGAACCCGCAGTGTACGAGTCAATCGTAGTAAAAAGCAAGAAATTCCAGGGGTCGATCACAAGGACTTAGTGAAACAAAGTCGGAATAGGTAAGCTTTAGCAATTACTAACCACAAAGCAATTAAAACAATCAAAAATGATAAAAGTCAATAAAGGAAATATGCAATTCTAGGGATTAAAGCGTCTAGTTGTGGTTCCAACTCAAGATCTAAAGATAAGCGGACAAAGCTGAGGTTTTTGCATAGGGAAGGTGTTACTAAAGTGGAATAGATCATCGGGTAAGTCTCACTACTCACTAATCCCAGACCGTAACTCCTATTACCGGGTAAGTCTCAAGGAATCAAGATAAAGAACTATAACCTCAAACTAACACACCATCTAAGGGAATAGAATCAACCTTTACCGGGTAAGTCTTAGGCTAACTCACAAAGATGGGATGAAAGCACAATCAAACCCCAATAAAGGATAAACCTTTATTACCTACACTTATGATCTTAGGTAAACAAACAAAGGAATTACCGGGTAAGTCTCATCCTAGGCTTGCATTGAACCAGGAAAGATGTAATAAGAATAGGATTTGGCAAACTCTAACACTTAACTCTCAGTTTCGGATCAGATAAGTCACCTCGGTCAGCCAAATTCCACCCCGGCCGAGATGTTCATCGACTGAGCGAGATGCTTAGGGTTAAGGATAAAGACTCGAACTTTCAGGGTTCTACTGTGATTAAGATTATTCTATCATTGTTTTTCCCACAACCTTCAGCCAATCACCCTAGAATCACACAAAGAGATTAGCCACTCATTATCATGAAAGTATTAATCAAATATATGGGAAGGAAGAGAATAATTGAACAAGAAAACCTTAAGAGAAAGGCTTCAATAACTGAATCAATTAATAAACCAACAAGCGTTCCTTGAATAGAAATCCAACAAGACAAACAACAAGGAAGGGAATCTAAGATGATCTTACAAAAACCCTTCGAAAAGTTGTAAAAGCTATAGACTTTCTTCCTTCAACCTTCAAAAAGGTTCTTCAAATCTCCCAACTGGAGTATGGCTGCAGCGGTGTATAAAACACAAGCGGTGGTATGGAAGTTGATAGCGGATGTATGCAGCGTGTCGGATTTGTGGGAAATCCAACCCTTTTTATAGGAAAATCACTCTCCAAAGATAAGATATCTTAGAAAGATCTCTTCCCATAAAAATAGGTAAAATATATGGTGTAACTTATCTTCTTCCTTCTAGGAACCCAGCCCAAAAATATAAGATCCTCTTTCCAAAGATAAAAGATCTCAGCCAAGAATAAAATATTCTCGCCGCGTCCCAGGTGTTCGCCTCGGTCGAGTCGACTCCTCTGGATCACCTCGGTCGAGGTGACTCTGTAGTCAACCGAGGTGAATCATAACTGAATGTGAAATCTCTCAAATATGGTCCAAAGTGAATCTTTAATCCATGGCTATGCTTCCTGGATGTTTCCTTAAGTTCCTGAATGTAGCTCCAATGACTCCATAGCTCCTTTTGCTCCTTTTTGATGCAAAACGTGCCATTTTACCTACGATTACAACAAAACTAGGTGTAGACCTCGATTCCCGCAAAGGTAGATGAAATGGTAATATAATCACATAATATACATACAAACATGCAGATTATTGAAGATAAAACGTCTAAACAAACCGCAAAATATAGACAATAATTCATGCTATCAGAATCACTATCATTTAGGTAGTTTTTAGAGTCTTTTTATTGCATTAGTGTCGGTTTATGCTACTAACTCCTTGGTCCAGAAGAAGAAGATCAAAAGAAGCTAAGGAAGGAGTTATAAGCACTTAGGAGTGAAGATCGATCAAGAAGTAAAGTTTTTGTTGCTCCACCGCCCCCGTGGGTCCTTGCAGCCGCCCCTGCGGTGACTTGCCTTGATGAGACGAAGACCAGCTCCCCTGCGCCTCCCACTGCGCTCTGCCTGCGCCTCGCCTTGGGAGCTGGAAGGTAAAGAGTCTTTGTCACCGCCCCTGCGTTGGTCTTAAGGCGCCCCTACATCTTGACATCAGAAACGTCAAGAAGGCAAAAGGTCAGACGTTGAAGTGCATTAAAGATCCGCCCCAGCGGAGTTGTGTAGCCGCCCCAGCGGTTCTGAAGAAGATCAACCGATTTTGCCTAAACCGCCCCTGCGGTTCCTTAAGGCCGCCCCTGCGGTGTAACGCCAGAAGCTTTACTCCGGCTGTTTACACCACCTTTATGGCATAAAGGTGGATGTTTTAGGCCGGTTATTTACTCCTAATTAAGTGTCTTTTGTAGTATCAATAGTCCATGGCTGATTGCTAGAATGATCCATGCTTTTCCTCACAAAATCTATTTTAGACTTGAGTTTTTCCATTGTAATGAGTTGCTAACTCCCTTGCTACATTGGGTTGGTTTGAGGCTACTTTGTTACTTTGGTTGTAAGTTCTTTTAATATAAGTTTTTATTCAGTAATGCTTTGTGTTTGCTTGATCTCCATTGTTTAATTGCATGTTAAATATTACTTGAGATTGATCACCTTAGGTTCTAAAGTGCATGTAAACAACTAGGATTAATAGGTTCCGGGTTCGGCTCTTTAATCTAGTAGAAACTTTAAGTAATAACGGGTTGTAATTACTTAAAGAAAAGGAACACAAATATAAAGATAAGTTTAACGGTTTTAATCTTCTCTTTATATCCCTTAGTCTTTGTTTGAATGCTAACTTGTTATTTGTTCTTGTAGGTTTACGGAACTTTAATAGGTTAAGTTGTGTTGATGCCGGTTGGCTCAACACATATGTATGATCGAGACTAGATATTACTTAAAAACTTGTAAAAGGAATGCACCAAAGTAGCAATTGCATGCTTAAAATCAACCTAGTGTAGATTCATCCATTATTGTCTTACTTGTCGCATTAATCGTTTTCATAAGTTTTTGTACATCAATTCAACCAAACCCCCCCCCCTTTTGTGTCACTTGTTATTATAATCGATAATTGCATCTAAAACACCTTAACTCTCTTGGGTTCGACCCTTACTTAATCACTATACTTGTTCTTAGTGTTAAGTCGGGATTCACTTTTGATTGGGTATAGACGACCTAAGAAAATATCCCGGTTAAATTTGGCGTTGTTGCCGGGGAGTTTTTGTGTTCTATTGTTATTATTGATTATTGGTTTGAACCATTTTTATGGTTCAAACCCGTGCTACTAATTCCGGCTTTGCTTCTTTTGATCCAGAAATTGAGAGGACGCACATCCGGCAACGAAGACAACAACAACTACAACAAGAGATGGCTGACCGTACTCTTCATCAACTTACACAGCCCACTTTGGCTCAAAACCCTCTTGCGGTCGCTATACCGACACTAGGGGAAGGAGTCAACTTTGAGCTCAAACCGGGCCTCATTCACTTGCTTCCATCCTTCCATGGGCTAAGTGGAGAAGACCCCATCAAACACCTTGGGAAGTTCCACACCGTTTGTATGAGTATGAAGCCGGACAACATTACCGAAGAACAGATCAAGATGAGGGCATTCGGCTTCACACTCAAGGATTCGGGGCGGATGATTGGTATTACCACCTTCCATCCGGGAGTATTGACACTTGGGAGAACCTTCACAAAGCGTTCTTGGAGAAATACTTTCTAGCTAAAAAGGCCAATAGCTTGAAGAAAGCTATAAGCAACATCGAGCAAGATGCAACCGAAACTCTTTACGAGTACTTTGAAAGGTTTGCACGCCTCCGATCCAGCTTTCGTTTTCACGGATATTCAACTGAAGATCTAGTCTTGTACTTGTACAATGGCTTGCTAGACAATGAAAGGAGGATCGTCGATGCGGCTTGCGGAGGTAATATTCTTAACTCTACTCTTGACCTTGCTTTGGAAAAGATACAGGAACTAGCGGAAGGAACTCGGAACTTTGGAAGGACCCCGACTAAGAAAGGAGTTCATACCGTGAGTTCCGGGAAGAGCGAGATTTCCACCGAGCTGGCGGAATTGAGGGAAATGGTGAAGAGGTTAACACTTATGGGAACACCGCAACAACTCAAAGCTTGTGGAGTTTGTGCTGACCCGTATCATCCAACGGACATGTGCCCACAAGTTCAAGATGAAGATGCTGAAGTAAACGCAATGGGTTATGGACAACAACAACAGCAAAGACCTAGGAACGATCCCTATGCACATAATTTCAGGCCAAATTGGCGTGACCAACAGAATTTTCGATGGAGGGATCAACAAAACCAACAACAGCAGCCCCCGCCATGGTAAGTATCACTCAACTGAGGATATGTTGCAGGTTTTGACTAAACACTTTGCTACTCATGTCCAAACAATATAATCAAGCATCAAGAACCTTGAGAAGCAGGTTGGTCAAATGGCGGAAGCCATTACAAGAATTGAAACTAGGGCCTCCGGAGGATTACCGTCGTAAACGGTTATAAACCCAAAAGGCATGCAGGAAGATGTTCAAACATAGAGGAAGAGTCCTTACGTAGAGCCAACGACGTAAAACAAAGGCGCTAATTCAGGAGGCAACCCGAAGGAATAAGAAGAGGAGCTTCTGTCAAGAAAACCGCCCCTGCGGCTCTAAAAACCCGCCCCTGCGGCGACACCCCTGGCCAGCGCCACCCCCGGTGCTGGGCCTGCGTCTGCTCACGTAGGTCACCGCCCCCGCGGTGCCAACACTACGCCCCTGCGGCGGCCACCCTTGACACGCACCCTCAGCTCCGCCCCCGGCGCTGAGGCTGCTTGCCCTCTCTCTCTTGTCTCCGCCCCCGCGGCGACACACACCGCCCCTGCGGTACAGTTAAGGAAAAAAAACACTTCCTAAAAATAACCTACATCTACCACCTTCTCCACTCCCTCTCCATTCACTCTGCGAAACCTAGCCGCCTCACCCCCTACGCCCTTGCGCCCTCCAGCAACTCATTGCCACCACCTCGTCGCGCCCCTGTGCCACCTCCGGCAACCTAGTGGCGCTACCCCCTTTCCAACACGAACAACCTCCACCACACACAACCCTTCCACTCTCGCTCGACTGCTCCACCTCCGGCGACAGATGCAACAACCAAAGAAAGCGCCGGAAAAGCCCCATCGCCATCACCTTCATCGAAACGACCAAATCGCCTTCTGCTCTTCGACCAAACCTGCGCCTGCAAGCTCCTACCCCTGCGTCGAGCCGCCCCTGCACCTGTTGCAGCCGCCCCTGCGGATATTACGACAGAAGGTTCGTCTTTTGATCAAATTGCTGAACTTTCTAACTCTCTTACTTGATCAATTGCAAGAGATGGAACCACAAAGGAAATACAAGTTGACGGAAGGTGAGAAGGATCGGTATAGGATTGCTCAAAGCCGGGAGGTGCATGCAACCCGGTTCCTTGATGTTTCCACCTTTGAAAATCTAGGGATGTTGGAGAGTATACAAGAATTTCTAAATAATGCCGGGTTAGGTGATTTTATGATAAAGACAGCTCCAACACACCCCGACCTCAGCAGACAATTTATAGCAACATTCAAAATAGAGACGGTAGACCAAATGTGTGTTGGGCTTTCATTCAAGTACAACAAGAGGAAGTACACATTGGATTACGCACAAATATCGGAGGCTTTAGGGGTGACCATAGCAGCTTTCGATGACTAGTGGGAACCCATTCCGACACTGGATTTGCTTGAGTTTTGGCAGGCCACCACTAGGTCGGAGTTCCATGCAGGAGGTGAGTACTCAAATTCACTCACCCCTGCTTGAGGCTCATATCAAAGGTCTTCATGAGTGTCTTCTATGGACACAAGGAGGAGAATAAGGTCGCTCTCAAGGACCTTCCATTGATATATGCTTGCCTCTCTATGAATGATTGGGTTCCGGATTGGGCTTATCTCTTCCTTACCGCTCTTAAGTGGATTAGGAAGAATGAGCCTCGTGACATCGTGGGAGGAGGTATCATTTCATTACTAGCTGCGCGAGTTATGGATCTTCCTCCATTGGAAGAGGGTTTGGAGGCACCCTTATACAATGAAGGGTTGTTGAGGAGGTGCAGGCTCCTCAGGAGAGACGAGGAGCATCGGTTCTGGATCTCCCTTGCAGATGGGAGTCACATCACATGTCTTCCCCGACGACTGCCATTGGGAGAAGAGCTCTCCGACATATATGTACCGGCTGACCCTGTCCCTCCAAGACGGCCTCAGGTTGATATTGTTGGGAGGTATGTAGCCGGCTCTAATAGGGTCCACACCACTGATGAGAAGATGCCGACGGCGGGACACGACAGCCAGACCATGGAGAGTCTGCAGGCTTAGATGGCTGCTTTGACTACACAACACCAGGCATGGCAGACCGAGTATCAGCGGTCCATGCTTGAGCAGCAACAGACGTGGCAGTCCAGCTTCGCCTCCTCCATAACCACTTACTTTGACCGACGTCAGGATGCTTGGCAGGCGGCTCATCAACAGCAGTTGGAGACTCAACAGCTAGCTTGGCAGGCTAGCTATGAGACTTCATTTCGAGAGAGGATGGAGGCTCAGGAGGACCGGATTGACACCCTTCACCGCTGTCAGGAGCACTTCTTCTGCCACTTCCCTTACCCACCAGAGGAGGGTCCTGGTGGTCCATCCGGACCACCCTAGTGAGGGGTACATTTCTTTCCCTTCTCCCACATTTATCTTTGACTCATTTTCACTTTGAGGACAAAGTGCACTTCAAGTATGGGGGAGGGATATATATCATTGCTTGTACAGTTCATTTAGTTGTTTTTTTTGCATTGTTGAATTCAGTTTCATTTGAAAAAAAAAGAAAAAGAAAAAGCCAAAGAACTGAAAAAAAGGGTATGAAAATCCTTGGATAAACCGAAAACCCAGAAAGGCGGTTTAGGTAAAAAGAAGGTAGTCCGACCAACCTTAGGTTGGTGCAAATTTAGACTTGAGGGATGTGAGTTTAAGTGAGAAAAGAAGAAGAGTGGCAAGGTGAAAACCCAAAAGGGCGCCTTGGCAAGATGAGCGGCACCGAGTGTAGGTTTCCCTTCCGGCGTTTTGGCGACATAAGAAGGGGAGTCATAAGGAGGTTGTTTGGGTATGCCACTCTTGGAGCGATAAGGATGGTATTATCTCTTTTCTCACATTTCCTCTCTATTCCTTCTTTCTTTCTTGGTTTTTCTCTTGTTTTCCATTATTTTTCTTTCTTTCCCTTGCTTCCTGAGACCTTGAATCTAATGGCTGTCATTTGTTTTACTCGGGACGAGTAAAAGGTCTAAGAATGGGGGAGTTTGATAGGTGATGAAATCACTATCATTTATGGTAGTTTTTAGAGTCTTTTTATTGCATTAGTGTCGGTTTATGCTACTAACTCCTTGGTCCAGAAGAAGAAGATCAAAAGAAGCTAAGGAAGGAGTTATAAATACTTAGGAGTGAAGATCGATCAAGAAGCAAAGTTTCTGTTGCTCCACCGCCCCCGCGGGTCCTTGCAGCCGCCCCTGCGGTGGCTTGCCTTGACGAGACGAAGACCAGCTCTCCTGCACCTCTCACTGCACCCTGCCTATGCCTCTCCTTGGGAGCTGGAAGGTGAAGAGTCTGTGTCACCGCCCCTACGTCTTGACATCAGAAACATCAGGAAGGCGAAAGGTCAGACGTTGAAGTGCGTTAAAGATCCGCCCCAGCGGAGTTGTGTAGCCGCCCCAGCGGTTCTGAAGAAGATCAACCGATTCTGCCTAAACCGCCCCTGCGTTTCCTGACGGCCGCCCCTGCGGTGTAACGCCAGAAGCTTTACTCCGGCTGTTTACACCACCTTTATGGCATTAAAGGTGGCTGTTTTAGGCCAGCTATTTACTCCTAATTAAGTGTCTTTTGTAGTATAAATAGTCCATGGCTAATTGCTAGAATGATCCATGCTTTTCCTCACAAAATCCATTTTAGACTTGAGTTTTTCCATTGTAATGAGTTGCTAACTCCCTTGCTACATTGGGTTGGTTTGAGGCTGCTTTATTACTTTGGTTGTAAGTTCTTTTAATATAAGTTTTTATTCAGTAATGCTTTGTGTTTCCTTGATCTCCATTGTTTAATTGCATGTTAACTATTACTTGAGATTGATCACCTTAGGTTCTAAAGTGCATGTAAACAACTAGGATTAATAGGTTCCGGGTTCGGGTCTTTAATCTAGTAACAACTTTAAGTAATAACGGGTTGTAATTACTTAAAGAAAAGGAACACAAATATAAAGATAAGTTTAACGGTTTTAATCTTCTCTTTATATCCCTTAGTCTTTGTTTGAATGCTAACTTGTTATTTTCTAAGGTCACGTGGTGCAAATCCGGGAAAGGAACTAAACAACCACAACTTCACATTTATATTTCATCCACCAAAGTGTATTTTTCTCTTTCTTTTCTTTTCTTTTCTTTTTTTCATTTTCTTTCACTTATTTTTGAGACAATGGCATTGGTGTACAAAAACCGAAACCTTGGTGATTTGCAGACCTCGGGATTTTTCCGAGGTGCCTCACACCGGGCACACATACCAAGGCTCGTTAGGACATTCGGTTTATCCGACTTTGGCAAGGCAAAAACACCCGATTATATGAATGGTGCCGAGTTACTCATCATCAAAACCAAAGTCCCCAAACCTATATTTTTTCTACACTTTTCATAACACATTTTCAACAACTTCAATCAAAAAATTCAAACACCAACTTCACCACCCCATACTTGCTTTTCACACACTCAACACACTAGCATGCTCCTATTCCCGGATGGGTCAAAAGAGTCAAATTTTTAATCAAGTGAGGTGCTCAAACAACATGATCAAGATGAGAAGAAGAGTGATGAATTGCCTTAATCATTCCTAGATGATGTGCAAGAACTAGAATGTAATTTCGACCATCAATCCTCAATCCAATCGAGACAAACATCATAATCACAATTCATACATAGGATTCAAGAGAAGTACTTCAAGTCCACATATGCATAAATCCATTCAACACACAAGGCCATCCATAGCCAATTCACAAAACAATCTCATCATAAGGGTCATATCCAAACTAGGAAGCACAAAATTTTAAAATTTTTGGATTTTTTTGGATTTTTGAAATATATATGTACAATGCAAAAACATGATAAGAAACGCGTGACAATAAATGAAACTATGCTAGATGCGATTATGCCATGCTAAGAATCTTGAAAACCCCACCCCATACTTAGAAACACATTGTCCCCAATGCGCAAATCAAGTAAAGAAGAGTGAAAGAAGTTCTCACAATGTAAAAGTGGTGTCATTTGGTATTTTGTTTCACTCATGTGGAGTGGTGGTGATGGATCATCGATCAAGCATGGTAGAGAGCTCTTTATAGTCATTCCGGCGTCGAGACCCGCGCCAAGGTGTGTGCGAGATGGGAGTTCTTCCATCCAACAAAGACACCTCAAGCCGTCCAATTCTCACGTCCGCTCCACCCATGGTTGAGAAAAGGATCATCATCATCAACTCGCGTTGCAAGGCTTCCTTATTAACTAGAATCTACCACACAAACACAAAACACAAAAACACACAAAAACAAAAGTAAAAGAAAAAACGAATGAGAAAAGGGAAAGAGTTGTTACTATTGGGTTGCCTCCCGAGAAGCGCTTCTTTTAGGTCATTAGCTTGACCAAACTCCGTGGATGTGTCAATCCACCTCGAATACCATGGTTTGCTTGAGGAGTCCAAGCAACCATCTTTTTCCGACATCCATGATGACAAGCACGGGCCACTTGATGCCCAAATAAGCTTTAAGTTCTCTCTTCATCGGTGAGTAGTAGACTCCTTCATCACTGCTCCCTTGATGATAGTATGGAGTTGCAACCATAGGTACCATACCATACTTAGACAATTTGTACTCCGCGGTCACACCGGTGAAATGCTTGTCATCCTCATCCTCTATAATTCGAAGAAAGCCGATTTTTGGAAAGAATCCTTCATTGAAGTGCTTAATAACCATCATGGATCCATCATGCTTTCTTCCATCATTTAATATGGGAGACTCCTTAGGAAAGGGGCTCCAACCTTCGTATGTACTCCGGGCAAGCAAGAAAGGATTGGAAGGAGTTGAAGTTAGCTTAGGGTTCTCTGCGACAAAGCCTTCCACGGGCAAAACCACGGGCGTGGAAGTGCCAGGTAGGCCGTGGAAATCTCTGTTTACTTCCTCCCTCGTGAGCTCTTCAAGTGTTGTTCCGGGGTTGATGGAAAGGATGTCTAGGGGTGAGAGCACTTCTTTGCACTCCTCAAAGGTGAAGGAGGTGGAGGTAAGCCTTGAAGGATGGTAGGATCTCCTAGCATAAGAGCATTTCTAATCTCCTCAATCTCCCTTCTCATTTGTTCTTCTCTCTCGTCATTCAATCTTCTTTCATCCTTCAGGGTCAAATCCCTTAGCCTCACTTGCTCCCAAGCTTCATCCAACTCTTCTTGAAGTTCCTTAATGATCATGGTTGATTCGGGCAATTCTTGGATCTATTCATGGTGAACCTCCTCTTGTTGAAATACTTCCGCTTCAAGAACCATGTGGGAACTTGAAATGGAAGCTAGGTTGCTCTCTAGATCATCCATCTTTCTCAACATTTCTTCTAGCATTGATTCCACTCGATCATTGTGAGGTTGACGTTGAGGTTCCTCAAGAGGCAATGTAGTCTTGTGAGCTTGATCATGGGACTCATGATAGGCATTAAACTCCTCCCAATACTCAAACACATCATGGAGAGGTCCTAGATCTTGGTGTTCCATCCACTCCTCATACTCCATGTTGTCAAGGTCGTCTTGGAAGTACAATCCTTCCATGGAAAACATGAAATGGCAAAGACAAAAACAACACAAGATCAAAAGTAACAAGAAAGATATACACTAAAAGCAATAAAATACAAATGACATAATCTAGACCTAGTCCCCGGCAACGGCGCCAAAAACTTGTTACGCTAATTAGGTAGCACAAAAAGCTTTACATTTAAAAAGTCGAACTAAAATCATTAACTTCCTAGCGAAACCCGCAGTGTACGAATCATTTGGTAGAAAGGAAAGTATTCTGAGGTTGAACACAAGGATTGAGGTGAAATCAAGTCATTCAATGATCAAAGATAGTGTAAATCTAAACTAACATGAGATGAGGAATAAAGAAAGTGCAAACCACAATATTTTTGGTTGGTTTTTGGTGATCAAACAAGGATCACAAATATATCAACACAAACAAACAAGCAAACACACACACAAAGATGAGAGATAAGAGGTAAGAAAGCGGATTCTAGAGATTCGGAATTCCGATTATGACAATGGACTCATGCTTCTAAAGATCAAAGGAAGGTTGTGGTTGCTCGGAGTTGGGTGTTTCTCTAATGGAAGAAATTACCGGGTAAGTCTCATGCATCCACTAGTCTCGCACCTAAGGTCCTATTACCGGGTAAGTCTCAAGGAACCTAAGGACGAGAATTCTACACAAACCGGCAACTACCTAAGGGTCAAACCCCACCTTACCGGGTAAGTTGATAGCATGAATTATAGTCTATATTTTGGGACGTGTTTAGACGTTTTATCTTCAATAATCTGCATGTTTGAATGTATATTATGTGATTATATTGTCCTTTCATCTACCTTTGTGGAAATCGAGGTCTACACCAAGTTTCGTTGTAATCGTAGGTAAAATGGCACGTTATACATCAAAATGGAGCTAAAGGAGCTAAGGAGTCATTGGAGCTACATTCAGGAGCTTAAGGAAGAATCCAGAAAGCATGGAATGGATTAGAGATTCACTTTGGACTAGATTTAAGAGATTTCACATTCAGTTTAGAGTCACCTCGGTTGGCTACAGTACCATCTCGACCGAGGTGATCCCAAGGAGCGTCTCGACCGAGGCGAATACCCTGATGCGGCGAGATCGTTTATTCTTGTCTGAGATTTTTTATTTTTGGAAGGAGAGATCTTATATTTTTGGGCTGGATTTGTGGAAGGAAGATTATATATTTTGGAGATTTATTTTAGAGATTAAGATATATTTTATTAGGATAATTTCTTTTCAAGATATTTTATCTTTGGAAGATAATTTTCCTATATAAAGGATTGGATTTTCCACAAGTTCAACCATGCATATACATGCCTAGAGGGCTGATAGCATCCAACAATTAAGGGATTTTCTCCAGGGTTTGAAGGAAGGAAGATTGATGGAAGGATTCATAGCTTTTTATAGCTTTTGTGAAGGCTTTTGTAAGATTTTCTTACATTCTCTTCTTGTTAATTTGTCTTGTTGGATTTGTAATCCAAGGAACGCTTATTTGTGATAATTGATTCAGTTATTGAAGCCTTGTTCTTAAGGTGCTTGTGTTCAAATATTCACTTTCTTCCCATATATTTGATTATTGCTTTCATGATGATGAGTGACTAATTTCTTTGTGTGATTCTAGGGTGATTGGCTGAAGGTTGTGGGAAAAACAATGATAGAATAATCTTAATCCCAGTAGGACCCTGAAAGCTCGAGTCTTTATCCTTAACCTTAGAATATCTCGTTCAGTCGATGAACATCTCGGCCGGGGTGGAATTCGTCTGACCGAGGTGACCTTTCTGATTCGTAACTGAGAGTTAAGTGTTAGAGTTTGCAAAATCCTATTCTTACTACACCTTTCCTGGTTCAATGCAAGCCTAGGATGAGACTTACCCGGTAATTCCTTTGTTTGTTTACCCAAGATCATAAGTGTAGGTAATAAAGGTTTATCATTTATTGGGGTTTGAGTCTGCCTTCATTCCATCTTTGTGAGTTAGCCTGAGACTTACCCTGTAAAGGTTGATTCTATTCCCTGGGTTGGAGTGTTGGTTTGAGATTATAGTTCCTTTCCTTAGTACCTTGAGACTTACCCGGTGATAGGTTCTTTGGCTTGGGATTGTGAGTAGTGAGACCTACCCGGTGATCTATTCCACTTTAGAAACACCTTCCCATTGCAAAATCTCAGCTTTGTCCGCTTATCTTTAGATCTTGAGTTGGAACCACAACTAGATGCTTTAATCCCTAGACTTGCATATTTCCTTTAATTGACTTTTTATCATCTTTGATTGCTTTAATTGCTTTTGTGGTTAGTTGCAATATTGACTACCTATATTGGTTTTGTTTCACTTAAATCCCTGAGATCGACACCCCGTAGTTCTTGCTTTTACTACAATTGACCCGTACATTGCGGGTTCGCATCCTTATTTTAATCATACATCTTGGGTTATAAATTTAAAGCTTGCACACACCGTTTGGAGCGAACAAGTTTTTGGCGCCGTTGCCGGGGACTTGGTCTAGACCGAGCCGGTTGCGGTAGTCTTTCGGGGCACTTGCCCCTGTTTCTACTAACCACTCTACTTGAGTGACTTTCGTAGGTTCTTTCTTATAGGTTTATGCGAAGAACCCGCGCTGGGAAGGAAATCGTTCCTTACGATCCCGAACCAGAAAAGACATACAAAAGACGCTTGAAAGAAGCTTAGATGGCCAATCAAGAGAATCGCGATCTTGAGGCTGAATTGAAAGAGGCATTAGAACAACTACGCCTCAGTAAAGAAGAACTACGACTCGAAAAGGAAGAAACTCGCACAAGGACGGAAGCGATCGAAGCAGATATGGCGACTTTACGGGACCAATATCTACCTCGACCAGTTCCAGATCCTCGACCGAGGCAGGACCCAGCTCCAGCTGCCCCGGCCGAGATACGTCCACCTCGGATGTCAGTCCGAGATGTTCTTTTTGCATGTATTCCACAGACCCTAGGACAGAGGATGGACCCCAACCAGCAACTGAGGCGCCCAGGAGTCAACCTAGGTGATCCAGCGGACCATGACTATGAACTTCGACCGCAAGTTCTCTCCATGATTCTCCAATGCCAGTTTGGAGGGATAGAGAGGGAGTCTCCGCATCAACATCTGCAAAACTATTTGTTTTTGATGGAGACCTTGAGACCTTCAAGACTAGAAAACAACAATTACAAGCTAAGGCCTTTCTTTTTCTCTTTGAAAGATAGGGCGCTTACTTGGTATCAATCTCTCCCTCTAGGAAAAATCAACAATTGGGAGGAGATGACAACAGAGTTCTTGACTAAATTCTTTCCCCCCTCAAAGACCGCTAAAATGAGAGGGAAGATCAATGCATTCATCATGAAGGACAAGGAGAGTTTGTCCAAGTCATGGGAGGGATTTAAAGACATCCTTTTGGATTGTCCACATCATGGGATTCCAAAGATAGAGTTGTTGGAAATATACTTCAAGGGACTGGACGGAAACACCCAGTTCAGCGTTCAACTACTATCCGCCGGCACATTAATGGATATGCCGATTGACGAAGCTTGGGATTTCATAGAGAAGCAAGCTTTGCACATGGAGAAATACTCCCACCAAGGAGCTGAAGGTGGAGTTAAAAGAGTCAACTTCCAAAAAGCTCCATCAAACAATGATCAACTCACCTCTTTGAAGAATGATGTGAAGCAATTGAAGGAACTTTTGGTTGCTCAAACCAAGAAAGAAGATGACGGATATCAAAGCTCAAGGAATAACAATGGCTACCGGAACAACAACAACGGTTCCCAGAACAACAACTACAACAACAATAGAGGATCCAACAACAATAATTGGAGGCCAAACAATCAAAATTCGGGTAACTCTTACTCTAACTCCAATTCAAACAACTCTTCTAATCCTTTCCTCTCTTCTTCTTCTTCTTCTTCTACTCCATTGAAGAGCCAGGAGCAAGGATCAAGTTTGTCCCAACCGGAAAAGAAAGATGCGGTGTTGGAGGCCATCTTGATCAAACTAAACTCTATGGAAACGTCCATGACTTCATTTTCGAAGGCACAAAAAGCCTTAGAACAACAATTCTTTAATAAGGCGAATGAAGCGCCAAGAGATCCAGGGAAGCTTCCAGCAAGGACGGAAAGCAACCCTAAAGGACAGATCATGGCAATAACGACGAGAAGTGGATTGAAAACTGCAGATCTAGTGCCTCGGTCGATGCCAGTACAGACGAAGAACACCTCGGTCCAGGCACAGTCGAAGAACACTTCGGCCGAGGAGCCAACCGAGGTCGAACCTCAGAGAGCGTTGGACAAAACTGAAGTTTATGTCCCACCTCCTGCATATAAACCACCACTTCCATTCCCCCAGTCAAGGGCTAGAGCACATCTAGACAAGAATTTTGGTAAGTTCCTTGACTTGATGAATAAACTACATATTAACACCCTTTACTTGATGCCATTCTAGGGATGCCCGCCTATGGGAAGTTCTTAAAAGAAATTCTATCAAGGAAGAGGAAGTTGGAAGACTTTGGTGAAGTAAGGATGATATCTAAATCCTTGGAGCTTATTCAAATCATGAAGGAGAAGATGCCACCCAAATTACGGGATCCCGGCTCATTTTGCATTCCCATTCAAGTTGGGGATGTAACTTGTGAGGCCTTGTGTGATCTAGGAGCCAACGTGAGCATCATCCCGCTAGAGCTATGTGTGAGGATCGGACTTGGAGAGCCCAATCCGGTAAAGATACGGTTGTACATGGCGGACCGCTCCATTACCCATCCCGTGGGCATTTTGGAAGATGTTACGGTTAAGTTAGGTAATTTCTATGTACCTATAGACTTTGTTGTGCTTGACATTCCCGCATATTACCCTGTTCCTATCATTCTCGGGGGACCATTTCCAGCAACTTCGGGTTGCAATGTGGATTGTAAGAACGCCAAGTTCCAATTCAACATTGGCGGTTATCAAGTTGAGTTTGAATTGCTTGCGGCAATGAAGGGAGAGCAGCTAGGAGATGATATCGTCAACATCTATGATGAAGAAGAATCAAGAGAATTGGTGAGCTCTATCCTTATTAACGATCCACTAGAAAAAGTTATTAGCTTTAGCTTAATCGAGGAAGGTATAGATGCTTCTTGTGATGCAGATATACGGAGCTTAAAGGCGCTGGAAAAAGATCCAGGAGATAAATTTGAAAAATTAATCCAGGAGACGAAGATCTCCAGTTTCGGTCCCAGAGTCAGTACCTCGACCGAGGCACTTTCTGGACCAAGCGAGGTGTTCTTGACTGAAGAACATCTCGGTCACTATTACGCTAGGATGTGACACGCAAAAAGCTTTACATTTATAAACTCGATCTAATCTCTTAAACTACCTAGCGAAACCCGCAGTGTACGGATCGTTATGTAGGAAGGAAAGTATTCCGAGGTCGAACACAAGGACTGAGGCGAAATCAAGTCATTCAATGATCAAAGATAGTGCGAATCTAAACTAAGAGAAGAGAACGAAATAAAGAAATGAAAATCTTGATATTTTTGGTTGGTTTTTGTGGTGATCAAGCAAAGATCACAAAATATGCAAATCAAACAAGCAAAAAACACAAGCACAAAATATGTGATAAAAGAGAGAAGAGTGGATTCTAGAGGTCAAGATTTCCGGTTATGGCATTGGACTCAAGGTTCTAAAGATTCTAAGAACAAGGCTGCGGTATTGGGAAAGGGTGTTTCTCTAATGAAAGCAATTACCGGGTAAGTCTCATGCTTCACTAATCCCGCACCAAACTCCTATTACCGGGTAAGTCTCAAGGAGGTAAAGTTGGGAATTCTACACAAACCGGACACTACTTAAGGGGTAAACCTCTCCTTACTGGGTAAGTCTCGGAAAAGGTAAGTCTCAAGCAACAATCCTAGCACACTCAGTCCATTCTATCATCACCCAAGCTATAACCATCAATCCATCACTCCAGAATCACAATAAACTAGCCAACAACATGCATTTCAAGATCTAAAATCATCATACAAGCATACATGGAATCCATAGCAAGAAGATGAAGTAAGGAAATGAAAGCAATGAAACTTAGCTGGATTTGAGCTCAAAACAAGTCTTTCAACACACCGAATGTAGCTCCAAGTCAGATCTTACAACCTTCAACTTCTTCACAAAAATCACTCAAATCTCACTACGAAATTGAAATCTACACTAATCTCCCTCAAGAACACCCACAAGGGTGTCTTGAAGAGAGCTCCCAATTAGAAGAGTCTTTTGGAAGATGCTAGAGGATGTGGGAGAGGGAGAGTATTCGCAGCAGCAGCTTGCAGGCCCACTTATATTCTCCACCAAGAGGAAGGCCGGACAAAGAAATCGTGGGACACGTGGCTTAAGCTGTCAAAGGCCAAAAATCGACCCAGTCAAATAAATCGGCCGATTTTCTTGAGTGTAGGTCGATTTTCTTCAACAGAAACTTGTTATGATCATCTAGCCACGAGTTGCTCCATTGCTTGCACCAACAAGGGTCCTTGTGTCCTTCATTGCTCCAATTATGTTCCTTCAAGGCCTTGGATATGTACCACCATGAGGCTTGACCCTCGAATGTATCGATTAATGTCCAAAAGATCCCCGAAATACCTACAAAACCGACAAAAGCTCGTGTAGACGTCTTTTCTAGAAATATGCACGAAATGAGCATAAACGTCATGAACTAATGCCAAACCGTGCATGAATAACGGGAAAAACTATCTAAATGTATGCCTATACTAACGTCATAAATCATGTTATCAAAATACCCAATACTTAAGATTTGCTCGTCCCCGAGCAAGATCCAACTATAGACCAAGAGATGACATGATTTATGCATGCAGAAAAACAACAAAATCTTTTTGGAATTGTGCTTCTAATATTGGATCACCTTCATAGTCATGTTTCATAACAATGGACAAGCAATCATGCATCAAATGAATGAAGGCATGGAAAGACAATTATACTTAACTAGAAAGCATGCATGAGAGGTGAAAATGAAGAAGTCAAGATGATCATGAGTATGTCCAATCTAGATCACTAAGTCTTACACACATGCATTTAGGTCAATAGGACTTAGGAAAGAAAGGGCTAAGAAACGTTGTGATTAGGTGGGAATTTTTAGGTCATGTGATGCTAATCCGGGAAAGGAACTAACTCCACAATTTCGTTTTTGCTCACCTTCCCAACAAGTGTATAATTTTCTCCATCTTTTCTTTGTTTTCTTTTCTTTTTCACTCATTTTTGAGACAATGGCATTGGTGTACAAAAGCCGAAACCTTGGTGATTAGCCGTCCTCGGGCTTTTTTATTTTTTGAGGTGCATCCACACCGGGCACACATACCAAAGCTCGTTAGGACTATCGGTTTATTTGACTTTGGCAAGGCACAAACACCCGATTATGTGAATGGTGCCGAGTTACTCGTCATTTAAACCAACGTCCCCAAACCTATATTGTTTTTCTACACTTTTTACAACAAATTCAGCACTTTATTCACATCATTCATTCATCAACAACTTCACCCCACACTTGCTTTTCACACACATCAACACACTAGCATGCTCCTATTCTCGGATGGGTCAAAAGAGGTAAAAATTTTCATCAATTGAGGTGCTCAAACAACATGATCAAGATGAGAAGTAGAGAAAGATGAATTGCCTTAATCACTCCTAAATGATGTGCAAGAACTAGCATGTAATTTCGACTTTCAATCCTCAATCCAATCAAGACAAGCATCATAATCACAAATCATTCATGGGATTCAAGATAAGTACTTCAAGTCCACATATGCATTCATCTATTCAACACATAAGGCCATCCATAGCCAATTCACAAGACAATCTCATCATAAGGGTCATTCCCAAGCTTAGAAGCACTAAATTTTTAAAATTTTCTGATTTTTTTGGATTTTTCGAAATATGTATGTACAATGCAAGACATAATGAAACATGTGACAATATTAAACTGTCCTAGATGCTAATCATGCAAGTGATCATGAAAACCCCACCCTATACTTAGAAACACATTGTCCCCAATGTCGAAACTAAATAAAGAAGTGAAAGAGAGTCCTCACAATGTAAAATTGGTGATGCTTTGGTATTTCGGTTCACATCGAATGATGATGGTGGATGATCGATCAAGGATGGTAGAGAGCTCTTGATGTTCATTATGATGTCGGAACCCGCTTGGCACCGCAAGCCGTCCAAGTTCCACGTCCGCTCCACCCATGCTTGATTGGAGATCATCACTTTCCTTGACAGAAGGAAAAATCAGCCCATCTACCCAGGAAAATCGGCCGATTTTTGTGAAGAACAGTCCGATTTTCCTAGGTGCTTTCTTCCTTGTCCATGTGCTTGGATCTTGCACCTTCTTCTCAACAATTCCATGAGGTTTTGACATAACCTCCAACATCCCATCACTCATGACAACAACAAGATCTAGCACCCAAAAACACAAAAGAAAAACACAGCACACCAAGAGCAGAATCAAACAAAAACAAGAAAAATAAAAGGGAAAAACATGTACCAATGGGTTGCCTCCCATTAAGCGCTTCTTTTAGGTCATTAGCTTGACCAAACTCAGAGGATGTGTCAATCCACCTCGAATACCATGGTTTGCTTGAGGAGTCCAAGCAACCATCGCTTTCCGGCATCCATGATGACAAGCAAGGGCCACTTGATGCCCAAATAAGCCTTAAGTTCTCTCTTCACCGGTGAGTAGTAGACTCCTTCATCACCGCTCATTTGATGATAGTATGGAGTTGCAACCATAGGTGCCACCCCGTACTTAGACAATTGGTACTCCGCGGTCACACCGGTGAGATACTTGCCATCCTCATCCTCTATGATCCAAAGAAGGCCGGTTCTTGGAAAGAATTCTTCATTGAGGTGCTTCATAACCATCATGGATCCATCATGCTTGCCTCCATCATTCAACATTGGAGAATCCTTAGGAAAGGGACTCCAATCTTCGTGTGTACTCCGGGCAAGCAAGAAAGGATTGGAAGGAGTTGAAGTTAACTTAGGGCTCTCCCTTGTGAGCTCTTCAAGTGTGGTTCCGGGGTTGATGGCAAGGATGTCCGGGGGTGAGAATACTTCATTGCACTCCTCCAAAGGTGAAGGAGGTGGAGGTAAGCCTTGAAGGATGGTAGGATCTCCTAGCATAAGAGCATGCCTAATCTCCTCAATCTCCCTCCTCATTTGTTCTTCTCTCTCGAAATTCAATCTTCTTGCATCCTCCAGGGCCAACTCCCTTAGCCACAATTGCCCCCGAGCTTCATTCAACTCTTCCTCAAGGTCTCTATTGGTTATGGTTGAATCGGGTAATTCTTAGATCTCCTCATGGTGAACCTCTTCTTGTTGAAATACTTCCGTTTCAAGCACCACGTGTGCACTCGAAATGGAAGAAAGGTTGCTTTCTAGATTATCCATCTTCCTCAACATTTCTTCTAGCATTGACTCCAATCGATCATTGTGAGGTTGATGGTGAGGTTCCACATAAGGCAATGTACTCATGTGAGCTTGATCATGGGACTCATGATAGGCATTAAACTCCTCCCCATACTCAAACTCATCATGGAGAGATCCTAGATCTTGGCTTTCCATCCACTCCTCATACTCCATGTTGTCAAGGTCGTCTTGGAAGTACAATCCGTCCATGGCAAACATGAAAAGGCAAAGACAAAAACAACACAAGATCAAAAGTAACAAGAAAGATAAACACTAAAATCAATCAAATCAAATGACTTAATCTAGACCTAGTCCCCGGCAACGGCGCCAAAAACTTGTTACGCTAGGATGTGACACGCAAAAAGCTTTACATTTATAAACTCGATCTACTCTCCTAAACTACCTAGCGAAACCCGCAGTGTACGGATCGTTATGTAGGAAAGAAAGTATTCCGAGGTCGAACACAAGGACTGAGGCAAAATCAAGTCATTCAATGATCAAAGATAGTGCGAATCTAAACTAAGAGAAGAGAAAGAAATAAAGAAATGAAAATCTTGATATTTTTGGTTGGTTTTTGTGGTGATCAAGCAAAGATCACAAAATATGCAAATTAAACAAGCAAACAAACACAAGCACAAAATATGTGATAAAAGAGAGAAGAGTGGATTCTAGAGGTCAAGATTTCCGGTTATAGCATTGGACTCAAGGTTCTAAAGATTCTAAGGACAAGGCTGCGGTGTTGGGAAAGGGTGTTTCTCTAATGGAAGCAATTACCGGGTAAGTCTCCTGCTTCACTAATCCCGCACCAAACTCCTATTACCGGGTAAGTCTCAAGGAGGTAAAGTTAGGAATTCTACACAAACCGGACACTACTTAAGGGACAAACCTCTCCTTACCGAATAAGTCTCGGAAAAGAGCAACAGAAGGAAAAATCGGAAATCACCGGGTAGGTCTCTTTCCTCACTTAGTTTTCTAGCATTAGGTCACCCTAAGCTATATTATGCTCAACAAACACTAGGATATCAACAATCTATCATCCTAACATACAGATTCATCAATTAAAGAGCAACAGAAGGAAAAATCGGGTGAGTCATAGCAAAAATCGGCCGATTTACTCTGAAGAACAGGTCGATTTTTCTCCTCAGGTTTAGGTTTCGGCCATACAAATCATCCTAAACTAACATATAAGTCCATTCTATCATCACCCAAGCTATAACCATCAATCCATCACTCCAGAATCACAATAAACTAGCCAACAACATGCATTTCAAGATCTAAAATCATCATACAAGCATACATGGAATCCATAGCAAGAAGATGAAGTAAGGAAATGACAGCAATGAAACTTAGCTGGATTTGAGCTCAAAACAAGTCTTTCAACACACCGAATGTAGCTCCAAGTCAGATCTTACAACCTTCAACAAGCTTCTTCACAAAAATCACTCAAATCTCACTACGAAATTGAAATCTACACTAATCTCCCTCAAGAACACCCACAAGGGTGTCTTGAAGAGAGCTCCCAATTGGAAGAGTCTTTTGGAAGATGCTAGAGGATGTGGGAGAGGGAGAGTATTCTCAGCAGCAGCTTGCAGGCCCACTTATTTTCTCCACCAAGAGCAAGGCCGGACAAAGAAATCGTGGGACACGTGGCTTAAGCTGTCAAAGGCCAAAAATCGACCCAGTCAAACAAATCGGCCGATTTTCCTGAGTGTAGGTCGATTTTCTTCAACAGAAACTTGTTATGATCATCTAGCCATGAGTTGCTCCATTGCTTGCACCAACAAGGGTCCTTGTGTCCTTCATTGCTCCAATTATGTTCCTTCAAGGCCTTGGATATGTACCACCATGAGGCTTGACCCTCGAATTTATCGATTAATGTCCAAAAGATCCCCGAAATACCTACAAAACCGACAAAAGCTCGTGTAGACGTCTTTTCTAGAAATATGCACGAAATGAGCGTAAACATCATGAACTAATGCCAAACCGTGCATGAATAACGGGAAAAACTATATAAATGTATGCCTATACTAACGTCATAAATCACGTTATCAGTCACCCTCTCTGGACCTCGACCGAGGTCGAAAGCGAGATGATGTCAACTGAGAATAACAAACCTCTTACTCCGTTTTCTGACATTCATCCTCAGTTGGAAATACCACTCGGATTGACGTACGCTCAAAGGAAGAAATTCTTTAAGGATGTACGCCATTACTACTGGGATGAACCTCAAGTATTAAGAGAGGTCCGGATGGGATGCTTCGAAGATGCATTCCGGAAGATGAAGTTACTAGTGTCATACGGCATTGTCACTCACTTCCTTGTGGAGGGCATGCTAGCGCTCACAAAACGTGCACCAAGGTATTACATTCCGGTTTCTTTTGGCCTACATTATTTAAGGATGTGCAAACATTTGTTGTCTATTGTGATGCATGCCAAAGAACAGGAAATTTATCTAGGAGGAATGAGATGCCACTTAATAACATATAAGAGGTTGAGATCTTTGATGTATGGGGAGTAGATTTCATGGGACCATTTCCATCATCCGGAGGAAACCTCTACATTCTCCTAGCTGTCGACTACGTCTCTAGATGGGTTAAAGCTATCGCCTCTCCCACTAATGACGCCATGGTGGTTGTGAAGTTCTTTAATAGGACTATCTTTCCACGTTTTGGGACTCCACGCATCATCATCAGCGATGGAGGGACACATTTCATCAACCTGAAGTTTAAGGCACTTCTATCGAAGTATGGGGTAACCCACAAGGTAGCAACCCCTTATCACCCTCAAACTAGTTGACAGGTCAAGATCTCAAATAGAGAAATTAAAGCAATCTTGGAGAAGACCGTCTCTAGGACGAGGAAGGATTGGTCCATGAAGTTGGACGACGCTCTTTGGGCCTACAGGATTGCATTCAAGACTCCCATTGGTACCACCCCTTATAATTTGGTATATGGGAAGTCTTGTCATTTACCCGTTGAGCTAGAACATAAAGCATATTGGGCGATCAAATGGTTGAACTTCGACATCAAAGACGCCGGTGAAAAGCGGCTATTGGACATCAACGAGCTGGAGGAGCTACGTTTGAACGCTTATGAGAATGCCAAGATCTACAAAGAAAGGACGAAGAAATGGCATGCCAACCGTATCCTTCCTAAGGGGTTTAAAGAAGGAGACTTAGTTCTACTCTTCAACTCCCGCCTCCGCCTCTTTCCTGGCGAGTTGAAATCTAGATGGACCGGACCTTATGTTGTGAAACATGTTTTCCCTTATGGTGCAGTTGAGATTTGGGGAGAAACAAGTGGAAGCTTCAAGGTCAATGGTCATAGGCTTAAGAAATAGAAACCGGAAGTCCCGGTTGAGGAGGTTGCACCACTATACGTTGTTTGAAGACACAATACGGTCCAACTAGCGACCTTAAATCAAGCGCTTCTTGGGAGGCAACCCAAGGTATTGCTTTCTTTCCCTTTCCTAATCTAGATTTAGATAGTTTGCTTTTGCTTTGCTTTGCTTTGTTTTTGGCATCCTAGACAAACAACATGTAATCTCTAAGGAAGAAATACAACCCAGGAGCAACACTGGAAGGACAGAAGTTCGAGAATTTTAGAAGACGGAGTTTGAATGAGACACATCTCGGTTGCTGTCATAGCACCTCGACCGAGATGATTCTTGAGCAACTGAGGCGACTAGGGCTACTTAAGACCCACCTCGGTCCGTACCACCTCGGTCCAGTCGAGACCATCTCGACCGAGGTAACAACAGTTCCAGAAAAGGGTATAAAAGGGGGTTTGAATTCTCTCTTTTCCCTCTCTCACCTTCTCGACCGCAGCGCACCAATTCATCTCGTTCTCTGATTTTCGACCGTTTTCGACGATTCTTGCTTCCAAACTGCAAGGAAAGAGTAGAGGATCGGTTTGCAAGCGACAATCTGCAATAAAACCGCTCTGAATCGACCGAATCTGGGGTAAATCAAATAAAAACCCTAACTTGCTTTTCTTCACTGTTTCGATCAAATTGGGCTTTGGTCGCCCCTGCATTATGTTGAAAAAGGCTTAAGTACCCCATAGGAATAATTGGTAGTGATATTGGGGGAAAATAACTGGATTTCTAAGAGTTTCGATCGAACAACCATCTACCTCGGTCTAGTCGACATGCGTCTCGACCGAGGTGTTCTTGGGATCTGACAGCCGACCGATGTGGTCTGACAGTGAGCAGAAAATGAGTTGTGACAGACAGCTGGTTCTGAGGGATAGATCCTCCCCTTCTCCTTCCTCTTCTCGCCGCTCCATACCGGTGATCCATGAGCGTCACCAGGTAGATTATGACCGCATTGCTGCGCGTCCAGTGGTTGCACCACGATTTCTAGATATTTATGCTTTTGATTGCCTCTACATAGATGATGATTTGAGGCGGATGATTTCGATGGTAGGGCTGGAGCAGTTTACTGAGATCAGAGCTCCAACCTACCTTGAGCCGACTTTGGAGTTTGTTAGCTCCGTGACTTACTTGCCTACAGAGTGTGCCATCAAGTAACGGTTTTTGAACCGGAACTACTTAGTTCCGATGGACCATTGGAGGGATCTCTTCGGCTTCCCGACCCCCACACTTGTTGATTTTCCTTCTCGAGCCGTGGCTCGAGAGTTTTGGGGCCAGATAGCTCACGTAGTTGAGCATGTTGATAGGTGGAGACCTGGAGACTCAAGGGAGCGTATTATCTTCCACCTCGCCTTCCGATTAGCCCACCGGATCTTTTGCGAGACACTTCTGGCGCGTACTGTGACGCCCCAGAAGATTAGACCAGGGAAGTTGCTGAGTCTGTATTGTATAGTGACCGGAGGAGTTCCGGATTTTGGAGTGATGCTGGCAGAGAATTTA
Organism: Fagopyrum homotropicum; assembly: GCA_033239125.1. Lineage (NCBI taxonomy): Eukaryota > Viridiplantae > Streptophyta > Magnoliopsida > Caryophyllales > Polygonaceae > Fagopyrum > Fagopyrum homotropicum. The sequence goes on from BSWB01000007.1 coordinate 107,102,655, forward strand.
CACAAGATAAAGGCGAAGGGAGATATCTGTTGCGGAGGTCTAGTGACTCACATCGCGAGTTACATGGACCTTGATTTGAGTGCTTGTACTATGGTGGCGGCTGTCAAGCCGCTTGGGCTGCAGGAGATGATTACGAGGAGGATCTTGGTTCCTCGCGGACTTACTACGCCGTATGTGGCGATGCCCTGGGAGCAGACTGCACCTCAGGGTATTAGATGGTCATCTCAGTTCTCAGTATTTGACCCACAGTACTGGTACACGGCGTGGATTCCTCTTATTGAGGATGCTCGAGACGCAGCAGCAACAACCCAGGAGCAGGATAAAGAGGAGGCTGATGAGGATGAGGATGGCGGTGCTGCCATGGATACAAGGACCGATACAGCTGGGACCAGTATACCAGTCGTCGATCTGGACGACGAGGAGACTGAGGACGACCCAGTTGCAGCACCAGCACGACCTGCCAGACGTAGAGTTCGGATGCAGAGGGATCCCATAGCTCACCGCCGGATCGACGATCTGACAGATCAGATGATTGACTCCTACGCAGCCATGGCCGTCGACCTAGGAGGACGTTTGGATGACCTTCACAGAGAGTTGGACAGCCGGACCCATCAGATACTGGAGAGCCAGCACTATCAGTGCCGGATGATGGAGATACAGTTCCAGCACATGATGGGACATCCATTCGACCCGTCTCAGCATCCGTACATACCATATCCTCCACCACGGCCAGCAGATCAGGATTAGAGCTTGCAGGATTTCTTTTCTTTATTTATTATGCAGCTCAGCTTTGTTTGGTGAGTATTCTATTCTTATGACTTATTTGACCCATTGGGACAATGTGTGCCAAGTATTGGGTATGCGGATATGTATTATTTGACTTATGTGGATGATTGTATGACTCTTGATGGATATTTATGATTTTATCCTGCTCTATATGCTTATCTGAGACTACATGCATGCATACAGATTATTTGATTGAGAAAAACGTCAAAAACTGGTTTAAAAAAAAAATTTTTTGACCTCGACCGATGTGACTCTGACCAATCAAGGTGCAGTGCCTCGTTTGACTTAGAACATCTTGACCGAGGTGGTTTAACTGAGAAAGTTTTCGAAACGATTTTTGTGCTTCTTATCTGGATATGACCTCAGTGATGATTCTGTTTGGTGACTGGTTTTGAAATCCTTATATGTTTGAAAGGTTTTATAATATGTTTAAGTTGCTAAATGCTTTGTTTGAAATTTTGACATGTTTAATACTTTGTTTTTATCTAAATTATGTTGAATTTGAAGGTTGACACCACATGATGAGTTCTCTCACTTTCTTCCTGGAAAGACCAAGGTAATTCATTCTCTTCTCTTCTTCTTCTTGATCATGCTTAGCCCCTCATATACATATTTGCCTTCCTTTACCTATCCGGGAACTTCGAAGAAAACAAAAGTGAAAAGCAAGTGAAAGAAAAGTTGAGATGTCGGCTGAAAGTTTAGCAAGAAACAAATAGGTTTGGGGAAGTCAATCATGATGATGAGTAACTCGGCATCATTCACATAGCCGGGTGTTTGTGTCTTGCAAAATCGGATTGAGCGATATTCCTAACGGATCATGGTATGTGCATCAAGGGTTTGAGGCATCTCGAGAAATTGATGATTGCTGATCTCCTAGGCTTCGGTTATTGTGTACCTCTGTCCATGCATTCCAAAAAGTAAAAAAGTAAAAATAAGCAAAGCTTATTGGTGGAAGATGTTGAAATTCAAAGCAAAAGTGAAGTAAAGATCCTTTTCCCGGATTCTAGCACCACATTCCTTATATACATCCCACCCTCACATGTTTCTTGACCTTCTTTTGAAAAGACCTTGAGACCTCGAGCTTGTTGATTGACTTGGTGGTTTAAACTTGATTATACATGATTAATTTCGATAGTTATGATTTATTATGCATTCTATGATTTTATGCAAAGATGAACAACTTTCTTATATTTATAAAATGTTTTGAGCATGTTTTGATTTTAAATTCCATGAAGCATTCTCTTAGAGCGATCTATGATTGGAGCACACAACCAAAAATGTTTTGAAATAATTTTCATTGATCTTTATAACTTATAATCCATTCTATCTTGTACATAAGATTTGGAACTTGCTTGGGGACAAGCAAGCGACAAGTATGGGGTATTTTGATAGCATGAATTATAGTCTATAGTTTAGGACCTGTTTAGACGTTTTATCTTCAATAATCTGCATGTTTGAATGTATATTATGTGATTATATTGTCGTTTTATCTACCTTTGCGGGAATCGAGGTCTACACCAAGATTCGTTGTAATCGTAGGTAAAATGGCACGTTTTACATCAAAATGGAGCTAAAGGAGCTAAGGAGTCATTGGAGCTACATTCAAGAGCTTAAGGAAGAATCCAGGAAGCATGGAAATGGATTAGAGATTCACTTTGGACCAGATTTAAGAGATTTCACATTTAGTTTAGAGTCACCTCGGTTGGCTACAATACCATCTCGACCGAGGTGATCCCAAGGAGCGTCTCGACCGAGGCGAATACCCTGACGCAGCGAGATCGTTTATTCTTGGCTGAGATCTTTTATTTTTGGAAGGAGAGATATTATATTTTTGGGCTGGATTTTTGGAAGGAAGATTATATATTTTGGAGATCTATTTTAGAAATTAAGATATATTTTATTAGGATAATATCTTTTCAAGATATTTTATCTTTGGAAGATAATTTTCCTATATAAAGGGTTGGATTTTCCCCAAGTTCAACCATGCATATACATGCCTAGAGAGCTGATAGCATCCATCAATTAAGGGATTTTCTCCAGGGTTTGAAGGAAGGAAGATTGAAGGAAGGATTCATAGCTGTTTATAGCTTTTGTGAAGGGTTTTGTAAGATTTTCTTAGATTCCCTTCTTGTTGATTTGTCTTGTTGGATTTGTAATCCAAGGAACACTTATTTGTGATAATTGATTCAGTTATTGAAGCCTTGTTCTTAAGGTTCTTGTGTTAAAATATTCACTTTCTTCCCATATATTTGATTATTGCTTTCATGATGATGAGTGGCTAATTTCTTTGTGTGATTCTAGGATGATTGGCTGAAGGTTGTGGCAAAAACAATGATAGAATAATCTTAATCCCAGTAGGACCCTGAAAGCTCGAGTCTTTATTCTTAACCTTAGAACATCTCGTCCAGTCGATGAACATCTCGGCCGGGGTGGAATTCGTCTGACCGAGGTGACCTTTCTGATTCGTAACTGAGAGTTAAGTGTTAGAGTTTGCCAAATCCTATTCTTACTACTCCTTTCCTGGTTCAATGAAAGCCTAGGATGAGACTTACCCGGTAATTCCTTTGTTTGTTTACCCAAGATCATAAGTGTAGGTAATAAAGGTTTATCCTCTATTGGGGTTTGAGTGTGCCTTCATTCCATCTTTGTGAGTTAGCCTGAGACTTACCCGGTAAAGGTTGATTCTATTCCCTGGGTTGGAGTGTTGGTTTGAGATTATAGTTCCTTTCCTTAGTACCTTGAGACTTACCCGGTGATAGGTTCTTTGGTTTGGGATTGTGAGTAGTGAGACCTACCCGGTGATTTATTCCACTTAAGAAACACCTTCCCTTTGCAAAATCTCAGCTTTGTCCGCTTATCTTTAGATCTTGAGTTGGAACCACAACTAGATGCTTTAATCCCTAGAATTGCATATTTCCTTTAATTGACTTTTTATCATCTTTGATTGCTTTAATTGCTTTTGTGGTTAGTTGCAATATTGAGTACCTATATTGGTGTTGTTTCACCTAAGTCCTATTACCGGGTAAGTCTCAAGGAACCTAAGGACGGGAATTCTACACAAACCGGCCACTACCTAAGGGTCAAACCCTTCCTTACCGGGTAAGTCTCGGAAAAGGTAAGTCTTAGGCAACGATCCTAGCACACTCAATCCAATAACGGCTTTTTTGGCTCACTACTACCTAGAGTTCATCATCTTATGTATCTAAGAGAGGAAATTACCGGGTAAGTCTCATCCCTCAAAAAGGTTACTAACATTAGGTCACCCTAAGCTAGATTAAGCTCAAAAAACACTAGGATTTCAACACATCTACATCCTAACATCCAGATTCATCAATACAAGAACAACAGAGAGAACCACAGGTGGATCATGGAAACCACGGCCGTGGAACCATGAAGAAAAGGCCGTGATTCTCCACTGAGTTGGGGTTTGGAACACAAATCGATCCTAAGCCAACATGGAAGTCCATACATTCATAGTCCAAAGCATAAACATCATTTCTTCACCCTAGAATCACAACTATTCAGCCAACAACATACATTTCAAGATCAAACTTCACAAATAAAGCATGCTTGCAAGTCATGGCCAAATAATGAAGAATAATCCAAAGAAAAGACATTAAAAGCTAGGATAGAAGTTACCAAATCTTACAAAGGCTCCAATAGCTGTTCCAACTTGTCAACAATGGAAACCTCACTCAAAACCACTCTAATCTCACTTTAAAACAAAAATATACACTAATCTCTTCTAAGAACACCCACGATGGGTGCTTGGAAGAGAGGCTACAATGAAGAAGTGTTTTGGGGAAGAAGCTAGGTCAAAAGGGAAGAGAGAGATTTGAATCCCCTCATCATAGCCTACAAAGATCACTTAAATACCCCACCAAGAGCAAGAGTCGACCAAAGAGATCGTGGGACATGTGTCAAAGTGGTCCAGGCAGAAATTACGGCCTATTTCCACGCCCGTGGAAGTCTCAGTGACCGTGGTTTTGGTGCCTCAGCCTTCTTTGGATCATTAAGTCACGAGTTGGTACAAGGCATGCACCAACAAGGTCCCATGTGTTCTCCTTTGCTCCTAGATTGCTCCCTAACGAGTCCGGAAGTGTGCCATCACGAGGAATGATCCTCGATTGTGTCGATTAAGTCCAAAAGCTCCCAAAAATACCTACAAAACTGACAAAAGTCTGTATAGACGTCAATCTCGATAACATACATGAATTAAGTGTAAACGCCACGAACTAATGCAGAAACATGCATGAATGGGAAGGAAAGCTATCTACAAGAGTGCCTAAACTAGTGTCTTAAATCGTGTCATCAGCATTCCTGCGAAAACTCAGAAACAACATCCTTATTCAAAAGATTAGTGAGCGGTTTGAAGATTTTAGAGAAATCCTTGATGAACCTCCTGTAGAAACCTGCGTGTCCGAGAAAACTCCGCACACCCTTAACAAAACAAGGGGGAGGAAGTTTCTCAATAGTCTTGATCTTTGCTCGATTAACCTCGATACCTCGGTTGGAAACGAGGTGTCCTATAACAATTCCTTCGCTAACCATGAAGTGACACTTCTCCCAATTCAAAACGAGATTAGTATCTTCACAACGTTGTAACACTAGAGAAAGGTTAGTCAAACAGTTATCAAAAGAGGAACCATATACCAAAAAGTCATCCATGAATACCTCCATGATCTCCTTAATATACTTGGAAAAGATAGCCATCATACAACGCTGAAAAGTATCAGGTGTGTTACACAATCCGAAAGGCATCCTGCGATAAGCGAATGTCCCTCATGGACAAGTGAAAGTGTTCTTCTCTTGATCATCCGGATGGATAGGAATCTGAAAGAAGCCACTATAACTATCTAAATAGCAAAAAGAGGAGTGTTGTGCTAACCGTTCGAGCATTTGGACGATGAATGGAAGAGGGAAATGGTACTTTCGAGTGGTCACAATCAACTTCCTATAGTCAACGCACATCCTCCAGCCCGTAACGGTCCTAGTAGAATCAACTCGTTGTTCTTGTTTGTCACAACGGTCATCCCACGCTTCTTGGGAAATACATGCACCGGACTCACCCATTTGCTATCCGATATGGGAAATATGATACCTACATCCAATAACTTAAGAATCTCCTTCTTCACAACCTCTTTCATGATCGGATTTAACCGTCTTTGAGGTTCCCGTGAAGTCTTGTGATCATCTTGCATTAGTATCTTATGCATACAAAGAGAAGGCTTAATACCAAAAAGATCATCAATAGTGTAACCCAAAGCCTTTCTATGTTTCCTCAGCTCATGCATCAACTTAGACAACTCATTTTTAAAAAGAGAAGCACTAACAATGACGGGATAAGTAGAATCCGGACCAAGGAAAGCATACCTCAAGTGAGTCGGGAGTGGTTTCAGTTCTAAGACAAGGGGTGCCTTCAGAGGTGGATCTGTACCTTCTTTCTCCAGTGAAGAGGACTGATAGCATGAATTATAGTCTATATTTTGGGGTTTGTTTGGACGTTTTATCTTCAATAACCTGCATGTTTGTATGCATAATATGTGATCATATTACCATTTCATCTACCTTTGAGGGAATCGAGGTCTACACCTAGTTTTGTTGTAATCGTAGGTAAAATGGCACGTTTTGCATCAAAAAGGAGCAAAAGGAGCTATGGAGTCATTGGAGCTACATTCAGGAACATAAGGAAACATCGAGGAAGCATAGCCATGGATTGAAGATCCACTTTGGACCAGATTTGAGAGATTTCACATTCAGTTGTGATTCACCTCGGTTAACCACAGAGTCACCTCGACCAAGGTGATCCAGAGAAGTCGATTCGACCGAGGCGAACACTTGGGACGCGGAGAGAATATTTTATTCTTGGCTGAGATCTTTTATCTTTGGAAAGAGATCTTATATTTTTGGGCTTGGCTCCTGGAAGGAAGAAGATATGCTAGATCATATATTTTACCTATTTTTATGCGAAGAGATCTTTCTAAGATATCTTATCTTTGGAGAGTAATTTTCCTATAAAAAGGGTCGGATTTCCCACAAATCCGACACGCTGCATACATCCACATACAGTTGGAGATCCCACATAGCACGCAACAGCCATACTCCAGTTGGGAGATTTGAAGAACCTTTTTGAAGGTTGAAGAAGGAAGTTTATAGCTTTTATAGCTTTTGAAGGGTTTTTGTAAGATCATCTTAGATTCCCTTCATTGTTGTCTTGTCTTGTTGGATTTCTATCCAAGGAACAATTTGTTGTGATATTTGATTCAGTTATTGAAGTCTTTTCATTAAATTCTTCTTGTTCAAATATTCACATTCTTCCCATATATTTGATTAATACTTTCATGATGATGAGTGGCTAATCTCTTTGTGTGATTCTAGGGTGATTGGCTGAAGGTTGTGGGAAAAACGATGATAGAATGATCTTAATCACAGTAGGACCCTGAAAGTTCGAGTCTTTAACCTTAACCCTAAGCATCTTGTTCAGTCGATGAACATCTCGGCCGGGGTGGAATTTGGCTGACCGAGGTGACTTATCTAATCCGAAACTGAGAGTTAAGAGTTAGAGTTTGCCAAATCCTATTCTTATTACACCTTTCCTGGTTCAACGCAAGCTTAGGATGAGACTTACCCGGAAATTCCTTACTTTCTTTACCTAAGATCATAAGTGTAGGTAATAAAGGTTTATCCTTTGTTGGGGTTTGAGTGTGCTTTCATCCCATCATTGTGAGTTAGCCTGAGACTTACCCGGTAAAGGTTGATTCAATTCCCTTAGACGGTGTGTTAGTTTGAGGTTATAGTTCTTTATCTTAATTCCTTGAGACTTACCCGGTAATAGGAGTTACGATTTTGGATTAGTGAGTAGTGAGACTTACCCGGTGATCTATTCCACTTTAGTAACACCTTCCCTATGCAAAAACCTCAACTTTGTCCACTTATCTTTAGATCTTGAGTTGGAACCACAACTAGATGCTTTATTCCCTAGAATTGCATATTTCCTTTATTGACATTTATCATCTTTGATTGTTTTAATTGCTTTGTGGTTAGTGATTGCTAAAGCTTACCGTAATTGGACTTTGTTTCACTAAGTCCCTGTGATCGACCCCTAGAATTCCTTGCTTTTTACTACGATTGACCCGTACACTGCGGGTTCGCATCCTTGTTTTAAGCTTACATCTAGGGTTATAAATTCAAAGCTTGCACACACCGTTTGGAGCGAACAAGTTTTTGGCGCCGTTGCCGGGGACTTGGTCTAGACCGAGCCGGTTGCGGTTTGCTTTCGGGGCACTTGCCCCTGTTGCTACTAACTACTCTTTCTATGGGTTTTGTAGTTTTCAGGATTTTCGATGACTACATTTGATCCAGCCTGGATAGCAAGGCAAAGTTCTAGGGCGGACCATTATGAATACTTGGAGGAGAAGTACTCCTTCTATTGGTTCAACAATGAATGGGAAAGAGAAGAGGCCATTAAGCATGAACTTGCAATGTGGGATGAACTGAATGTCCCTAAAAAGAATTTTGAGCAACCCCTTGAAGATTCTCTTGAATCAAGATGGGAGAGGTTGATGAAGAAGGTGGAGGAGCTCAAGGAAAGCACCCTATCCTATGCTAAGCCGGAAGAGGAGCATAAGGAAGTGCTGCAAGTTCCAAGCATCCCTCAAATCAAACCAGAAGTTTCTCCTGAAGCTTTTGAGGGAGAAGAAGATTTGGATGATTTCGATCTAACTGTTGAGACCTCGGCCAAGGTGAAAGAGAGATCGGCCGAGGTGGAGGAAAAATCTGTAGAACTGCAAGATACGGAGAACCTTGGCCAAATTACTGAGACTGTGGTCAAGGTGGAAGAAAGATCAGCTGAGTTAGGAGGGATTTCGTGTGTGGAATATCAACCCAACATGAAACTTGTCTCAAGCTTTGGAGAACTTTACGAGGTACATTCTCCTACTTCATTTGAAATCCCTATTAAAATTTCAAAATTTTTTATATTCATTGTTGAACCAATAGAAGGAGTACTTCTCCTCCAAGTATTCATAATGGTCCGCCCTAGCACTTTGCCTTGCTATCCAGGCTAGATCAAATGTAGTCAATGGAAATCCTGAAAACTACAAAACTCATAGAAAGAGTAGTTAGTAGCAACAGGGGCAAGTGCCCCGAAAGCAAACCGCAACCGGCTCGGTCTAGACCAAGTCCCCGGCAACGGCGCCAAAAACTTGTTCGCTCCAAACTGTGTGTGCAAGCTTTAAATTTATAACCCTAGACGTAAGCTTAAAACAAGGATGCGAACCCGCAGTGTACGGGTCAATCGTAGTAAAAAGCAAGGAATTCCAGGGGAAGATCACAGGGACTTAGTGAAACAAAGTCCAATTACGGTAAGCTTTAGCAATCACTAACCACAAAGCAATTAAAATAATCAAAGATGATAAAAGTCAATAAAGGAAATATGCAATTCTAGGTATTAAAGCATCTAGTTGTGGTTCCAACTCAAGATCTAAAGATAAGTGGACAAAGTGCTAGTGCTTGCAAACTCCACTCCTTATAATCCAAGGAGTATCATCTTCCAACAGTTTCAAGGGAGGTTTCATCTTGATCTTAGGAGGTTCTTTCGGAAGAGACCTCCAACTCTCCGGTGCATTCCTGAAAAAATTCAGAAATTTTAATAGGAATTTCAAATGAAGTAGGAGAATGTACCTCGTAAAGTTCTCCAAAGCTTGAGACAAGTTTCATGTTGGGTTGATATTCCACACACGAAATCCCTCCCAACTCAGCTGATCTTTCTTCCACCTTGACCACAGTCTCAGTAATTTGGCCAAGGTTCTCCGTATCTTGTAGTTCTATAGATTTTTCCTCCACCTCGGCCGATCTCTCTTTCACCTCGGCCGAGGTCTCAACAGTTAGATCGAAATCTTCCAAATCTTCTTCTCCCTCAAAAGCTTCAGGAGAAACTTTTGGTTTGATTTGAGGGGTGCTTGGAACTTGCAGCACTTCCTTATGCTCCTCTTCCAGCTTAGCATAGGATAGGGTGCTTTCCTTGAGCTCCTCCACCTTCTTCATCAACCTCTCCCATCTTGATTCAAGAGAATCTTCAAGGGGTTGCTCACAAATCTTTATATGGACATTCAGTTCATCCCACATTGCAAGTTCATGCTTAATGGCCTCTTCTCTTTCCCATTCATTGTTGAACCAATAGAAGGAGTACTTCTCCTCCCAAGTATTCATAATGGTCCGCCCTAGCACTTTGCCTTGCTATCCAGGCTGGATCAAATGTAGTCATTGGAAATCCTGAAAACTACAAAACTCATAGAAAGAGTAGTTAGTAGCAACAGGGGCAAGTGCCCCGAAAGCAAACCGCAACCGGCTCGGTCTAGACCAAGTCCCCGGCAACGGCGCCAAAAACTTGTTCGCTCCAAACGGTGTGTGCAAGCTTTAAATTTATAACCCTAGACGCAAGCTTAAAACAAAGATGCGAACCCGCAGTGTACGGGTCAATCGTAGTAAAAAGCAAGGAATTCTAGGGGTCGATCACAGGGACTTAGTCCAACAAAGTCCAATTACGGTAAGCTTTAGCAATCACTAACCACAAAGCAATTAAAACAATCAAAGATGATAAAAGTCAATAAAGGAAATATGCAATTCTAGGGATTAAAGCATCTAGTTGTGGTTCCAACTCAAGATCTAACATCTTGCTCCTCAATGGAGTAGCGCTAAGGTAGATGATACCTGCATCAAGTAGTTTAAGAATTTCCTTCTAGACAACCTCCTTTATGGTCGGATTTAACCGCCTTTGAGGTTGTTGCGAAGTTCTAAAATCTTCTTCCATTAGGATCTTTTGCATGCATAGTGAAGGCTTGATTCCTACTAGATCCTCTATGGTATAACCTAAGGCTTTCCTATGCTTCTTTAGAACAACCATAAGCTTACTATATTCAACTCACTTAGATCGGAACTAACGATTACCGGAAAGGTAGAATTAGATCCTAGAAATGCGTACCTTAGATGTGCGGGAAGTGGATTCAGTTCCATCACTATTGGAGTCTCTAGTGGCTCTTGAGGAGTGTCCAATGCTTCCTTAGAAGTCTCTAAGGGTATAGAAGTTGTTGGAGAAGAATCAAGAGAAGTGGTAGAAAGAACGTAATTGTCCTCAGATTTTCCCAAAATCACGACACCTCTGTTTCCTCCACGGCCGTGGTTTAGGGCGTGGAAATCAATTACGGCACCTCTGATGGTTCCACGGCCGTGGTTTTGGCCGTATAACTTATTGGAGTTCTCTGAATAGCTAATTACGGTCATGTTGGTGGGAACCACGGCCGTGGAATAACACGACTGGCCGTGATTCCTCACGTTTTCTGACCCATCGTAGAGATTTTCAAACACTTCTTCATGCACTTCCTTTTGCTCCTCTAAAGCTTCAACTTCCTCATAGCCTTCCTCTTTCTCTCCTATGTCCATGATGCTCATAGTGATCACCTTTTGCAAAGGATCATTAAACAGATTCGAACTTACTTCCTCTCTAGATGCCTCTTCGTCATGGATGTTAAACATATCCTCTTCAAGAGCCGGTTCTTTCATTAAAGTAGAAAGAACGAACTCTACCTTTTCTTCTCCTATGTCGAAGGCGAGTCTAGTATTCTTTCAATCCACCATACAACCGGATGTTGCAAGAAACGGTCTTCCGAGTATAATCGGGACCGGACTATCTGCAGGAATGTCAAGCACAACAAAATCTATTGGAACATAGAACTTAACAAGCTTGAACGGGACGTCTTCAACGATACTGACGGGACGAGTTATGGATCGATCCGCCATATATAACATCATCTTCACCGGTTTAGGTTCAAGCGGAATGATGCTAACGCTTGCTCCTAAATCACATAATGCATCATATGTGGCATCTCCTACTCCTATTGGAACACAAAATGACCCCGGATCCTTCAGCTTTGGGGGCATCTTTTTCCTTCATCGTCTTGATGAGATCCGACGAATCCGATCTCATCTTGACTTCTCCAAAGTCTTCCAGTTTCCTCTTGTTAGAGAGGATCTCCTTTAAGAACTTTCCATATGCTGGCATACCTACAATTGCATCAATGAAAGGTATATTAATATGCAGTTTTCTTATGAGTACAATGAACTTACCGAATTGCTCGTCTAGACACGCTCTTGCTCTAGATTGTGGGAATGGTAGGGGAGGTTTGTAAGCTGGAGGAGGAATGTAGATGTCTTCCTTCTCCTTCCCCTTTTCCTTCTCCTTTTCGATGGGAACTTCCACAAACTTGGGTTGCGGGTCGGTGGTTGTTGCTCCGCTCCTAGTTGTGATAGCCGTCACCCTTCCTTTCGGGTTATCTTTCGTCTTTCCTGGAAGTTTTCCTTGATATCTAGGAACTTCCTCAGCATTGCTGAACATTTGGTTTTCTAAAACCTTTTGGGCTTTATCAACCTTAGTGATGTGACTCTCCAATCCTTGAAGCTTTCCCAAGATCGTTTCCAACATGGGATCAGGCTTCTCTTTCCCCGAAGTGCTTCCACTATTAGATTTTGGCCCCTGGATTTTCAAAGGAATGGAAGAAGAAGATGGTGGAGTTAGTGAATTTTCTGAATTGGGATAAGAATTACCGGAGTTTTGTTGTGGGTTGGAACGCCAATTGTTGTTGTTTGAACCCCTATTGTTGTTCCAATTGTTATTCTGGTTGTTAATGTTCCAATTGTTCCGGTTGGTGTTCCGGCTGTTGCGGTTGGTGTTCTCATTCCCATTGTGGTTATTGTTGTTTCCTAGATAACCAACATCTTGCTCCTTAGGCTTTGGAAAGCTAGCCTTGATGACTTCCTTCAATTCTTTAATCTCGGTGTTGAGAGAAAAGATTTGAGTTTGAGCGGCTTGTGTTAGCTTTGCTCCTTGCTCCACTCGATTAGCTTCTACTTTCCGGTGAGAGTACTTCTCAATGACTCGGCCTTGCTTCTCAATGAAGTCTCAAGCATCATCTTCCCTCATGTCCATGAATGTGCCACATGAAAGGGATTGGAGCTTGAATTGTGTTTCCACATCCAGCCCCTTATAGTATATATCCAATAGCTCCAATTTGGAAATGCCATGGTGTGGGCAATCCAATAATAAATCCTGAAATCTTTCCCAAGACTGAAACAAACTTTCATTAGATCTCATAGAAAAAGCATTAATTTTACCTCTCAACTCCGCCGTCTTGGATGGCGGAAAGAATTTGGTGAGGAATTCCGAAGAAAGATCCTCCCATGTGTTGAGTCTTCCATTTAGAAGAGCTTGATACCAAGACAAAGCTTTCCGTTTCAAGGAGAAAAAGAATGGCTAGATCTTGTAATTGTTGGTGGTTGCATTCTTTGGCTCCATCGTCTCCATGAAGATCTCAAAATTCTGTAAATGTTGATGTGGAGATTCGACACTCATTCCTACAAACTAGCTTTGGCGAATGATGGTAATAACTTGTGGGTTGAAGCTAAACCCCTGAATATCGTCAGCATCAAAGTTCACACCTAAACGGCGTGGTTGCTAAATCGGATCCATTCTTTGGCCAAGATTTCATGGCTCTTCATCTACACGAGTGGCTCTCGCACCCCCAACCGGGATACGATAATTGGCGGCCGGTCTTGGATTATTCTAGTTCGCATTGGTCGTTGGATCAATGTCCTCTAGCGATGGCATGGAGGAGTCACTCTCTTTATCGGATGAGTCGGTTCTAACCGATCTTGCTGGTTTCCTTCTCTTCTTCTTCTTGGAATCACTCATCTCCAGCCTCATTTGAAGCATCATGTCCTTGAGCTCATCAATTTGCAATTGATGACGGTCTGATTCTTCCTTGCGAGTCTTCTCGCTCCATCTAAGTCGAGCTTCGGAATCATCCAACTCCGCTTAGATATCCCTCTCTTTACTTTCAACCATCTTTCTATCTTTGAGCTTCTTTCTTAAAGTCTTCTCAAGTTCTTGATCAAGAGGTAAGAGGTCTTTGATGGTGCTAGACCTGCGCATATACCTTAGGTAACCTGCAAATATCACTCACAAGAGATATCAAATAATAAGAGCAAAGCTCCCAAGCTTGACAACCAATAACAGAATTCGGCCTAAACCAAATCCCCGGCAACGGAGCCAAATACTTGTTCGCTTCAAACCGTGTGTGCAATCAAGCTTTAAATTTATAAGATTAGAATCAAGCAAGCGAACCCGCAGTGTACGGATCGGCGTAGTAAAGCAAGAATTCCAGAGTATCGAACTCAGGGATTTGGGGGAACAAATTCAGTTCGCTAATCGTCAAGCAAGTAAGTATAATAAGCTTTGCAAATATTGGGAAAACAACAACCCTAAAGATCCAGATATCAAATTGTGGCAATCAATTCAAGATATAGTAAAGGACTAAGGATAGAGTTAAGAGTTGCAAAGGTATGCTAAAGCAAGATAATGTACGGTGAAGTTCCAAAACCTTATATGACTTATCTAAAGACACTCTCTATAAATGTTGTTGAGGCTTCAGTATAGAAAGGATCTATGGACAAGAATTAATCTCAAATACCCAAACTTGTAACCCAAGGATCAAAACTAAGTAGAACGATTAAGGTTGTGACACTCGAAATCGAAATAGAGGGTGATGAGTCTCACTACTACCTAGAAAAGGATAAACCAAGACTAGATTAAAGCTAATCTATAACTTTGGATCAAAGTAAAATCAAAGTTCATAAACTAGGATAAATCACGGGTAGTTCTTGAGTTCCACGGCCGTGGAAGTTCAAGAACAGATCGTGATCTTGGTTCGTTGACGAGATCTCTCTAACTCTCAGGGTCCAATCTGTTTACGATCAATTTATCATCATCTAAGCCACAACTATCAACCTTCACCTTAGAATTGCTAAAGGGTTTTAGCCAATAACCATTGTCATCAAATCAAAATCAAGTTTAAGAAGAATGAAAGATGAAAACCCTCGAAAACTCAAATATAACTCAAAGTCAATCTCAAATACAAAGCACAAATTGGAATACTCAATGGATTCAGAATATAACACAAAACCTCGGAATAATCTAGGGTAAATATGAAGGACAAATTGTCAATCCGTCTTCAATAACTAACCCTAAGAAAGAGGTAAAAGCCTTCGGCGATCTTCAATCCGCCCAAGGCAAGAATATTCCAAGCAAGGTAAGCGGCCGTCATGTCTCCGCCAGATCCAACGCCAATGTCCCGAGAATAGGTCGTAAGCGTCCCTCTCTAAAACTCTCTTCTCTGGCCTTTTTATAAGACGGGGTAAAAGTAACCGTCCCGGCCCATCAAGTAAATAATGTGGTAAATGAAGTCTCGTCAAAAGATCGCCTAAATCACGGTCTCAAGGGATTCCACGACCGTGGTTTAGGGCGTGGAATTGGATTACGGTGTCTCTCATCTTCCACGACCGTACTTTAGGCCGTGTAACTCACTAGAATGCTCCACGCTCATGATGCCAAGATCCACGGCCGTGGTTTACGACGTGGACTCTTCTACGGGCGTATTTTAGGGCGTGGAAGTGTAAATTGCTTGTGATTTCCTTTGTGTCGTGTCATTCTTCATCTTAGCTCCTTCTTTGGCTTCCTTGATGTGTTCCTAATCCTTGGATATGCTCAAATCCTCTCTTATCTCTCTCAAATGGTCCGGTTTCAGCTTTTATTCACCTATAATCAACATAAAGCTAATGTAGACCTCCATATTGAGAATATAGATAAAAAAGCTAACAAATGCTTCAATACCTTATCCATGAACACTATAATGAATGAAAAACAACTAGAAAAAGTGCCTAGAATATTGCAATATTTCATGCTAACAACTACCCGTGATTTACCCTAGTTTACGAACCTTGCTTTTACTTTAATCCAAAGTTAAAGATTTGCTTTAACTTAGTCTTGGCTTTGCTTTTCTAAGTAGTAGTGAGACTCCACATCCTCTATTTCGGTTTCGAGTGTCACAACCTTAACCGTTTGAATTTATCTTGATCCTTGGGTTACAAGTTTGGGTATTTGAGATTAATTCTTGTCTTTAGATCCTTTCTATACTGAAGCCTCAACAACCTTTATAGAGAGTGTCTTTAGATAAGTCATATAAAGTTCTGGAACTTCACCGTACAATACTTTACCTTAGCATACCTTTGCAACTCTTAACTATGTCCTTAGTTCTTTGGTATATCCTGAATCGATTGCCACAATTTGATATCCGGATCTTTAGGGTTGCTGTTTTCCCAATATTTGCAAAGCTTATTACATTTACTTGCTTGACAATTTGCGAACTGAATTTGTTCCCCCCAAATCCTTGAGTTCGACACTCAGAATTCTTGCTTTACTACGCCGATCCGTACACTCCGGGTTCGCTTGCTTGATTCTAGTTTTATAAATTTAAAGCTTATTTGCACGCACGCTAAGTGGTGAACACATCTCATCTCTAGGTTTCTGAGCCTTTCTTGTAGCTCCTCAATGCTCTATAATGTAGCTCCAATGACTCCTTAGCTTCCTTAGCTCCATATTGTTCCAAAACAAGTTATTTTCCCTACATACACAATGAAACTAGGTGTAGACCTCGATTCTTGCAAATGTAAACAAAACAACATAATGATCAAAGAATATACATCCATACATGTAGATTTATGATGATAAAACGTCTAAACAAATCCCAAAATATAGATTATAATACATGCTATTACTTATGCATTACCTTATATACGTATGGTTAGCTAATGATTTCATACCATGTTAAAGATGCCTTGCAGGATAGGAGAGTTGTTGAGTGATCTGGCAGGGTGACAGACCGAGGGCGCTCGTACATTCGGTGGTTATGGTTTTGGGGATGTTTATGTTTCCCTCCTACGTGAGGATGATGTTTTGTATACCTCATCTGTGAGGATTATGTTTTATACTCGGCTATGATTTTGTATATCTTTTGGTTGTATAGTTTATACAGTTTTATGTATTTGTTTTATCTCTGTTTGTGCCATGTTGTAAGGTCCAGTGAACTTGTTGTCAGGCTAGGGTCAGGATCCACTGTGAGATCCTAGCCCAATGTGACATCCCGAGTCCCGTAGATTTGGGGTGTTATAGTGTTGGTATCAGAGTCTTAGGTTGACAAGAATGGCACTTTCTACCTGTAATGAGGTCAGATGGATAAAATAAATAGAACCCGAAAGGGGTATGATCTTTTCAAAAGATTATTTGTTTTAAAAGTGCTGTTTTGGGATTGAATGTACGAGAAGTCGTCACCTTTGCCATGGATTTATATAGTATAGATATGTACATATATATGTATTATGGACTAAGTGTATGTGTTATATATATATATATATATATATATATATATATATATATACACACACATGGCCTATATAGAGCCTTATAAGGTAGGTGTGCATACCCCGCAGATGGCTCGAACTAGAGTTGCTTCTGCTATAGGCCGGTGTAGAGGTAGACCACCTCTTCCTCCGGGTGTGATAGAACAGGGACTAGTTCCCGCTACTGATCCGCCAATTGTGGAGGAGGTTCATGAGGAGATTGTTGAGAGTGTCGTCCCAAAGATGAGGAGTGGTGGATTTTGGAGACAGCGGTCACACCGTGTCCAGTCAAATGACTCGGATCGTGTCTCCATTAGGGGGCCAGTTTGTGCTTACATCCGATTTGTGGAGGAGGCTGCCAGAGCAGGCAAACGGGCCCCAGATCTACCAGTGCATGAGGGATCTTATGAGATGTATCAAGGAGCCACTCAAGTACCAACTACTATAACACGTGCTGGTGAGAGTGTTCGAGCTCCAGAGGAGTATAGAGGGCCTCGACTAGATACCTGGTTGAAGGCATTCCATCAGTTGGGAGTACCACCTTTCTCTGGGAAGTTGGGATTAGAGACAGAGGTCTGGATTGGACATGTGGATTCTACCTTAGAGTCCATCAGATGTCTAGATGATAGGCGGATAGAGATAGTACAAACTCTATTCCGAGATCTTGCTCATCAGTGGTGGAGGACCGTACGAGCCCGAGCCACTAGCTACGATCTGATGAGGAGTATGATTAGAGAGAAGGTCTTCCCTGCCTCACTGAGGAGGGAGAAGTTGCAGGACTTTATGGAGGCATGCTTTGTGGATGTGCCGATTGTAGATGCCATCAACTGCTTCTAGTCAAAGTTGGAATTACTTGGTCCAGCTGCACCTTCTAAGGACCAGCATGTGTACATGTTCTCCCGTCGACTGAGGGAGAGTACACACTCTTATATGGCGGGATTCCACTATTAGTCCTTGACAGATTACCAGGACCGGGCCTCAACTTATGACCGTGAGAGGGCCAGTCAGAGGAGAGCTTCTCAGACCGGAGGGTCTGAGAAGAGGTAGCGTACATGGAGGAGCTTTTGGTTGTGGGCGTAGCCAGAGACGTTAGGGTTACCCCTCATCTACGTTGACTGTAGAGAAGGAACGATAGTGCTACAACTGTGGTGACCTTCGACATTTGAGACCAGAGTGAACGAGGCCACTTGTGACCTGCTATACTTGTGATAGACCAGGCCACATAGCTACCTTTTGTAGGCAGGGTGGAGTTGCAGCATAACAGGGTTCCTCTCCTACCAGTGTGACGGGAGGTGGCCAGAGGACACCTCAATAGAAGACATAAGGACAATAGAGATCCCCAGATCGTCCTTCTTCTCAAGGATCTGCTCCCGGGACGAGTAGAGGTAGAGGTCGTGGTGGGAGTACCACTGACACCTAAGGAGCTCAAGGCAGAGTCTTTGAGCCGAGGAGTGTCGAGGAGCCACCTGCACCGGCTGCTACAAGTACCATTCTACTTCATGGTTCACCTGTTAGAGTCTTATTTGATATGGGTGCTACATGTTCCTTTATTTCTGATGTATGTGTTGAGCGTCTGGGTTTAGCTACTATAGAGGGGATACCCTTTACTATTGGGTTACCTGATGGTAGTAGGGTCAGAGGTACCGGCGCGATACGTGGTTGTCCCCTTCGTTTAGGGACTCGGGTGTTGCTTTTGGACTTCTTTGGCATGCCATTGAGGTATGAGGAAGTCATTCTAGGTATGGATTGGATACGTAGACACCGTGCGGTATTAGACATAGGTAGGAGGACTATGATAGTCTCTACCGAGGTAGGCCAAATAGAGGTCTTCCGAGGTTGGGACCTTGGGAAGATGGGTTTTGTCATGAGTGTCGTACGAGCAGCGAGGCTGATAGCACAGGGATGTGATGCCTTCTGATATAATACCATGAAGGATGGAGAGAGTCCAGCATTGGAGGATATCCTAGTGGTCTGTGAGTTTACAGACGTGTTTGCTGAGCCGTCTAACTTGCCGCCTTAGAGGAGTGTGGACTTCAGCATCGAGTTGGAGCCTGGTACGAGACCGATCTCGAAGGCCCCATATCATATGGTACCTGCCGAGATGTTGAAGCTGAAAAAGCAACTCTAGGAGTTGGCTGAGAAGGGTTTCATCCGCCCTAGCGTATCCCCGTGGGGAGCACCTGTCCTCTTTGTGCGGAAGAAGGACGGATCGTTGAGACTGTGCATCGACTATAGAAAGCTGAACAAGGTGACCATCAAGAACAAGTATCCACTGCCTCGTATTGATAATCTGCTTGATCAACTTTAGGGAGTGACAGTTTTCTCCCGGATCGACTTACGCACATATCACCAACTAATGGTGAGGAGCAGGATGTGCACAAGACGGCATTTTGTACCCGTTATGGACACTACGAGTTTATAGTGTTGCCATTTGGGCTTAGGGATTGCCCCATCAGTTTTTATGGAGTTGATGAACAATATTTTCATCAACTTCCTGGATCAGTTTGTAGTGGTCTTCATTGATGACATTCTGGTGTACTCTCATAGCAAAGAGGAGCATGCCGGTCATCTGAGGACAGTTTTGCAGATTCTGCGAGGTAGAGAGCTGTATGCCAAGCTCTCGAAGTGCGAGTTCTGGATATCAGAGGTAGCCTTCTTGGGCCATATTGTCTCCGCCGATGGGATCATTGTTGATCAGGCAAAGATTGATTCTGTTGCTGCATAGACGACACCGACGAGCGTCAAGGTAGTGCGCAGCTGTTACGCTAGAAATGTACCACACAAAAGCCTTAAAATTTATAACTAGATATTCTCTTAACTCCTAGCGAACCCAAAGTGTATGGGTCGTTTTGTAGCAAGGATAGTACTCCGAGGTTGAACACGAAGACTAAGGTGAAATCAAATCATACAAGTGATCATGGATAGTGCAAATCTAGTATAAGAAAAGAGAAAGGAATAAAGAAATAAAAATCATGATATCTTGGTTGGTTTTTTATGGTGATCAATCAAGGATCACAGTCATGCAAGGTTATCAATCAAACTAACAACACAACTAAACAACACAAACACAAGGAATGAGATCAAAGTAAGAAAAGCAGATTCTAGAGATCAAGATTTCCGGTTATGGCATTGGACTCAAGCTTCTAAATATCTAAGGACAAGGCTGCGGTGTTGGGAAAGGGTGTTTCTATAATGGGAGCAATCACCGGGTAAGTCTCATGCTCCACTAATCCCGCACCAAACTCCTATTACCGGGTAAGTCTCAAGGAGCTAAGGTTGAATATTCTACACATTGACGCTACTAAAGGGGCAAACCTCTCCTTACCGCGTAAGTCTTGGAAAAGGAAAGTCTCAAGCAACAATCCTAGCACACTCAGTCCAATAGCGGCTTGTGAGGCTCACTACTACCTAGAGTTCATCATCTTCGGTATTTAAGATCGGAAATTAGCGGGTAAGTCTCTTTCCTTACTTAGTTTTCTAGCGTTAGGTCACCCTAAGCTAGATTCTGCTTAACAAACACTAGGATTTCAACAACCTAACAATGTGCCGGAAAAAGAGTCTTGCAGCTTCATCTACTTTATAATTCTGTGGTGCTAGGATGAAGGTTGGCGGAGAGGAAGGTTCGTATACGTATAATAGAAGGGAAGTGTTAGAGTTAGAATAGAAGGTAACAAAGTGAAGGACGTGGCCATTAGGAAAGGGCACGAGAAGAGGAAAGGAAGAGTTGTAAGGAGAAGGTACTCTGTAAAGACAATCAATAAAGAGTTCCGTAAGCGATCTTCGATGAAGAGATGCGGTAGGGTTCTACAGATTCAATGGGACATGTCCACAAGATAACAAAAATATCCAATTGGCCATTCTATATGGATAGCAACTCCCCCTCTAACTTGATGAGAAGTACATCTTACACTTCCCATTACTCAAGAATATCCTAACATACAGATTCATCAATTAAAGAGAAATAGAGAGAAAAATCGAGTGGATCATGAAGTAAATCGGTCGATCAGGCTTATGAAAAGGTCGATTTTTCTATCTAGGTTAGGTTTTATGCATACAATTCATCGTAAACTAACATACTAGTCCATTCTATCATCACCGAAGCCATAACCATCAATCCATCACCCTAAAATCACAATAACTTAGTCAATAACATGCATTTCAAGATCTAAAATCATCATACAAGCATACATGGATTACATAGCTAGATGGTGAATGAAAGCAAGTAAAAGCAAGAAATCTTAGCTGAATATGAGTTTAAACAAGACTTACAACCCTCAAAAGAAAATCCAAATCGTTCCTTACAACACTTCCAAAGGTTTCTCCCCAAGAGTCTCCCAAAATCACCAAAAATCACTCCAAGTCTTACTCTAGATCATAGTTTTGATGATGTTCTTCTCCCCTCAAATGAGAGTGTTTTTCTTCCTTTTCAAAGTCTCCTCACCACAATGGAACCCCCCTGAAAAATTTCCAGGCTGCACATCCAAAGGCACACTCCAACAAGCAAAAGCAAAGGTCGGAAATAGAAGAAATGAGACAAGTATCAATGCAGTCAGAGGCCAAAAATCGACCCAACTGTGAAGGAAATCGACCGAGTTCCCTAAGTGTTAGGTCAATTTTCTTCAATAGAAGCTTGTTATGATCATCTAGTCATGAGTTGTTCCAAGTCTTGCACCAATAAGGGTCCTTATGCCCTTCTTTTCTCCAAGTATGTTCCTTCAAAGCTTTGGATATGTACCACCATGAGGCTTGACCCTTGAATGTATCGATTTATGTCCAAAAGATCCCCGAAATACCTACAAGACCGACAAAAGCTCTTGTAGACGTATTTTCTAGCAATATGACTCAATTAAGCAATAAACGTCACAAACTAAAGTCAATCATGCATGGATGAAGGGAAAAACTACCAAAATGTATGCCTAAACTAATGCCATAAATCATGTCATTAAAATACCCCATACTTGCCACTTGCTTGTCCCCAAGCAAGGTTCAAACCTAAGCTACAAGATGTCATGAGTTATTGTTTGCTCCAAAAGGTGTGTGCAAGCTTTAATATTTATAACCCAAGAAGTATGCTTGAACAATATGCGAACCCACAGTGTACGGATCAATTGTAATAAAAGCAAGAATTCAAGGGTCGAACACAAGGACTATGGTGAAACAAAGCACGGTAATCAGGTTGTCAAATAACCACTAACAACAATTAAAGCAGTCAAATATGATATAAGAGTCAAATAAAGGGAATGCGGATTTTAGAGATTAAAGCATCCAGTTGTGGTTCCGACTCAAGATCTCAAAAGATAACATGGACAAACCTGAGGTTTGCAAAGGGAAGGTGTTTTTAAGGTGGGAATAGATCACCGGGTAAGTTTCACTACTTACTATCCCAAACCAAAGATCCTTTTACCGGGTAAGTCTCAAGGTACTAAGAAAAGGAACTATAATCTCAAACCAACACACCACCCAAGGGAATAGAATCAACCTTTACCGGGTAAGTCTTAGGCTAACTCACAAAGATGGGATGAAGGCACACTCAAACCCCAATAAAAGATAAACCTTTATTACCTACACTCAAAATCTTGGGTAAACAAACAAAGGAATCACCGGGTAAGTTTCATCCTAGGCTTGCGTTTAATCAGGAAAAGTATAACAAGGATAGGATTTGGCATACAGAAACTCTTAACTCAGATAAGGTACGGGAAAGGTTCACCTCGTTCAGTTAAATTCCATCCCGGCCAAGATATTCAATGACTGATCGAGGTGTTCTACGGTTAAGGTAAAGGGTCGAGCTTTCAGGGTCCTGCTGGGATTAAGATCATTCTATCATCGTCTTTCCCACAACTTTCAGTCAATCACCCTAGAATCACATAAGAAACTTAGTCAACAATCATCATGATAACAATAATCAAATTTATAAGAGAGGAATCAATATTCAAACAAGAAAACCTTAACACAAAGGTTTCTATAACTGAATGAATCAAACAACAATCAACATTCCTCAAGTCACAAATCAGAGAAGACAACAAAATCAAAAGCAATCTAAGAAGATCTTACAAACTCCTTCAAGGCCAACTTCATCTTGATTCCTTCCTTCCTTGAGCTTCAACCTTCAAATTTCCTTCAACTCTTCCTTCAAACTTTCTTCAAACTCTTTAGAAAATGCTCCAGAAACCAATGATCCGAAGATGGCTGAATTGTAGAAAATCAGCCCATATATATAGGAGAATTATCTTCCAAAGATAAAATATCTTAAAAAGATAATTTCCCAGAAATATATCCATATCTCTCAAAATAAATCAGCCAAATATAATATCTTCCTTCCATGAAATCCAGCCAGAAATATTGATATTCTCTTTCCAAAAATAGAATATCTCAGCCAAAAATAAAGATCTAGTCAGCGGTAATGTGTTCGCCTCGATCCAGACGCTCCACAAGATCACCTCGGTCCCTTTGTAGCTGACCGAGGTGAATCTCAGCTGAATGTAAAACTCTCGAATCTGGTCCAAAATCAATCCTCAAAATCGTTTTCATGCTTCCTGAGATCTTCTCAAAGCTCCAGAATGTAGCTCCAAGGACTCCTTAGCTTCCATAGCTCCATTTCGGTCCAAAACGTGCCATTTCCCTACAGTTACAACGAAACTAGATGTAGACCTCGATTCCCACAAAGGTAGACAAAACAACAATATAATAAAAGAATATACATCCATAGATGCAGATTTATGAAGATAAAATGTCTAACCCATCCCAAAATATAGACTATAATACATGCTATCAAAATACCCCATACTTGTCCCTTGCTTGTCCCCAAGCAAGTTCCAAATCTTGGATACAAGATAGAATGGATTGTAAGTCAAAAAGATGAATGAAAAACATCTCAAAACCTTTTGTGGTGTGCTCCACTCATAGATTACCCTAAGAGAATGCTTCATGGCAAATAAAATCAAGACATGATCAAAACATTTTTATAAATATAAGAAAGTTGTTCCTCTTTGCATAAAATCATAGAATGCATAATGAATCATATTTATCGAAATCAATCATGTATAATCCAGTTTAAACCATCAAGTCATCAACAAGCTCGAGGTCTCAAGGGCTTCCTAAAGAGGTCAAGAAACGTATAAGGGTGGGATGTATATAGGGTATTGTGGTGCTAGAATCCGGGAATAGGATCTTTTCTTCACTTTTCTTTAAATCTCAACATCCTCCACCAATAAGCTTTGCTTATTTTACTTTACTTTTTGGGATGCATGGACAGAGGTGCACAATAACCGAAGCCTAGGAAATTAGCAATCAACAATTTCTCGAAATGCCTCAAACCCTTGATGCACATACCATGACCCGTTAGGAATATCTCTCAATCCGACATTGACAAGACACAAACATCCGGCTATGTGAATGGTGCCGAGTTACTCATCATCATGATTGACTTCCCCAAACCTAATTGTTTCTTTCTAACACTTTCAACCAACATCTCAACTTCACTTTCACTTGCTATTCTTTGCTTGCTTCCAAATTTACGGATAGGTAAAGGGAGGCATATATGTATGTGAGGGGCTAAAACATGGTTAAGATGAAGAAGAAGAAGAGAATGAATTTCCTTAATCATCCCAGGAAGAATGTGATAGAACTCATCATGTGGTGTCAACCTTCAAGTTCAACATAATTTTGATAAAAACAAAGTATTAAACATGCTAAAACTTCAAACAAAGCATTTTGCAACTTAAACATATCATAAAACCTTTCGAGCATATAAAGATTTTAAAACCAATCTGCATACAGAATCATCATTGAGGTCATATCCAGAATAGAAGCACAAAACGTTTCAAAAAAACTCTCAGTTAAGAACGCCTCGGTCAAAGTGTTCTTGCGTCATCCGAGGCGTCATCCGAGGTGTCATCCTCGTTCGGCCATGAACGTCTCGGTCAAGGAAATTTTTTTTTCAAACCAATTTTCGACGTTTTTCTCAAACAGAAACCTGTATGTATGCATGTAATGACTAAAAAACACATAGAGCTAAGTAAACAGAATAAGATCATAATATCCGGGAGTCATACAAGCAATACACATAAGTCACATAAAGTACATCCAAATGCCCCATACTTGGGACAAATTGTCCCAATGGGTTAAATATAAGTCTAAGAACAGAATACTCACCAGATCTAGCTGAACTGCATAATAAATAAAGAAATAAATCCATAAAGCTCTAATCCTCGTCAGCTAGTGGTGGTGGACATGGAATGTAAGGGTGCTGGGTCAGGTCGAAAGGGTAGCCCATAACGTGCTGATGTTGGATCTCCATCATCCGCCTGGTGTAGTGCTGGCTCTCAAGCATCTGATGTGTCCATCC
The DNA here is from genome assembly GCA_033239125.1 of Fagopyrum homotropicum. Taxonomy (NCBI): domain Eukaryota; kingdom Viridiplantae; phylum Streptophyta; class Magnoliopsida; order Caryophyllales; family Polygonaceae; genus Fagopyrum; species Fagopyrum homotropicum. Next base: position 107,128,072 of record BSWB01000007.1, read on the forward strand.
CTCTATGTGTCTACGCTCCTCCTCAAAGCGATCATGAATGCCATGGACACTGACACTCATGGAGCAGGACCGAGCAGGACTAGTAGGCAGGATGAGGAGACGGAGGATGACATGCAGCCACCTCGACACTCTTATGCACATGCTCCAGGCCCTAGACGAGGACGCCGAGCTCCACGCCATTTCAGGGAGCTAGTCACTAGCTTCCAGAGCCTCAGCACCGACTACCGTGTCCTCCGCACCGATTATGACACCCTGAACACACAGTTCAGGAACTACAGGGAGGAGACGGACGCTAGGCATTCATCCTATGATGGCCAGATGAGGGACATGTACTACCACCAGTTCGGCCACTTCTACGATCCCTCCGCACCGATGTATCCATATCCACCACCTCCACCACCGACAGAGGATTGAGCTTCCACTTCTTTTACATTGTAAGTATTTTTCTCCTTCTTATGCTTGATTTTCACATTGGGGACAATGTGGATGTCAAGTATGGGGTGGGGGTACTTACAATACCTTATGTTTCATTCTAGCACTCTATGTACTTTCCACTACTCTTGACAATTTGGCTTGTAATAACTCTTGCACGGCTTGCTTTCTATTATGACACTCGCATTTGCATGAACTTTTTCAAAACCTATGAATTTTCAAGGATTTTAAGTGCTTCTTATATGGAAATGACCTCTATGATGAAATTTGTGTATATGGATAGGCAAAAAGATGCTTAGTTATGTTGAGATTTTGATTATAGCATGAATGAAATTGCTTTTGTTACTTGAATACACGAATAAGTTATATGATTTAGTTGTTTTGATGAGAGAATGAAATAATAGTCGAAGCTATATTGCAAGTTCTTTTACACCATTTAAGGATGACTAAGGCAATTCACTTCTTTTCTTTTCTCATATCTTGATCATGCTAGCTCCTCAATAAAATATGTAACCCTCCTCTTACCATCCGGGAATTAGGATAGGTGATTGAAAAAAGGCATGTTTGATGTGGGAGGGCCAAGGAAAATGTATTGAAAAGTGCAAAATTTCATAAGTTTGGGGACGTTGAACATGAGGATGAGTAACTCGACACCATTCACATAGCCGGGTGTTTGTGTCTTGCCAAAGTCCGATTGAACGACAAGTCCTAACGGGATATGGTATGTGCATCAAGGGTTTGAGGCATCTCAAAATTGACAAACGCCGATCTCCTAGGCTTCGGTTTTTGTGCACCGCTGTCCATACTCTCAAAAAGTAAAGTATAATGAAAGCAAAGCTTTCTACATGCGAAGCATGTGCGGTGAAGAAAATTCTTGGAGGTGTTATGTGTTCCTCTTTCCCGGATTAGCACCACAATAGCCGAAAAGAACTCCTTCCTTTAATACGTTTCTTGAACCTTTCCTTTGATTTGAAGACCTTGAGACTTTTATGCATGTGTTTAAGACTTAATGGCTTAGATTTGTTTGAATTTGATTGCCTCTACACCTTTATCATGTTCTTTATTTATGCCTTCAAGAAAGAAAAGGGAGTTTGTTCATCTTATAGTCATCATTGATACATGCTTTGCCCCTTTTATGCCTTGAAATATCACTTTGAGAGCGATCCAATGAAAAGGAGCACTACCAAAAGAAAAGTTTTTGAGTTTCATACATGCATAATCCATGGCATCTTATATTCTGAATTTGAGTCTTGCTTAGGGACAAGAAAGAGGCAAGTATGGGGTATTTTGATGACATGAATTATGTATCATCATATTCATGCATATTGCAGCACATTATCTCTATTTACCTTGCATTTAGAGGGATTTTGCATACCTTTTATGTTCTATCCAATCAATTGTCGGAAATAGAGGTCTACATGAGATTTTGATGAATTGCAGGTAAATAGAGTTGAATTGGAAGCAAAAATGGAGCAAGAAGCATCTAAGGATGTTAAGGAAGCTAAAGGAGTCTTAGAAGGATCACAAAGGGCTAAGGAATTGCAAAGGAGAAGCATAGAAGACGAACCAAAGGAAGAGCACTTTCTGTTGAAGAAAATCGTGCCAATGTATATATAAATCGGACGATTTTTATACCTTGAAATCGAACGGTTTTGCACCAAAATCGACTGGGTCGATTTTCTTCACGATTCGGCAAAATAAAAAGACGACATAAAGCCCAATTAATTTGGGCTAGATGAGAGTTTTGCCAAACGGCCCATCTGCAAGAAACTATAGAAGAGAACCCTACGAACGAAGATGAAGAGGTCGCACCAGATAATCTTTACACGTTTTGAAGAAATCAACGAATCTTGGAGAGAGATTGAAGAGCTTTTGTCGGAAAGTCATTCTTGATCATTGATTGTGAGATTTCTTTATTCCATTGACTTGTTTGTGGTTTGTGAACACGAAATTGAGTTGTTGAGAGATACATTGAACAAATTTGACGATTGTTTTACAGATTTGAGAGTTATAGAATTTTTCGTTCAAGATTTAGTTTCTTTGCGATATCTTCTTCAATAATTAATTTGATTCAATTTTGAAAATGGTTGGCTAAAAACCTTGTGATTCTGGGGAGAATAGTTGATGATTAAGGCTTAGATGATGATAGACTGAACTCATTCAAACATTAGGATCCTGAGAATTTAGATTTTAGTTTTGCGACAAACAGAAAAATCGGGCTGTTCTTGAGGAAAATCGGCCGATTTTTCTTATGAACAGGGCGATTTATTCCTTTGACGAACTTTAATTGAATCAATCTTTAACCAAAACTAATCCTTGCCTAAATCCCAATCTTGATTAACCTTTTTACCCTCTAATTGAATGTTTGAATGCAATTCAAACCTGTTTCTACATTTAATAGATTAAAATTGCAAGATTTGGGTAATAAAGAGACTCAACATCCTTTATTAAGATTTTAAGTGTGCTTTCTATTCATACTTTGGAGAGTCATATCCTGGAGTTTTAGATAGTTAGTTTGAACATAATTCTTGTCTTTAGATCTTTCTATATTGCAGCCTCAACAACCCTTATAGAGAGAACCTTTAGATTAGTTATATAGGTTTCGGAACTTCATCGTACGAATCCTACCTTTGAACAATTAATCTTGGCAACATAAATTCTGTCCTATACCTATAGAAGTGTCTTGAGTCGAAAGCCTAAATCGGATACTTGAATCCTTGGAATCATTTCTCTCTTTATCACATCACAAAAGCTTTTATACTTTCGCTAGATAATTGAAATTGGAAACTTTCTCACCAAATCCCTGAGTTCGACTCTGGAATTCTTACCTTTCTACAGCCGATCCGTACACTGCGGGTTCGCTTTGCTTTTGAGTTCTAGATATAAATATTAAGACTTTGACGCACACCCTTTTGAGCGAACATTCTTTTCCCCCAAAAAACTACCAAAGGCTTCCTAAGGGGTACTTATATCTTTTTCAACAACAAGCAGAGGCAACGAAAGCAAGATTTGTGCAGAATCGACAAAGGAAGAACGGGTTAGGGTTTTCGAACGAAGTACCCAGATTTTGCAGATATGGATCGTTTTCCTTGTTGTTTGATGCTTGGAAACTGATCCTCTTGCTTCTTCCGGTGTAATCAAGACAAGAATCGTGGAAAACGACCAAAAACATATAATTTGAGAGTTGGGAGTCGCCGCGGTCGAGGCTTCGCTTGGGAGGGAAAAGGTGAAGAGAGAGAAAACCGTCTCGCCTTTTATACCCCTCGCTGATTTTGATTTCACCTCGGTCGAGGTGGTCCCAACCGGACTGAGGTGTCTGACTAGATGTCAGACCTAATCGACTCGGTTGCCCAAGAATATCTCGATCGAGGTGCTGTGACAACAACCAGATATGTCTTATTTAATCTCTGTCTTCTCAATTTCTCAAACTTTTGTCTTACCAGTGCAGTTCCTGAGTTGTAATCCTTCTTTAGAAAGTACCTAGTTCCTGTCTAGAGGACGCAAAAACAAAACGAAGAAAACTATCGAAAAATTAAGCTAGAAAAAAGAAAAAGAAAGCAATACCTTGGGTTGCCTCCCAAGAAGCGCTTGATTTAACGTCGCTAGCTGGACCGTACATCATCCTTAAACAAGGTAGAAGGTGTCCTCACCCATACTTCATCTTCATCATGGGGTGAAACAAAGGATTCTATCCAATGTTCCAACAAGTGCAAGTGCTCATCGGGGAACGAATCATCGATGGGTATGTCATCCTTCTTGAGCGAGGAGGAAGGTACCCGGCTGAGGTGATCCACAATAGAATTCTCGGATCCCTTCTTATCGTGAATCTCTAGGTAAAACTCTTGAAGCTAGAGAATCCAACGAATGAGGCACAACTTTACAGCCTTCTTAGCAAGCAAGTAACGAATGGCTGCATGGTCGGTGTAAGCAATAACTTTCGCTCCCACTAAGTAAGAGCGAAACTTCTCAAATGCATATATAACCGCCAAAAGCTCCTTTTCGGTGGTGGAATAGTTTAGTGGAGCTTCGTCTAGCGTCTTGCTAGCATAGTAAATGGCGTTGGTCCGGCCATCCTTCCTCTACCCAAGTACCGCTCCTATGGCCACATCACTAGCGTTAAACATGATCTCAAAGGGAAAGGTCCAATCGGGAGGTTGAATGATCGGAGCGTGATCAACGCTTCCTTTATCCTATAAAAAGCATCAAGACATTCCTGCGAAAACTCAAAAACAACATCCTTATTCAAGATATTAGTGAGCGGTTTAGAGATTTTAGAGAAATCCTTAATGAACCTCTTGTAGAAACCTGCATGCCCGAGAAAACTCCGCACACCCTTAACAGAACAAGGGGGAAGAAGTTTCTCAATAGTCCCAATCTTAGCTCGAACGAATTCGATACCTCGGTTGGAAACGAGGTATCCTAGAACAATTCATTCGCTAACCATGAAGTGACACTTCTCCCAATTCAAAACGAAATTAGTGTCTTCAAAATGTTGTAACTAGAGAAAGGTTAGCCAAACAGTTATCAAAAGAGGAACCATATACCGAAAAGTTATCCATGAATACCTCCGTGATCTCCTCAATGTACTCGGAAAAGATAGCCATCATACAACATTGAAAGGTGGCAGGTGCGTTACATAATCCGAATGGCATCCTCCTATAAGCGAACGTTCCTCATGAACAAGTGAAAGTGGTCTTCTCTTCATCATCCGGATGGATAGGAATCTGAAAGAAGCCACTATAACCATCTAGATAGCAAAAATGGGAGTGTTGAGCTAACCGTTCGAGTATTTGGTCGATGAAGGAAAGCGGAAAATGGTCCTTCCGAGTGGCCATGTTAAGCTTCCTATAATCAATGCACATCCTCCAGCCCGTAACGGTCCTAGTTGCTATCAACTCGTTGGTCTTATTCGTCACAACGGTCATCCCTTCTTTCTTCGGAACTACATGCACCGGGCACACCCACTTTCTATACGATATGAGATATATGATACCTGCTTCCAACAACTTAAGAATCTCCTTCTTTACAACCTCTTTCATGATCGGATTTAACAGTCTTTGAGGTTCCCGTGAATTCTTATGATCTTCTTCCATTAGTATCTTATGAATGCAAAAAGAAGGCTTAATACCAACAAGATCATCAATAGTATAACACAAGGCCTTTTGATGTTTCCTCAGAACATGCATCAGTTTAGAGAATTCAGTTTCTAAAAGGTAAGCACTAACGATAACGGGATAAGTAGAATCCGGACCAAGGAAAGCATACCTCAAGTGACTCGGAAGTGGTTTAAGCTCCACGACTAGGGGTGCTTTATGAGGTGGATCTGTGTCTTCTCCTTCTAGTGAAGTGGATTTAGATAAAAGAACTGGACTTTCAGAAGTCTCAGTTGACTTCATCTCGCTTGCAGCCTCGGTCGGGGCCCAAGGTGGGTAACCAAAATGTTCTTTAGATACGAACACCTCGCTCGGTCCAGGAAGTGCCTCGGTCGAGGTACTGGAACTGGGACTGAAACCTAACGTGCTTTTCTTTTCCTGAAGCAGTCTTTCAATTCTAGCTCGTGGATCTGCTTCCAATTCCTTTAAGCTCCGTATATCTGCATCACAAGAGACATCTATACCTTCCTCCATTAAACTAAAACTAAGAACTTTTTCAAGAGGATTGTTAATAAGGATAGAGCTCACCAATTCTCTTAATTCATCTTTATCATAGATGTTGAAGATGTCATCCTCCAACGGCTCTCCCTTCATTGCAGCAAGCAATGCAAACATCACATGATCGCCGCCAATGTTGAATTTCAACTTGGAGTTCTTACAATCCACATTGCAACCCGAAGTTGCTAAAAATGCCTCCCGAGAATGATTGGAATGGGATAATCTGCGGGAATGTCAAGTACAACAAAGTCTATAGGTATGTAGAAATTACCTAACTTGATGGGAACATCTTCCAAAATGCCCATGAGATGGGTAATGGAGCGATCCACCATGTATAGCTTCATCTTCACCGCCTTGGGCTCTCCAAGTCCGACTTTCTCACATAGCTCCAGCGGGATGATACTCATGCTTGCTCCTAGATCACATAGTGCATCATAGGTTACATCCCCAACTTGAATAGGAATGCAAATTGAACCGGGATCCCTATATTTAGGTGGCATCTTCTCCTTCATGATTTGAATGAGCTCCTTAGACTTAGATGTCATCCTTACTTCACCAAAATCCTCCAACTTCCTCTTCCTTGACAGAATCTCTTTCAGAAACTTCCCATAGGCAGGCATCCCTAGAATGGCATCAAGGAAAGGGATGTTAATATGTAGTTTATTCATTAGGTTTAGAAACTTACCAAAATGCTTGTCTAGATGTGCCCTCGCCCTTGACTGAGGGAATGGAAGTGATGGTTTATAAGCAGGAGGTGGAATATAAACTTCAGATTTATCTTTCGCTTTCTGGGGCTCCATCTTGGTTGGCACCTCGACCGAAGTGTTCGTCTGGTCGTGGTTCGACCGAGGTACTGGATCAGTAGTTTTCAATCCACTGCGTGTTGTTATTGCCATGATATGTCCTTTTGGATTGCTCTCTGTCCTTGCTGGAAGCTTCCCTGGATCTCTTGGCGCTTCATTCTCCTTGTTGAATAATTGTTGATCTAAGGCTTTTTGTGCCTTCGAAAATGAATTCATCGATGTCTCTATAGCATTGAGCTTGATCAGAATTGCCTCTAGCACAACATCTTTCTTTTCTGGCTGAGACGAACTTGATGCAGGCTCCTGGCTTCTCAATGGAGTAGAAGAAGAAGAGGAGGCGTTAAGCGCATTATTAGCATGAGAATAAGGGTTACCGGAATTTTGTTGATTAGATCTCCAATTGTTGTTGTTGTTGGAGTTTCTATTGTTGTTGTAATTGTTGTTCCGCGGCCCTTGATAGTTGTTTCTTTCTTGATATCCTCCATCTTGATCCTTCTTCGTTTGAGCTACTAAAAGCTCCTTCAATGCCTTTACTTCATTATTAAGCGAGGTGAGTTGAGCTCCATTTGATGATGCATCTTGGAAGCTAAGTCTCCTTGCTCCTTATTCAGTTCCTTGATGGGAGTACTTCTCCATGTCTAAAGCTTGCTTTTCAATGAAATCCCAAGCTTCATCTATTTGCATATCCATGAATGTGCCAGCGGAAAGTAGTTGGAGCTTGAATTGAGTATCTCCATCCAAACCCTTGAAGTAAATCTCCAGCAACTCGATCTTTGGAATCCCATGATGTGGGCAATCCAATAGAAGATCCTTGAATCTCTCCCATGACTTGGACAAACTCTCTTTGTCCTTCATAATAAAATCATTGATTTTTCCCCTCAAATCAGCGGTCTTAGAAGGAGGAAAGAACATAGTAAGAAACTCCGTCGTCATCTCTTCCCAAGTGTTGATTTTTCCGGCTGGAAGAGATTGATACCAAGCAAGCGCCTTGTCTTTCAAGGAGAAGTAGAAATGCCTCAACTTGTAGTTGTTATTCTCCACTCTTGAAGGTCTCAAAGTCTCCATCAGAATCTCATAATTTTGCAAATGCTGATGCCCAGACTCTCTCTCCAAACCTCCAAATTGACATTGTCGAATCATGGTTAGACCTTGCGGTCGAAGTTCATAATCATTCTCAGCTGGATCACCTAGGTTGACTCCTGGACGCCTGACTTGCTGATTGGGGTCCATCCTCTGTCCTAGGGTTTGTGGAACTCCAGCAAAAAGAACATCTCGGATAGGCATCCGAGGTGGTAAATGTATCTCGGCCGGGGCAACTTGAATTGGGCCTTGCCTCGGTCCAGGATCTAGGATCGGTCGAGGTAGAAATTGGGCCCTTAGAGCGGCCATATCCGCTTCAATTCCTTTTATTCTTGCACGAGTCTCGTCTTTCTCTTGCTGCAATTCTTCCTTAATGAGGCGTAGTTGTTCCAATGCCTCCTTCAATTCGGCTTCAAGATCGCGATTGTCTTGATTGGCCATCTTAGCTTCTTTCAATCTTCTTTTGTAAGTCTTTTCTGGTTTAAGATCGTAGGGAACAATTTCCTTTCCAACACGAGTTCTTTGCATAAACCTATGGAAAAATCCTGCGAAAACACTCAAGTAAAGTGGTCAAAAGCAACAAGGGCAATAGCCCCGAAAGACAACTGAAACCGAACTTGGTCTAGACCAAATCCCAGGCAACAGCGTCAAAAACTTGTTCGCTCCAAAAGGTGTGTGCAAGCTTTAATATTTATAACCGAAGAAGTATGCTTGAACAATATGTGAACCCGCAGTGTACGTATCAACTATAATAAAAGCAAGAATTCCAGGGGTCAAACACAGGGACTACGGTGAAACAAAGCACGGTAATCAGGTTGTCAAATAACCACTAACAACAATTAAAGCTTTCAAAGATGATATAAGAGTCAGATAAAGGGAATGTGGATTCTAGAGATTAAAGCATCCAGTTGTGGTTCTGACTCAAGATCTCAAAAGATAACATGGACAAAGCCGAGGTTTGCAAAGGGAAGGTCTTTTTAAGGTGGGAATACATCACCGAGTAAGTCTCACTACTCACTATCCCAAACCACAGATCCTTTTACCGGGCAAGTCTCAAGGTACTAAGGAAAAGAACTATAATCTCAAACCAACACACCACCCAAGGGAATAGAATAAACCTTTACGGGTAAGTCTCAGGCTAACTCACAAAGATGGGATGAAGGAACACTCAAACCCTAGTAAATGATAAACCTTTATTACCTACACTCATGATCTTGGGTAAACAAACAAAGAAATCACCAGGTAAGTCTCATCCTAGGCTTGCATTGAACAAGGAAAAGTATAACATGGATAGGATTTGGCAAACAACAACTCTTAAATCAGATAAGGTTCAGGAAAGGTTCACCTCGTTCAGTTAAATTCCATCCCGGCCGAGATGTTCAATGACTGACCGAGGTGTTCTACGGTTAAGGTAAAGGCTCGAGCTTTCAGGGTCCTGCTGGGATTAAGATCATTCTATCATCGTCTTTCCCACAACTTTCATCCAATCACCCTAGAATCGCATAAGAGACTTAGCCAACAATCATCATGATAACAATAATCAAATTTATAAGAAAGGAATCAATATTCAAACAAGAAAACAATAACACAAAGGTATCTATAACTGAATGAACCAAACAACAATCAGCGTTCCTCAAGTCAGAAATCAGACAAGACAACAAAACCAAAAACAATCTAAGAAGATTTTACAAACTCCTTCAAGGCCAACTTCACTTTGATTCCTTCCTTCCTTGAACTTCAATCCTCAAACTTCCTTCAACCCTTCCTTCAAACTTCCTTCAAACTCTTCAGAAAATCCTCCAGAGATCAGTGATCTGAAGATGGCTGAATTGTAGAAAATCGGCCCATCTATATAGGAGAATTATCTTCCACAAATAAAATATCTTAAAAACATAATTTCCTAGAAAATATATCCATATCTCTCAAAATAAATCAGCCAAAATATAATATCTTCCTTTCAGAAATCCAGCCAGAAATATGTGATATTCTCTTTTAAAAAATAGAAGATCTCAACCAAAAATAAAGATCTAGTTGGCGGTAAGGTGTTCGCCTCGGTCCAAACGCTCCTCAAGATCACCTCGGTCGAGGTGATATTGTAGCTAACCGAGGTGAATCTCAGCTGAATGTAAAACTCTCGAATCTGGTCCAAAATCAATCCTCTAAATCATTCCCATGCTTCCTGAGATTTTATCAAAGCTCCAGAATGTAGCTCCAATGACTCCTTAGCTTCCTCAGCTCCATTTCGGTCCAAAACGTGTCATTTTCCTACAACTACAACGAAACTAGATGTGGACCTCGATTCCCGCAAAGGTAGAAAAAACAACAATATAATCAAAAATATACATCCATACATGCAGATTTATGAAGATAAAATGTCTAAACAAATCCCAAAATATAGACTATAATACATGCTATCTATTATGAATGCGGAAAAATGAAAATCTTTTTGCAATTATGTTTCTAGTCATAGATCACCTTCATAGTGATGTTCATTGGCAAACGATGAGCAAATGTGTATCAAAAGAAAAAAGGCACGGAAAGAGAATCACACTTAACATGAAATCACATATGCAAAGTAAATCGAGAATGTCTAGATGATCATGAAGATATCAAATCTAAATCACTATGTCAAAACACATGTGCATAGAGGTCTTAAGGACTTAGGAAAGAAGAGGCCAAGAAACGTGTTAAAGGTCGGAATTTTTAGGTCATGTGATGCTAATCCGGGAAAGGAACTAACTCCACAACTTCATTTTTGCACAACTCCACCGTAAGTGTACATTCTTTTCTTTTCTTTCTTTTCTTTCTTTTCTTTTTCTTCTTTTTCTTTTATTTATTTTTAAGACAATGACATTGATGTACAAAAGCCTAAACCTTGGTGATTAGTGGTACTCGGGATTTTTTCGAGGTGCCTCACACCGGGCACACATACCAAGGCTCATTAGGACTATCGGTTAATCCGACTTTGGAAAGTCACAAACACCCGATTATGTGAATGGTGCCGAGTTACTCGTCATCAAAACCAACGTCCCCAAACCTATATTTTTTTCTAATTTTCTCAACATATTCAACACTTCATTTAAAACATCCATACACTTCCTTCAATACCCCACACTTGCTTTTCACACACAATACACTATCATACTCCTATTCCCGGATGGGTCAAATGAGCTCAAAATTTTAATCAAGTGAGGTGCTTCAAACAACATGATCAAGATGAGAAGAAGAGAGAAATGAATGCCTTAATCATTCCTAGATGATTTGTAAGAACTAGCATGTGATTTCAATAATCAATTCTTAATCCAACCTAGACAACAATCTTCATCACAATTCATACATGGGATTCAAGGGAAGTATTCAAGTCCACATATACATATTCACTCAACACACAAGGCCATCCATAGCCAATTCAGAAAACAAAATCATCATAAGGTTCATATCAATCTTAGAAGCACAAAAAATTTTATAATTTTCTGATTTTTTTGGAATTTTTAAGATAAATATGTACAATGCAAAACATAATGAAACATGTGACAATAATATGAAACTATCCTAGACGCAATCATGCAAATGATTATGAAAACCCCACCCCATACTTAAAACCACATTGTCCCCAATGTGAGAGTTAAACAAAAAGTGAAAGAAGATCTCACAATGTAAAAGTGGTAGTGCTTTGGTATTTCGGTTCACATCGAATGATGGTGATCAATCAAGGATGGTAGAGAGCTCTTGATATTCATTATGGTGTCGGAATACACTTCGCACCACAAGCCGTCCAAGTTCCACGTCTGCCCCACCCATGCTTCATTGGAGATCATCACTTTGCTTGACAGAAGGGAAAATCGGACCACATGCCCAGGAAAATCGGCCGATTTTTGTGCTAGAACAATCCGATTTTATTGGGTGCTTTCTTCCTTGTCCATGTGCTCGGTTCTCGCATCTTCCTCTCAAAAGTTTCATGAGGTTTTCACATGACCTCCAACATCTTATCACACATGACAACAACAAGATCCTATCACCCAAAAGCACAAAAGAAAAACAAAGCATACCAAGAACAAAATCAAACAAAAACAAGCAAAATAAAAGGGAAAGATATGTACCCTTGGGTTGCCTCCCAAGAAGCGCTGTTTTAAGGTCATTAGCTTGAGCTAATCCAGGAGCGTTTCACTCAAGATGAAGCGGGGCAATCACTTCCACCGGAGCTTTTGGGATGTACTTCTTCAAACGGTGCCCATTCACCTTAAAGTTACCACAATGATCTCCTCCTATCTCCACCGCTCCATGAGGAAAGATCTTCCTCACTACATAAGGACCCGTCCATCTTAACTTGAGCTTTCCGGGAAAAAGTTGCAGCCTTTAGTTGAAAGAAGCACTAAATCACCTTCACTCAACTCCTTTGGGATGAGACATTTGTCATGCCAACGCTTGGTCCTTTCTTTGTAAATCCGGGCATTTTCATAAGTATCTATCCGGATCTCTTCAAGTGTATTCATGTCAAGTAACCTCTTCTCACCGGCTTCCTTGAGGTCGAAATTCAGCCACCTCATGGCCCAATATGCCCTATGCTCCATCTCCATCGGAAGGTGGCAAGACTTTCCATAAACTAGCTTGTAGGGAGTGGTGCCAATTGGTGTCTTGAAGGCGGTTCTATATGCCCATAAAGCATCATCAAGCTTCATAGCCCAATCATTTCTTGTCCTAGAAACCTTTTTCTCAAGTATTTCTTTTATCTCCCGGTTGGAGATCTCCACTTGGCCACTAGTTTGGGGGTGGTAAGGTGTTGCCACCTTATGATTCACCTCATACTTAGCCAAAAGTGTCCCAAAGTTCCTAGTAGTGAAATGCTTCCCTCCATCACTTATAATCACCCTTGGTGTTCCAAACCTAGGGAAGATGACTCGGTTGAAGAACCGCACCACTACCTTGGCATCATTTGTAGGAGAGGCGATTGCTTCCACCCACCTTGACACATATTCCACCGCCAAGAGAATGTAGAGGTTGCCACATGAAGAGGGGAATGGTCCCATGAAGTCCACACCCCAAATGTCAAAGACCTCAACCTCTTGGATTTTATTCAAGGGAATGTCGTTCCTTCTTGAGATGTTGCCCGTCCTTTGGCAAGCATCACAAGCTACTACAAAAATTTGCACATCCTTAAACAAGTTAGGCCAATAAAAACCAGATTACAATACCTTTGCATACTCTCCATCTCATCCTCCGGGATACACCTCCTAAAGACTCCATCCGGTCCTCTCTTGATCAAGAGAGGCTCACTCTAATAATAATGCCTCACATCTTTGAAAAACCTTTTCCTTTGGGCATATGACAAACCGGGTGGCACCTCTTCACACACAATATAATTTACTATATCCGCATACCATGACTCACTCCCAATAGACACTTGAAGCAAACACTCCTCCATGACATGCAATTGCTCATCCCGGAATGAGTCATCAATCGGGATCTCATCTCTCTCAACTTCAAATGACGGTAGCCTACTAAGGTGGTCCGCTACTGAATTTTCGGAACCTTTCTTGTCCCGAATCTCCAAGTCGAGTTCTTGGAGGAGAAGGATCCACCGAATTAGGCGAGTCTTGACATCTTTCTTTGTGAGGAGATTACGGATCGCAGCATAATCCGTGTACCCAATAACCTTTACTCCAAGAAGATATGAGCGTAACTTCTCAAAGGTATACACTACCCCTAGCAACTCCTTCTCGGTCGTGGCCTAGTTGAGTTGGGCATCATCTAGCGTCTTGCTAGCGTAGTAGATGGCATGTGTAAGCCCATCTTTCTTTTGTCCTAAAACAGCGCCAACAACCACGTCACTCGCATCACATATTATTGCAAATGGTAAGGTCCAATCCGGAGGTTGCATGATAGGGGCGGAGATCAAAGCATCCTTCAACCTACAAAATGCTTCAAGACAATCTTTGCATAAAACAAACTCAACATCCTTCATTAGTAGGTTAGTGAGAGGCTTAGAAATTTTAGAGAAATCTTTTATAAACCTCCGGTAAAAACCGGCATGCCCTAAGAAACTCCTTACCCCTTTCACCGAGGTAGGTGGTGGCAACTTCTCTATTGTCTCTATCTTGGCTCTATTGACCTCAATGCCTCGGTAGGAAACCAAGTGTCCCAACACTATTCCTTCACTAACCATGAAGTGGCATTTCTCCCAATTCAACACATGGTTAGTTTCCTGACATCTCTTCAACACCAAAGATAAGATAGCAAGACAATTATCAAATCATGAACCATAAACCAAGATATCATCCATAAACACTTCCATGATGTTCTCAATATATTCAGAAAAGATAGCCATCATACGGCTTTGGAATGTGACGGGTGCATTACACAACCCAAATGGCATCCTCCTATATGCAAATGTTCCCCAAGGACAAGTAAATGTGGTTTTCTCTTGGTCATCCGGGTGAATCGGGATTTGAAAGAACCCTCTATATCCATGAAGGTAACGAAAATGTGAATGTTGAGCTAACCTTTCTAGCATTTGGTCAATAAAGGGGAGAGGGAAGTGATCTTTCCTAGAGGCAACATTAAGCTTCTTATAGTCATTACACATCCTCCACCCCGTAACCGTCCTACTAGGGATTAGTTCATCGTTCCACCCCATGGACTTGTGTCCACAAGTCCAAGACAATGCTACAGAGGTGAATGCTATAGTCTATGGTCAACAACAGCAGCAGCGTCCAAGGAATGATCCATACGCACAAAACTATACCTTAATTGGTGTGATAAACAAAACTACCGGTGGAGGAATCAACAAATCCAACAGCAACCCCGCCAAGGTAAGTCTCTTCCTTGCTTCGTGTGGAGGGTTTCTCATCTCTCTTCAGCTCCATCTTCTCCCTCACATTCTTCTTTTCTTTTTCTTCCCTCTTTGGATCTTCATCTTGGGTTCCTTTCTCTTGTTAGGAGTTTTAAAGAGTGTTTGATTTTGGTTTGTTGATGATGATAATTGAGGACATTGTTGTGCTTGTGTTGAGCTAGTCTTGAAGTTGTGGTGATGTTCTTCCCTCTGTTAGGTTACAGCTTGGTGAGTTCCTCTTCCATCTATTCCTATCTTCATTTCTTCTTCACTCTTTTTCTTTTCCCTCTTCTTAGCTTAGGATTCCACAAGATTGATCTTGTGGCAGCCTTCATAGGCTTTGTTTGATGTATATATGTATGTATATGTATGTTTGGGGCTACTGGCTGAAGAAGGGGTGAAGAGGATCGAGTGAAGAAGCAAAAAAGAAGCCGGAAGTGTGCATTATGCACTCTAGCCACCCCTACCCACCTTGGGACCGCCCAACGCCGGCCAGTCGCTGTCCCAACGCCACCTCAGGGCCGCCCCTATGCCTCCCTACACCAGCCTTTGCTTTGCTCTTGGTTTGCATGTGTGTCTTGATTTTGGGTTTGCCTATGAATGACATTGCCCCTTCCTTTCCTAGTATGAGTGTTTAATATCATGCTAGGTATAGTTGAGGGTGTGTTGATGATGTTATGATCATGTTATGCCTTGTACGGCTTTGAGGATTAGTAGGTGTTAGGTTTAGATTGAGGATGATCCTGTGGATCCCTTGGGTCTAGGTGTGACCCGTTTGATTGATAGGAGATTGATATATCTTTGTGCCTTGTTATTAGGCAGTGCCCCTCTCAAGATTGGAGGTTGATTGTGGTTGTGTTTGTACGAGGTTGAGGTAAGTCCATAGGACTTACTTAGCTACCATCCTTATATTGGGTGTTTGCATGATGGGTGTTTGTATTGTATGCTTGATGATAGAATGTGATGTCAATTATTACCAACCTATGTTTTATTTATAGCCCCAGTGCGTGGCAGCGATAACCTTTCCCTTTCATCTTGTAAGGAGTTGGGAGGTTCTCTAGCTCATGCCATCTGGTATACAGGAAGGGCGCAATACACTCTCATAAGGGACACGGGTTGTGTGACTGACACTACTTCCAAATGGACGTGAGGCTTAGAGGTTGATACAGTCCTCGTGTCACATAGTTTCATCTATATATATATATATATATATATATATATATATATATATATGATTGGAGTGAATGACTATTATATAATGATGATAAAATGGGTACATGTGTGATAGCATGATTATGTGTTTATCTTCCATGACTTGTGCTTGTACTTATGCATTACCTTATATACGTATGGCTAGCTAATGGTTTCATACCATGTTAAAGATGGCTTGTAGGATAGGAGAGTTGTTGAGTGATCTGGCAGGGTGACTGATAGCATGAAATATGACATTAGTTTAAGCACATTTTTAGGTTGTTTTTCCCCTTCTTTTGTGTACATGGATATGAGTTTGAAGTATATATGACACATTCACCTATTGTGTTGGTATAGAGATCTACACAAGCTTTGTTGTGATTATAGGTGAATAAAGGCTTGGAATGGAGCATGTAGGCGTGATTGATCATGCTAGACATCAAGGGGATGCATTGGAGTAGCTAAGGAAGGAGTATAATTGGAAAGCTTTGGAGAACAAAGGATTGTACGCCAATTTTAGGATTTCCACGGCCAAGTACATAAAACCACGGCCGTGGTTTTGGTAATGAATTTAATTAAGGGCGTGCAGACCCATGTCTTAAGCACCCACGGTTAATTCCACGACAGTGGAAATCAGAGAGACCGTGGTTTTCCAAAGATTTTCCACATGTCATTTTTTTGCCACGTCAGCATCCATTACGGGCCATTCGTAACCCTAATTTTTCCTATAAGAAGGCAGAAAAAAGAGAGAAAGAGGATGTCGATATACGCTGCACGATTCGCAAGATTACGCATTTAGATTTTCACTTACACATTGTAAGAGGAGATTTTGGAGTAAGATTTGGGGGAAAGACGCACTTTCCAATTTCAGAGTTAGAAGATCTTAGGGTTGCACTTTGAAGGCAGATTTACATCCCGTTCTTCTTGTTCTTGAAGATTTGTGAGAGATTTCTGACTCTATTGTGTATTCATTGAGCACAAGCACGGATTTTGAATTATTTGAGATTGGTTTGCATTCATTATTGAGTTTTCTAAGTTCTATCTTTTCTCGCTTCTAATCTTGATTATTGATTTGATGACAATGATTGTTGGCTAAAACTCTTAAGTGATTCTAAGGTGAAAGGTTGATATTATTGGCATAGATGATGATAGATCGAACCAAAACAGATTGGACCCTGAGAGTTGCGAGAAACCTCACCGTCGTGCCTTTCCACGGCCTGTTCTTGAGTTCAACGGCCGTGGTTCCTGAAGAACTGACCATAGTTTTGCCCGTTTGACGTGCTTTGATTTTGCTTTGATCCAAAGTTAAAGATTGGCCCTAACCTAGCCTTGGCTTACCTTTTCTAGGTAGTAGTGAGACTCAAGATCGTCTACTTAGGTTACGAGTATCACAACCTTAATCTGTATGGCTTATATTTGATTCCCTTGGGTTTGGGCATGGGTTTTTGAGAGTTTAATCTTGTCCTTAGATCCTCTTTATAACGAGACTCAACATCCTTTATTGAGAGAGCCTTTGGATAAGATATATGGGTTTGTAGCTTCACCGTACAACACCCAACCTTAGATCTATACTTTTGCAATCCTAACTATGTCCTTATACCTTTAGAGCATCTTAAATCGATTACCACATTGGATACCTGAATCTTTAGAATCGTTGTTTTCCCATTAATAGTTACAAAAGCTTATTTACTTGCCAGACGATTTTACGAACTGAATTTGATCCCCCAAATCCCTGAGTTCGACTCTTGAATTCTTGCTTTACTATTCCAATCCGTACACTGTGGGTTCGCTTTGCTTGATTTCTGATTTTATAAATTTAAGATTTTGCACACACACTTTTAAGCGAACAAGTTTTTGGCGCCGTTGCCGGGGAATTGGTTTAGGCAAAATTCGGTTTTTGGTTTTCTGGCTTGGGAGCTTTTACTCTTGTTATTTGATCTATCTACCTTAGTGATTTTGCATATTTCTCTTTAAGTATATGCGAAGGTCTCGATCTGAGAAAGACCTTGTTCCTTTTGACCCTGAACCGGATAAGACTCTAAAGAAACAGTTAAGGGAAGCAAAAATGGCTGAACACAATGAAAAGAACCTTCAAGCTGAGTTGGATGAAACTCGATCTCTCTTTAATACAAGTGAAAGAAAACTTCTTGAGGAGAGAGTTATAGCTCGTGATGATCGAGAGCGATTGCAAGCTGAAATGGTTGAAATCCAAGCGATGGTACGACAAGCAAACTTGGAGAAAGCCTCCAAAGCCAAGAAAGACGAATAATCCGATGATGATATGCCTGAGCTGGAAGAAATACCACTTAATCCACCACTCAATCCTCGTATTCCTGTTAGAGATGCGAGAGTTGCCCCTATCGTGGCTGCACCGCGAACTCTTGGGCAACATATGGATCCGAATCAGCAACCGCACCGTTTTGGCGTGAATCTTGGAGATCCAGATGAGCATGATATGGGTTTCGCCCTCAAGTCATTACTATGATCCGCCAAAGTCAGTTCGGTGGAATGGAAACTGAATCTCCGCATCAACATTTGCTTAATTATGAGATTCTTATGGAAACTTTGAAGCCTCCAAGAGCAACCAACAACAACTATAAGTTGAGACCTTCTTTTTCTCTTTGAAAGACAAGGCATTAGCTTGATATCAATCTCTTCCAACTGAAAGAGTTAACACATGGGAGGAGATGACTTCGGAATTCCTCACCAAGTTCATTCCACCATCCAAGACGGCGGAATTGAGAAGTAAAATCAATGACTTTGCTATGAAACCTAATTAAAGTTTGTTTAAATATTGGGAAAGGTTAAAGGACGTTCTATTGGATTGCTCCCACCATGGCATTTCAAAGTTTGAGTTGTTGGAGATATACTACAGGGTATTGGATGTGGAAACTCAATTCAAACTTCAATCTCTTTCATGCGGAACTTTTATGGAAATGAGAGATGATGATGCTTGTGAATTTATTTAAAAGCAAGCTCTAGTGATTGAGAAGTACTCCCATAGGAAGATTGAAGGTGGGAATCGAGATCCCGGAGATCCGGGGCCGGGGTTGAATCAAGCGAGTCAAGCTCAAATTTTCTCTCTCAACAATGAGATTAAGGAGTTGAAAGAACTCTTGAAGCCCAGCATTCAATCGAAAAAGGAGCAAGATGTTGGCTATCTATGAAGAGAGAACAATCAAGGAAATAGGAATAACAACCAGAGCAACCATTGGAACAATAACAACAACAACAATAACAACAACAACAACAACAACAACAGGAACTTCAACAACAATTGGAGATCCAATCGGCATAATCCCGGTAATCCTTATTCCCATGCTAAAATACACTAACACCTACTTCTTTTTCTACACCTTTAAAAAGTCAGGGACAAGCTTCATCAAGTTCAAGTCAGCCGGAGAAGGACAAGCTGAAGCGATGATGGAAACAATCTTGGGGAAGATGCAAGGAATGGAGAATTCCATCACTTCGATTTCTAAAGCACCTTAAACTTTGGAAAATCAAGTATTTAGCAAAGCCGGAGAAGTTCCTACAGATCAAGCGAAGCTTCCCGGTAAAACGGAGGACAATCCGAAAGGGAGGGTGATGGAAATTACTACAAGAAGTGGTGTAACAACCACCGATCCACAACCCACATTCGTCGAGGTTCCCGTTGAGAAGGAGAAACAAGATGTCTACGTACCACCTCCAGCTTATAAACCTCCTTTGCCATTCCCGCAGTCTAGAGCGAGAGCACGTCTAGAAAAACATTTTGGTAAGTTCGTTGATCTCATGAGCAAACTACACATTAAGATACCTTTTCTTGATGCAATTATAGGTATGCCCGCTGATGGGAAGTTCTTGAAGGAGATCCTCTCTAACAAGAGGAAGCTTAAAGATTTTGGTGAAGCTAAGATGAGTTCGGAGTCATCGGAACTCATCAAAACAATGACGGAAAAGAAGCCCCCAAAGCTGAGAGATCCGGGGTCATTTTGCATACCAATAGGAGTGGGAGAAATCACATATGATGCACTTTGTGATTTGGGAGCAAGTGTGAGCATCATTCCACTTGCGTTGTGTGAAAAGGTTGGTTTAGGTGAACCTAAAGCGGTTAAGATGACGTGGTACATGGCGGATCAATCTATTACTCGACCCGTTGGTATCTTTGAAGACGTCCCAGTTAAGGTTGGCAATTTATATATTCATATAGACTTTGTTGTGCTTGACATTCGTGCTGATTGTCCGGTCCCAATCATACTTAAAAGACCTTTTCTTGCAACTTCCGGCTGCATGGTTGATTGCAAGAACGCTAAATTGGCCTTTGACATTGGAGAAGAGAAAGTTGAATTTGTACTCTCAACTTTGACAAAAGAACCATCACTTGAAGAGGACGTTTTCAACATATATGATGAAGAGGATTCTAGAGAAGAAGTATGTTCGATCTTGTTCAAAGATCCCTTAGAAAAGGTTTTAAGCATGAGCATCTTGGGAAAAGGAGCGTAAGAGGATTGTAACATTGAAGTTGAGGCTTTGGTAGTGTTAGAAGAGGTGCAAATTGAAAAATTCGAAGAATTGCACGATAGTTCTGAAAATATCCGAAACAACGGGTCAACGGTCTTTTCCACGGGCCTGGTTTCATTAATTCCACCCTTGGAAACCTATGTCGGGAGCAGCCACGAACAAATATTAAGAAACCACGACCGTGGAAGTATCAAAGGTGTCGTGGTTTCTTTAAATTCTGAGGAAGGTTCTGTTCTTTCTACAGACGTTCTTGGTCCTTCTTCTACCACTTCCATACCCGTGGAGACATCCAAGGAGACCCCGGACAGCCCTCTTAACACACCTAAGACATCTACAACTTTGGAACTGAAGCCTCTTCCCGCACATCTAAGATACACTATTATTGGATCTAACTCAACGTTTCCCGTCATAGTTAGTTCTAGTTTAAGTGAAGATGAACATGATAAGATTATGATTGTCTTGAACAAACATAGGAAAGCCTTAGGTTACACCATAGAGGATCTTGTAGGGATTAATCCATCACTATGTATGCACAAGATACTAATGGAAGAGGATTATAAGCCTTCCCGTCAACCTCAACGACGGTTAAATCTGATCATGAAAGATGTCGTGAAGAAGGAAATCCGTAAATTGCTTGATGCAGGTATCATAATTCCAATTTCTGATAGCAAATGGGTGAACCCAGTCTAAGTAGTCCCAAAGAAGGGAGGAATGACCGTTGTGGCTAACAAGAACAACAAACTCATTCCAACAAGTACAGTGACAGGATAGAGAATGTGTATAGACTATCGCAAGTTGAATATTGCGACGAGGAAGGATCACTTCCCGCTTCCCTTCATTGATCAAATGCTTGAGAGGTTAGCACAATATTCTTATTTTTGCTATATTGATGGTAATAGTGGCTTCTTTCAGATTCTGATCCATCCGGACGATCAATAGAAGACTACATTCACGTGCCCATGGGGTACATTCACTTATGGGAGGATGCCATTCGGATTGTGCAACGCTCTAGCCACCTTTCAATGGTGTATAATGGCCATCTTCTCGGAGTACATTGAGGAAATCATGGAGGTTTTTATGGATGATTTTTCTGTTTACGGTTCCTCATTCGATAATTGTCTTTCTAACCTATCTCTAGTTCTACAAAGATTGGAAGACAATAAATCTAGTTTTAAATTGGGAAAATGTCATTTTATGGTTAGTGAAGGCTAAGTATTAGGATACTTGATATCTAATAGAGGAATTGAGGTTGATAAAGCTAAGATTGAAACAATAGAAAAACTTCCTCCTACATCTTCGGTGAAGGGGATTATAAGTTTTCTAGGACATGTTGGATTGAGGTTCATTAAGGATTTTTCGAAAATCTCTAAACCATTGACTAATCTATTGATGAAGGATGAAGTTTTTGAATTTTCAAAAGAGTGTTTAGATGCTTTCTACAGGGTCAGAGAAGCCTTAATCTATTGATGAAGGATGAAGTTTTTAAATTTTCCATTTGAGATCATGTGCGATGCAAGTGACGTATGATGACATGAATTATGTATCATCATATTCATGCATATTGCAGCACATTATCTCTATTTACCTTGCATTTAGAGGGATTTTGCATAACTTTTATGTTCTATTCAATCAATTGTCGGAAATAGAGGTCTACACGAGATTTTGATGAATTGCAGGTAAATAGAGCTGAATTGGAAGCAAAAATGGAGCAAGAAGCATCTAAGGATGTTAAGGAAGCTAAAGGAGTCTTAGGAGGATCACAAAGGGCTAAGGGATTGCAAAGGAGAAGCATAGAAGACGAACCAAAGGAAGAACACTTTCTGTTGAAGAAAATCGTTCTAATGTACACATAAATCGGACGATTTTCACACATTGAAATCGAACGGTTTTTCACTAAAATCGACTGGGTCGATTTTCTTCACGATTCGGCCAAATGAAAAGACGACATAAAGCCCAATTAATTTGGGCTAGATGAGAGTTTTGCCAAACGGCCCATCTGCAAGAAACTATAGAAGAGAACCCTACGAACGAAGACGAAAAGGTGGCACGAGATAATCTTTACACGTTTTGAAGAAATCAACGATTCTTGGAGAGAGATTGAAGAGCTTTTGCCGGAAAGTCATTCTTGATCTTCGATTGTGAGATTTCTTTGTTCCATTGTCTTGTTTGTGGTTTATGAACACGAAATTAAGTTGTTGAGAGATATATTGAACAGATTTGACGATTGTTTTACAGATTTAAGAGTTATAGAATTTTTCATTCAAGATTTGGTTTCTTTGCGATATCTTCTTCAATAATTAATTTGATTCGATTTTGAAAATGGTTGGCTAAAAACCTTGTGATTCTGGGGAGAATAGTTGATGATTAAGGCTTAGATGATGATAGACTGAACTCATTCAAACATTAGGACCCTGAGAATTTAGATCTTAGTTTTGCGACAACAGGAAAATCGGGCTGTTCTTGAGGAAAATCGGCCGATTTTTCCTATGAACAGGGCGATTTATTCCTCTGACGAACTTTAATTGAATTAATCTTTAATCAAAACTAGTCCTTGCCTAAATCCCAATCTTGATTAACCTTTTTACCCTCTAATTGAATGTTCGAATGCAATTCAAACCTGTTTCTACATTTAATGGATTAAAATTGCAAGATTTGGGTAATAAAGAGACTCAACATCCTTTATTAAGATTTTAAGTGTGCTTTCTATTCATACTTTGGAGAGTCATATCCTGGAGTTTTAGATAGTTAGTTTGAACATAATTCTTATCTTTAGATCTTTCTATATTGCAGCCTCAACAACCCTTATAGAGAGAACCTATAGATTAGTTATATAGGTTTCGGAACTTCATCGTACGAATCCTACCTTTGAACATTTAATCTTGGCAATATAAATTCTGTCCTACACCCGTAGAAGTGTCTTGAATCGAAAGCCTAAATCGGATACTTGAATCCTTGGAATCATTTCTCTCTTTATTACATCACAAAAGCTTTTATACTTTCGCTAGATAATTGAAATTGGAATCTTTCTCACCAAATCCCTGAGTTCGACTCTGGAATTCTTACCTTTCTACAGCTGATCCGTACACTGCGGGTTCGCTTTGCTTTTGAGTACTAGATATAAATATTAAGACTTTGACGCACACCCTTTTGAGCGAACAAGTTTTTGGCGCCGTTGCCGGGGATTTGGTCTAGATCGAACCCGGTTTTCGGTTGTCTAGCTTGAGAGCTCTTGCTCTTGTGATTTGATTTGTCTACTTGAGTGATCTTCGCAGGTTCTTTAGGTATATGCGAAGGACTAGATCCACTAAAGATCTAATTCCTTTCGATCCCTAATTAGAAAGAACTTTGAGGAGAAAGTTGAAGGAGAAGAAAATGGCTGAAAACGATGAGAGAAACTACAAGGCTGAACTGAATGAAGCTCAACGCCAACTCCAGTTGAGTGAGAAGGCTCGAAAGGAAGCTGAAATAAGTCATCAATTTCAAATTGATGAACTAAGAGCTATGATTTTGGACATGAAGTTGGAGTCGAACGACTCCAAGAAGAAGAAGAAAGTCAAGACACCAACTAAGTCCATTCGAGATGACTCGTCCGATGATGACGAGATTGATCCGGATATGCCGGAACTTGAAGAGATTGATCCATCATTTCGTCCTAACCGAAACACTCCAACACCTAAGGTCGTCCCTCGCATTACGACTAGGAATGTTAGAGCTGCCAATAACGAAGATAGACCCCGAACTTTGGGGCAACGGATGGATCCAATTCAGCAACCGCGCCGTCTAGGTGTGGATTTCGGAGCTGAAGACATCCAGGAGTTTAGCTTCTCACCACAAGTCATTACTATGGTTCGCCAAAGTCAATATGGCGGAGCAAGTACTGAATCTCCGCATCAACACTTGCAGAATTTTGAGATTCTCATGGAGACTATGAAGCCGAAGAAGGCTACTACAAGCAACTACAAGATCAAGCCGTTCTTCTTCTCTTTGAAGGACAAGGCTCTAGCTTGGTACCAAACACTTCCGGCTGCGAAGTTAGCTACATGGGAGGAATTGTCTTCGGAATTCCTCACCAAGTTCTTTCCGCTATCCAAAACGGCGGAAATAAGAGGTAAAATAAATGCTTTTTCTATGAAACCTAACGAAAGCTTGTTTCAATCTTGGGAAAGGTTTCAAGATCTCTTGTTGGATTGCCCACACCATGGCATTTCCAAGCTGGAATTATTGGAGATCTACTACAAAGGGTTGGATGTGGAGACACAATTCAACCTCCAATCTCTATCTTGCGGCACATTCATGGATATGAGAGAGGATGATGCTTGGGACTTCATTGAGAAGCAAGCCCAAGTGATTGAGAAGTATTCCCACCGGAAGGTGGAATCAAACAGCCGAAATCAAGGCGATACGGGAGCCAAGTTGAATCAAGCGGCTCAAACACAAATATTCTCCCTCAAAGATGACATCAAAGAGTTGAGAGAAGTGCTCAAAACGAGTCTTCAAAAGACTAAAGAGCAAGAAGCCAACTACATGGGGCGAGACAACAATCAAAGGAATGATAACCGGAATTCCAATTGGAGCAACAACAACAATAACAACCGAAACTCCAATTGGAACAACAACAACAATAAGAACTCGAATAACAACAATTGGAGGTCAAATCAGCAAGGTTCAGGTAATCCTTACTCATATGCTGAAAAGGCTCTAACACCTCCATCTTCTTCTACTCCTTCTACAAGCCAGGAACAATCAAGCGGATCAAACAAACCGGATCCCATGCTAGAAACGATCCTAGGCAAGCTACAAGGATTGGAGAGTTACATAACTTCGGTTGACAAAGCTCACAAGGCTTTAGAAAACCAAGTATTCAACAAGGCCGGAGAAGTTCCAAGAGATCAAGGGAAGCTTCCCGGAAAGACAGAAGATAACCCAAAGGGAAGGGTTATGGCTATAACTACTAGGAGCGGGAAGACAACCGCCGACCCTCAACCTAAAGTAGTTGATACCTCCACAAAAGAAGGAGAGGCAAAAGAGAAGGAAGAAGTCTATGTTCCTCCTCCCGCTTACAAACCACCTCTACCTTTTCCTCAATCTAGAGCGCGAGCACGCCTAGATAAACATTTCGGTAAGTTTGTTGAACTTATGAGTAAGCTCCATATTAACATACCTTTTATGGATGCGATTTTAGGTATGCCGGCTTACGGGAAATTCCTCAAGGAGATCCTCTCCAACAAGAGGAAGTTGGAAGATATTGGAGAAGTCAAGATGAGTATGGAGTCATCCGAACTCATCAAGACTATGACGGAGAATATGCCACCCAAGCTCCGCGATCCAGGATCATTTTGCATACCCATCACCTTGGGAGAAGCTACCTATGATGCTCTTTGTGACCTTGGAGCAAGTGTGAGCATCATACCTCTAGCTCTATGCAAGGCAGTTGGTCTAGGAGAGCCTAGACCGGTGAAGATCACACTCTACATGGCCGATCGTTCCACCACTAAGCCGGTGGGAATATTAGAAGACATTCCGGTAAAGCTAGGTAAGTTTTACATACCTATAGATTTTGTCGTTCTTGACATACCTGCAGATTACCCGGTTCCCATCATCCTTGGGAGACCATTCCTTGCCACATCTGGATGCATGGTAGATTGCAAGAACGGCCAGCTATCCTTCCACATCGGTGAAGAAAAGATAGAGTTCACACTATCTTCCTTAATCAAGGAGCCAGCCTTGAAAGATGACGTTTTTGAAATTGTTGAGGAAGAAGAGTCTAGAGAGATAGTAAGTTCAATCTTGATGAAGGATCCTCTTCAAAAGGTTCTTAGCATGAGCATCATGGAGGAAGGGGTGGAACATGACTGCAATGAGGATGTGAAAGCATTAAATGCTGTGGAGGAAGAGCTAGAAGCAAAAATTGAAGAACTAGAGTGGACTCCGGAAACTGTGAAGAAAATCGACCTGTCAGAAATAAATCGTCCGATTTCTGAAGATTCAGCACGATTTTTTTCGACAGAAACTAAAATCGACTTACCAGAAATAAATCGTCCGATTTCTGAAGGTTCAGCTCGATTTTTTTCGACAGAAACTAAAATCGACCTGACGACAATAAATCGCCCGATTCACCAAGAGGTAGCACGATTTTTTCCAACAGAAAGAAAAATCGTGCAGAAGATCGACCGATTTACTACAGGGGGGGTCGATTCACTGAGGAATTCTATGGATTCTCCGGACTTCACCGCAGCCGCTTCCGAATCTAATGATGAAGTACCCACACCTCTAGAGACCTCTTCCACGACACCCGAAAGCCACGATTCATCACCAACCAAGGTACCTCCATCATTAGAATTGAAGCAACTTCCCACACATTTAAGGTACGCATTTCTTGGCACTAATTCTACATATCCAGTTATAGTCAATGCAAATTTGAATGATGATGAATTAGAGAAACTCATGCATGTTTTGAAGCAACATAGGAGAGCACTAGGCTACACCATTGATGATTTAGTAGGAATAAAGCCTTCTCTATGTATGCACAAAATATTAATGGAGGAGGATTACAAACCTTCACGCCAACCTCAAAGACGGTTAAACCCGGCAATGAAAGAGGTCGTGAAGAAAGAAATCCTTAAGCTACTTGATGCAGGTATCATCTACCCGATTTCTGATAGCAAATGGGTGAGTCCGGTACAAGTAGTACCCAAGAAAGGAGGCATTACCGTTGTTGCCAACAAGAACAACGAACTCATCCCTACACGGACAGTTACAGGGTGGCGAATGTGCATCGACTACCGCAAACTGAACGTGGCCACAAGGAAGGACCACTTCCCCCTTCCTTTCATCGATCAAATGTTGGAAAGGTTAGCCCAACATGCCTACTTTTGTTATTTAGATGGATACAGCGGTTTCTTTCAGATACCAATTCATCCGGATGATCAAGAGAAGACAACCTTTACGTGCCCATGGGGTACGTTCGCCTATAGAAGAATGCCGTTCGGTTTATGCAACGCTCCAGCCACCTTCCAAAGGTGTATGATGGCAATCTTCTCCGAATATGTAGAGAATATCATGGAAGTCTTCATGGACGACTTTTCGGTATATGGTTCTTCCTTTGATAACTGTCTCTATAACCTTTCACTAGTTCTTAAGAGATGTGAGGACACTAACTTAGTCTTAAACTGGGAAAAGTGTCATTTCATGGTCACCGAAGGAATTGTGTTAGGTCACTTAGTGTCAAAAAGGGGAATAGAGGTAGATCGATCAAAGATAGAGACCATTGAGAAGTTACCTCCCCCTTCATCGGTAAAAGGAATTAGAAGCTTCCTAGTACATGCAGGCTTCTATAGGAGATTCATAAAGGATTTTTCCAAGATTTCAAAACCTTTGACTAATCTTTTGATGAAAGATGCAACTTTCGAATTTTCGAAAGATTGTTTAGATGCTTTTTGCAGGATCAAAGAAGCTTTGATTTCAGCACCAATCATTCAACCACCCGATTGGACTCTTCCTTTCGAGGTCATGTGCGACGCAAGCGATGTCGCTATAGGAGCCGTTCTTGGACAGAAGAAAGATGGTCGCACTCATGCCATCTACTACGCTAGCAAAACGCTAGATGAGGCTCAATACAACTACGCAACTACGGAAAAGGAACTTTTAGCCGTAGTATATGCATTTGAGAAATTTCGTTCCTATCTTGTAGGTGCGAAAGTGATAGTCTATACGGATCACTCCGCAATCCGATACTTATTCACGAAGAAGGATGCGAAGCCAAGGCTTCTACGATGGATCTTACTCTTACAAGAGTTTGATTTAGAGATCCGTGATAAGAAAGGATCGGAGAACTCCGTCGCCGATCACCTTAGTCGTCTTCCGCAACTCACCGGCGAGTCGGATGAGCTTCCGATAGACGACTCCTTCCCTGACGAGCAGCTGCACGAGATTGAAGAGTGTCTTCAACACATATCACAAGGTAATGATCCATGGTTTGCTGACATTGTAAATTACCTTGTTTGTCAGGAGATCCCACCCGGACTTTCATATGCTCAAAAGAAGAAGTTCTTGAGAGACGTCCGGCATTTTTATTGGAACGAACCTCTTCTATTCAAAAGAGGTCCAGATAGCATCTACAGGAGATGTGTTCCCGAAGATGAGATAGATAGTGTCATCCGACACTGCCATTCTCTACCATGTGGCGGACATGCTAGTTCCCACAAGACTTGTGCTAAGGTACTTCGCTCCGGCTTTTATTGGCCTACACTTTTCAAAGATGTGCAAAAGTTTGTTGTTTCTTGTGATGCTTGTCAAAGGACAGGTAATAAATCCAGGAGGAATGAGATGCCTCTCAACAACATACAAGAAGTAGAGATCTTTGATGTATGGGGCATCGACTTTATGAGACCTTTCCCATCTTCATGCGGCAACCAGTATATACTTCTTGCCGCAGACTATGTCGCAAGATGGGTGGAGGCAATCGCTTCCCCTACTAATGATGCAATGGTAGTGGTGAAGTTCCTCAACAAAACGATCTTCCCAAGGTTCGGAACTCCCCGAACCATCATTAGTGACGGAGGAACGCATTTCACAGCCCGTCGATTCGAGACTCTATTAGCTAAGTATGGGGTGACCCATAAGATAGCTACACCTTACCATCCGCAAACCAGCGGACAAGTCGAGATATCCAATAGAGAGATTAAAGGGATTTTAGAGAAGACCGTCTCTAAAACACGGAAAGATTGGTCAATGAAGCTGGACGATGCACTATGGGCATACAGAACGGCCTTCAAGACACCAATAGGTACGACTCCTTATAATCTCGTTTATGGTAAATCATGTCATCTTCCTGTAGAGCTAGAGCATAAGGCTTATTGGGCTATCAAGTGGCTCAACTTCGACATGAAAGAAGCTGGAGAGAAGCGGCTCTTCGACATCAATGAGCTAGATGAGCTCCGACTGAATGCGTATGAGAATGCAAAGATTTACAAGGAACGGACAAAGCGCTGGCATGACAAACACATCATCCCAAAAGACTTGAAGGAGGGAGACCAAGTCCTCCTATTCAACTCAAGGCTGCGTCTATTTCCAGGTAAGCTCAAATCCCGTTGGACAGGACCTTTTGTGATTAAAAGAGTTTTCCCTCATGGTGCAGTTGAAGTATGGGGTGAACAAAGCGAAAGTTTTAAGGTTAATGGCCAACGGTTGAAGAAATACACACCGGAAGCCCCGGTCGAGGAGATAGCTCCTATCCTCCTCCGTTGAACACAACATCATACACCGTCCAGCTAAAGACGATAAATAAAGCGCTTCTTGGGAGGCAACCCAATGATAGTATAGTTTTCCCTTCTTTCCCTCATTTAGTTAGAGTAGATTAATTGCTTTGTTTCTTCGTTTTTCGTTTTTATATGTTCCTCGATGCACTCTTGGTTTGTCGTGTCATTAATCGCAGGAAACTAGGTTCAAATGTGAGAGATTCACGAAGAATGGAGCACAATTAAGTTATATCTTCGAGATTCAAGAAAAACAAGGAAGAAAATCGATCTACCATAAGAAGATCGTCCGATTCAGTAACAGAGCAAGTCGATTTTTCACAACAGAAACAAAAATCGACCTGGAGATCGACCTGCCAAAATAAATCGTCCGATTTTTTCAGTCAGGGAGAAAAATCGCCCCGATAAATAAATCGACCAGAAAAATCGGCCGATTTTCTTAAGAAATCGTCGACCCTATATAAGGACTTCACACTCGATCTTCTTCATTCACACATCTCCAACTCTCGATTTCCCTCTCTCAAGAACGCCGAAAAATCGCCACACCCTCAAATTCTCATTCCTTAACCATTTCAAGAGATTCTTGGCTCCAAACTGAAGCATTTTCAACAAGGAACACGGATCTAACAACAACACGCACGGCAATCGACTGCTCCATAAGGAATTCAGGTTTTTCTTTCCAAAACCTAAGTTTTCTCACTTGAAATCGAAGTTGCCTAGGAAGTGCTTTGTTGTTGGAATTGATAGAGGAATTTGCTTAGGATTCATTGTGGAGAACTGTGTGTGGTGATAGATTGAACAGAACTTTACAGAATTGTGAGAATCGTTGAAATCGAGATATAAATCGACCAGAAAAATCGGCCGATTTTTGTGAAGAACAGGTCGATTTTTAGGACTTAGAATGGATCTTGTCAAGAGGATAACTAGGAACACGGGGAAGAAGAAGGGATCTTCTTCAAAAGCCCCTGCCCCACCTCCACCACCATCTACCAACATCCCTAAGCTTCCCCCGCCCCTAGCCAAGCATAAGAAACGCTATGCACGCATTATAGATCGCCCATTCACCCCTCCTCGCTACATAGTACTTGATGACTTAGATTCGTTATATGTTCGAGAGGATGTTGATATGATGCTTGATAGAGCAGGGTTGAGACAGTTTGCTACGATCAGGGAAGATGCTTATAGGGAGATCACCCTAGAATTCCTTAGCACGTTTGAGCACGATCCTAGGGAAAGGATGGTCACTTTCCGCCTTATGAGCCAGGACCACACTTTGTCTATTGATGCTTTTGGCGACTTGTTTGGCTTTTCTTATTCAGATGCAGGCACATTTGCTAGAGGTCTCAATGCTAGTGATTTTTGGAAGGCTATTTCCGTAGGAGAGTATGGAGGGGATAAGTGGAGACCCGGAAACTCCAAGGAGACAAGCATGTACAACCTTTCCTTCAAGGTAGTGCATAGGATACTCAGTGAGAGTTTGTTTGCCCGGACTGAGACTCCGCAGAAGCTCAAGGCTGAGGAGCTTTTCATCCTCTACTGCATGACATCCACCACCACTCCCGACATCTCTACCATGCTTGCTGACTATCTAGGAAAGATAGCCAACAAAGCCAAGGGTGACATATGTGCAGGAGGTTTAGTCACTCATGTGGCTAGGACTCTAGGTTATGACTTTTCGGGATGCACTCTAGCTGAGAGTGCCCTTCCTTTAGGCTCACAAAGGTTGGTGGTTCGACAGGTCTTGATTCCTCGAGGGAGAGGACTCTTCATGTACCGATTCCATGGCATAGGGATCCGAAGAAGAAGCCGTCCGAGATCATATGGAAATCCGAATACACCATTCGGAATAAGAAGAACTGGAAGGAGACCTTTGAGGCGATGCTTGAGGAGTTCTCACCTCCTACTTATTATGATGATGATGCAGGTGACTCCGAGGAGGATGAGGATGGAGGACAGGACACCATGCTCGAGTTTGAGAGCGATACCCATAGCGGGCATGCTACGGATGCCATGGACACTGACACTCATGGAGCAGGACCGAGCAGGACTAGTAGGCAGGATGAGGAGACGGAGGATGATATGCAGCCCCCTCGACACTCTTATGCACATGCTCCAGCTCCTAGACGAGGACGCCGAGCTCCACGCCACTTCAGGGAGCTCGTTACTAGCTTCCAGAGCCTCAGCACCGACTATCATGCTCTCCACACCGACTTTCAGACCCTGAACACTCAGTTCAGGAATTACAGAGAGGAGACGGACGCTAGGCATTCTTCATATGATGGCCAGATGAGGGACATGTACTATCACCAGTTCGGCCACTTCTACGATCCCTCAACACCGATGTATCCATATCCACCACCTCCACCACCGACAGAGGATTGAGCTTCCACTTCTTTTACATTGTAAGTATTTTTCTCCTTCTTATGCTTGATTTTCACATTGGGGACAATGTGGATGTCAAGTATGGGGTGGGGGTACTTACAATACCTTATGTTTCATTCTAGCACTCTATGTACTTTCCACTACTCTTGACAATTTGGCTTGTAATAACTCTTGCACGGCTTGCTTTCTATTATGACACTCGCATTTGCATGAACTTTTTCAAAACCTATGAATTTTCAAGAATTTTAAGTGCTTCTTATATGGAAATGACCTCTATGATGAAAATTGTGCATATGGATAGGTAAAAAAAGGATGCTTAGTTGTGTTGAGATCTTGATTATAGCATGAATGAAATTGCTTTTGTTACTTGAATACATGAATAAGTTATATGATTTAGTTGTTTTGATGAGAAAATGAAATAATAGTCGAAGCTATATTGCAAGTTCTTTTACATCATTTAAGGATGACTAAGGCATTTCACTTCTTTTCTTTTCCCACGTCTTGATCATGCTAACTCCTCAATGAAATATGTAACCCTCCTCTTACCATCCGGGAATTAGGATAGGTGATTGAAAAAGGCATGTTTGATGTGGGAGGGCCAAGGAAAATGTATTGAAAAAAGTGCAAAATTTCATAAGTTTGGGGACGTTGAACATGAGGATGAGTAACTCGGCACCATTCACATAGCCGGGTGTTTGTGTCTTGCCAAAGTCCGATTGAACGACAAGTCCTAACGGGATATGGTATGTGCATCAAGGGTTTGAGGCATCTCGAAATTGAGAAACGCCAATCTCCTAGGCTTCGGTTTTTGTGCACCGCTGTCCATACTCTCAAAAAGTAAAGTATAATGAAAGCAAAGCTTTCTACATGCGAAGCATGTGCGGTGAAGAAAATTCTTGAAGGTGTTATGTGTTCCTCTTTCCCGGATTAGCACCACAATTGCCAAAAAGAACTCCTTCCCTTAATACGTTTCTTGAACCCTTTCTTTGATTAGAAGACCTTGAGACTTTTATGCATGTGTTTAAGACTTAATGGCTTAGATTTGTTTGAATTTGATTGCCTCTACACCTTTATCATGTTCTTTATTTATGCCTTCAAGAAAGAAAAGGGAGTTTGTTCATCTTATAGTCACCATTGATATATGCTTTGCCCCTTTTATGCCTTGAAATATCACTTTGAGAGCGATCCAATGAAAAGGAGCACTACCAAAAGAAAAGTTTTTGAATTTCATACATGCATAATCCATGACATCTTATATTCCGAATTTGAGTCTTGCTTAGGGACAAGCAAGAGGCAAGTATGGGGTATTTTGATGACATGAATTATGTATCATCATATTCATGCATATTGCAGCACATTATCTCTATTTACCTTGCATTTAGAGGGATTTTGCATAACTTTTATGTTCTATTCAATCAGTTGTCGGAAATAGAGGTCTACACGAGATTTTGATGAATTGCAGGTAAATAGAGCTGAATTGGAAGCAAAAATGGAGCAAGAAGCATCTAAGGATGTTAAGGAAGCTAAAGGAGTCTTAGGAGGATCACAAAGGGCTAAGGGATTGCAAAGGAGAAGCATAGAAGACGAACCAAAGGAAGAACACTTTCTGTTGAAGAAAATCGTTCTAATGTACACATAAATCGGACGATTTTCACACATTGAAATCGAACGGTTTTTCACTAAAATCGACTGGGTCGATTTTCTTCACGATTCGGCCAAATGAAAAGACGACATAAAGCCCAATTAATTTGGGCTAGATGAGAGTTTTGCCAAACGGCCCATCTGCAAGAAACTATAGAAGAGAACCCTACGAACGAAGACGAAAAGGTGGCACGAGATAATCTATACACGTTTTGAAGAAATCAACGATTCTTGGAGAGAGATTGAAGAGCTTTTGCCGGAAAGTCATTCTTGATCTTCGATTGTGAGATTTCTTTGTTCCATTGTCTTGTTTGTGGTTTATGAACACGAAATTAAGTTGTTGAGAGATATATTGAACAGATTTGACGATTGTTTTACAGATTTAAGAGTTATAGAATTTTTCATTCAAGATTTGGTTTCTTTGCGATATCTTCTTCAATAATTAATTTGATTCGATTTTGAAAATGGTTGGCTAAAAACCTTGTGATTCTGGGGAGAATAGTTGATGATTAAGGCTTAGATGATGATAGACTGAACTCATTCAAACATTAGGACCCTGAGAATTTAGATCTTAGTTTTGCGACAACAGGAAAATCGGGCTGTTCTTGAGGAAAATCGGCCGATTTTTCCTATGAACAGGGCGATTTATTCCTCTGACGAACTTTAATTGAATTAATCTTTAATCAAAACTAGTCCTTGCCTAAATCCCAATCTTGATTAACCTTTTTACCCTCTAATTGAATGTTCGAATGCAATTCAAACCTGTTTCTACATTTAATGGATTAAAATTGCAAGATTTGGGTAATAAAGAGACTCAACATCCTTTATTAAGATTTTAAGTGTGCTTTCTATTCATACTTTGGAGAGTCATATCCTGGAGTTTTAGATAGTTAGTTTGAACATAATTCTTATCTTTAGATCTTTCTATATTGCAGCCTCAACAACCCTTATAGAGAGAACCTATAGATTAGTTATATAGGTTTCGGAACTTCATCGTACGAATCCTACCTTTGAACATTTAATCTTGGCAATATAAATTCTGTCCTACACCCGTAGAAGTGTCTTGAATCGAAAGCCTAAATCGGATACTTGAATCCTTGGAATCATTTCTCTCTTTATTACATCACAAAAGCTTTTATACTTTCGCTAGATAATTGAAATTGGAATCTTTCTCACCAAATCCCTGAGTTCGACTCTGGAATTCTTACCTTTCTACAGCTGATCCGTACACTGCGGGTTCGCTTTGCTTTTGAGTTCTAGATATAAATATTAAGACTTTGACGCACACCCTTTTGAGCGAACAACGTAGCAGTGGGAGCGGTGCTTGGACAAAAGAAAGATGGACGCACCCATGCCATCTATAATGCTAGTAAAGCACTAGATGAAGCTCAGCTCAATTATGCTACAACGGAGAAGGAATTTCTTGCTATTGTGTATGCATTTGAGAAGTTTCGTTCTTATCTTGTAGGAGCGAAGGTGATTGTATACACGGATCATTCAACCATTCGGTATTTGCTTGCCAAGAAAGATCCAAAATCAAGGCTAATTAGATGGATTCTTCTCTTTCAAGGGTTCGATCTTGAAATTTGTGACAAGAAAGGATCCAAAAATTCATTTGCGGATCACTTGAGCCGTCTACAAGATGTCACCCATGATGACCTTCCTATTGATGATTCTTTCCCGGACGAACAATTGCATCTAATGGAAGAGTGTATTGATCATATTTCTAGAGATAACGAACCTTGGTTTGCTGATTTTGTAAATTATTTGGTTTGTCAGGAAATACCTCCCGGACTATCCTACGCTCAAAGGAAGAAGTTCTTTAAGGATGTCCGCCAATACTATTGGAATAAACCTCTACACTTCAAGAGAGGTCCCAATGGCATCATTAGAAGATGTGTACCTGAAGACGAAATGCAAAGTGTCATTCGTCATTGCCATTCTCTTCCTTGAGAAGGACATGCTAGTTCTCACAAGACTTGTGCTAAGGTATTGGTATCCGGATTCTATTGCCCCACATTATTTAAAGATGTGAAAACCTTTATTGCTTGTTGCGATGCTTGTCAAAGATTAGGGAGCATATCTAGGAGGAATGAAATGCCTCTAAACAACATCCATGAAGTGGAGATCTTTGACGTTTGGGGATTTAACTTCATGGGACCATTCCCATCATCTTGTGGTAATCAATTCATAATTCTACTTGTAGATTACGTTTCAAGACGGGTTGAAGCTATTGCTTCTCCAACTAATGATGCGATGGTGGTTTTAAAGTTCTTTATTTGAACTATTTTCCCAAGGTTTGGGACACTCCGAACCATCATTAGTGACGGAGGATCACACTTCATTGCCCATTGATTTGAGGCTCTACTAGCTAAGTATGGGGTGACTCACGAGATCGCCACCCCTCACCATCTGCAAACAAGTTGGCAAGTGGAGATTTACAATAGAGAAATCAAGGGAACTATAGAGAAAACTGTCTAGAACAAGGAAGGATTGGGCGTTAAAGCTAGATGACGCACTATGGGCGTATAGAACGGCATACAAGACTCCCATTAGCACAACACCATACAATCTTGTGTATGGGATGTCTTGTCATCTTCCGGTGGAGTTGGAACAAAAGATGTATCGGGTTGTTAAGTGGTTGAACTTTGGCATGAAGGAAGCGGGAGAGAAACGTCTCTTGGACCTCAATGAGTTAGAAGAACTCCTCTTTAATACATATGAGAATGCCAAGATTTACAAGGAGAGAGCGAAGCGTTGGCATGATAAACACATCATTCCGAAGGACTTCAAAGAAGGAGAGCTTGTTCTTCTTTTCAATTCGAGATTTCGACTCTTTCCACGTAAGCTTAAGTCTCGTTGGACAGAACCTTATGTTATTAAACACATTTTTGCCCATGGTGTAGTTGAAGTATGGTGTGAAAAGTGCGGAAGTTTCAAGGTGAATGGCCAACGACTCAAAATATACTCTCCAGAACTTCAAATTGAGGAGATAACACCGATTCTCCTCACTTAAGCACAAATGATAGGTCTAGCTACGGACCTAAAACAAAGCGCTACTTGGGAGGCAACCCAAGGTAATGCATATTTCCCTTTTTCTTAGAATAGATTAGCGTAATTTTTTTTTTGTTTTGTTTTTCGTTGGTGTCTTTTCGGTATGTCTTGTGTCTTTGAATGTCAGGCTTGAAGATCAACCAAGAGAAGTGAAGAAAGTCAAAGCATCGAAAAATTTGGATCTTTGGCAAAAATTCAGGTCTCCACGGGTTTAAATAGGAAACCACGGCCGTGGTTTCTTAATTTTTGGCCATGGAGACCTAGGTAGAGAGCAACCACGGCCAAAACCACGGCCGTGGAAGTTAACAGGTGGCTGTGGTTTTCAAAATTTGGCTTAGGCTATATATAACCTTCTTTTTCACAAACCCACTGTTAGCATGAAATATGGCAATATTCTAGGCACTTATTTTGGTTGTTTTTCCCTCATTATTGTGTACATGGATATGGTTTTGAAGCAAATGTTAGCTTGATCATCAATATTGTCGATATGGAAGTCTAGACTAGCTTTGTGTTGATTATAGGTGAATAGGAGCTGAAATCGGAGCATTTGAGAGAGAAAAGAGAGTAATTGATCATGTTCGAGGATTAGGAGATACATCAAGGAAGCTAAGGAAGAGCTAGGATGAAGATTGACACGAAACAAATGCAACAACAAGCAATATACACTTCCACGCCCTGAATTACGGCCGTGGAGAAGATGATTTGAAGTCCACGCTCTAAACTACGGCCGTGGACTTGGCATCATGAACGTGGATTTGAGTTTCGAGCACTCCACTAAGTTACACGGCCTAAATTACGGTCGTGGAAGTCACAAAGCACCGTAATCTGTTTCCACGCTCTAAACCACGGTCCTAGAATGCTATGAGACCGTGATTTAGGCGATCTTTTGACGTGTCATTATTTGCCATGTCATTTACATATTGGGCCTTGACGACAATTCTTTCTCGTCTTACAAAAAGGTTGGAAAAGAGAGTTCCGAGGAGGGCCGCTTACCCTTGTTTTCAGCACTCTTGCTTAGGGTTGATTGGAAGTTGCCGAGAGTTGCGAAAATGCCGGATTGTTGAAGATTGGAGATTTCTCACCCCGAAGGTTTAGCCTTTTTCTTAGGTTTTGATATTGAAGGCGGATTGACATCCCGTTCTTCGTACTTGCCTTAGATCATTGTGAGGTTTTGTGTTATATATTCTGAATCCATTAACATTACTTCTTGTGTTTCGGATTTGAGATTGGTTTTGAAGTTTTATTGAGTATTCGAGGGTTTTCATCTTCCATTCTTCTTAAATTGAATATTGATATAATGACAATGGTTATTGGCTAAATCCCTTTAGCAATTCTAAGGTGAAGGGTTGATAGTTGTAGCTTAGATGATGATAGATCGATCGTAATTTGATTGGACCATGAGAGTTAGAGAAATATCGTCAACACCCTAAATCACGGCTTGTTCTTAGGTTTCCACGGCTGTGGTTCTCAGGATCTACCCGTGATTTACCTCAGTTTACGAACTTTGCTTTTACTTTAATCCAAATTTAAAGATTAGCTTTAACCTAGTCTTGGCTTGCCTTCTCTAGGTAGTAGTGAGTCTCAACATCCTCTATTTCGGTTTCGAGTGTCACAACCTTAACCGTTTGAGTTTATCTTGATCCTTGGGTTACAAGTTTGGGTATTTGAGATCAATTCTAGTCCTTATATCCTTTCTATACTACAGCCTCAACAACCTTTATAGAGGGTTCTTTTGGTTAGACATATAAGGTTTTGGAACTTCACCGTACATTACCTTACCTTAGGATACTTTTGCAATGCTCAACTCTGTCCTTATATCTATAGTACGTCTTGAATCGATTGCCACATTTTGATATCCGGATCTTTAGGGTTCCTGCTTTCCCCAATATTTGCAAAGCTTTACACATTACTTGCTTGATTATTTGGAACTGATTTTGTTTCACCAACTCCTTGTGATCGATACTTTGGAATACTTGCTAATCTACGCCGATCCGTACACTACGGGTTCGCTTGGTTTTTATTCTAGTTTTATAAATTTAAGACCTGATTGCACGCACGTCTTAGGGCGAACACCCACACAATTTTCCCCTTTCCACGCCTCTCCTTCCACGCTTCTGATCCCTCAACACCAAATGTTCATCCGGTAACCGTTTTGCACGATTTTTCATCCCAAATTGAAGCAAACATCATCCTATTGAAGATTGTGACCACAAACACCGCAGACAATCAACAATCAAGCGAGATTTTGGATTATTTCAAATCCAAAACCTAGGTTTTTCTCTAACTCTATCTTTGGTTGATTTCTTTTTATTTCTTCAAAGATATATAGGAGAACTGAACAGAATTGAACATATAAATAGTCTAGGGCTGTTATTGGTGAGACTGTTGTGAGATTTTGGGTGATCTGCAAAAAGTTGTGAGATTCCACGGCTTGGCGTACTTTTCAATGGGCGTGGTTTGCCAAGAACAGGCCGTTGTTTTGGTGAAAATGTTTGGAACTCATAAATCCAACAGAAAGAAAACCACAAGAGGCGCTAGCTCCTCTTTCTAACCCCATCCCGCTCCTCAACCGGTCCCTAGGATCCCTACAATCGATGACGACCACAAAAAAGACTACCTAAGAATCCAAAAACGCATACTTATTGCCCCTTGGTATATTGTACTTCAAGAATTTATGGATCTACGTGTTGTAGATGAACTTAGTATGATGACTGCTAGGGCTGGACTTACCACATTCGTGGACATCATGGAGGATGCTTATGAGGAGATAACTATGGATTTCTTGAGTTCGTTTGATCATAGTGCCATAAATCGAACGGTTTCTTTCCGTTTGATGAACCGCACCCACCACGTATCCATAGTTCAGTCTGGAGCTTTGTTTGGTTTTGGGGAGACTTATAACGGGACATTTCATAGCAGCACTTGCGCTCGCGAATTTTGGGAAGAGATAGCTATGGTGGTGGGTTTCTAGGAGTGTTGGCAACCAGCATATTCAAAGGCTAAGTTGATTTACAACCTATACTTTAAGATAGCTCATAGGATCTTATCTGAGTGCTTATTGACTAGATCCGAAACCCCATAAAAGCTAAAGGCTGACGAGTCTTATATTCTCTACTGCATGGCGGCCGGTATCACTCCGGAATGTGCCACCGTGCTTGTTGCTACCCTTAGTAAGATTAAGAATAAGGCTAAAGGGCACATTGGGTATGGAGGGATTGTTACACACATAGAACGGAAGTTGGGGATTGATTTTTCAGCTTGTGAGTTAGTGGCATCTGCGAGGCCTCTAGGGCTTCAAGGTTTTATGAGTCGGGAGCTCTTGATTCCCCGCCACCGAGGTCCTCCATACGTCTCCATGCCTTGGGAAGGAAAGGGAGGACGGGGCATTCCTTGTGTAACACCCCAAATCCACGAGACTTGGAGTGTCACATTGGGCTAGGATCTCACAATGGATCCTGATCCTAACCTGACAACAAGTTCACTGGATCTTACAACAAGGCAAGGTAGATTAAAATCAAATACATAAAAGCTGAGTATGATACATCAAAAGAGTTTACAAACTCATAGCCGAGTACAAAACAACAACATAAACCACAACCACAAAAGATCCCACATCCCACGCATCCTAATTACAGAAGTCCTCGGCTTGTCACACCATCTGGCTCACTCTGCAGTATTCCTAACCTACAAAACACTACAACACGGTATGAAACCATTAGCTACAGCAATGAAAAGCATGAAGGTAATAGCACAACCACACATCAACATCTCAAACATGCAATGCCACAAACATTCATTTATTATCTTTCATTACGTTATTCCATTACTAATTCAACTTCTTTTGTAACACGAGGAGCCTCAAGAACCCCGTCCCATCCAACGTAACACAGGAGTTTTGCATGGGGTGACCTTCACTCGTCCCCTCCAGTGAGATCATCTTCAGGGCACCTCCTCCTAACCAGCAGGCGGAGACCGGCGGTTACCGCCCGTTATAATACACTTGGGCCAAATAAATGTAATGAATGGTCATCCTAGTCCGGTTTAGGTTATAAATGCACAATTATATGAACACACACAACCATCACAATCATAAAATCCACAACTGCACGCTAAGTATGTCCTATGAACTTACCTGATATACTCGTAACATGTACCACGTCACAACTTCCCCCTTGGGGAAGTAATGAACGCCTACAATAGCAAGGCACAAACAATCACATACTGCAAAGGTTAGGAGACTCGTCTCACTAACCACAA
Source organism: Fagopyrum homotropicum (assembly GCA_033239125.1). Classification (NCBI taxonomy): domain Eukaryota; kingdom Viridiplantae; phylum Streptophyta; class Magnoliopsida; order Caryophyllales; family Polygonaceae; genus Fagopyrum; species Fagopyrum homotropicum. The sequence goes on from BSWB01000007.1 coordinate 107,169,149, forward strand.
CCAACCTATATCTCAAATCTAAACCTCAAATCCTTAACACATTCATAAATGCCTAAGGCATATCCTCAACATAACATCTCATCATACTCGTACACATACTAATCCTTAAAGCCATAACCGATATCCATAACATCATCATGATCCTCAACTCATTCTGACACCTAGCATGCATCTAATCAGTATTCCTTAATCTCAAATTTAACCCTAATTTAATTAATTAACCTTTAATTAATTAATTAAATTTCGCCAGAATAACATTTTGCCCGCAGGCCATTTCTAAACCCACCTGTCATCAGATTTCATGAAACAAACAACCCATAACACCAGAATAATATAATGATCATAATGGAATTTCTAATTATCCATTTTGAAAAGCATAAGGTCAATTTAGGCCAAATCGAAGTACGGAAAACGAATAAATTCATAACTTATTCGTTACTAACCCGATTGATGATCTGAAAGAAGATTCGGAATCACAACTACGCAGGGTATGCATGTACAACATCAAATTCACCGGAATCTGAGCGATGGAACTGTCCTAGTGACATATATGCTCGACCAGGCCTTTATCTGCTCGAAAATGCAGAAACTTGGTATCGATATGAAGAGAATGAAGAGAGGAATCCAGAAACTCAAACGAATTGAAATCGGATTAGAAACGGAGAGTAGATCTGAGTTTGATGTTTGAGAGAAATCAGAGCTTTTACTAGGAAACGTGAAAGGAAATGAATTAATAAACAATTTTCCGCTATTTATAGTGAAGTCGATAATTATCCTTTAGCGAAGTCGATAATTATCCTTTAACCGATCCAATGGCAGGTTGAACCCCCTTCTCCAAACTTCTCGAAATTGGAACATGTTCACCACTTAGCGTGCGTGCAAATAAGCTTTAAATTTATAAAACTAGAATCAAGCAAGCGAACCCGCAGTGTACGGATCGATATAGTTAAGCAAGAATTCCAGAGTATCGAACACAGGGATTTGGGGGGTTAAATCCAATTAAGAATTGTCAAGCGAGTAAAAGTATGAACTTTTGTAAATTATTGGGAAAACAACAATCCTAAAGATCCAGGAGTCCAGTTGTGGCAATCGATTGAAGATATACTAAGGATATAAGGACAGAGTTGAGATATGCAAAGGTATACGAATGTAAGGCAATGTACGGTGAAGTTCCAAGACCTTATATGATTCACCTAAAGGCACTCTCTATAAAGGTTGTTGAGGCTTCAGTATAGAAAGATTCTAAAGGTAAATAATAACGTCAAATACCCAAACTTGTAACCTAAGGATCAAGACTAACTTAACCGATTAAGGTTGTGACACTCAAAATCGAGGTAGAGGTTGTTGAGGCTTCACTACCACCTAGAAAAGGCAAGCCAAGACTAAGTTAAAGCAAAACTTTGGATTAAAGTAAAAGCAAGGTTCGTAAACTGACACAAAATTACGGGTAGTTCTTGAGTTCCACGGCCGTGGAAGCTCAAGAACAGACCGTGGATTAGGCTCGTCGGCGATTCTCTCTAACTCTCAGGGTCCAATCTGTTTACGATCGATCTATCATCATCTAAGCAACAACTATCAACCCTTCACCTTAGAATTGCTAAAGGGTTTTAGCCAACAAAAGTCATATTGATATCAAATTCAAGATTTAAAAGAATGAAAGATGGAAACTTTCGAAAACCTTGCATAACCTTCAAATCAATCTCAAATACACAAGTATCAATGATAATGCAACTCAGATTTGGAATGAACACAAACAAGTAACTATTCTAGATAAGAACGAAGAACGGGATGTCAATCCGTCTTCTAATCAAACCTAGAAATAAAGTATGAAATCTCCTTACGAACAATCTTCCAAATCTTCACTCTTTCCGTCAATCCGGAAATCTCAATAAGGCAAAGCGCAAATCTCTCACGGCGATCTAAGCGAAAGCGTAAACTAGGGTAAACAGCGGTAGCGAAGGTGACGGAATCTCTTTCATTCCGTCCTTTTATAGGGCTGGATAAAATATGTCTTCGGCCCATGTGCGTAAAAGATTGTGGCTTTAAATATTGCGTAAAAGATCATCAAGATCACGGTCGTGGAAGGGTTCCACGCCCGTAATTTAGAGCGTGGAATTGGATCGCGGTTTGTCACAACTCTCCACGGCCGTGTAAGTTGCTGGAATGCACCACGCTCGTCTTGCCAAGGTTTCACGTCCGTGGATTAGGGCGTGGATCCTAGTACGGTCGTACTTTAGAGCGTGGAATGTACATAGCTCGTAATTTCCTTTGCTTTTGTGTCATTCTTCATCCTAGCATCATCCTTAGCTCCTAGTGATGTCCTCAATCCTTGGACATGCTCAATCTATCTCCATTCTCTCTCAATCCGTTCGGAATTAGCTCTTAATTGCCTACAATCAACACATACCTTATGTAGACCTCTATATCGACAAAATAGATAAACTAACTCACAATTGCTTCAATGCTTTATCAATGACTACCATTATGGATGAAATACACTTAGAAAACGTGCCTAAAATATCACAATATTTCATGCTAACAAATAACCCCATACTTGCCACTTGCTTGTCCCTAAGCAAGGTCTTTCAAAGCTTTAAAACTCAAGTTAGGATGAAATATGTGTACCTTCTCAAAGCAAAACTTCTTTTGGATGAATGTGCCTTCTAATCAATAGATCATTCTCAAACCTTGCTTCATTCGTTTATAAGACTTTCATATACATAATCAAAGAGTAAAGAGTAAAGAAAGCTCATGAATCAATCAAACTTCCATGTAAACATCATAACCTTCAAACATTATCAAAATCAATCATAAGAAACTTCAATTTAGATCACCAAGTCATATAACATTCTTTTGATCTTAAGGACTTTCAAACAAGGTCTAGAATGTGGAGAGGGGAGTAAAACTTTAGGGAATGTGGTGCATGAATCCGGGAAAGTGGATAACTACTCTTTTCTTCTTCTCTTGCGGTTTCCGCAACACTTTCAACTTAGAGCTTCGCTCTCTTCCTTTCATTTTTCGACTTTACTTTTGGAGTTATGGATAGAGGTGCACAAAAACCGAAGCCTAGGAGATTAGCGTTTCTCAATTTTTATGATATGCCTCAAACCCTTAGCGCACATACCATAATCCTCTAGGAATATCGCTCAATCCGACTTTGGCAAGACACAAACAGCCGGCTATGTGAATGGTGCCGAGTTACTCATCATCATGATTGACTTCCCCAAACCTATAATTTCTTTCTATTCTTTTGAATGCAAAATATTGCTTTCACGGCCCTCCCACATCAAACATGCATTTTTCATTCAACTCCTCCAAATTCCCGGATAGGTAAAGGAGGTCATTATTTCAATGAGGGGCTAAATGATCAAAGAAAGAAGAAAGAAAATCGAATTGCCTTAATCATCTCAAAAGAAGCATAAGAACTTATTATGTGATTTCAACCTTAATTTCTCAACATGATTTAAGTAACATTCATCACGTTATGAAACTTGCAAAAGAGGAATAATCGACTCAATCAATTTCTTTTCAATTCACTATTTGTTTAAGCATGCGATTGTCATCAAAACTCAATTCACAAGTAGTGATTATCATAGAAATCATCTCTATCCTTAGAAGCACAAAATTTTCAAAATTTTTCAATTTTTATGGGTTTTTCAAAAGCTTTTTCATGCAATGCAATAATGAAACGTGCAACAATAGAATGAACATGCAAGTAGTCTCAATAGAAGCATACAAAGGTGAGTAAGAGTTATTACAACTATTAGTCACACCCCACCCCATACTTGGAACAAACATTGTCCCTAAAGCTTTTGAAAAGAAAAAGAAGAAAAGAAAAAAAGAAAAAGAACTCACAAAATGGTGGTGGAGCGGCTAAAACTGTCGATCATCAAAATCGTCACTGCGGTGGAGGCGGAAACGGGGAGAAGCTGGGATCATTGTACCGCCCGAACTGCTGGCGGTAGATGTCTCTCCTCATGTGGTCCAGATCGTCCACTCGTGCATCCCTAGCATCTGCACGGATCTCCAAAGCTCCAACCCTGCTGGAAAGGTCGGTAGCCCACTATGGCAACTGCTCGTAACAACCAGGTGGCTGGCTGTACCACGCCGGTGCATTTGAAGGCGCTGGTGCAGGTGACGGCTGTGCATGCCAAGGCGGTGGAGCTCCCATCCAATCCGGCTGAGTCGAATACCAAGCAGGAGGGTCAGTCATCCAAGTAGGCCTCTCGCTCACACTAGCGCGGCGAGAGGAAGAGCCAAATGCTCTAGCAGGGCGGGGAGAACGTCTAGGCATGTCGGGAACTGCATCAGGCTGGTCCGGGAATGTACCAAAGTCCTGATCAACTCCTCCTCCTCCCTCATAATCATCTCCTCTCATCTCCTCCTCTACAACTGGTGGTGGTGGAACGTAGGGAGGGGCTACCAATCTGTTCGCATGCATGGCAGCGAACGTCGCCTTCTAGTTATGGCGTCCAGCCATAATGGAATACTCATGGAGCCACTCAATGCCTCTCCCGGTCCTACTCTCCCACGGCATAGCAGCATATAGTGGACCTCTATGGGTGGGGAAGATGAGGTCTCTAGTCATAAGGGCCTGAAGTCCTAGGGGTATAGCAGCAATACGTGTGCAAGCAGAGAAATCTACCCCTAACTGTCGAGCAAGGTGGGTGACCATCCCACCGTATCCAATGTTACCAGCCCTCTTATTCTTTAGCTTGCTCATAGTACCAGCTAAGAGGGTGGCACAATCTGCCTGTCTACCGTATAGCATACAGTAGAGGAGGAAAAGCTCATCTGTCTTGATCTTCTGAGGCATCTCCGTCCTAGGGAAGAGACACTCAGAAAGTACCCTGTGAGCAATCTTCAAGGCTAAGTGATACATCAACTTAGCCTTGGTATCAGCTGGCTTCCAGCGGTCCTCGCTAGCGTAGATCATCGCGATCTCTTCCCAGAAATCCTTGGCGTACGCGCCACTAGGACAAACGACCATTGAAGGTCTCATGGAACCCGAAGAAGGCTCCAAACTCTCTAATCGAAAAATCATAGTTTCTTTCCACCAGCCGGAAAGAAACTGTCCTGCCAACATGGCTATGCTCGAAGGAAACTACAAACTCCCTCGTAATCTCCTCATATGCATATTCCCAAATAGCGGAGAAGATGACTAAGCCGGCTCTATCTAAAAGCCAAGTGATGTCCCCTATGACATGTAGAGGCTCTAACTCCTCCAACAGCAGGTATCTAAGTCCTATGACCGTCCTCTTATGGATCCTCTCTAAAGCATCGAGATGATCCTCATGAATGGTGGGGATCCTAGGGCGAGGTGGTGATGGTGATGATGGAGGTGAAGGGGATGAAGGCGGTGGTACTCTAGAGGAGGAAGCATCATTGCCTTTCCTCTTTTTGTTCTTATCCTTATCCTTATTCTTGTCCTTGTTCCTACCGGACACTCTCCTCACAAAATCAATGATCTGTCAAAAACCACGGTCTGTTCTTGGCTTTCCACGGCCGTGGAACGTACAGTGACCGTGGTTCGTCTCGAAAATTCTCAAAACTCAGCAACAATTCACCAAACTTCAGTAACAATCAGTCCTAGACTAATTTCTTCCAATTCCAATTAGTTCTCCTACAAATTCAATCAAAAACAAAGCCGAATCGACAAAGAGAGAGAAAGAGCCAAAAACCTAGGTTTTCGGATTTTGTAATCCGAATTGTGGCTTCTCCGGTGATTTGCCGCTTGAATTGTTGCTTGGATCTTGTTGGTTATCGGATTTGCTTCAGTTTAGGTCAAAGAATCGTTGAAAATGATTAACGTATGAAGATTTGGGAGGAAGGGCGTGGAATCGGCGATTTTGGCGTAATTTTGGGTTGTGGTTTGTGTTTTGTGAAGAAACGTGGTTTATATAGTGGCCGTAAAAATTTTTGAAAATCATGGTCTATCGGTGGGTTCCACGGCCGTGGAAATGTACGGAACCGTGGTTTTGGTGATTTTTCTCAAGCTTTTGGAAATTACGGTCACTATTGCTGTCACGGTCTAAACCACGGCCGTGGAACTCTCTGTAATGCTCCAAAGTCCAAGTTTCGTCACTTTTCTTCAAACTTTCTCTTCCCCTTTCCTTTTCCACTGTTCCTACATCCAAAAACACAAACATACCGGAAGGTATCGAAGGCAAAACAAAGCAAAAACGTCTAAACTAAGCTAATCTATGAATCAAAAACAAAAACGACAATGCAATACCTTGGGTTGCCTCCCAAGAAGCACTTTGTTTAAGGTCCGTAGCTAGACCAAATTCGCACTTATTCGAGTGCGGTGGGCGCGAACTCTTCAGCTTGGAGTTTCGGTGTGTACTTCTTGAATTGTTGACCGTTCACCTTAAAGCTTCCGCCCGTTTCACCCCATACTTCAACTGCACCATGGGGGAAAATACGTTTGATTAGAAAAGGTCCGGTCCAACGAGATTTAAGCTTACCTGGAAAGAGACGAAGCTTTGAATTGAAGAGGAGAACTTGATCTCCTTCTTTGAAGTCCTTTGGAATGATATGCTTATCATGCCAACGCTTTGCTCTTTCTTTGTAAATCTTGGCGTTTTCGTAGGCGTTCAAGCGGAGCTCTTCAAGCTCATTTAGGTCCAAGAGACGCTTCTCTCCCGCTTCCTTCATGCTGAAATTTAGCCACTTGATTGCCCAAAACGCCTTGTGCTCCAACTCTACCGGTAAGTGACAAGACTTCCCATACACAAGGTTGTATGGTGTGGTTCCGATAGGAGTCTTATATGCAGTCCGCTACGCCCACAATGCATCATCTAGTTTCAAAGACCAATCCTTCCTAGTCCTTGAAACCGTCTTCTCTAGGATTCCTTTGATCTCCCAATTTGAGATCTCCACTTGTCCACTAGTTTGTGGATGATAAGGGGTGGCGATCTTGTGGGTCACCCCATACATAGCTAAGAGAGATTCAAAGCACCGGGAAATGAAGTGAGAGCCTCCATCACTAATGATGGTCCGTGGTGTCCCAAATCGTGGGAAGATGGTCTTGTTAAAGAACTTAACCACTACCATGGCATAATTGGTGGGAGAGGCAATCACTTCAACCTATCTTGAAACATAATCAACCGCTAAAAGTATGTATTGCTTACCACAAGATGATGGGAATGGTCCCATGAAGTGTACTCCCCAAACGTCAAAGATCTCCACTTCTTGGATGTTGTTGAGAGGCATCTCATTCCTCCTAGATATATTTCCTGTTCTTTGACAAGCATCGCAGCAGGAAACAAAGGTTTTCACATCTTTAAATAGTGTAGGCCAAAAGAATCCAGATTGCAATACCTTAGCGCTAGTCTTGTTCGAACTAGCGTGTCCTCCACATGGTAGTGAATGACAATGGCGGATGACACTTTGCATTTCATCTTCCGGCACACATCGCCGAATAATGCCATCCGGACCTCTCTTGAAGAGGAGAGGTTCATTCCGAAATTATTCCCGAACATCCTTAAAGAACTTCTTTCTTTGTGCGTAGGATAATCCGGGCGGTATTTCCTGACAAACCAAATAGTTAACAAAATCAGCAAACCATGGTTCGTTACCTTTAGAGATCACATCGATGCACTCCTCTATAATGTGTAAATGCTCGTCCGGGAAGGAGTCATCTATATGTAGGTGGTCGTCCTCTAGATGTGTTAGGCGACTCAAATGATCCGCAACAGAATTTTCCAAACCCTTCTTGTCGTGGATCTCTAGATCGAATTCTTGTAGGAGATGAATCCATCTAATTAGCCTTGGCTTCGCATCCTTCTTTGCAAGGAGATACCGGATCGCAGCATGATCCGTGTACACAATCACCTTTGCACCTACAAGATAAGAGCGAAAATTTTCAATTGCATAAACAATGGCTAAAAACTCTTTTTCCGTAGTTGTGTAGTTGAGCTGCGCTTCATCTAGCGTCTTGCTAGCGTAGTAGATAGTGTGGGTTCGCCCTTCCTTTCTTTGTCCAAGAACAGCTCCTATAGCTACGTCACTTGCGTCACACATAACCTCAAAGGGAAGATTCCAATCCGGAGGTTGGATAATAGGGGTTGAAATTAGAGCTTCCCGAATCATGTTAAACGCATCTAAGCATTCCTGCAAAAACTCAAAAACTGCATCCTTCATCAATAGATTAGTTAGCGGTTTTGATATTTTAGAGAAATCCTTTATGAAACGCCTATAGAATCCAGCATGTCCTAGAAAACATCTTATCCCTTTCACCGAAGTTGGGGAAGGAAGCTTTTCTATAGTCTCTATTTTAGCTCTATCCACCTCAATCCCTCTACTAGAGATTAAGTGTCCTAATACAATGCCTTCCTTCACCATGAATGGACACTTCTCCCAATTAAGAACTAGGTTAGTGTCTTCACACCTTTGTAACACAAGAGCAAGGTTAGAAAGACAATTGTCAAAAGAGGAATCGTAAACGGAGAAGTCATCCATACAAACCTCCATGATTTCCTCTATATATTCGGAGAAGATGGCCATCATGCACCTTTGAAAGGTGGCTGGGGCGTTGCAAAGCCCGAACGGCATCCTCCTATAGGCAAACGTACCCCACGGGCACGTTAACGTGGTCTTCTCTTAATCATCCGGGTGTATCGGAATCTGAAAGAAACCACTATAACCGTCAAGATAGCAAAAGTGCGAATGTTGTGCTAACCTTTCAAGCATTTGATCGATGAAGGGTAGTGGGAAGTGATCCTTCCTCGTCGCGTTGTTTAGCTTGCGGTAGTCTATGCACATCCGCCATCCTGTTACGGTTCGGGTAGGAATGAGTTCGTTATTCTTGTTGGTGATGACCGTCATTCCTCCCTTCTTCGGAACCACTTGTACCGGGCTCACCCACTTGCTATCGGAGATAGGGTAGATCCCTGCATCAAGCAATTTAAAATTTCCTTCTTGACAACCTCCTTCATGGTCGGATTCAACCGCCTTTGAGGTTGTCGCGAAGTCCTAAAGTCCTCTTCCATTAAGATCTTATGCATGTATAGGCAAGGTTTGATTCCAACTAAGTCCTCTATAGTATATCCTAAAGCTTTTCTATGTTTCTTAAGGACAACCATGAGCTTACTATGTTCATCTATGCTTAAATCGGAACTAACAATTACCATAAAGGTAGAATTAGGTCCAAGAAATGCGTACCTTAGATGAGTAGGAAGTGGCTTCAATTCCATGACTATCGGAGTTTCCAATGGTTCTTGAGGAGCGTCCAATGCTTCCTTAGAAGTGTCTAAGGGTGTAGAAGGTGTGGGATAAGAATCAAGAGAAGTTGTGGAAGAGACACAATTACCTTCGGAATCACCCAAAATTACGGCCTCTCCAACTTCTCCACGGCCGTGATTTTGGGCGTGGAAAGTAAATACGGTGGCTCTATTTCCTCCACGGCCGTGTAACCCTCTGGAGTGCTCCACGCTTTTGTTGGTGAAATCCACGGCCGTGGAATATAGTGTATGACCGTGGATCCGTACGTTTTCTGCCTCGTCGTGGAGTTTCTCAAACTCTTCTTCACATACTTCTTCTTGTGCTTCTAAGGCTTCAATTGCCTCATTGCACTCCTCTTCTTCCCCTACATCCATTAGACTCATTGTAATAACCTTTTGCAAAGACTTCAATTGTCTCAGTGCTTCTAAGGCTTCATGAGTTCTATAAACTTACCGAATTGCTTGTCTAGACGCGCTCTTGCTCTAGACTGCGGGAACGGTAGGGAAGGTTTGTAAGATGGAGGAGGAACGTAGACATCTTCCTTCTCCTTCCCCTTTTCTTTCTCTTTCTCAACGGGGACTTCTACGAACTTAGGCTGCGGGTCGGTAGTTGTGACTCCACTTCTAGTTGTGATTGCCATCACCCTTCCTTTTGGGTTGTCATCTGTCTTTCTTGGAAGTTTCCCTTGATTCCTAGGAACTTCCTCCGCATGGCCGAACATTTGGTTTTCTAAAATCTTTTGGGCTTTATCAACCTTAGTGATATGATCATCAACCTTGATGATGCGAGTCTCTAACCCTTGAAGCTTCCCCAAAATCGTTTCCAACATGGGATCGGGATTCTCTTTCCCCGAAGTGCTTCCACCATTAGATGTTTGCCCCTGGCTTTTCAAAGGAGTGGAAGAAGAGGAAGGTGGAGTTAGTGAATTTCCTGAATTGGAAGGATAAGAATTACCGGAATTTTGTTGATTGGAGCGCCAATTGTTGTTGTTTGAACCCCTATTGTTGTTCCAATTGTTGTTCCGGTTATTATTGTTGTTGTTCCAATTATTCTGGTTGTTGTTCCGGTTGTTGCGGTTGGTATTCTCATTACCGTTATGGTTATTGTTGTTGCCTAAATAACCCACATCTTGCTCCTTGTGCTTCGGAAAGTTGGTTTTGATGGCTTCCTTCAACTCTTTAATCTCCGTGTTGAGAGAAAATATTTGAGTTTGAGCTGCTTGTGATAGCTTTGCTCCTTGATCCACATGATTCGCCTCCGCTTTCCGATGAGAATACTTCTCTATCACTCGCACTTGCTTCTCAATGAAGTCCCAAACGTCATCTTCCCTCATGTCCATGAATGTACCACCTGAAAGGGATTGGAGCTTGAATTGTGTCTCCACATCCAGCCCCTTATAGTATATCTCCAATAGTGCAAGCTTGGATATGCCATGATGAGGGCAATCCAATAGCAAATCCTGAAATCTTTCCCAAGATTGAAACAAACTTTCGTTAGATCTCATAGAAAATGCATTAATCTTATCTCTTAGCTCCGCCGTTTTGGATGGCGGAAAGAACTTAGTGAGGAACTCCGCAGAAAGATCCTCCCATGTCTCAAGCTTTCCACTTGGAAGAGCTTGATACCAAGACAATGCTTTCCCCTTCAAGGAGAAGAAGAAAGGCTTGAGTTTGTAGCTGTTGGTAGTTGAGTTCTTAGTCTTCATGGTCTCCATCATAATCTCAAAGTTTTGTAGATGTTGGTGTGGAGATTCAGTGCTTGTTCTACCAAATTTGTTTTGGCGAACAATGGTAATTACTTGAGGGTTGAAGCTAAACCCTTGTGCATCGTCAGCATCAAAGTTCACACCTAAACGGCGTGGTTGCTGCGTTGGATCCATCCTTTGGCCAAGAGTTCTTGGCTCCTCTTCTACACGTTCGACCCTCGCATTCCTAGGTGGAACACGGCGATTTGCAGCTGGCTGTGGATAGAATGGATTCACATTGATCGTGGGATCAATTTCCTCTAGTGGTGGCATGGAGGAGTCGCTATCCTCATTGGATGAGTTGGCTCTAACCGATCTTCCCGGTCTTCTCCTTTTCTTTTTCTCTTTGAGGTTGTTTATTTCCAGCCTCATTTGGAACATCATGTCCGTTAGATCATCAACCTTCATTTGATGACGATCTGTTTCTTCCCTACGAGTCTTCTCACTTCATTGGAGTTGAGCTTCCTTTTCTGCTAACTCCGATTGGAGATCACGTTCTCTTTCTTCAGCCATTTTTATTTCCTTTCGCTTTCTCCTCAAAGTCCTCTCAAGCTCTTGATCAAGAGGTAAGAGGTCTTCGTTATTCCTAGACCTGCGCATACACTTGAAAAGATATAAAATAACAAGGGAGAAGCTCCCAAGCTTGACAACTGATAACCGAAGTCGGCCTAGACCAAATCCCCGGCAACGGCGCCAAAAACTTGTTCGCCACTTAGCGTGCGTGCAAATAAGCTTTAAATTTATAAAACTAGAATCAAGCAAGCGAACCCGCAGTGTACGGATCGATATAGTTAAGTAAGAATTCCAGAGTATCGAACACAGGGATTTGGGGGGTTAAATCCAATTAAGAATTGTCAAGCGAGTAAAAGTATGAACTTTTGTAAATTATTGGGAAAACAACAATCCTAAAGATCTAGGAGTCCAGCTGTGGCAATCGATTCAAGATATACTAAGGATATAAGGACAGAGTTGAGATATGCAAAGGTATACAAATGTAAGGCAATGTACGGTGAAGTTCCAAGACCTTATATGATTCACCTAAACGCACTCTCTATAAAGGTTGTTGAGGCTTCAGTATAGAAAGATTCTAAAGGTAAATAATAACGTCAAATACCCAAACTTGTAACCCAAGGATCAAGACTAACTTAACCGATTAAGGTTGTGACACTCACAATCGAGGTAGAGGTTGTTGAGGCTTCACTACCACCTAGAAAAGGCAAGCCAAGACTAAGTTAAAGCAAATCTTTAACTTTGGATTAAAGTAAAAGCAAGGATCGTAAACTGACACAAAATTACGGGTAGTTCTTGAGTTCCACGGCCGTGGAAGCTCAAGAACAGACCGTGGACTAGGCTCGTCGGCGATTCTCTCTAACTCTCAGGGTCCAATCTGTTTACGATCGATCTATCATTATCTAAGCCACAACTATCAACCCTTCACCTTAGAATTGCTAAAGGGTTTTAGCCAACAACAGTGATATTGATATCAAATTCAAGATTTAAAAGAATGAAAGATGGAAACTTCTGAAAACCTTGAATAACCTTCAAATCAATCTCAAATCCACAAGTATCAATGATAATGCAACTCAGATTTGGAATGAACACAAACAAGTAACTATTCTAGATAAGAACGAAGAATGGGATGTCAATCCGTCTTCTAATCAAACCTAGAAATAAAGTATGAATTCTCCTTACGAACAATCTTCCAAATCTTCACTCTTTCCGTCAATCCGGAAATCTCAATAAGGCAAAGCGCAAATCTCTCACGGCGATCTAAGCGAAAGCGTAAACTAGGGTAAACAGCGGTAGCGAAGGTGACGGAATCTCTTTCTTTCCGTCCTTTTATAGGGCTGGATAAAATATGTCTTCGGCCCATGTGCGTAAAAGATTGTGGCTTAAAATATTACGTAAAAGATCGTCAAGATCACGGTCGTGGAAGGGTTCCACGCCCGTAATTTAGAGCGTGGAATTGGATCACGGTTTGTCACAACTCTCCACGGCCGTGTAAGTTGCTGGAATGCACCACGCTCGTCTTGCCAAGGTCCCACGGCCGTGGATTAGGGCGTGGATCCTAGTACGGTCGTACTTTAGAGCGTGGAATGTACATAGCTCGTAATTTCCTTTGTTTTTGTGTCATTCTTCATCCTAGCATCATCCTTAGCTCCTAGTGATGTCCTTAATCCTTGGACATGCTCAATCTATCTCCATTCTCTCTCAATCCGTTCGGAATTAGTTCTTAATTGCCTACAATCAACACAAACCTTATGTAGACCTCTATATCGACAAAATAGATAAACTAACTCACAATTGCTTCAATGCTTTATCAATGACTACCATTATGGATGAAATACACTTAGAAAACGTGCCTAAACTATCACAATATTTCATGCTAACAGAACAATAAATCTTGAATATTGTAGGGATAATTATTCAATAATTGCCTCGGAAAACGTGTATTCCTAAGCCGTCTTTCTTAGCCGTTAAGAAACGAAATAGCGACTCTTTTGGCCGTTTTGCCTTTCCATGTTATTTCATATCTAGGACATGTCCGATGTCCTGATCATTTCTCTCAACTGCATTTTTATTAATTGGAGCTCCTAAATGCTCCAAATAATACCGGAGGGTAGAAATAATTACCTAGGGAAAAAGTAAAAATGTCACCATAAGCCCAAAATTACGCCAGAAACATAACGGTGGGAATTATACTCAACACTTACGCAATCTTCGCGAGTTATATGTCAATTACTATCACTGATTAAGTTAATCAACATTAATTAGAATTGGAAAATCCTAGCTATTACATCACACACCCCTTAAGAAAAAGTTTCGTCCCGAAACTTGAACAATTTCCAAATCCTCTCGGACCCATACGCCGAGGTATAGACACTCTCTATGTCGGAGGTATCACATCTCCGTTCAATTGTATCAACCTATAACACTCTATAACATCAAAACACAGTATGGAGGAATCACCAACTCCAGCAACAAGATCATAATGCTATCCAAAGGCATAGAGGAAAAATCATCTCTAGCCAACTACTAACCACGTCACAAGGCATGGAGAAAAGCCGTCTCCAGCCAATCGTACTCGTAACACAACTATGTGGAGGAAAACCGTGTCCACTCACACTATGTCCATCAATAATAGCATGGAGGAAAGAACCATCTCCAGCTAATCCTAAACATATTACAATAGCATGGAGGAAAGAACCATCTTCAGCTATACCTATATCGTGATAGCAAACAAGATCTAACAGATCAGATGCACATATCAAAGGTAGCACAAAAACACATCATATCACATAAGCACATAGCATACAAGCACTCACCAAAAAGGCACTAAGATCTACTCGTGGATCCTACGGGTGCCTCTAACTCCGCATAGAACGTTGGATAGTTTCTCTGGATACTATCCTCTGTCTCCCAGGTAGCATCATCCAGTCCTCGTCTCGACCACTGTATCCTCATAATAGGAATATCCTTCGAATGTAGGCGTCTCACACCTCTTTTTCTATAACTGCAAAAGGTTGTTCTGCAAAAGTGTGGTCCGGCTCAACCACTAGATCATCATAACTCACAATGTGCCTTAGGTCTGGTATGTACTCCCTCAGTTGAGAGATGAAATATAGGGTGAACACCCTCTAACTTCGGTGGCAAAGCCAATATGTGCACTGCTCTCCCAACTCCATTCAGTATCTCGAAAGGACTGACATACCGGAGACTCAACTTCCCCTTTATGCCAAAACGTCTGACACCTCGCGTTAGAGTTACTCTCAACCAGCCATGAGTTCTTACCCTGAACTCAAGACGTAAACGCCTCCTGTCTGCATACAACTTCTGGCGACTCTGTACAGCCAGCATCCTCTCTCTGATCAGCGTTACTCGAGCCATATCATCCTGAATCTGTTCTGGCGCTATCCCACTGGTACTGCTAGGCTCCTCCCAGCATAAAGGTGTATGACACCTATGTCTACACAACGCCTCATAGGGGTCATCCCTATAGATGCATACCAACGGTGGTGGTATAAGAACTCAACGAGTGAGAGATAAACAGATCGTCTCTGTTCCCAATCCATCCCACAAGCTCATAACATGTCCTCTACGATCTAGGGGGTTCTCTTAGACTGACCGTCTATTTGAGGTAAAACTCAATCATGATATGTGAACGCGTTCCCCAAGTAGTCTGAATCTGCTATCAAAACTTCAAAGTAAACCGTCTACTATAATCATAGTCGATCGTCCTCGGTACACTTATGAAGTCCCACCATCTGTCTAGTGTACTCCTTTGTAACTTCATTCACTGGCCATGTCTCTCTGTAGAGATGGAACGTGTCGCCTTCGTAAATCTGTTACTAATAATTTGGATAACACCAAAACTCTTACTGGGTCCAAATCCCATCACAAGTCCACAGAAAAGTCCTCTCACTTCCACTACAGCACTGGTAGTGGATGAGCTTATCTCCAGGTCAATAAAACTTTAACCTGATTTACTAATTCGTGGTACCTCTTATACGTACATGGATGTACTAAAGAAGGTGTACTATGAGTGTAACGTAATCTTCTCCACTCGACTCCGCATAAGCGGTTATACTAACGCAGTTGCGGCGCCTCATACTCCTTCTATTCCATTAAAGAACTGCGGTGCCTTGCCATGAGGCATCCTTCCATCAAGTTCCCTCAGGGTCAGGCAAGTCCCCTGTTTTTGTTGGACCTCGTCCAACAAACCAGGTAAAATCCCTAAACATGAAACTAACGTCCTTATCAGTAGTTGTAGGTCCAACTCTAACCAAGCTAGATCTTTTTGAAACCGAGACTGTACAGCAATTCCAACAATCGCTTCATCTCGAGGCGTCTTCTTATTCAAGGCATCAGTGACCACATTCTCCTTGCCAAAATTGTACAAATCTCAAGGTCAGCATCCTTGATTAATTCAAACCATTAACGCTGGCGATTATTCAATTTCTATTGTGTAAAAATATACTTCAACCTCTATGATCGGTGGAAATCCGACATGAAATGTCACACAGGTATTGTCTTCCAGTCTTGAAACTTGAACTACCACCACTAACTCGAAATCATGAGTCGGTCAGTTCTCTTCTTACGTTCTCACCTATAACTCACATATTATCTACTCCACTATATATATACACGTCTTAAACTTAACTGGAATATACTACTATAATCCTATAATTCCTAGAATCTTTTGATTATCACCGAATAGAAGAAGAGGTCAAGTGCTTCTTCTACTTTTCATAACCTCGACATACTACTTCAACCACGCAGCCATGGTGATCTTCCTCTGAAGACTCGTAATTATATACACAATCGCATAAAATCTTTCCATCAAAGTGTTGGTAACAATCGGCTGCGCCGAGAAAACCACGCATTCCCTTAACGTTCATCAGTATCATGCATAAGACTTCATACTCATTCCTCGCCACATCAACCATAATCCTACAGGCAAAACAACATGATCTTGAAGGCTTCTTCGGGCACCTCAATTCGCATTTAGGGAGCATAGAACACTGGCTTCTATCCCGCGGATTCTGCAAAACCGTCCTCAAATAACCGGTGCGTTCCTCTCCGTTGTGAGAGTACACCAAACATCATCAATAAGATATACCACCAACTGATTAAGTAAGTAGATGAAGACATTGTTCATCAACTCCTATAACGACTACTAGGACGTTGCTTAACTCAGATGACAGCACTACAACTCGTAGTGTCCATAACGGGTATGGAATGATGTCCTATACCCACGTTGCTCTCTCATCCTTAGTTGATGATATCCTAAGCACACGGAAATCTTAAAAACACAATTGCTTCTCATAGTTTATCCAACAAGTCGCGCATTGTTAGCATGAAATATTGTGACGTTCTAGGCACGTCTTCTAAGTATATTTGATTCATATTGATAGTCTTTGATTGATCATTGTTGCAATTGTGAGCTAGTTTGCCTATATTGTCGATATGGATGTCTACACAAACTTTATGTTGATTATAGGTGATTGAGGGTCATTTCCGAACGGAATTTAGCAAAGAAGAGTTGATTGAGTATGTCCATGGATTGAGGGCATTCTTAGGAGCAAAATGGAGTTCAACTTGAGGACTGCACGAGGCTAGGGAAGAATCACGTTCTTGCCCTAAACCACGCTCTAAAATACGGCCGTATTACAAACCACGTTCAGTTCCACGGCCGTGGAACCTTGCAAAGAGAGGCGTGATACATTCCAGTAACTATTACGGTCGTGGAATCCATGGTTCAAACCGTGACACTTTCCACGCTCTAAATTACGATCGTGGAACCTTCCACGACCGTGATCTTGGCGATATTTTTCGCCACATTTTGAAGCCACGATATTTTGAAGATTGGGCCGGGCCGATATTTTATCTTGCCCTATAAAAAGACGGATGAAGGGAGATTCCGTCACCTTGGCTTGGACGCGTTTACACCTTCGCTTAGCGGCACTTATCCACGCTTATTCCCACTTACGCTCGATTACCCTCGCTTGGAGGCAATTACATCTCGTTGAAGATCGACGCTCGTGTTTGGGATTTGCCCGAATCTCGCACTTTTGGTGGAGATCGCTGTTGAGATTTCCGGATTGGCGGAAGATCGAAGCTCTTGGAAGATTTTGCAAAAAGATTTCTCTTCTTTTTTAGGTTTGATTTAGAAGACGGATTGACATCCCGTTCTGCCTTCTTTCCTAAGATTGTGTTTGTTTGCCTTATTCTGAATCTATTGATAACATTCGTTCTTGATTGTGACTTTGAGATTGGTTTGAAGTTTATTGGAAGTTTTCGGAAGTTTTCATCTTTTAATCTTTTAATTCTTGAATTTGATATCAACATGAGTGTTATTGGCTAAAAACCCTTAACAATTCTAAGGTGAAGGGTTGATAGTTGTGGCTTAGATGATGATAGATCGATCGTAATTAGATTAGACCCTGAGAGTTCGAGAGAATCGTCGACGAACCCTAAATCACGGTTTGTTCTTGAGTTCCACGACCGTGGATTCTCAAGATCCAACCGTAATTTCCCTTAAGTTTACGAACCTGCTTTTACTTAAATCCAAAGTTAAAGATTTGCTTTAACTTAGTTTAGGCTTGCCTTTTCTAGGTGGTAGTGAAGCCTCAACAACCTCTACCTCGATTGTGAGTGTCACAACCTCAATCGGTTAAGTTAGTCTTGATCCTTGGATTACAAGTTTTGGTATTTGACATTAACTCTCACCTTTAGAACCTTTCTATATTGAAGCCTCAACAACCTGTATAGGGAGTGTCTTGTAGGTGAGCCATATAAGGTTTTTGGAACTTCACCGTACGATTACCTTACATTAGCATACCTTCGCATACCTTAACTCTGTCTTTATATCAATAGTAAATCTTGAATCGATTGCCACAGCTGGATACTTGGATCTTTAGGATTGTTGTTTTCCCAATATTTGCAAAAACTCTCATATTTACTTGCTTGAAAACTTTACAACTGAGTTTGTTCCCCCCAAATCCCTGTGTTCGATACTCTGGAATACTTGCTAATCTACGCCAATCCGTACACTGCGGGTTCGCTTGCTTTTATTCTAGTTTTATAAATTTAAAGCTTAATTGCACGCACGCTAAGTGGCGAACAAGTTTTTGGCGCCGTTGCCGGGGATTTGGTTTAGGCCGAATTCGGTAGCCGGTTGTCAAGCTTGGGAGCTTTCTCTCGTTATTTGATATTACTTTGAGTGCATGTGCAGGTCTAGGAACACCGAAGATCTCTTACCTCTTGATCAAGAGCTAGAGAAAACTTTAAGGCAAAAGCGCAAGGAAAAGAAGATGGCTGAAGAACACGAACGTGATCTTCAAGCGGAGTTGGCGGAGAAGGAAGCTCAACTCCAATGGAATGAGAACATTCGCCGGGATGAGATGGATCGTCATCAATCCCAAGTTAACAATCTACAGGATATGATTTTCCAAATGAGGATAGAGCTAAGCGACCTCAAGAATAAGGGAAGCAAGAAATCCTCAAGGAGGGGATCAAGATCTAGAAGAAGAAGTCACTCATCCGCTGATGATAGTGATTCTTCCATGCCACCGCTAGAGGAGATTGATCCCATGATCAATGTGAATCCTTTCCATCCACGAGGAACTGCTAATCGCCGCATTCCGCCTAGGAATGTGAGGATCGAACGTGTAGATGATGAGCCAAGAACTCTTGGCCAGCGGATGGATCCAACACAACAACCACGCCGCTTGGGCGTGAATTTTGATGCTGAAGATGTGCAAGGGTTTAGCTTCAGCCCTCAAGTTATTACTCTTGTTCGCCAAAACCAATTTGGCGGGACAAGCGCTGAATCTCCACACCAACACTTGCAAAACTTTGAGTGTATGATGGAGACAATGAGACCGAAGAGCACTACTACCAACAACTATAAGCTCAAGCCTTTCTTCTTCTCTTTGAAGGGGAAAGCGTTGTCTTGGTACCAAGCTCTTCCTAGGGGGAAACTAGACACGTGGGAAGACCTTTCCGCTGAGTTCCTCACCAAATTCTTTCCGCCATCCAAAACGGCGGAACTTAGAGGTAAGATTAATGCTTTTTTCATGAGACCTAACGAAAGTTTATTTCAATCTTGGGAAAGGTTTCAGGATTTGCTCTTGGATTGCCCTCATCATGGCATATCCAAACTTGCCTTGCTGGAGATTTACTATAAGGGGCTGGATGCGGGAACGCAATTCAACCTCCAATCCCTCTCATGCGGAACATTCATGGACATGAGAGATGATGACGCTTGGGACTTCATCGAGAAGCAAGCAAGAGTCATAGAGAAGTATTCCCACTGGAAAGTGGAGGGAAATCGTGTGGTGCAAGGAGCAAAGCTCACACATGAAGCTCAAAATCAGATTTTCTCCCTCAACAATGAAATCAAAGAGTTGAAGGAGGCTATCAAGACCAACTTACCAAAGCAACAAGGGAAGGATGTTGGTTATTTGGGCAACAACAATGGCGGTGATAACACAAACCGCAACAACAACAACAACCGGAACAATAACCGGAGCAACAATTGGAATGGCAACAACAACAATAATAACGGCCGGAACAACAATTGGAACAACAATAGGGGTTCAAGTAACAACAATTGGCGCTCCAATCAACAAAATTCCGGTAACTCTTATCCTTCCAATTCTAATTCACTAACCCCACCTTCCTCTTCCTCTACTCCTTTGAGAAGCCAGGGGCAATCATTTAATGGAGGAAACACTTCGGGAAAGGAGAAGCCCGATCCCATATTGGAAACGATTTTGGGAAAGCTTCAAGGGTTGGAGAACCGCATCATTAAGGTTGATGATCAAATTTCCAAGGTTGATAAAGCTCAAAAGGTTTTACAAAACCAAATGTTCAGCCATGCGGAGGAAGTTCCTAGGAATCAAGGGAAGCTTCCAGGAAAGACGGAGGACAACCCTAAGGGAAGGGTTATGGCAATCACAACTAGGAGCGGAGTGACAACTACCGATCTGCAGCCTAAGTTTGTTGAAGTCTCCGTAGAAAAGGATAAAGACAAAGAGAAGGGGAAGGAGAAGGAAGACATCTACGTTCCTCCTCCGGCTTACAAACCTCCCCTACCATTCCCTCAATCTAGAGCGCGAGCGCGCCTAGATAAACAATTCGGTAAGTTTATAGAACTCATGAGCAAACTGCATATTAATATACCATTTATTGATGCTATTGTAGGTATGCCAGCTTATGGTAAGTTCTTGAAGGAGCTCCTCTCTAACAAGAGGAAGCTAGAAGACTTCGGTGAGGTCAAGATGAGTTCGGATTCTTCGGATCTCATCAAGACCATGAAGGAGAAAATGCCCCCAAAGTTGAAGGATCCGGGGTCATTTTGTATTCCCATTGGAGTGGGAGATGTCACATATGACGCTTTATGTGACTTAGGAGCAAGTGTGAGCATCATACCACTTGCATTATGTAGGAAGATCGGTTTAGGCGACCCTAAACCGGTGAAGATGACGTTATACATGGCGGATCGATCCATCACTCGCCCCGTCGGTATTGTAGAAAACGTCCCGGTCAAGCTAGGTAAATTCTTTGTTCCCATTGATTTTGTCGTGCTTGATATTCCTGCAGATAGTCCGGTCCCGATCATACTAGGAAGACCGTTTCTTGCAACTTCCGGCTGCATAGTCGATTGCAAGAATGGGAGACTCGCTTTTGATATAGGAGAAGAGAAAGTAGAGTTCGTTCTCTCCACTCTAGTGAAGGAGCCAATCTTTGATGAGGATATTTTCGATATCCAAGATGAAGAGGGTTTGTCTAGGGAGGAGGTAAGTGCGATTCTCTTTAACGATCCTTTGCAAAAAGTTATCACTATGAGTCTAACAAATGTAGGGGAATAAGAAGAGTGCAATGAGGCAATTGAAGCCTTAGAAGCACAAGAAGAGTGAAGTGGAGTTTGAAAAACTCCACGATGAGGCAGAAAACGTGAGAATCCACGGTCACTCACTGTATTCCACGGCCGTGGATTTCACAACCAAAACCGTGTCCCACTCCAGGGAGTTATACGGTCGTGGAGAAGATGTGACAACCGTATTTCCCTTCCACGCCCTAAACCACGGCCGTGGAGGCCATGAAGAACCCGTAATTTTGGGCGTGGAAAGGAGTGATCGAGACACTTCTTCAACTTCTTTTGATTCTTCTCCCACACACTCAATACCCTTAGAAACTTCTAAGGAGACATCGGATGCTCCTCAAGGATCGTTGGAAGCTCCGAAAGCGATGGAACTAAAACCACTCCCTACTCATCTAAGGTACGCTTTTCTAGGACCTAATTCTACCTTTCCGGTTATCGTTAGTTCCGAACTAAGCATAGATGAACATAATCAGCTCATGATTGTCCTTAAGAAACATAGGAAAGCTTTAGGCTATACTATTGAGGACTTAGTAGGAATTAAACCCTCCCTATGCATGCATAAGATACTAATGGAGGAGGACTTTAGAACTTCAAGACAACCTCAAAGGCGGTTGAATCCGACCATGAAGGAGGTTGTCAAGAAGGAAATTCTTCAGCTTCTTGATGCAGGTATCATCTATCCTATTTCCGATAGTAAGTGGGTGAGTCCAGTTCAAGTAGTTCCAAAGAAGGGAGGAATGACGGTCATCACAAACAAGAACAACGAACTCATTCCTACCCGAACCGTGACGGGATGGCGGATGTGTATAGACTACCGCAAGCTCAACAATGCAACACTGAAGGATCACTTCCCATTGCCGTTCATTGATCAAATGCTTGAAAGGTTAGCACAACATTCACATTTTTGCTACCTTGACGGCTATAATGGTTTCTTTCAGATTCCGATACATCCGGATGATCAGGAGAAGACCACATTCACGTGCCCTTGGGGTACGTTTGTTTATAGGAGAATGCCGTTCGGGCTTTGCAACGCCCCAGCCACCTTCCAACGGTGCATGATGACCATCTTCTCCGAATACATAGAGGAAATCATGGAAGTCTTCATGGACGACTTCTCCGTATATGGTTCCTCTTTTAACGATTGCCTTTCTAACCTATCTCTTGTTTTGCAAAGATGTGAAGACACTAACCTAGTTCTTAATTGGGAAAAGTGTCAATTTATGGTTAAGAAAGGAATCGTATTAGGTCACCTAGTCTCTAGTAGAGGGATAAAAGTAGATAAAGCTAAGATAGAGACCATAGAGAAACTTCCTCCCCCAACTTCGGTGAAAGGGATAAGAAGTTTCCTAGGACATGCTGGATTTTATAGACGTTTCATTAAGGACTTTTCTAAGATATCAAAACCGCTCACTAATCTATTGATGAAGGATGCAGTTTTTGAGTTTTCGTAGGAATGTTTGGATGCATTTAACACAATCCGGCAAGCTCTAATTTCAGCACCTATTATCCAACCTCCAGATTGGACTCTTCCCTTTGAGGTTATGTGCGATGCTAGTGACGTAGCTATTGGAGCTGTTCTTGGACAACGAAAAGAGGGATGAACCCATGCCATATACTATGCTAGCAAGATGCTAGATGAAGCGCAGCTCAACTACGCCACTACCGAGAAAGAGTTTTTAGCCATTGTCTATGCTATTGACAAGTTTCGCTCTTATCTTGTAGGTGCAAAGGTGATTGTCTACACGGATCATGCTACGATCCGGTACCTCCTTGTGAAGAAAGATGCGAAGCCAAGGCTAATTAGATGGATTCTTCTCCTACAAGAATTCGATCTTGAGATCCGCGACAAGAAAGGTTCAGAAAATTCTGTTGCGGATCATTTGAGTCGCCTAACACATCTAGAGGACGACCATTTGCCCATCGATGACTCCTTCCCGGACGAACACCTACACCTTATTTAAGAGTGCATCGATCTGATCTCCAAAGGTAACGAACCATGGTTTGCTGATTTTGTTAACTATTTGGTTTGTCAGGAGATACCGCCCGGACTATCCTACGCACAAAGGAAGAAGTTCTTTAAGGACGTCCGGGAATACTATTGGAACGAGCCTCTCCTCTTTAAGATAGGTCCGGATGGTATCATTCGGCGATGTGTGCCGGAAGATGAGATGCAAAGTGTCATCCGCCATTGTCACTCACTACCTTGTGGAGGACACGCTAGTTCGAACAAGACTAGCGCAAAGGTATTGCAATTTGGATTCTTTTGGCCTACTTTGTTTAGAGATGTGCAATCCTTTGTTTCTTGCTGCGATGCTTGTCAAAGAACAGGCAATATCTCTAGAAGGAATGAGATGCTCAACAACATCCAAGAGGTGGAGATTTTCGACGTTTGGGGAGTTGATTTCATGGGATCATTCCCATCCTCTTGTGGAAACCAATACATACTATTGGCGGTGGATTATGTTTCTAGATGGGTGGAAGCAATTGCCTCTGCCACAAATGATGCTATGGTGGTGGTTAAGTTCTTTAACAAGACCATCTTCCGCGATTTGGGACGCCAAGGACTATCATTAGTGATGGAGGTTCTCACTTCATTGCCCGGCGCTTTGAAGCTCTTCTAGCTAAGTATGGGGTTACTCACAAGATTGCTACCCCTAATCATCCACAAACAAGTGGACAAGTTG
Source organism: Fagopyrum homotropicum (assembly GCA_033239125.1). Taxonomy (NCBI): domain Eukaryota; kingdom Viridiplantae; phylum Streptophyta; class Magnoliopsida; order Caryophyllales; family Polygonaceae; genus Fagopyrum; species Fagopyrum homotropicum. Next base: position 107,193,192 of record BSWB01000007.1, read on the forward strand.
AGATCTCAAATAGGGAGATCAAAGGAATTCTAGAGAAGACGGTTTCAAGGACTAGGAAGGATTGGTCCTTGAAGCTTGACGATGCATTGTGGGCATACCGGACTGCATACAAGACTCCCATAGGAACCACACCATACAACCTTGTGTATGGGAAGTCTTGTCACTTACCGGTAGAGTTGGAGCACAAAGCGTTTTGGGCTATCAAGTGGTTGAACTTCAACATGAAAGAGGCGGGAGAGAAGCGTCTCCTAGACATCAATGAGCTGGATGAACTCCGCTTGAACGCTTATGAAAATGCTAAGATCTATAAGGAGAGAGCAAAGCGTTGGCATGATAAGCATATCATTCCAAAGGACTTCAAAGAAGGAGATCAAGTTCTCCTCTTCAATTCAAGGCTTCGTCTCTTTCCAAGTAAGCTTAAATCCCGTTGGACCGGACCTTTTCTAAATAAGCGTATTTTCCCCCATGGTGCAGTTGAAGTATGGGGTGAAACGGGCGGAAGCTTTAAGGTGAACAGCCAACGACTCAAGAAGTATACGCCGGAACTCCAAGCCGAAGAGTTCGCGCCCACCGCACTGGAATAAGTGCGAAAATGGTCTAGCTACGGACCTTAAACAAAGCGCTTCTTGGGAGGCAACCCAAGGTATTGCATTCTTGTTTTTGTTTTCGATTCATAGTTTAGCTTAGAATAGACGTTGCTTTATTTTGCCTCGATTTCTTCCGGTATGTTCGTGTTTTTGGATGTAAGAACGATGGAAAAGGAAAAAGGGAGGATGATGTTGAAGAAAAGTGACGAAATCTGGACTTTGGAGCTTTACAGAGAGTTCCACGGCCTAAACCACGGTCGTGACAGCTACAGTACCCGTAATTTCCAAAAGCCTTTGAAAAATCACCAAAATCACGGTTCCGTACATTTCCACGGCCGTGGAACACCCTGACAGACCGTGATTTTCAAAAATTTTGCCTGTGACTATATAAGCCACGTTCTTCACAAAAATCACCCCAAAAATCCCTCTTCCACGACCTAATAGCCGAAATCCACGACCCTCTCTCAAATCCTCGTTTCCTAATCGTTTTTAACGATTCTTCCTCCTAAACTGAAGCAAACTCGATCACCAACAAGATCCAAGCGACAAATCGAGCGGAAATTCACCAAGGAACCCGCAATTCGGATTTTTCAATCCGAAAAATAGGTTTTTCCTCTCTTCTTGATTCTTCTCGATTTGGTTCGTTTTTGTTAGAGATTTTAGGAAGAACTGATTGAGATTGGAAGAAATTAGATTAGGACTGCCTGTTTGTTGAGATTGAGTGCTGATTTGCTGAGATTTGCGACTTTCTGAGATGAATCACGGTCTTTGGAGGAATTACGGCCGTGGTTTCTATAGAACAACCCGTAATTTTGAACAGAATGGACTTTGTGAGGAGAGTTTCGGGGAGGATAAAAGAGAAGAAGAATGATCAGAATAAGAAGAGGAAGGGTAATCCCTCCTCCTCCTCATCCTCTAGGGCACCACCACCCTCTTCCCCTTCACCTCCATCCTCACCTTCACCTCCATCCTCACCTCCTCACCCTAGAGTCCCGACCATACATGAGGATCATCTCGATGCACTCGAGAGGATCAAGGAGAGGGTTGTGATTGGTCCTAGATACTTGTTGTTGGAGGATCTAGCTCCTCTCAACATTGTGGATGATCTTACTTGGCTCTTGGATAGAGCCGGACTAGTTGTCTTCTCGGCTATCCGAGAAGACGCTTATGAGGAGATTACACGGGAGGTTGTGACGTCTTTCGAGCACAACCATGTAGACAGGACCGGCTCTTTCTGTCTCATGGAAAGAGACTATCATTTTAACATCCGTGAGTTTGGGACCTTTTTCGGGTTTCAGGAGACCTTTAACGGTCGATTTCCTAGTGGCGTCTACGCCAAGGACTTTTGGAAGGAGATAGCGATGATTTACGCCGACGAGGACCGTTAGCAACCTACTGATACCAAGGCTAGGTTGATGTACCACCTAGCCTTGAAGATAGCTCACCGTGTTCTTTCGGAGTGTCTCTTCCCTAGGACGGAGACGCCCCAAAAGATCAAGACGGATGAGCTCTTTTTGCTTTACTCCATGTTGTACGGGCGCCGGGCTGATTGTGCCACTCTCTTGGCTGCTACGATGAGCAAGCTCAAGAACAAGAAGAAGGGCAACATCGGATATGGTGGGATAGTTACCCACATTGCTAGGAGCTTAGGTGTTGATTTTTCTGCTTGCACCCGTATACCGGCCGTACCTTTAGGGCTACATGCTTTCATGACTATGGGTCTCATCTTCCCCACACATAGAGGTCCGCCTTATGCGGGCATGCCTTGGGAGAGCAGGACGGGAAGGGGTATAGAGTGGCTGCCGGAGTACTCCATTATGGCGGGACGCCATAATTGGAAGGAGACGTTCGCTGCTATGCATGCGAACAGGATACTAGCTCCCCCATATGTTCCACCACCGATTGTTGAGGAGGAGGACATGAGAGATCAGTTTGAGGGTGGAGGAGGAGCCGAGGAGGAGTTTGGCACGTTTCCGGATCAGCCGGAGGCGGCCCCCGATGTACCGAGACGCTCTCCACGTCCAGCTAGAGCTTCAGGCTCGTCTTCTCGCCGCACTAGCGTGAGTGAGAGGCCTACGTGGATGACCACACCTCCTACATGGTATGGCGTTCCCCCTCCTTGGTCCACAGAGCAGCCAGCAGCACCAGCACCATCCGACGCTCCAGCATGGTATAGTCAGGCTCCGGGATGGTACGAGTAGATGCCGGATTGGGCTACTGGCCTTTCAGAGAGAGTAGGAGCATTGGAGATCCGAGCCGATGCTAGAGACGGACGCTTAGACGACCTCGACCACATGATGAGGGATGTCTACCGCCAGCAGTTTGGGCGGTTTTATGATCCTAGCTTCTCTCCATTCCCGCCTCCACCAGCGCCGCAGTGATGAGGATTTGATGATTGACCGTTCGCCTTAGACATTCCACCGCCACTTTGTGAGTTCTTTTTCTTCTCTTTCTTTTCTTTCTTTCTTTTGAACATTAGGGACAATGTTCGTCCTAAGTATGGGGTGGGATGTACTAAAAGTTTGTAATAACTTCTACTCACTATGTTTGCTTTTATTCGAGACTATCATTGCATGTTCATTATATTGTTGCACGTTTCATTATTGCATTGCATGAAAAAGAACTTGAAAAACCCATAAAAATTGAAAAATTTTGAAAAATTTTGTGCTTCTAATGAATTGAGATGATTTCCATGATAATCACTACTTGTGAATTGAGTTTGATGACAATTGCATGCTTAAAAGAATAGTGAATTGAAAAGAATTTGAATGAATAAATTATACCTCTTTTGCAAGTTTCATAATGTGATGAATATTGTCTAAATCATGTTGAGAAATTGAAGTTGAAATCACACTATGAGTTCTTATACTTCTTGTTGAGATGATTAAGGCAATTCGATTTTTCTTTCTTCTTTCTTTGACCATTTTAGCTCCTCATTGAAATATTAGCCTCCTTTACCTATCCGTGAATTTGGAGAAGTGAATGAAAAAGGCATGTTTGATGTGGGAGGGCCATGAGAGCAATTATTTGCAATCAAAAGAATAGAAAGAAATTGTAGGTTTGGGGAAGTCAATCTTGACGATGAGTAACTCGGCACCATTCACATAGCCGGGTGTTTATGTCTTGCCAAAGTCGGATTGAGCGATATTCCTAGCGGATTATGGTATGTGCGCTAAGGGTTTGAGGCATCTCATGAAATTTGAGAAACGCCAATCTCCTAGGCTTCGGTTTTTGTGCACCTCTGTCCATAACTCCAAAAGTAAAGTCGAAAAATGAAAAGAAGAGAGCGAAACTCTAAGTTGAAAGTGTGCGGAAACCGCAAAAGAAGAAGAAGGGGTAGTTGTCCATTTTCCCGGATTCATGCACCACATTCCTTAAAGTTTTCCCTTCCCTTCCACATTCTAGACCTTTTCTTTGAAAGTCCTTAAGATCAAAAGAATGTTATATGACTTGGTGATCTAAATTGAAGTTTCTTATGATTGATTTTGATAATGTTTGAAGGTTATGATGCTTGTATAGAAGTTTGATTGATTCATGAGTTTTCTTTGCTTTTAACTCTTTGATTAATTGTATGAAAGTTTGATAAACGATTGAAGCAAGGTTTGAGAATGATCTATTCTTTAGAAGGCAAATTCATCCAAAAGAAGTATTGCTTTGAGAAGGTACATATATTTCATCCTAATGCTTGTTTTAAAAGCTTTTGAAAGACCTTGCTTAGGGACAAGCAAGTTGCAAGTATGGGGTTATTTGTTAGCATGAAATATTGTGACGTTCTAGGCACGTTTTCTAAGTATATTTGATTCATATTGATAGTCTTTGATTGAGCATTGTTGCAATTGTGAGCTAGTTTGCCTATATTGTCGATATGGATGTCTACACAAGCTTTATGTTGATTATAGGTGATTGAAGGTCATTTCCGAACGGAATTTAGCAAAGAAGAGTTGATTGAGTATATCCATGGATTGAGGGCATTCTTAGGAGCAAAATGGAGTTCAACTTGAGGAGTGCACGAGGCTAGGGAAGAATCACGTTCTTGCCCTAAACCACGCTCTAAAATACGGCCGTATTACAAACCACGTTCAGTTCCACGGCCGTGGAACCTTGCAAAGAGAGGCGTGATGCATTCCAGTAACTATTACGGTCGTGGAATCCATGGTTCAAACCGTGACACTTTCCACGCTCTAAATTACGGTCGTGGAACCTTCCACGACCGTGATCTTGGCGATCTTTTTTGCCACATTTTGAAGCCACGATCTTTTGAAGATTAGGCCGGGCCGATATTTTATCTTGCCCTATAAAAAGACGGATGAAGGGAGATTCCGTCACCTTGGCTTGGACGCGTTTACACCTTCGCTTAGTGGCACTTATCCACGCTTATTCCCACTTACGCTCGATTACCCTCGCTTGGAGGCAATTAAATCTCGTTGAACATCGACGCTCGTGTTTGGGATTTGCCCGAATCTCGCACTTTTGGTGGAGATCGCTGTTGAGATTTCCGGATTGGCGGAAGATCGAAGCTTTTGGAAGATTTTGCAAGAAGATTTCTCTTCTTGTTTAGGTTTGATTTAGAAGACGGATTGACATCCCGTTCTTCCTTCTTTCCTAAGATTATGTTTGTTTGCCTTATTCTGAATCTATTGATAACATTCGTTCTTGATTGTGACTTTGAGATTGGTTTGAAGTTTATTGGAAGTTTTCGGAAGTTTTCATCTTTTAATCTTTTAATTCTTGAATTTGATATCAACATGAGTGTTATTGGCTAAAAACCCTTAACAATTCTAAGGTGAAGGGTTGATAGTTGTGGCTTAGATGATGATAGATCGATCGTAATTAGATTAGACCCTGAGAGTTCGAGAGAATCGTCGACGAACCCTAAATCACAGTTTGTTCTTGAGTTCCACGACCGTGGATTCTCAAGATCCAACCGTAATTTCCCTTAAGTTTACAAACCTGCTTTTACTTAAATCCAAAGTTAAAGATTTGCCTTTTCTAGGTGGTAGTGAAGCCTCAACAACCTCTACCTCGATTGTGAGTGTCACAACCTCAATCGGTTAAGTTAGTCTTGATCCTTGGATTACAAGTTTGGGTATTTGACATTAATTCTCACCTTTAGAACCTTTCTATATTGAAGCCTCAACAACCTGTATAGGGAGTGTCTTGTAGGTGAGCCATATAAGGTTTTTGGAACTTCATCGTACGATTACCTTACATTAGCATACCTTCGCATATCTTAACTCTGTCTTTATATCAATAGTAAATCTTGAATCGATTGCCACAACTGGATACTTGGATCTTTAGGATTGTTGTTTTCCCAATATTTGCAAAAACTCTCATATTTACTTGCTTGACAACTTTACAACTGAGTTTGTTCCCCCCAAATCCCTGTGTTCGATACTCTGGAATACTTGCTAATCTACGCCGATCCGTACACTGCGGGTTCGCTTGATTTTATTCTAGTTTTATAAATTTAAAGCTTGATTGCACGCATGCTAAGTGGCGAACACGCATACGTAGCAATGAACGTGCTAGGCGAACGGAGCCCATCTCAAACCACTCTTCAAATTGCTTCTTCAATTTCTAACAACTCAACAAGCCATATACCTCATAGGCCTTCTCCCAACCACTCTCGTACCATACTTTAACGCAATATCAAAGTCCTCATTCCCCTGAGGCGATAGATTAGACGGTTTATTAACACGTCTATAAGATCATATACCACTGGAATACTCTTCAGTGTGGAACTATCTCTTTCCTTCATGGCACAACATAAAAAAAAACATCACCCTCTGGTGTTATCAACCTCACGGCTCATTCAGCACTAAAGACAACTCAGAGCGCAAATGATCTGGCCTAGTTCACCACAAGTAAAGCAAGCTATCGGTTCCATGGGGCACTTAGAGCGTAAATGATCTGGATAACCACAGTTAAGACATATACGTCCCATCCCTGCCACTAGTACGGGTGACTCCTCTGCATTGCCCAACTCAAAAGCTCTACTTTGAGCTCTTCTAGTGTCCGTGGTACTCCTACCACGACCCTGACCTCTACTCAGCCTAGGAACGGATCCCTGAGTAAAAGGATTATCTGGGACTCTCTGATGTCCCCGCATCTACTGCTGAGGTGTCTTCTGGCCACCTCCCGTCACACTAGCAGAAGTAAAACCTTGTTGCGATGCAACTCTAGTTTGCTTATAGAAGACAACTTTATGACCCTGTCTACCATAGGTAAAACAAGTCACTGACGATCTTGGACACTGTGGACGTATATGTCCAGGCTTCCCACAGTTGTAACATGTCCTCGTCTCACCAGAAATCCGTGTGAAACGTGAAGTACTCGGACGTCCACAAGTGGGGCTGGGTTTGCAACCCGAAGATCCAACCTCGCCTTTCACTGAGTCAACCTGTTGTTTCTTCTTTAATCTAGAAGCTTAAGTTGATCTTACAGATGTTGGTAAATCCGGTGTAGATCAACCCGCTATCACCACCTCATATACTTGCTATATATACTCTTGAAACTCGAATCTACTCATGTAGACACGATCAACCTCTTCAAACTCGTTCTCTGCCATAGGCAACACAACAGTGGATACTGGTCCCTGACTTGATGCGACTAGAGGAAAAGGGGGTGTACCCTTATCTCGTCCCACTACAGATACTGCTCTAGTTTGAGCCATCTGTAGAATATACGCACCTAAACTTATTAGGCTATATATATGCCATATGTATCGGTATATATATATATAATACTCATTATTGCATGCATACACATCAACAAATAAAAGATATCTATCTATATATATATATATATATATCTAGACTGTCGAGATCCTCAGATGGATGACGACTTCTATACATACTATCCCAAAACATTTGTACTCGCTTTAAAACCCAAATCCTTTAAAAAGTCAGATCCCATGTGGGTTCTGTTTATTTATCTACTCTACCTTTATTGAAGATAGCAAGTGCCATTGTTGTCAACCTAAGCTCTTATACCAACTCTGTAACACCCCAAATTCGCGGGACTTGGAGTGTCATATTGGGCTAGGATCTCACAATGGATCCTGACCCTAGCTTGACAACAAGTTCACTAGATCTTACAACAAGACACAGGTAGATTAAAATCAAATACATAAAAGCTGAGTATGATACATCAAAAGAGTTTACAAACTCATAGCCGGGTACAAAACAACAACATAAATCACAACCACAAAAGATTCCACATCCTACGCATCCTAATGTACAGAATTCCTTGACTTGTCACACCATCTGGCTCAATCTGCAGTATTCCTAACCTACAGAACACTACAACACGGTATGAAACCATTAGCTACAACAATGAAAAGCATGAAGGTAATAGCACAACCACACATCAACATCTCAAACATGCAATGCCACACACATTCATTTATTATCTTGCCTTAAGTTATTCCATTACTAATTCAACTTCTTTTGTAACACGAGGAGCCTCAAGAACCCCGTCCCATCCAACGTAACATAGGAGTTTTGCATGGGGGTGACCTTCACTCGTCCCCTCCTGTGAGATCATCTTCAGGGCACCTCCTCCTAACCAGCAGGCGGAGACCGGCGGTTACTGCCTGTTATAATACACTTGGGCCAAATAAATGTAATGAATGGTCATCCTAGACCGGTTTAGGTTATAAATGCACAATCATATGGACACACACAACCATCACAATCATACAATCCACAACTACACGCTAACTAAGTCCTATGGACTTACCTGATATACTCGTAACCTGTACCACGTCACAGCTTCCCCTTGGGGAAGTAATCAACGCCTGCAATAGCAAGGCACACACAGTCACATACTACAAAGGTTAGGAGACTCATCTCACTAACCACAACCAACTTTATCTCAAATCTAAACCTCAGATCCTCAACACATTCATAAATGCCTAAGGCATATCCTCAACATAACATCTCATCATACTCGTACACATACTAATCCTTAAAGCCATAACCGATATCCATAACATCATCATGATCCTCAACTCATTCTAACACCTAGCATGCATCTAATCAGTATTCCTCAATCTCAAATTTAACCGTAATTTAATTAATTAACCTTTAATTAATTAATTAAATTTTGCTAGAATAACATTTTGCCCGCAGGCCATTTCTAAACCCACATGTCATCAGATTTCATCAAACAAACAACCCATAACACCAGAATAATATAATGATCATAATGGAATTTCTAATTATCCATTTTGAAAAGTCTAAGGTCAATTTAGGCCAAAATCGCAGTACGGAAAACGAATAAATTCATAAATTATTCGTTAGTAACACGATTGATGATTTGAAAGAAGATTCAGAATCACAACGACGCAGGCTACGCATGTACAACATCAAATTCACCGGAATCTGAGCGACGGGACTGTCCTAGTGACATATATGCTCGACTAGGTCCTTATTTGCTCGGAAATGCAGAAACTTGGTACCGATATGAAGAGAATGAACAGAGGAATCCAAAAACTCAAACGGAATTGAAATCGGATTAGAAACGGAGAGTAGATCTGAGTTTGAATTTTGAGAGAAATCAGAGCTTTTACGAGGAAACGCGAAAGGAAATGAATTAATAAACGATTTTCTGCCATTTATAGTGAAGTCGATAATTATCCTTTAACCGATCCAATGGCGGGTTGAACCCCCTTCTCCAAACTTCTCGAAATTGGAACAATAAATCTTCAATATTGTAGGGATAATTATTCCACAAATGCCTCGGAAAACGTGTATTCCTAAGCCGTCTTTCTTAGCCGTTAAGAAACGAAATAGAGACTCTTTTGACCGTTTTGCCTTTCCATGTTATTTCATATCTAGGACATGTCCGATGTCCTGATCATTTCTCTCAACTGCATTTTATTAATTGGAGCTCCCAAATGCTACAAATAATACCGGAGGGTAAAAATAATTACCCGGGGAAAAAGTGAAAATTTCACCATTAGCCCAAAATTACGACAGGAACATAACGGTGGGACTGATACTCAACACTTACGCAATCTTCGCGAGTTATATGTCTATCACTATCACTGATTAAGTTAATCAACATTAATTAGAATTCGGAAATCCTAGCTATTACACCTTGTAGCGCTGATTACACCATCCGAGACAAGTAAAATTGGCAAGCAACTTTTGTCCCATTGCATGCTAATCTCTTTCGACCTTCCTACTATAATTCTGAGGATGAGCCTGCAGCATCTGAGGCGGAGGGTGATCAGGATATGAGTGGAGATGAGTACCAGGATGCTGCAGTTGCTGAGTAGTGTTTTGGAGGTTTTCTGGATCAGCCGGCGGATTTCCAAGAGCCACCTAGGAGGTCTACTTATCAACAGCGACCTTGTGCTTCCTCTTCTTCCCAGCGTGCGAGCGTTAGTGAGAGATTGACATGGATGGATGCACCGCCTGCTTGGATGGGAGCTCCGCCGGAGTGGATGGCACAGAGGCCGGCTGTAACACCCCGAATCCGCGGGACTCGGGATGCTACGGGTTGGGACCTCACAATGGGTCCCGACCATTAGCTTGACAACAATTTCACCGGATCTTGCAACAAGGCACAAATAAAGGCCAAAACCAAATACATTTTATGCAATGCAATGAACCAAAAACTATATAAACCAAAGACTTCAGCCGAGATACAACCGAAAGACCAAATGCCATACACGCGGCATACAATATATAATGAAAACAAAACACAAACACGACTCCAACTAAAACCAAATCCTAAAATGTACGGAACCCCGGCTGCCCACTCTTCTGGATCTCTCGGACGCATTCCTAACCTGCAAGAGAATCTACAACAATCGGTATAAACACAAGTCAATCATCATAAATACCCAATACACTCCAAAGCACACAAGTCCGGTTTATTATCTTATTATTATTAAATCATATCCCGTTCTAATTCAACTTAGGTTGTGACACGAGAGTCACCGAAACTCGCCTCGGTCCCTACTTACCGGCATGGAATGGTGCTGATGCATCTGACCGTCTACCAGCACGGGATAGTCGCCGAGAAACTCCTAGCTCTCGCGGGAGCCAGGAAAGTTGTCACCGCCCGTTATCATACACATGGGCCAAAATAATATAAAGGTTGGTAATCCTAATTCCGGTTTAGTTGTTATAAAAAATAAACACACACCACCAAACACACATTAATGCTAATACAAGGAATACGAGCTAAATAAGTCCGGACACTAACCTCGTGACCACACTCAACTCACAACACTCTCGCTTCCTTAGGGGAGGAAGCCCATAACCTGCTCATAAGAAGATAACTATATCAACAACAACTCACTCACAATAGAAGTCTTAGACTTCTATACAAATGATCTACACAAGACCATTTGGCTCTCAATTCTAGGACCACATCCTAGAATCTCACATGCTCACATCACACTCAACAAACGCTAGAAGTCCTAAGACTTCTAAACCCTCGGATCTCGCAAGATCATAACTCACAACACCACTAGGATAACATGCTTAGTCCCCACGATCACAATGGTAACAATACTAGGCTAGGATACTCTCGTCCTAGTCACCATAATCTCAACAATCATACAACCTTAACCCCTAAATTCTCACCAGCTCAACATACAACTTAAAGCCATAAACAACCTCACAAGATAAAATCAACTCCTCAAGTCTTACAGCATTTCACAATCAACGAATCTCACCAAAGGTCCATAACCACTACTTGGTATTCACTCTAAGTTATTCTATATCCAACCTAGTATGATACTAATACCAAACATTACTAAATCGAGGAAGGAGGTACTCACACGATGCCAAAAAGGTGGAAGACGGTCGATAGATGTCGAACTTGGACACGTTAGGCCATTATCGGGATCGTTTCTGAACCATTTGAAGGAGCCGTCTCGTTTGAGAAGAGGGAAAACAGGGGCGGCGTCCTCGTGGCCTCCGGCTAGGGCGAAGCGAAGGTGGCGCGAGAAGATGGCACACGAACACTTCCGACGGGGCGAAGTTAGGGTAAGGCGGTCTGATGGGCTTTCCGGATTCGACAGGGCAGCAGGGGGAGGGAAATACGCAGGCGCGCAGCCTGGCTTGCGGCTTCCTCCAGGGGTATGGTGCATCAAGGGCGGCAGAAGACGCTTCGCCGGCCCATTCCCGAGGTTTCCCAGCCAGCGGCTTAGCTCGTGTTGGCCGGGAGCTTCGAACAGCATCCAAGCTTGCCCCCTTCTGCATCTAGTGTGAAAAGGGTAACACGACTGAGTAGGGCTAGGCTCTTCACCTTGGATCTGTGAAGAAGCGAGAGAGGATGAGAAGAGCAGAGATTGAACCTTGAGGTTAGTAATTAGATCGACCACCCTCCTCTATCTCCTACTGACCTGCCATCGACCTCTACCATAAGTGATACAGTCTTCTGAATCTTTCTGCATTAGCATTTGATATTGGAAGACAGAGGAGGCTACGGGTCCAAGGTACGGATTCACAGGTGCTTGCAAGAGGAGGGTTGAACGCTGGAGTCGGAGGCTCCAGGTTACATATCCAGGCAAGGTCGAGGAGTGGCTGTAGAAGACGCCTAGTGTCGATGAAGGAAGACATAAGAGAAGGGTGAAGAAGCTGTTGGTTTGCCTGGAAATCAGAGGAGGAAGATCGGGTGTAGAGGAGGGCGAGGTCGAAGGGTCGGTTGCAGCTACAACTCGGGAGCGAGGAGTCAGAAGGCTAGGGGTCGGTTACAGCTTCCGGAAGCGAGGAGTCGGTCTGCATAGCTGCTCACCACCCAGGACTCAAGAGAGGGGGAAAAGAAGGAAAAAATAAAAGAAATTTTAAAAAAAAAAGTGAACCAATAAAATATACTCGATCGAAGTAATCGGAACGGAAATTCTGAAACGGAAAACTTTTCCGAAATTTAAATGAACGAAAAAAAAAATATGTTGATCGAATATCCAAGTAACTCGCAAAATATACTTTGAAATACCAAAACCATTTCCGTTTAAATTATTTATGAGATATGATAATTAAAACACGGTAATAATACATCGATGTATTTCTGTGTAATCGTAAAATTTAATTTCCGATGTCAATTATACTCGTCAAAAATATACTTAAGGTATAAAGATATAGATAATATCCGGAAAGATAATTAACGCAAACGCGCCCAAAAATTGGGGCGTTACATCAGATCTCCCTAAAAATAAGTTTCGTCCCGAAACTTGCTATACGCCGAACTTCTCGGTACCTAAGGCCGAGGAATGAAATCTCAACTAAGAAGGATGAAACCTTCAAATCTATATACATAACAAACTCAAACTACCACCGCAAGATATGTTAGGTCATATAGCACATTCCCGTACGGGGCACAAACTACACATAACATCACATATCCACATAACTCAACCAAGGGAAGAACTAGGTCTAACCCGCCGATTCTATCAAAGCTACTAACTCGGCGTAAAACTCAACCAAAGATACTATATTCCGTCTTCCTATTAGCCTCTTCGGTTTTTCGTCTACGACTAAATCACCATATTTGACAATCTGTCTCGAGTCGTGTATGTACTCTCTCGACTGATACGCATGAACACCGGGTGAACACTCTCTACTCTTGGCGGCTATGCCAACCGAAACCACTTTCCTAACTCGCGCTAACATCTCACAAAAGGTCCGATATATCGGAACTCAACTTCCTTCTCGGGTCTTTCTAAGTGCACCATTTTCATTATGTTTCCCTTTGAATTCTCTATCAAAGAAGATCGAACTTCTAATTTACACATTTGGCTTGGTTCTTGTCAAACCAAGCTTCGATGTTACGTTTCCTTAATTCTTGTTGCAAGTGCTAAGTAATGAGGGGAGCACTTTAGTTTGACATTGCTTGACAAGGCACGTATGTTATTACTTTTACATCACTCCTCAATACTCGATCAAGGCCTTGTCTTGAAGAATCACTTGTCCACTTCAAACCCATAATACCTCAAGGTAAATCAAAACAGTTGCACCAATTAATCTCCTCTTAACTCTAAACATCTCCATTGTTAATTCTCGTCTCACTCAATTCTTCATTGTTATCCGGAATAGGTTATCCATAAATGGTGTTACTTGGAGAATCTCTCCACAAATCCGGTAATGACCAGCACATCCAATAAAACTTGTAAATTCTTCCACGTCCTTTGAGGGTTGTCATCCCGAGACAACTTGCCATACGATATCTCTCTTCTTGAGAGGATAACAACTTGCCACAAATCCGGAGTTTCCCATAGCATTTCACTAAGTTCTAGTGAAATCTTATCAATAAGTTCTTGCAATTGCTCATTTACTTGTTTCCACAACACATGTCTCTGCACAAGTGTCATTCCATACGGCACATCCCGATATCTAACATGCCGTATGAAATGACACTTGTGCAGAGACATGTGTTGTGGAAACAAGTAAATGAGCAATTACAAGTGTCATTCCATACGGCACAATTGATCCACAACACATGTCTCTGCAATTGCAAGTTATCTTTCATGACACAATTGTGTCATGACCATTTACAAATGGTCATGACACAATTGATCCACCCCCGATCTATTGAAGTTATCTTTCAACTCGTGTGCTGTTCCATCTTCAGCTATGACCGTGTTTGTTCTCTGTCAAGGGTTCTTCCTCTCTCAAATTAGTATTGTTCCATCTTTTCCCACCTTGAAGGCATGTCGTAATAACCTTTTAAGGCCTCATACTTGTGTGTTGCCATAAGCGTCCTAACTGTAGGGCATAATCATGCCTCTATAATAACCGATCTTGTCCTCTTTACTCTTAATGACATCCCAACCTGTGGGAAACGTCCTTCGTATTTTAGATAAGCTTGCACTATTCCTTCAAGTAGGTTTAGAACTCACTTCATTTCCTTATGTAACATCACTCCGACCGTAAGGGGTCTAACCTCAATCTTTCATACACTCCTTGTACATCTTATATCGACATCCGACTTCAAAACTTCGGTCTTCTATTATTCCTGTTGGTCACCTTATGCATCTCTTGGTATTCTATGAGCTACTTCACAACTGTGACAGTATGCCTTTAGGTAGAATTCCCCAACCGCAATCACTGAAAGATCCACCCATTACTTCACTAAACGCTAACATCATAACCTCTCAACTTGCAGCGTTGCCCTAATTTGGTCATCTCTTTCACGTCATAGCCACCGTGGCTCTTTCGTGTGAGTTTGAAACATTTGAATCAACTTTTTCTCGCAAAATCATTCAATACATTTCATTAGAACGAACATACTATGCATCTTCTTTATATATTTTCCTTTTGTACAACAACAATGAAGACCTCACCTTCCTCTTGATATGTTAGTTCCCTTTACCGTGATCAAACCTTAAAAAAAAAAAAAAATTTCTAACCCGGGTCATTCTCCCATATGCCGTTCTCATGACCTAAGAAGGTCGCAAAGGGTCATCTCTATCCTCCCCTAGGAGGTCTGTAACACCTACTTGATTGAAGTCATTCAATATTATTTGATTTTAAGACAAATGTGCTTCCGTTGATGTACTACCTTATTATTGACATTGATCCACCGCGAATACTCTAAGCTCTTGTTGCCGATCCTCTATGTTCTAGTAGTCTTGTTTACTCATCCCCTCTACGCTCACAAATAGACAACACGCATCTGTGCGTTCTCAGTTGTCACCGATTAACTTGTATTTGACCTTCTCCGAAGTCAACGACTTATTATTCTACTACACTTCTCATGTTACCCTTCTAATGAAGGCTACCCTCCTCGCGGTACTTTACCTTAAACGCCATTATTTCTTTCTACGCTCTTCTCTTCCTTCCGCTTCTGTAAGACAACCATACCTACCCAGCTCTCTCATGTCATATGTCCCACCTTTATAGGCCTAACCTCTCTTCATAACGTTTTGCAAATGCACCCCTCAAATATTCTGACATTAGTTAGTCTTCACTCGCATCCTTCTTGGTTGATAACTTAAGTTCTTCGATCCAGCTCCTTGTTTCCTCTTTCATCTTCTTATGATCACCATCTACACACACTTCCTCCTTCTTGGCATTTCTTAGTCTTATCATCATAAAGGAAAACCGGTCAACTCTTTTAGTGGAATTTTACCATGTGAAACTCCACCATGCCTTCTTCTCATAAGTCTCGTAATGTTGACACTTCTTATTGGTACCTCGTAAGCTTAACTTATGGTGTCTTAAATCTTTAGCAAATGGTTCGATCACTCTTCTCGTCTTGACTCCAATGCTTAGGAGCACCTATAGAAAACTTCACGTCTTGAAGGAATACCACCTTTAAACTTACTAGAAAGTATCCATCTCCTCCCCGATTCGCATCTTTAGTTGTCCACGCATCTTCTTGAAGAACTTAAGTTTGTCATCTCCATTGGTCTCTTCGTTGTTCGATCATGGTTCTTTAGAACCGTTTCCACACTTTAATGTCGCTCCCTTTTCTTGTATCACTTCCATATTGATTTCTCTTAAGTTGTCTCGGATTTTCCTCCCACTTGTTCATCCTTCGTTTATGTCATTACTAATCCTCCTCTTTGACATCCTTCTAAAGGAATCCAAGAACACCATTGTGTTCGTTAACACGAAATGCTCAACTCGATATTTGAGGGTACTCCTTCACGTATGAACGCTATCCCAAAAACATCGTCTTTAAAGGTGATGATATTATACTTATCATCTTTTCAATTAGGTCTCGTACTATCTACTACTATATATAATAAGAATCCGCATAAACGACTATATAGGTCATATGTCCATATTACTACTAATATAACATATTCAGAAATCCATTACAACAATACAAGGTCCAAAAGCTAATCAGCTCCTATCATATCACATATATAAGCATATATCTATATAAGACCATGCCAGAGCTATACGTAACAAGTCCAAAGCATATATTATCATCCATATATACACTATACATATAATCACGTCCATCATGCAACTACAATCCACATATACTACTATATATACATATATATACATATCAAAATCCAATAAACTAAGCTTCCGAGATCCGCGGAAGGAGTAGTGGTCCATATATTCTACCCCGACTTATGCATGTGATTTTGAAAACGAAAACTCAGAATCCGTGGGGTTCTGTTTATTCCTTATTCGGCCTTTAGAAGATTGTGAGTGCCATTGTTGTCAACCTAGGACTCTGATACCACTTTTGTAACACCCCGAATCCGCGGGACTCGGGATGCTACGGGTTGGGACCTCACAATGGGTCCCGACCCTTAGCTTGACAACAATTTCACCGGATCTTGCAACAAGGCACAAATAAAGGCCAAAACCAAATACATTTTATGCAATGCTATACAAACCAAAGACTTCAGCCGAGATTCAACCGAAAGACCGAATGCAATACACGCGGCATACAATATATAATGAAAACAAAACTCAAACACGACTCCAACCAAAACCCAATCCTAAAATGTACGGAACCCCGGCTGCCCACTCTTCCGGATCTCTCGGCCGCATTCCGAACCTACAAGAGAATCAACAACAATCGGTATAAAACCGTTAACTAATATTCGAAGCATTAGAATCAAGGTGAAAGGCACAAACACAAGTCAATCATCATAAACACCCAATACACTCCAAAGCACACAAGTCCGGTTTATTATCTTATTATTATTAAGTCATATCCCGTTCTAATTCAACTTAGGTTGTGACACGAGAGTCACCGAAACTCGCCCCGGTCCCTACTTACCGGCATCGAATGGTGCTGATGCATCTAACCGTCTACCAGCACGGGATAGTCGCAAAGAACTTCCTAGCTCTCGCGGGAGCCAGGCAAGTTGTCACCGCCCGTTATCATACACTTGGGCCAAAATAATATAAAGGTCGGTAATCCTAATTCCGGTTTAGTTGTTATAAAAAAATAAACACACACCACCAAACACACATCAATGCTAATACAAGGAATACGAGCTAAGTAAGTCCAGAGACTTACCTCGTCACCACACTCAACTCACAACACTCTCGCTTCCTTAGGGGAGGAAGCCCATAACCTGCTCACAAGAAGATAAATATATCAACAACAACTCACTCACAATAGAAGTCTTAGACTTCTATACAAATGATCTACGCAAGACCATTTGGCTCTCAATTCTAGGACCGCATCCTAGAATCTCACATGCTAACATCACACTCAACAGAAGCTAGAAGTCCTAAGACTTCTAAACCCTCGGATCTCGCAAGATCATAACTCACAACACCACTAGGATAACGTGCTTAGTCCCCACGATCACAATGGTAACAATACTAGGCTAGGATACTCTCGTCCTAGTCACCATAATCTCAACAATCATACAACCTCAACCCCTAAACTCTCACCAGCTCAACATACAACTTAAAGCCATAAACAACCTCACAAGATAAAATCAACTCCTCAAGTCTTACAACATTTCACAATCAACGAATCTCACCTAAGGTCCATAACCACTACTTGGTATTCACTCTAAGTTATGCTATATCCAACCTAACATGATACTAATACCAAACATTAATAAAGCGAGGAAGGATGTACTCACACGATGCCAAAAAGGTGGAAGACGGTCGATAGATGTCGAACTTGGACACGTTAGGCCATTATCGGGATCGTTTCTGAACCATTTGAAGGAGCCGTCTCGTTGGAGAAGAGGGAAAACAGGGGCGGCGTCCTCGTGGCCTCCGGCTAGGGCAAAGCGAAGGTGGCGCGAGAAGATGGCACACGAACTCCTCCGACGGGGCGAAGTAAGGGCAAGACGGTCAGATGGGCTTTCCGGATTCGACAGGGCAGCAAGGAAAGGGAAATACACAGGCGCGCAACCCTGGCTTGCGGCTTCCTCCAAGGGTACGGTGCATCAAGGGCGGCAGAAGACGCTTCGCCAGCCCCTTCCCGAGGTTTCCCAGCCAGCGGCATAGCTCGTGTTGGCCGGGAGCTTCGAACAACATCCAAGCTTGCCCCCTTGTGCATCTAGTGTGAAAAGGGTTACACGACTCAGTAGGGCTAGGCTCTTCACCTTGGATCTGTGAAGAAGCGAGAGAGGATGAGAAGAGCAGAGATTGAACCTTGAGGTTAGCAATTAGATAGACCACCCTCCTCTATCTCCTGTTGACTTGCCATCGACCTTTACCATAAGTGATACAGTCTTTTGAAGCTTTTTGCATTAGCATTTGAGATTAAAACACAGAGGAGGCTACGGGTCCAAGGTACGGCTTCACCGGTGATTGCAAAAGGAGGGTTGAAGGCTGGAGTCGGAGGCTCCAGGTTACATATCCAGGCGAGGTCGAGGAGTGGCTGTAGAAGACGCCTAGTGTCGATGAAGGAAGACAGAAGAGAACGGTGAAGAAGCTGTTGGATTGCCTGGAAATCAAAGTTGGAAGATCGGGTGCAGAGGAGGGCGAGGTCGAAGGGTCGGTTGCAGCTACAACTCGGGAGCGAGGAGTCGGAAGGCTAGGGGTCGGTTGCAGCTTCCAGAAGCGAGGAGTGGGTCTGCATAGCTGCTCACCAGCCAGGACTCAGGAGAGGGGGAAAAGAAGGAAAAAAGAAAAGAAAAGTTAAAAAAAAAGTGAACCAATAAAATATACTCGATCGAAGTAATCGGAACGGAAATTCTGGAACGGAAAACTTTTCCAAAATTTAAATGAACAAAAAACCAAAAAATGTTGATCGAATATCCAAGTAACTCGCAAAATATACTTTGAAATACCAAAACCATTTCCGTTTAAATTATTTATGAGATATGATAATTAAAACACGGTAATAATACATCGATGTATTTCTGTGTAATCGTAAAATTTAATTTCCGATGTCAAATATACTCGTCAAAAATATACTTAAGGTATAAAGATATAGATAATATCCGGAAAGATAATTAACGCAAACGCGCCCAAAAATTGGGGCGGTACACCGGCGTGGATGGACCAGCAGCCTGGATGGGTCACCGGACTTGATGATCAAATGAAGGCACTTGAGCTCCGTTTTGAAGCAGCTGATGAGGAGCGCTGCAACAATACAAGGATGCTTCAAGATGTTTACATGCAGCAGTTTAAGCGTCCATACGAGCCGAACTTCTTCCTATTTCCACAACCGCCGCCCATGTGATGAGTTGTTTTGTTTGAGTTGCTTCATAGACTATGTGAGTTTCTTTGTTCTTTTCCTTTTTCTTTTATTGCACATTAGGGACAATGTGTAACTCAAGTATGGGGTGGATTATGATTCTCAAGTTGAAGCAAACATCATTCTATTAAAGATTGTGACCACAAACACCGCAGACAATCAACAATCAAGCGAGATTTTGGATTATTTCAAAATCCAAAACCTAGGTTTTTCTCTAACTCTATCTTTGGTCGATTTCTTTTGATTTCTTCAAAGATATATAGGAGAACTGAATTGAATTGAACATATAAATAGTCTAGGGTTGTTATTGTTGAGATTATTGTGCGATTTTTGGTGATTTGCGAAAAATTGTGAGATTCCACGGCCAGGTGTACTTTTCCACGGGCGTGGTTTGCCAAGAACAGGCCGTGGTTTTGGTGAAAATGGAACTCGTAAATCCAACCGAAAGAAAACCAAAAGAGGCGCTAGCTCCTCTTTCAAACCCACTCCCGCTCCTCAACCGGTCCCTAGGATCCCTACAATCGATGACGACCATAGAAAAGACTACCTAAGAATCCAAAAACACATAGTTATGGCCCTTAGGTACATTGTACTGGAAGAATTTGAGGTTCAACGTGTTGTAGAGGAACTTAGGATGATGATTGCTAGGGCTGGACTTACCACATTCGTGGACATTAGGGAGGATCCTTATGAGGAGATAACTATGGAGTTCTTGAGTTCGTTTGATCATAATGCCATGAATTGAACGGTTTCTTTCCATTTTGATGAACCGCACCCACCACGTATCCATAGTTCAGTTTTGAGCTTTGTTTGGTTTCGGGGAGACTTATAATGGGAGATTTCCTAGGAGCACTCGCGCTCGCGAATTTTTGGAAGAGATAACTATGGTGGTGGGTTTCGAGGAGCGTTGGCAACCCACATATTCAAAGGCTAAGCTGATTTACAACCTATCCTCTAAGATAGCTCATAGGATCCTATCTGAGTGCTTATTGCCTAGAACCGAAATCCCACAAAAGCTCAAGGCTGACGAGCTCTATATTCTCTACTGCATGGCGGCCGGTATGACTACGGAATGTGCCACCATGCTTGCTTCTACCCTTAGTAAGATTAAGAACAAGGCTAAAGGGCACATTGGATATGGAGGGATTATTACACACATAGAATGGAAGTTGGGGATTGATTTTTCAGCTTGTGAGTTAGCGGCATCAGTGAGGCATCTAGGGCTTCAAGGTTTTATGACGCGGGGGCTCTTGATTCCCCACCACCGAGGTCCTCCATACGTCTCCATGCCTTGGGAAGGCAAGGGAGGATGGGGCATTCCTTGAAGCGCTAATTACACCATCCGGGATACGTAGAATTTGCAAGCAACTTTTGTCCCGATGCATGTTAATCTCTTTGCACCTCCCGACTATTATTCTGAGGATGAGCCTGTAGCAGCTGAGGAGGAGGGTGATCAGGATATGGGTGGAGATAAGTACCAGGATGCTACAGCTGCTGAGCAGTCTTTTGGAGGTTTTCTAGATCAACCAGCGGACTTCTAGGAGCCACCTAATTAAGAGGTCTACTTATCAGCAGCGACCTTCTGCTTCCTCTTCTTCCCAGCGTGCGAGTGTTAGTGAGAGACTGACATGGATGGATGCACCGCCAGCTTGGATGGGAGCTCCGCTGGAGTGGATGGCACAGAGGCCGGCGTGGATGGACCAGCAGCCTGGATGGCTCACCGGACTTGATGATCGAATGAAGGCACTTGAGCTCCGTTTTAAAGCAGCTGATGAGCAGCACCGCAACAATTCAAGGATGCTTCGAGATCTTTACAGGCAACAGTTTGGGCGTCCATACGACCCGAATTCTTCCTATTTCCACCACCGCCGCCCATGTGATGAGTTGGTTTGTTTGAGTTGCTTCATAGACTATGTGAATTTCTTTGTTCTTTTCCATTTTCTATTATTGCACATTAGGGACAATGTGTAATTCAAGTATGGGGTGGATTATGATTCTCAAGTTGAAGCAAAGATCATCCTATTGAAGATTGTGACCATAAACACCGCAGATAATCAACAATCAAGCGAGATTTTGGATTATTTCAAATGCCAAACCTAGGTTTTTCTCTAACCCTATCTTAGGTGATTTCTTTTTATTTCTTCAAAGATATATAGGAGAACTGAATGGAATTGAACATATAAATAGTCTAGGGCTATTATTGCTGAGATTGTTGTGAGATTTTTGGTGATTTGCGGAAAGTTGTGAGATTCCACGGCCTGGCGTACTTTTCTACGGGTGTGATTTGCCAAGAACAGGCCGTGGTATCGGTGAAAATGCTTGGAACTTGTAAATCCAACCGAAAGAAAACCACAAGAGGCGCTTGGTCCTCTTTCTAACCCCCTCCCGCTCCTCAACCGGTCCCTAGGATCCCTACAATCGATAACGACCACAGAAAAGACTACCTAAGAATCCAAAAAAGCATAGTTATTGCCCCTAGGTACATTGTACTTGAAGAATTTGAGGATTTACGTGTTGTAGATGAACTTAGGATGATGATTTCTAGGGCTGGACTTACCACATTCGTGGACATCAGGGAGGATGCTTATGAGGAGATACCTATGGAATTCTTGAGTTCGTTTGATCATAATGCCATGAATCGAACGGTTTCTTTCCGTTTGAAGAACCGCACCCACCACGTATCCTTAGTTCAGTTTGGAGATTTGTTTGGTTTTGGGGAGACTTATAATCGGACATTTCCTAGGAGCACTCGCTCTCGCGAAATTTGGGAAGAGATAGCTATGGTGGTGGTTTTCGAGGAGCGTTGGCAACCCGCATATTAAAAAGCTAAGCTAATTTACAACCTATCCTTTAGGATAGCTCATAGGATCCTATTTGAGTGCTTATTGCCTAGATCCGAAACCCCACAAAAGCTGAAGGCTGACGAGCTCTATATTTACTACTGCATGGCGGCTGGTATCACTCTGGAATGTGCCACCATGCTTGCTGCTACCCTTAGTAAGATTAAGAACAAGGCTAAAGGGCATATTGGATATGAAATGATTGTTAGACACATAGCACGGAAGTTGGGGATTGATTTTTCATCTTGTGAGTTAGAGGCATCTACGAGGCTTGCTGCTACCCTTAGTAAGATTAAGAACAAGGCTAAAGGGCATATTAGATATGAAATGATTGTTACACACATAGCACGGAAGTTGGGGATTGATTTTTCATCTTGTGAGTTAGAGGCATCTGCGAGGCCTCTAGGGCTTCAAGGTTTTATGACTCGGGGGCTCTTGATTACCCGCCACCGAGGACCTCCATACGTCTCCATGCCTTGGGAAGGCAAGGGAGGACGGGGCATTCCTTGGAGCGCTGATTACACCATTCGGGACAGGCAGAATTGGCAAGCAACTTTTGTCCCGATGCATGCTAATCTCTTTGGACCTCCCAAATATTATTCTGAGGATGAGCCAGCAGCAGCTGAGGAGGAGGGTGATCAGGATATTGGTGGAGATGAGTACTAGGATGTTGTAGCTGCTGAGCAGTCTTTTGGAGGTTTTCCGGATCAGCCGGCGGACTTCTAGGAGCCACCTGGGAGGTCTACTTTTCAGCAGCGACCTTTTGCTTCCTCTTCTTCCCAGCGTGCGAGCGTTAGTGAGAGACCGACATGGATGGATGCACCGCCAGCTTGGATGGGTACTCCGCCGGAGTGGATGGCACAGAGGCTGGCGTGGATGGACCAGCAGCCTTGATGGGTCACCAGACTTGATGATCGGATGAAAGCACTTGAGCTCCATTTTGAAGCAGCTGATGAGTAGCGCCTCAACAATACAAGGATGCTTCGAGATGTTTACAGGCAGTAGTTTGGGCGTCCATATGACCCGAACTTATTCCTATTTCCACCATTGCCGCCCATGTGGTAAGTTGGTTTGTTTGAGTTGCTTCACAGACTATGTGAGTTTCTTTGTTCTTTTCCTTTTTCATTTATTTCACATTGGGGACAATGTGTAATTCATGTATGGGGTGGATTATGATTCTCAATGTATTGTAATAACTGGACATTATGCTTCGTTTCTTATCCATGAACATTTGCACCTTTTATTTCTTGTGACACGTTTCTTATTTGTCTTGCATTTTTAAGCTTTGAAAAACCCATAAAAATTTGAAAATTTTTGAAAAATATTGTGCTTCTATGATTGGAAAAGACCTCAATGATAAAATTTTTGTGGATTGAGTTTTTGATGACATTTATGTGCTTCAGATGAGCTGTGAATTGTGGAGAAGTTGAGTATATTGCTTGACATTCTTGCAAGTTTCATAATGCAAAAATTCTTTTCTAAATCAGGTTGAGGAATGAAAGTTGAATTCGCATACAAGTTGTTGCACTTCTTTTTGAAATAATTAAGGCGCTTTGATTTTTCTTGCTTCTTCTTAATCCATTTAGCTCCTCAATACATTTTTGCCTCCTTTAGCTATCCGGAAATTAGGGAGTGTGTAATGTATGGCATAATTGATGGGGAAGGGCCTTGGAAAGTGTTCATTAAAAGCATAGAGAAATAGGGTTTGGGGACGTTATACATGAGGATGAGTAACTCGGCACCATTCACATAGCCGGTGTTTGTGTCTTGCCAAAGTCCGAATGAACAATAGTCCTAACGGGATTTGGTATGTGTACTAAGGGTTTGAGGCATCTCGAAAAATTGAGAATAGATGATTTCTTAGGCTTCGGTTTATGTACATCGTTGTCCATACTTCCAAAAAGTAAAGTAAAAGAAAATTTGCATGCAAAGCATGTTTGAGAAGCAATGCTCTTCTTGCTTGTGTTGTGTAGTTCCTTTTTCCCGGATATCGCACCACATTACCTTTCAAAAGTCCTACCTATTCACGTTTCATGAACTTTGCTTGAAAGACCTTAAGATCTTTGGGTTGTTGTTTGACTTAGTGATCTAAATCGGATTTCCACATGATTGATATTGACATTACATTGGGTTATGATGTTTGTCTTGAAGCTTTTGTGATATATGATGTTTCTTTCGCATGACATGATTCATTTTGTGTGCATAGAGGTTTTCAAGGAAACATGAAGAATATTTGAGAGCGATCTATTGAATAGAAGCACAATACCAAAAAGATTTGTTTTTCCCTTGTTTTGCATTCATATTTCATCCTACCTCATGTTCTAGATTTTGAAAAACTTGCTTGGGGACAAGCAAGAGACAAGTATGGGGTTTTTTGATAGCATGAAATATGACATTAGTTTAGGAAAATATTGAGGTAGTTTTTCCCCTTCTTTTGTCTACATGGATATTTGTTTGAAGCATATATGAGCACATTCACCTGTTATGTTGGTATAGAGATCTACACAAGCTTTATTGTGATTATAGGTGAATAAAGGCTTGGAATGGAGCAGGTAGGCGTTATTGATCATTCTAGACATCAAGGGGATGCATTGGAGTAGCTAGGGACGGAGTACAATTGGAAAGCTTTCGACAACAAAGGATTGTACGCCAATTTTAGGATTTCCACGGCCAAGTACATAAAACCACGGCCGTGGTTTTGGCAATTAATATAATTAAGGGCGTGGAGACCCATGTCGTAAGCACCAACGGTTAATTCCACGGCCGTGGAAATCAAAGAAACCTTGGTTTCCAAAGATTTGCCACGTCAGCATCCGTTATGGGCCTCTTGTAACCCTAGTTTTTCCTATAAGAAGGCGGAAGAAAGAGAGAAAGAGGACGATCGTTATACGCTGGACAATTCAGAAGATTACGCATTTGGATTTTTCACTTACACATTGTAAGAGGAGATTTTGGAGGAAGATTTGGGGGAAATACGCACTTTCCTATTTCGGAGTTGGAAGATCATAGGATTGCACTTTGATGGGGGATTGACATCCCGTTCTTCTTGTTTTTTATGATTTGTGAGAAATTTCTGACTCTATTTTGTATTCATTGAACACAAGCACGGATTTTGAATTATTTGAGATTGGTTTTGCATTCATTATTGAGTTTTTTAAGTTCTATATTTTCTCCTTTCTAATCTTGATTATTGATTTGATGACAATGATTGTTGGCTAAAACCCTTAAGCGATTCTAAGGTGAAGGATTGATAGTTGTGGCATAGATGATGATAGATCGAACCAAAACAGATTGGACCCTGAGAGTTGCGAGAAACCTCACAATCACGCCTTTCCACTGCATGTTCTTGAGTTCCACGGTCGTGGTTCCTTTAGAATTGACTTAGCATTTCTAGGTAGTAGTGAGACTCAACATCTTGTACTTAGGTTACGAGTGCCATAACCTTAACCTGTTTGGCTTATGTTTGATTCCCTTGGGTTTGGGCATGGGTTTTTGAGAGTTTAATCTTGTCCTTAGATCCTCTTTATAACGAGACTCAACATCCTTTATTAAGAGAGCCTTTGGGTAATATATATGGTTAAGGAACTTCACCGTACAACACCCTACCTTAGATCTATACTTTTGCAATCCTAAATCTGTCCTTATACATTTAGAGCATCTTAAATCGATTTCCACAATTGGATACCCGAATCTTTAGAATCGTTGTTTTCCCATTAATCTTTACAAAAGCTTATTTACTTGCTAGACGATTTTACGAACTACATTTGATCCCCCAAATCCCTAAGTTCGACTCTGGCCTTGCTTTACTATAACGATCCGTACAATGCGGGTTCGCTTTGCTTGATTTAAGATATTATAAATTTAAGACTTTGCACGCACACTTTTGAGTGAACGGTGACAGACCGAGGGCTCTCGTACTTTAGGTGGTTATGGTTTTGGGGATGTTTATGTTTCCCTCCTACGTGAGGATGATGTTTTGTATATCTCCTGTGTGAGGATGGTATTTTATACTCGGCTATGATCTTGTATATCTTTTGGTTGTATAGTTTATACAGTTTTATGTATTTGTTTTATGTCTGTCAGTGCCATGTTGTAAGGTCCAATGAACTTGTTGTCAGGGTACGGTCAGGATCCACTCTGAGATCCTAGCCCAATGTGGCATCCCGAGTCCTGCGGATTTGGGGTGTTACAATTCCCATGCTGATAATGCTCTAACCCCACCTTCTTCTTCTTCTGCTCCAATATTGAAGAGTCGGGAACCACCATCAAGCTCGAGTCAACCACCAAAGGATAAATTGGAAGCTATGATCGAGGTGTTTGTAGGAAAGATGAGTGGACTGGAGAGCACAATTAATTCGATTTCTAAGGCACAAAAAGCCTTGGAAAATCAAGTATTAAACAAGGCCGGAGAAGTTCCTTGAGATCAAGGGAAAGTTCCAGGACGTACAAAGAATAACCCAAAAGGCCAAATCATGACAATTACAACAAGGAGTGGTGTGAAGACCACTGAACCACAACCTCGATCGAACGAAGCTGTGAAGCAGCCCATCTCGACCGGGGTGATTACTGGGTAAACCGAGGGAAACACAACAGGGGGTCACCTCGGAAAGGACCTCAACCAAAATACTTCTGGGTTAACCGAAGTGAAGGAAAAAGAAGAAATTTACATAACTCCTTTTGCTTACAAGCCTCCAATGCCGTTCCCGCAGTCTAGAGCGAGAGCACATCTACACAAACATTTCGATAAGTTTCTAGACCTTATGAGTGAACTCCATATTAACATACCTTTTATTGATGCAATTCTAGGTATGCCCACATTTTGGATGTTCTTGAAAGAAATCCTCTCTAACAAGAGGAAGCTGGAAGATTTTCGTGAAGTAAAGATTTCCTCGAGGTCATCGGAACTCAATAAGATCATGAAGGAGAAGATGCCACCCAAATTAAGAGATCCGGGATCAGTTGACATCACAATTGGAG
Source organism: Fagopyrum homotropicum (assembly GCA_033239125.1). Classification (NCBI taxonomy): domain Eukaryota; kingdom Viridiplantae; phylum Streptophyta; class Magnoliopsida; order Caryophyllales; family Polygonaceae; genus Fagopyrum; species Fagopyrum homotropicum. Next base: position 107,220,700 of record BSWB01000007.1, read on the forward strand.
TAGGAGAACTCACATATGATGCATTATGTGATCTAGGAGCAAGTGTGAGCATCATTTGTTAGCATGAAATATTGTGATATTTTAGGCACATTTTCTAAGTGTATTTGATCCATTATGATAGTCATTGATTAAGCATTGATACTTTTGTGAGCAAGTTTGTCTATAATGTCGATATAGAGATCTACACAAGCTTTATGTTGATTATAGGTAATTAAAAGCTATTTCCGAACGGAATGGAGCAAGGATGGATTTGATTGAGCATGTCCATGAATTGAGGACATTCCTAGGAGCTAAGGGAGTGCCAACATGAAGAATGCACGAGACTAAGGAAGAATCACGTTCTAGCCCTAAACCACGCTCTAAAATACGGCCGTACTACTTTCCACGTTCAAGTCCACGGCCGTGGAACCATGGCAAGGGAAGCGTGGTTCATTCCAGCAACTTCTACGGCCGTGGAGGAGTTGTGTCAAACCGTGTTGATTTCCACGCTCTAAATTACGGCCGTGGAACCCTTCCACGACCGTGATCTTGACGATCTTTTTCGCCACACTTTAAGCCACGATCTCCTACGCAATTGGGCCGGGCCGATATTTTATCTTACACTATAAAAGGACGGACGAAGAGAGATTCCATCACCTTCGCTTACGCATAGACGCATCTTACGCTTGCGCTTGGAATTGCCCTAATTTCGTATTTGGCGGAGATTGTGTTTGATAGATTTTTGCGCTTTGTCATTGGGATTTCCGGATTGACGGAAGATCGAAGATTTGGAAGATTGTTCGCAAGAAGATTTCGCTTCTTGCTTAGGTTTGATTTAGAAGACGGATTGACATCCCATTCTTCCTTCTTATCTAAGATTTGTGTTTTCTTGTGTTATTCCGAATCTAGTGACGGTTATTGTTCTCGATTGTGACTTTGAGATTGATTTGAAAGTTATTGAAGGTTTTCGAAAGTTTTCATCTTTCATTCTTTTAAACCTTGAATTTGATATCAATATGACTATTGTTGGCTAAAAACCCTTAACAATTCTAAGGTGAAGGGTTGATAGTTGTGGCTTAGATGATGATAGATCGATCGTAAACAGATTGGACCCTAAGAGTTGGAGAGAATCGACGACAACCCTAATCCACGGTCTGTTCTTGAGCTTCCACGGCCGTGGAACTCAAGAACTAGCCGTAATTTTGTGTTAAGTTACGAACTTGCTTTTACTTTAATCAAAAGTTAAAGATTTGCTTTAACTTAGTCTTGGCTTGCCTTTTCTAGGTGGTAGTGAAGCCTCAACAACCTCTACTTCGATTATGAGTGTCACAACCTTAATCGGTTTAGTTTGTCTTGATCCTTGGATTACAAGTTTGGGTATTTGACATTAATTCTTACCTTTAGAACCTTTCTATACTGAAGCCTCAACAACATTTATAGAGAGTGTCTTTTAGGTGAGTCATATAAGGTTTTTGGAACTTCACCGTACGATTACCTTACATTAGCATACCTTTGCATACCTCAACTCTGTCCTTATATCATTAGTATATCTTGAATCGATTGCCACAGCTGGATATATGGATCTTTAGGATTGTTGTTTTCCCAATACTTGAAAAGCTTCTTACATTTACTCGCTTGATAACCTATAATTGAATTTGTTCCCCCCAAATCCCTGTGTTCGATACTCTAGAATTCTTGCTCAACTATATCGATCCATACACTGCGGGTTCGCTTGCTTGATTTCTAGTTTTATAATTAAAGCTTATTTGCACGCACGCTAAGTGGCGAACAAGTTTTTGGCGCCGTTGCCGGGGATTTGGTCTAGGCCGAATTCGGTTTACGGTTGTCAAGCTTGGGAGCTCTTCCCTTGTTATTTGATATCTCTTTGAGTGCATGCGCAGGTTTAGAAACACCGAGGATATCTTACCTCTTGATCAAGAGCTTGAGAGGGCTTTAAGGCAAAAGCGTAAGGAAAAGAAAATGACTGAAGAACACGAACGTGATCTTCAATCGGAGCTAGCGGAGAAAGAAGCTCAACTCCTATGGAGTGAGAAGACACGTAGAGAAGAAACTGATCGTCATCAAATGAAGGTTGACGATCTAACTGACATGATGTTCCAAATGAGGATTGAGATAAACAACCTCAAGGAGAAAAAGAAAAGGAGGAGACCGGGAAGATCGGTTAGAGCCAACTCATCTAATGATGATAGCGACTCCTCCTTGCCACCGCTAGAGGAAATTGATCCAACGATCAATGTGAATCCATTCCATCCACGGGCAGCTGCTAATCGCCGTGTTCCACCTAGGAATGCTAGGATCGAACGTGTGGATGAAGAGCCAAGAACTCTTGGCCAAAGAATGGATCCAACGCAGCAACCACGCCATTTAGGTGTGAACTTTGATGTTGATGATGTACAAGGGTTTAGCTTCAACCCTCAAGTTATTACTCTTGTTCGCCAAAACCAATTTGGCGGGACAAGCGCTGAATCTCCACACCAACACTTGCAAAACTTTGAGTGTATGATGGAGACAATGAGGCCGAAGAACGCAACTACCAACAACTATAAGCTCAAGCCTTTCTTCTTCTCCTTGAAAGGGAAAGCATTGTCTTGGTACCAAGCTCTTCCTAGTGGGAAGCTAGACACGTGGGAAGACCTTTCCGCGGAGTTCCTCACTAAGTTCTTCCCGCCATCCACAACGGCAGAACTTAGAGGTAAGATTAATGCATTTTCCATGAGATCTAACGAAAGTTTGTTTCAATCTTGGGAAAGGTTTCAGGATTTTCTCTTGGATTGTCCTCATCATGGCATATCCAAGCTTGCATTACTAGATATATACTATAAGGGGCTGGATGTGGAGACACATTTCAAGCTCCAATCCCTCTCATGTGGTACATTCATGGACATGAGAGAAGATGACGCTTGGGACTTCATTGAGAAGCAAGCAAGGGTCATAGAGAAGTATTCTCACCGGAAGATAGAGGGAAATCGTGTGGAGCAAGGAGCAAAGCTCACACATGAAGCTCAAAATCAAATTTTCTCCCTCAACAATGAAATCAAAGAATTGAAGGAGGCTATCAAGACCAACTTTCCAAACCAACAAGGAAAGGATGTTGGCTACTTGGGCAACAACAACAATGGTGGTGAGAATACAAACCGCAACAACAATAACCGGAACAACAACCGGAATAATTGGAATGGCAACAACAACAACCGGAACAATAATTGGAACAACAATAGGGGTTCAAACAACAACAATTGGCGCTCCAATCAACAAAACTCCGGTAACTCTTATCCTTCCAATTCGAATTCACTAACTCCACCTTCCTCTTCCTCTACTCCTTTGAAAAGCCAGGGGCAAACATCTAATGGAGGAAACACTTCGGGGAAGGAGAAGCCCGATCCCATGTTGGAAACGATTTTGGGAAAGCTTCAAGGTTTGGAGAACCGCATCATTAAGATTGATGATCAAATTTCTAAGGTTGATAAAGCCCAAAAGGTTTTAGAAAACCAAATGTTCAGCCATGCGGAGGAAGTTCCTAGGAATCAAGGGAAACTTCCAGGAAAGACGGAGGACAACCCTAAGGGAAGGGTGATGGCAATCACAACTAGGAGCGGAGTGACTACCACCGATCCGCAGCCTAAGTTTGTTGAAGTCCCCGTTGAGAAAGACAAGGAGAAGGGGAAGGAGAAGGAAGATGTCTACGTTCCTCCTCCAGCTTACAAACCTCCCCTACCATTCCCTCAATCTAGAGCAAGAGCGCGCCTAGATAAACAATTTGGTAAGTTTATAGAACTCATGAGCAAGCTGCATATTAATATACCTTTCATTGATGCTATTGTAGGTATGCCGGCTTATGGCAAGTTCTTAAAGGAAATCCTCTCTAACAAGAGAAATTTGGAGAATTTTGGAGAGGTTAAGATGAGTTCGGATTCTTCGGATCTCATCAAGACCATGAAGGCAAAAATGCCCCCCAAGCTAAAAGATCCGGGGTCATTTTGTATTCCCATAGGAGTGGGAGATGTCACATACGATGCATTATGTGACTTGGGAGCAACTGTGAGCATTATACCACTTGCATTATGTAGGAAGATCGGTTTAGGCGACCCTAAACCGGTGAAGATGACGTTGTACATGGCGGATCGATCCATCACTCGCCCCGTCGGTATTGTACAAGACGTCCCAGTCAAGCTAGGTAAATTCTTTGTTCCCATTGATTTTGTTGTGCTTGACATTCCTGCAGATAGTCCGGTCCCGATCATACTCGGAAGACCGTTTCTTGCAACTTCCGGCTGCATAGTCGATTGCAAGAATGCTAGACTCGCCTTTGACACAGGAGAGGAGAAGGTAGAGTTCGTTCTTTCCACTCTAGTGAAGGAGCCAATCTTTGATGAGGATATATTCAATATCCAAGATGAAGAAGGGTTGTCTAGAGAGGGGGTAAGTGCTATTCTCTTCAAAGATCCTTTGCAAAAGGTTATTACTATGAGTCTAATGAATGTAGGGGGAGAAGAGGAGTGCAATGAGGCAATTGAAGCCTTAGAAGCACAAGAGGAAGTGTGTGAAGAGGAGTTTGAGAAACTCCACGACGAAGCAGAAAACGTGAGAATCCACGGCCATACACTATATTCCACGGCCGTGGATTTCACCAACCAAAGCGTGGCTCACTCCAGAGGGTTACACGGTCGTGGAGGAAACAGAGCAACCGTATTTCCTTTCCACGCCCTAAACCACGGCCGTGGAGGATGCATGGAAACCGTGATTCAGGCCGTGGAAGAGGGTGATCGTGCCACTTCTTCAACTTCTTTTGATTCTTCTCGCACACCTTCTACACCCTTAGAAACTTCTAAGGAGGCATCGGATGCTCCTCAAGATCCATTGGAAGCTCCGAAAGCGCTGGAACTAAAGCAACTTCCTACTCGTCTAAGGTACGCTTTTCTAGGACCTAACTCTACTTATCCGGTTATTGTTAGTTCCGATATAACCATAGATGAACATAGTAAGCTTATGGTTGTCCTTAGGAAACATAGGAAAGCTTTAGGCTATATTATAGAGGACTTAGTAGGAATCAAACCTTCCCTATGCATGCATAAAATATTAATGGAAGAGGACTTTAGGACTTCAAGACAACATCAATGGCGGTTGAATCCGACCATGAAGGAGGTTGTCAAGAAGGAAATTCTTAAACTTCTTGATACAGGTATCATCTATCCTATCTCCGATAGTAAGTGGGTGAGTCCGGTTCAAGTAGTTCCGTAGAAGGGAGGAATGACGGTCATCACCAACAAGAATAACGAACTCATTCCTACCCGAACCGTAACGGGATGGCGGATGTGCATAGATTACCGCAAGCTTAACAACGCGACGAGGAAGGATCACTTCCCACTACCCTTCATCGATCAAATGCTTGAAAGGTTAGCGCAACATTCTCCCTTTTGCTATCTTGACGGTTATAGTGGTTTCTTTCAGATTCCGATACACCCGGATGATCAGGAGAAGACCACATTCACGTGCCCATGGGGTACGTTCGCTTATAGGAGAATGCCGTTCGGGCTTTGCAACGCCCCAGCCACCTTTCAAAGGTGCATGATGGCCATCTTCTCCAAATACATTGAGGAAATCATGGAGGTCTTCATGGATGACTTCTCCGTATACGGTTCCTCTTTTGACAATTGCCTTTCTAACCTTGCTCTTGTTTTACAAAGGTGTGAAGACACTAACCTAGTTCTTAATTGGGAGAAGTGTCAATTTATGGTAAAGGAAGGTATTGTATTAGGACACCTAATCTCTAGTAGAGGGATAGAGGTGGATAAGGCGAAAATAGAGACTATAGAGAAGCTTCCTCCTCCAACTTCGGTGAAAGGGATAAGAAGTTTTCTAGGACATGCCGGATTTTATAGACGCTTCATAAAAGACTTCTCTAAAATATCAAAACCGCTAACTAATCTATTGATGAAGGATGCAGTTTTTGAGTTTTCGCAGGAATGCTTAGATGTGTTTAACATGATCCGGGAAGCTCTAATTTCAGCACCTATTATCCAACCTCCGGATTGGACTCTTCCCTTTGAGGTTATGTGCGATGCTAGTGACGTAGCTATAGGAGCTGTTCTTGGACAACGAAAGGAAGGGCGAACCCATGCCATATACTATGCTAGCAAGACGCTAGATGAAGCGCAGCTCAACTACACCACTACGGAAAAGGAATTTTTAGCCATTGTTTATGCTATTGACAAGTTTCGCTCTTATCTTGTAGGTGCAAAGGTGATTGTCTACACGGATCATGTTGCGATGCGCTACCTCCTTGCAAAGAAGGATGCGAAGCCAAGGCTAATTAGATGGATTCTTCTCCTACAAGAATTCGATCTAGAGATCCGCGACAAGAAGGGTTCGGAAAATTCTGTTGCGGATCATTTGAGTCGCCTAACACATCTAGAGGACGACCACTTACCTATAGATGACTCCTTCCCGGACGAACACCTACACATTATTGAGGAGTGCATCGATGTGATCTCCAAAGGTAACGAACCATGGTTTGCTGATTTTGTTAACTATTTGGTTTGTCAGGAGATACCACCCGGATTATCCTACGCACAAAGAAAGAAGTTCTTTAAGGATGTCCAGGAATACTTTTGGAATGAACCTCTCCTCTTTAAGAGAGGTCCGGATGGCATCATTCAGCGATGTGTGCCGGAAGATGAGATGCAAATTGTCAACCGCCATTGTCATTCACTACCATATGGAGGACACGCTAGTTCGAACAAGACTAGCGCTAAGGTATTGCAATGTGGATTCTTTTGGCCTACTTTATTTAGAGTTGTGCAATCCTTTGTTTCCTGCTGCGATGCTTGTCAAAGAACAGGAAATATCTCTAGGCGGAATGAGATGCCTCTCAATAACATCCAAGAGGTGGAGATTTTCGATGTTTGGGGAGTTGACTTCATGGGACCGTTCCCATCATCTTGTGGAAACCAATACATACTCTTGGCGGTGGATTATGTTTCTAGATGGGTGCAAGCAATTGCCTCTCCCACCAATGACGCCATGGTGGTGGTTAAGTTCTTTAACAAGACCATCTTCCCACGATTTGGGACACCAAGGACTATTTTTAGTGATGGAGGTTCTCACTTCATTGCCCGGCGCTTTGAAGCTCTTCTAGCTAAGTATGGGGTTACTCACAAGATCGCCACCCCTTATCATCCACAAACTAGTGGACAAGTTGAGATCTCAAATCGGGAGATCAAAGGAATCCTAGAGAAGACGGTTTCAAGGACTAGGAAGGATTGGTCCTTGAAGCTTGATGATGCATTATGGGCGTACCGGACTGCGTACAAGACTCCCATAGGAACCACACCATACAACCTTGTGTATGGGAAGTCTTGTCACTTACCGGTAGAGTTGGAGCACAAGGCGTTTTCGGCTATCAAATGGTTGAATTTCAGCATGAAGGAAGCGGGAGAGAAGCGTCTCTTGAACCTTAATGAGCTTGAAGAACTACGCTTGAACGCCTATGAGAACGCCAAGATTTATAAGGAGGGAGCAAAGCATTGGCATGATAAGCATATCATTCCAAAGGACTTCAAAGAAGGAGATCAAGTTCTCCTCTTCAATTCAAAGCTTCGTCTCTTTCCAAGTAAGCTTAAATCTCGTTGGACCGGACTTTTTCTAATCAAACGTATTTTCCCCCATGGTGCAGTTGAAGTATGGGGTGAAGCGGGCGGAAGCTTTAAGGTGAACGGTCAACGACTCAAGAAGTATACGCCGGAACTCCAAGCTGAAGAGTTCGCGCCCACCACACTCGAATAAGTGCGAGTTTGGTCTAGCTACGGACCTTAAACAAAGCGCTTCTTGGGAGGCAACTCAAGGTATTGCATTTACGTTTTTGTTTTCGATTCATAGTTTAGCTTAGTTTAGACGTTTTTGCTTTGTTTTGCCTTCGATTCCTTCCGGTATGTTCGTGTTTTTGGATGTAGGAACAGTGGATAAGGAAAGGGGAAGAATAATTTTGAAGAAAAGTGACGAAACTTAGACTTTGGAGCATTACACAGAGTTCCACGGCCTAAACCACGGCCGTGACAGCTACAGTGACCGTAATTTCCAAAAGCCTTTGAAAAATCACCAAAACCACGGTTACGTACATTTCCACGGCCGTGGAACCCCCCGACAGACCGTGATTTTCAAAAATTTTGCCGGCCACTATATAAACCACGTTCTTCACAAAAACATAGCACAAAACCCAATTCCACGCTCTCTTTCGCCGATTCCACGCCCCTCACCTCAATTCTCCGTTCGTTAATCATTTTCAACGATTCTTCTACCCAAACTGAAGCAAATCCGATCACCGACGAGATCCAAGCAACAAATTGAGCGGGAAATCACCAAGGAACGCAGAATTCGGATAAGAACAAAAAGAGGAAGGGTAACCTCTCTTCCTCTTCATCCACTAGAGCACCACCACCTTCCTCCCCTTCACCTCCATCATCACCTTCATCACCCGCACCTCCTAGCCCTAGGGTACCTACCATTCATGAGGATCATCTCGATGCATTAGAGAGGATCCACAAGAGGGCTGTTATAGGACCTAGGTACCTATTGTTGGAGGATCTAGCTCCCTTCCACATCATAGATGACCTTACGTGGCTCTTGGATAGAGCCGGATTAGTTGTCTTCTCGGCTATCCGAGAAGACGCCTACGAGGAGATCACGAGAGAGGTTGTGACGTGTTTTGAGCACAGCCACGTTGATAGGACAATTTCTTTCCGTCTGATGGAAAGGAACTATGATTTCTCCATCCGGGAGTTCGGGACCTTTTTTGGGTTACAAGAGACCTTCAATGGTCATTTTCCTAGCGGCGTTTACGCCAAAGATTTTTGGGAGGAGGTAGCTATGATTTACGCCAGCGAGGACCGCTGGCAACCAGCTGATACCAAGGTTAAGTTGATGTATCACTTAGCCTTGAAGATTGCTCACCGGGTTCTTTCTGAGTGTCTCTTCCCTAGGACGGAGACACCTCAGAAGATCAAGATGGATGAGCTCTTTCTTCTGTACTCTATGCTCTATGGGCGCCCTGCTGACTGCGCCACCCTCTTAGCTGCTACCATGAGCAAGCTAAAGAACAAGAGGGCGGGCAACATTGGATATGGTGGGATAGTCACCCACCTTGCTAGGATGTTAGGGGTGGATTTTTCTGCATGTACACGCATTCCCGCCGTACCCCTAGGACTCCAGGCCTTCATGACTAGAGGTCTTATCTTCCCTACCCATAGAGGTCCACCTTATGCAGCTATGCCTTAGGAGAACAGGACGGGGAGGGGCATTGAGTGGCTCCCGGAGTACTCCATTATGGCTGGACGCCATAATTGGAAGGTGACGTTCGCAGCTATGCATGCGAACAGGATTGCAGCTCCTCCATATGTCCCACCACCGCCCGTAGTTGAGGAGGAGGAGATGAGAGATTAGTATGAGGGAGGAGGAGGAGCAGAGCAGGAGTTTGGCAAGTTTTCGGATCAGCCGGATGCAGCCCCTAACATGCCCAGACGTTCTCCACATCCAGCCAGAGCTTCAGGTTTATCTTCTCGCCTCGCCAGTGTGAGTGAGAGACCCACTTGGATGGAGACACCTCCTGCATGGTACGGAGCTCCACCTCCATGGTCCACACAGCAACCACCGCCACTAGCACCAGCACCGTCAGATGCACCGGGGTGGTACAGTCAGGCTCCGGGATGGTATGAACAGATGCCTGAGTGGGCTACTAGCCTTTCTGATAGAGTGGGAGCATTGGAGATTCGAGCCGATGCTAGAGATGGACGCATGGACGACCTCGACCATATGATGAGAGATGTCTACCGCCAGCAGTTCGGGCGGTACTACGATCCTAGCTTCTCTCCATTCCCACCTCCGCCTCCACCGCAGTGATGATTTGCATGACCGACAGCTTTAGCCGCTCCACCGCCATTTTGTGAGTTTCTTTTTCTTTCTTTTTCTTTCTTTCTTTTCTTCTTTTCTTTTTTCTATTTGAACATTAGGGACAATATTTGTTCCAAGTATGGGGTGGGGTGTGACTAAAAGTTTGTAATAACTCTTACTCACTATGATTGCTTCTATTGAGACTATCTTGCATGTTCACTATATTGTTACACGTTTCATTATTGCATTGCATGAAAAAGAGTTTAAAAAACCCATAAAAATTGAAAAATTTTGAAAATTTTGTGCTTCTAAAGATAGAGAGGATTTCTATGATAATCGCTACTTGTGAATTGAGTTTGATGACAATTGCATGCTTAAACGAATAGTGAATTGAAAAGAAATTGAATGAGTTGATTATACCTCTTTTGCAAGTTTCATAATGTGATGAATGTTACTTAAATGATGTTGAGGAATTGAAGTTGAAATCACACTATAAGTTCTTATGCTTCTTGTTAAGATGATTAAGGCAATTCGAATTTTCTTTCTTCTTTCTTTGATCATTTAGCCCCTCATTAAAATATTGACCTCCTTTACCTATCCGGGAATTTGGAGGAGTTGAATGAAAAAGGCATGTATGATATGGGAGGGTCATGAAAGCAATACTTTGCATTCAAAGGAATAGAAAGAAATTATATGTTTGGGGAAGTCAATCATGACGATGAGTAACTCCGCACCATTCACATAGCCGGGTGTTTGTGTCTTGCCAAAGTCGGATTGAGCGATATTCCTAGCGGATTATGGTATGTGCGCTAAGGGTTTGAGGCATCTCATAAAAATTGAGAAACATCAATCTCCTAGGCTTCGGTTTTTGTGCACCTCTATCCATAACTCCAAAAGTAAAGTCGAAAAATGAAAAGAAGAGAGCAAAGCTCTAAGTTGAAAGTGTTGCGGAAACCGCAAGAGAAGAAGAAAGAGTAGTTATCCACTTTCCCGGATTCATGCACCACATTCCTTAAAGTTTCCTTCCCTTTCCACATTCTAGACCTTTTTCTTTGAAAGTCCTTAAGATCAAAAGAATGTTATATGACTTGGTGATCTAAATTGAAGTTTCTTATGATTGATTTTGATAATGTTTGAAGGTTATGATGTTTGTATGAAAGTTTGATTGATTCATGAGCTTTCTTTACTCTTTACTCTTTGATTAAGTGTATGAAAGTCTTATAAACGATTGAAGCAAGATTTGAGAATGATCTATTGATTAGAAGACACATTCATCCAAAAGAAGTTTGCTATGAGGAGGTACACATATTTCATCCTAACTTTTGTTTTAAAGCTTTTGAAAGACCTTGCTTAGGGACAAGCAAGTAGCAAGTATGGGGTTATTTGTTAGCATGAAATATTGTGATATTTTAGGCACATTTTCTAAGTGTACTTGATCCATTATGATAGTCATTGATTAAGCATTGATACTTTTGTGAGCTAGTTTGTCTATAATGTCGATATAGAGATCTACACAAGCTTTATGTTGATTATAGGTAATTAAGAGCTATTTCCGAACGGAATGGAGCAAGGATGGATTTGATTGAGCATGTCCAAGAATTGAGGACATTCCTAGGAGCTAAGGGAGTGCCAACTTGAAGAATGCACGAGACTAAGTCACGTTCTAGCCCTAAACCACGCTCTAAAATACGGCCGTACTACTTTCCACGTTCAAGTCCACGGCCGTGGAACCATGGCAAGGGAAGCGTGGTTCATTCTAGCAACTTCTACGGCCGTGGAGGAGTTGTGTCAAACCGTGTTGATTTCCACGCTCTAAATTACGGCCGTGGAACCCTTCCACGACCGTGATCTTGGCGATCTTTTTCGCCACACTTTAAGCCACGATCTCCTACGCAATTGGGCCGGGCCGATATTTTATCTTACACTATAAAAGGACGGACAAAGAGAGATTCCGTCACCTTCGCTTACGCATAGACGCATCTTACGCTTGCGCTTGGAATTGCCCTAATTTCGCATTTGGCGGAGTTTGTGTTTGAAAGATTTTTGCGCTTTGTCATTGGGATTTCCAGATTGACGGAAGATCGAAGATTCGGAAGATTGTTCGCAAGAAGATTTCGCTTCTTGCTTAGGTTTGATTTAGAAGACGGATTGACATCCCGTTCTTCCTTCTTATCTAAGATTTGTGTTTGCTTGTGTTATTCCGAATCTAGTGACGGTTATTGTTCTTGATTGTGACTTTGAGATTGATTTGAAAGTTATTGAAGGTTTTCGGAAGTTTTCATCTTTCATTCTTTTAAACCTTGAATTTGATATTAATATGACTATTGTTGGCTAAAAACCCTTAACAATTCTAAGGTGAAGGGTTGATAGTTGTGGCTTAGATGATGATAGATCGATCGTAAACAGATTGGACCCTGAGAGTTGGAGAGAATCGACGACAACCCTAATCCACGGTCTATTCTCGAGCTTCCACGGCCGTGGAACTCAAGAACTAGCCGTAATTTTGTGTTAAGTTACGAACTTGCTTTTACTTTAATCCAAAGTTAGAGATTTGCTTTAACTTAGTCTTGGCTTGCCTTTTCTAGGTGGTAGTGAAGCCTCAACAACCTCTACCTCGATTGTGAGTGTCACAACCTTAATCGGTTTAGTTAGTCTTGATCATTGGATTACAAGTTTGGGTATTTTACGTTAATTCTTACCTTTAGAACCTTTCTATACTGAAGCCTCAACAACCTTTATAGAGAGTGTCTTTTAGGTGAGTCATATAAGGTTTTTGGAACTTCACCGTACGATTACCTTACATTAGCATACCTTTGCATAGCTCAACTCTGTCCTTATATCTTTAGTATATCTTGAATCGATTGCCACAGCTGGATATCTGGATCTTTAGGATTGTTGTTTTCCCAATACTTGAAAAGCTTCTTACATTTACTCGCTTGATAACCTATAATTGAATTTGTTCCCCCCAAATCCCTATGTTCGATACTCTGGAATTCTTGCTCAACTATATCGATCCGTACACTGCGGGTTCGCTTGCTTGATTTCTAGTTTTATAATTAAAGCTTATTTGCACGCACGCTAAGTGGCGAACATCATTCCACTTGCATTGTGTGAGAAGGCCGGTTTAGGGAAACCTAAACCAGTGAAGATGACGTTGTACATGGCGGATCGATCAATCACTCGACCCGTAGGCGTGTTGGAAGACATCCCAGTAAGGCTAGGTAAGTTCTACATTCCAATAGATTTTGTGGTATTGGATATTCCTGCAGATTATTCAGTTTCAATCATACTTGGGAGGCCATTTCTTGCAACATCTTGTTGGTACGTAGATTGCAAGAATGTTAAGTTTTCCTTCAACATCGGGGAAGAACAGGTTGAATTCGTGATGTCAACTTCGATGAATGGCCAAGACCATGAAGAAGACATTTACATCATCTATGATAAGGAGGAATAGCGAGAATTGTTTAGCTCTATCTTTAGTAACGATCCTCTTATGAGAATTTTGAATCATCATATAAATGAGAAAGGTCTAGATGTTTCCTGTAATGTAGATATAGAAGACTTGGAGATTTTGGAAGAAGAACCAAGGGCTGCCTCCGAGGAAATCGAAGAGGAAACAAAGGACTATCTCGACCTCGGACAAGGTCTCGACCGAGACGCTTCAAAAGGAATCGAGATACTTGGATCCTCAAATCCTCCTCATTTAATGATTTTGAGAGTTGCAAGCACTAGTCGTGACCCTTCCTAAACTTTACAAGCCAATGCTAGGAAATCGAAACCACCACTCTGCAAGATGATGAAAAAATTGCGAAGATTTACAAAAGAACAGGCAAAGAAGTGGCAAGAAAACATATCACTCCGAAAGGACTCAAAGAAGCAGAATTTGTTATTCTTTTAGATTATCATTCTCACCTCCTCTGTAATAAACTGAAATCAAATTGGACAAGACCTTTTATTATAAAAAAAAAATGTTTTTCCTCATGGTACAGTTGAAGTATGGAGTAAACATTAAGGAGTCCTTAAAGTCGATGGACGTAGGCTGAAGAAGCACATACCGGAACCTACGGTCAAGGACATTGCATCCATGCATCTCACATGAGCATACAAAGTTATGTCCACCTAGAGACCTTAAAACAAGCGCTTCTTGGGAGGCAACCCAATGTATTGCTTTCTTTCTTGCTTTCTAGATTAGATTAATGTAATTTTTGTGTTTTGTGTCCGTTATAACAAGATCTAGGTACAACTCAAAGGAATAACGAAAAGGAAGCATACGAACAAAGCTACAGTTCGAGAATGTGGGAAAGTTATAAAAGTTAGGGTCATATCGGACACCATCATATCATCTCGACCGAGATACATCTAGGCCAACCGAGATGAGAGTAATAGGGAGTAACATCGGTTGACCACCTCAGTCAATGACAACCATCTCGACTGAGATGCAGTTGAATTTTCTGAAGGGTATAAAAAGGGGAACGGTTTTCTCTCTCTTCAGTCCTCCTCTCCCCCGATGCTGTTTCGACCGAAACCAAACCCTAACAACCAAAGCATCGATTCTTGCTCATTTTCAACGTTCTTTGGCTCCAAATCGACGGGAACATCACCACAATGACTTCTCCAACATCAAAATCCACTTCAATCCACAGAAATCTGCTAAAACCGGGTAATTTCGTTCGAGATTCCCTTTTTCGCATTTTGGTTGATTCTGCACAAAATTGGGGAATTGTTGTTTGTTTGGTGTGTTGAAATTGAACAAGTAACCCCTTAGGAAGCTTTTGGTAGTGACCTTGGGGGAATAAAGTTACAGATTAGTGATTTCGATCGAAGTGTTGTCCGTCTTGGCTGGAACCCAATCATCTCTGATAGCATGAATTATTGTCTATATTTTGGGGCCTGTTTAGACGTTTTATCTTCAATAATCTGCATGTTTGTATGTATATTATATGATTATATTGTCGTTTCATCTACCTTTGCGGGAATCGAGATCTACACCTAGTTTTGTTGTAATCGTAGGTAAAATGGCACGTTTTGCATCAAAAAGGAGCAAAAGGAGCTAAGGAGTCATTGGAGCTACAGTCAGGAGTTTAAGGAATAATCCAGGAAGCATGGCCATGGATTAAAGATTCACTTTGGACCAGATTTGAGAGATTTCACATTCAGTTGTGATTCACCTCGGTTGATTACAGTGTCACCTCGACCGAGGTGATTCAGAGGAGCCGACTCGACCGAGGCGAACACCTGGGACGCGGCAAGAATATTTTATTCTTGGCTGAGATCTTTTATCTTTGGAAAGAGGATCTTATATTTTTGGGCTGGATTCCTGGAAGGAAGAAGATAAGTTAGACCATATATTTTTCCTATTTTTATGGGAAGAGATCTTTCTAAGATATCTTATCTTTGGAGGGTAATTTTCCTATAAAAAGGGTTGGATTTTCAACAAATCCGGATCATGCTATACCACCGATTGTGTTTAGACATCCGGTATCACTCGGAACATCCTGCATACATCCGAATACACCGCTGCAGCCATACTCCAGTTGGGAGATTTGAAGAACCTTTTTGAAGGTTGAAGGAAGAAAGTCTATAGCTTTTATAGCTTTTTGAAGGGTTTTTGTAAGATCATCTTAGATTCCTTTCTTTGTCGATTGTCTTGTTGGATTTCTATCCAAGGAACGCTTTTTGTTTGATAATTGATTCAGTTATTGAAGCCTTTCTCTGAAGGTTTTCTTGTTCAATTATTCTCTTTCTTCCCATATATTTGATTAATACTTTCATGATGATGAGTGGCTAATTTCTTTGTGTGATTCTAGGGTGATTGGCTGAAGGTTGTGGGAAAAACAATGATAGAATAATCTTAATCACAGTAGGACCCTAAAAGTTCGAGTCTTTACCTTAACCCTAAGGCATCTCGCTCAGTCGATGAACATCTCGGCCGGGGTGGAATTTGGCTGACCGAGGTGACTTATCTGATCCGAAACTGAGAGTTAAGTGTTAGAGTTTGCCAAATCCTATTCTTATTACACCTTTCCTGGTTCAATGCAAGCCTAGGATGAGACTTACCCGGTAATTCCTTAGTTTGTTTACCTAAGATCATAAGTATAGGTAATAAAGGTTTATCATCTATTGGGGTTTGAGTGTGCTTTCATTCCATCTTTGTGAGTTAGCTTGAGACTTACCCGGTAATGGTTGATTCTATTCCCTTAGGTGGTGTGTTAGTTTGAGGTTATAGTTATTTATCTTAATTCCTTGAGACTTACCCGGTAATAGGAGTTACGGTTTAGGATTAGTGAGTAGTGAGACTTACCCGGTGATCTATTCCACTTTAGTAACACCTTCCCTATGCAAAAAATCTCAGCTTTGTCCGCTTATCTTTAGATCTTGAGTTGGAACCACAACTAGATGCTTTAATCCCTAGAATTGCATATTCCCTTAATTGACTTTTTATCATCTTTGATTGTTTTAATTGCTTTTGTGGTTAGTAATTACAAAGCTTACCTATTAAGACTTTGTTTCACTAAGTACCCGTGATCGACCCCTGGAATTCCTTGCTTTTTACTACGATTGACCCGTACTTTGCAGGTTCGCATCCTTGTTTTAAGCTTACATCTAGGGTTATAAATTTAAAGCTTGCACACACCATTTGGAGCGAACAATCTCGTCCGAGATACCCTCAAGAACAGCCCGATATCAAAACCTTAAATTGAGAAAATGCATCGTTCAAACAGGAAATTAGCAATCCGTGACCTCCCCGATGAGGGTAACCATTCCCCCTCACCTCCTACACCACCACAGGTGCCAATCATCCTTTGTCGGTTCCAAAAAAAGACTACGCCCAGATATGCTCCCGACCAACCATCTCCCCCCACTACGTCGACGTTAAGGACTTCAACAGCCTCCACATCGTCGATGACCTCTAGAGGATGATCTCCCTAGTTAGCCTTGAGCAGTTTATAGCCATCTGAGCACCGACTTATCTTGAGCCGACACTTGAGTTCATTAGTTCCGTCACCCACGTGCCGGAACACAAAGGAGTAAAGTTCAAACTTATGAACAAGGGATATGCATTTATAGTGGAGACTTTCAGAATGCTCTTCGGATTTGCACCACCTACCGTCACTGACTTTCCCTCTAGGCGAGAGGCGAATGCTTTCTCGAGCAACATTGCCCACATTACTTCGAGTGCAAATTAATGGCAGTCGGGCGACTCCAAGAAGCAGCTCATCTACCATGTATCTTTCCGGATCGCTCACAGGATTTTGAGCGAGATGCTGCTCGCCCGGACTGAGACGTCTTAGAAGATCCGACAGGGTTAGCTACTCTCTCTCTTTTCTGCATGACTACAGGTGATGTCCCGGACTTTGCCACCATGCTAATGGAGGAGCTACACAAGGTCAAGTACGAGAAGAAGGGCGACATCTACTTCGGAAGACTAATGACGTACATTGCCAGCGCCCTGGACATCGATCTATCTACATGCACTTTGGCCGGTGAGGCCAAACCCTTGGGACTGCAGGAGTTTATCACCCGACTCATGTTGATCCCTCGAGGCCGTGGTCCATCATACATGGACATGCCTTGGGAGACGAAAGCTCTTAAGGGGATTCCTTGGTCCCCACAGTTCACTATTAGCGACCGACCAACTGGTCGAGGATCTGGTAGTCCTTTGTGCGAGATGCAGAGTTCAACACTGATAGTGATGAGGAGTATGTTGGAGTACCTATAGACACTAGTACGGACACTGCTGGTCTGAGTGCCCCGGTGATTGAGTTGGTGGATGATAGCGAGGAAACGGAGGATGACCATCTTGCACCGGAGACTCCTGCACTAGAGATGCCACAACACCGACAGTGCCGCCGCTGTAACACCGTGAATTCTCAGAACTTGGGATATTACTGGTTAGAACCTCAAAATGGGTCCCGATCGTAGTTTGACAACAATTTTACTAGGATCTTGCAACAAGACACAAATAAGAAAACCGAAATTTATAAAATAGTATTTTAAAGAGATGAATGCAACAACGTCTAACAGCCCACAATACTTAAACAATGTAAAAGTCTAATTGTCATAATACGAAGAAAGAAACAACAAAACAAACACCCAACCCCACTCTAAGGAGTACGGAGACCCGGTTTTCCACTACTGCCGGATCACTCAGCTGCTGCTCTAACCTGTGGTAACTCTAAACAACACAATAGAACAACCGTTAGCTAGCTATCTAAAAGTTAGGTAAATAAGAATAGCACACACACACATTATTGCAAAAGTAAACACTCATCATGCTTCAAACAATCCGTTTATTATCTTTACTTAGGTCATTCACTCTTACTAATGATACTTATTTTGTGACACGAGGGATTCCCAAACCTCGCCTCCACCCCGTGTAACCATCAGGAATGGATCCGATGCATCTCACCTTGAACCTGTATGGTCTAGATATAGAGAACCTCCTAGTCTCCTGTCATAGCTAGGCAGTGATGTCACGGCCCGTTATACATACAGTTGGGCCTTAAAATATAATAATAACAATCGTCCTATCAAGTAATTATTATAAGCACACATCACACACACCACTATTGTCATTGAACTAACATCCAGAAACTAGCTAAGTAAGTCGCAAGGACTTACCTGAACCAAAACACAACTCTCGAATTCTCAACTCGGTCCGCAACCGTAGAAACTCAAACACCTGTCACACAAGGCATGTGGATCAAAATTACATCCTATATTCTTAGAAGTTGCAAACTCCTAAGATGTACAAACCTATGAAGAGAATTTACTAAAAAGGCCCTCTTTAGGTATAATGACTAATTTACCCCCGATCCCGAAACTCCCAGATTTCCTATAACTTAGTTTCAAATCTCTTTCTTGGAACCTATTTCCACAATCTAGTTCTTATGGAAAAGTTTGATAAGGATTTATAAGAGTTACCAAAATTCTTAGTTTACATTAAGAATCGTTAAGGTCCGACTTTGAGTTAAGATACAAGGCTTCGATAAAGAGTAGAAATTCCGAAATAAATTTCTAGATCCTCTATGATAAGCATACTAAACATCGGTGTAACGACCTCTCAAAAATACTCAACTATAAATCTCCCATAAATCTCAAAAGTTGGAATAAAAGCTGAAAATCCCATACTTAGCCAATTTTCCTCTATTGTAAAAACAGCCCAACTATCCTACTTTGAGTCGTTATAATTTCTAATCCGACCGTTAACTTTCTCCAAATTTATAACAGAGTAAACATCATATTTCTATCTACAATATATCAAAAATTCAACGGTGGATGTTCAACCTAAGCTATCCAAATACGGTTTCAAAGTCAGTAGTTTCAGCTCACAAAAACTGAAATTTCTGGGTTGGTTTTGGATCTTAGATTCAAGTCTCATGTCAGCACCCTTTCTCCACTACTCTACCTCGCAGATCTCACTTCAACTCTCAATAGAACAATATCCTTACATACAACCATGGACACTCTTTAGTCCTTCACTATCCTACCTAAAAGGACAATCTATTCTACTCCTAACTCCCTCCCAACTCAGCCATTGCAACATCCTATAGTAGTACATCTATGATGCTACAAAAGAAAAATAAAGTAGTACACGGATCTGAAGGTTTGGAGTGCAGAAGACTCACCCAACCCTTATCTATAGCAACCCCCTAACGAGGCGGGAAGGGGAGCAGTCCGACGTGGCTCGTGATGACCCTTCTCTTCAGCCGAGTTCGTTTGGCCAAGGTTGTATGTTCTGCACGTCTACGGTTCTGGCTGGAGGAGTCGCTATTCGTTGGCCGGTTATTTCCTTTATGCAGAAGGTCGAAGCATCCGATCTTGGCTCGTGTCGTAGGTTGGCTACTGGTTCCGTTCGACCGCTGGTTGAAGACGTTTGGGGTGCAGCGTCGGCTATGCAACAAGGCTCTCGTGATTCAGATGCCGAGAAAAAGACAGAAAGAAGATGGGAACACTACTCGCTGGTCTGGAGTGCTGCTGCTCGTCGGTCGGTCTTCGTCGTCACCTCTTCCGGCTTGCAGTCGCAGTGGAGAGCGCCGGTGCTGGTTCGGGTTCGTCTCGGCTGTGTGGCGTCTTTTGTTTTGCCTCAGTCGTGTAGCGAGGCTCGTAAGGGGTGTTACGGTGTTTTGATTAGGTGAGGTTATTAGATTAGGTTAAGTTAATGGATTAGGTTAAATCTTCAGCAACTAGGGTAAGGTAAATGTTGGGCCGGTAGAAGGGTTACTGGGCAAGATGTTGGGCCTGCTCGTCTAATTAAAAGAGGGGCTGAATGAATAAATCGTTACTCGCACGAAGCCGCTCTTCGGGTTTTTTCTAAATGCACGGAATTATTATACGAGTTACATAAGTTATCATTTTATGTCAATCAAGGTCACATAAAATGATAGAATTTAATATTGTTTTATTTTATTAAAAAGAATAAAGGTTGGCGGATCGGAATCCGGTCCGTTCGGTGTTAAACGGAAATTTATTTTTTTTCCGGGTATTACATCAGTCCCCTCTGAAAAATAAGTTTCGTCCCGAAACTTAGAATAATGTATCCAATCAAACGACTATCTTTCTATAAATTGGTTTTATTAAGTCCCATTTTCTAACATGTAACTACTCAATCATCATACTTAGGGACACATCACATAAAACATAATCACTCAATCCAATATAAAAACATGAAAAATCAAACAAAACAGCATCCGAGTACTAACTCGTCGGTACAGAAGTAGTAGTTAACTCAGCAAAGAACTCGGGATAACTACGTCTAATACTCTCCTCTGTCTCCCAAGTGGCCTCATCGGCTCCTCGTCTAGACCAATGGATCCTCAACATCGGTATCTCCTTGGACTGCAGACGTCTAGTACTGCGCTCCAAGACAACTACTGGGTACTCCGCAAATATATGGTCGGGCTCAACTATCAGATCCTCATGGCTGATGACGTGTCTCGGGTCTGGGATGTACTCTCTCAGCTAAGATACATGGAAGACCGGATGGACACCCTTTAGTCTCGGTGGTAGTGCTAAACGGTAGGCAACCTCTCCGACTCTCTCCAAGATCTCAAAAGGGCCGACCTATCGGGGACTCAGCTTCCCCTTAATGCCGAAACGCCAGACGCCTCTCGTCGGTGAAACTCTCAACCACAACTACGCACCCACTCTAAACGCCAGGCCGGATGGACACCCTTTTGTCGGCATAGGATTTCTGACGACTCTGAGCTTCTAACTCCGCTCTCGAACTAGGGCAATCCGAGCGATGTCATCCTGTATACGATCTGGAGCAACTCCATCAGCTCTACGAGGCTCATCCCAACACAATAGTGTGCGGCATCTCCGCCCGTACAAAGCC
The DNA here is from genome assembly GCA_033239125.1 of Fagopyrum homotropicum. NCBI lineage: Eukaryota > Viridiplantae > Streptophyta > Magnoliopsida > Caryophyllales > Polygonaceae > Fagopyrum > Fagopyrum homotropicum. Next base: position 107,241,920 of record BSWB01000007.1, read on the forward strand.
TCATAAGGGGCCATCCCAATAGATGTGTGTCAATTGTTATTATATGAAAACTCTACAAGGGAAAGGTGATCGGGCCATACTTGTCCCCAATCCAGTACACAAGCCCGCAATATGTCCTCTATCGTTTGGAGGGTCCTCATAGACTGACCGTCGGCTTGTGGGTGGTAAGCAGTGGTAAAGTGGAGGCCCATCCTTAAAGTAGTATGTACTTGCTGCCAAAATCTAGAGGTGAAATGTCCATCCCCGTCGGAGACGATAGTTCTCCGTATTTCATTGAGTCTCACAATTTGTCTGGTGAACTCCTCAGCTAGACGAATTACCGGCTATGTTTCTTTAATCAGAATGAAATGTGCGGTCTTCGTGAGACGGTCTACAACTACCCAAATAGCATCAAAAATTTTGGTGAGTCTCAATCCCGTAACAATTCCATAGAGATATCCTCTCACTTCCACTGTGGTACTAGTAGTGGGTGGAGCCCTCCTCCGGACCTACGATACTCAATCTTGACTTGCTGCCAGATCGCACACCGAGCTACATATTGAGCCACGTCGGGCTTCAAACCACACCACCAGAAAGAACGTCTCTCATCCTTGTACATCTTACTCGATCCAGAATGTACTGAGTATGGGGTAGTTTGAGCCTCACCTAATATCCTCTGTCTCCACTCTCTGTTTGATGGTACACAAATACGGTCTTGACATCTCATCACTTCGTCAGCACCAATAGTAAATTGAGGTGCCTCATCACGAGCCATCCTGTGTCGGATCCTAGTCAAAGTCGGGCAAATCTCCTGCTTCTATCGGATCTCACCCAATAGATCAGGAAGTAAGTCCAAAGTAGCCAACTGACGAGCTGTATCTGGAAACTGAATCTCTACCTCTAACCAAGCCAAATCTCTCTGCAACTGTGGTTGTACCGTCAACCGGGCTATCGCCCTCTCCCGAGGCGTCTTCCGACTCAAAGCTTCAGCAACTACGTTCGCCTTTCCGGGGTGGTAGAAAATCTCAAGGTCGAAATCCTTGATCAACTCTAGCCACCGCGTCTAGCGGTTATTCAACTCCCGTTGTGTGAATAAGTATTTCAGACTCTTATGGTCTTTGAGGATCTGACATGTCGCCCCATAGAGATAGTGACGCCAGATCTTAAGAGCATGAACCACTACAGCTAACTCTAGGTCGTTTGTGGTGTAGTTCTCCTCATACATCTTCAACTGTCGAGACGCATAAGCTATGACCTTACCCCTCTGCATCAAAACACACCCCAATCCTAGATTGGATGCGTCACTGTATACCACAAAGTCATATGTACCCTTTGTATAAAAATATCATATGCATATGATTTTCTCAAAAAACAAATTCCTCGCATCTCGTTTAATATGTTTTCCTTATACCCATGTCGTTTTACCTTCTTTAAATCATTACCACCAGTAGGATAGTTAAATCCCTTTGATTTTCCTCGTATACGCCTTACAGACCACGTTGGTTGGTCTTATTACTTTTATCCACTCTTATGTCATCAGCCAAGATTGAATTTTCATTGGAGTACCACCATTTTTCATTAAACTCTTATATAGACACTTTTTGGTAATTATCTTCTTAGGGTAATACCGGATCTATATAGCAACCTTTAGTCATTCAACTTTACTCCTTCTCATGTCTTTTCTAGCCAACATGTAGATTTCATCTGCAATCACCTCACAACTCGATCAAACATTTCACCAAGGCTTTAAATCCTACTCTCTATGTTTGTGCCGCCTCTACAATTCCAATTATTCTGTGTCACATTTTTAGTCACAAGGGCTTCCTCTGTCAATCTAGACAGTTTGACCTCACCTTTTCATGGAGGAGCACCATCAGTCCTACTTGTGTGGAATGCTAAGACATAGGACGTGTCCACAATTATCTATTTCTTCTTACTCTTCCAGTTCTTCTTACAGGAATCCCTCCATACTAACTTTTATATGTATATTTCCTTATTCAGTAGTAAGCAACTACTCACAACAATTCTCTTTACACCATTACTATCATCAATGGTCATTATCAACCGTCAAGAGCTTCTCTTTTAATTTCTTTATTAGAGTTATCATATTGGACTCATTCAATGTTACCATCAAGGCTACTAGTACTTGTATTGATTTAACTTCACCATTGTCATCGTTGATCTCTAGAAGAAATTCACCAGATGTCGATAAAATTCCTTTATAACCTTGTGCTTATTCTTCTTATCTGTCAACCAACCATCACTAGTTAGCCAGCACGTGTAAATTCTCTGTTGTTACCAATTAGTCTGTAGTTGACCTTCTATAAGATCGTAGACTTACTTTTCTTCTATCTCTTTTGAGGTTCGATATATTAGGTGAAAATACATCTCTTCCATTTGTACTTGTTCACTCTAAACGCTGTGTGCAAGCTTTAAATTTATATCCCAAGAAATATGCTTAAAATAAGGATGCGAACCCGCAGTGTACGGATCAATTATAGTAAAAGCAAGAATTCCGGGGTGTCGATCTCAGGGATTTAGGTGAAACAAAGCAAGTATAGGTTGTCAATGTAACTAATAACTTGAAAGCGATTAAAGCAATCAAAAAGATGATAATAAGGTCAATTAAAGGAAATATGCATATTTTAGGGATTAAAGCGTCTAGTTGTGGTTCCAACTCAAGATCTCAAGATAAGCGGATAAAGCTGAGATTTTGCAAAGGGAAGGTGTTTCTAAAGTGGGAATAGATTACCGGGTAAGTCTCACTACTCACTAACTCCAAACCAAAAGCTCCTATTACCGGGTAAGTCTCAAGGTACTAAGGAGAGGAATTATAATCTCAAACCAACACATCAACTAAGGGAATAGAATTAACCTTTACCGGGTAAGTCTCAAGCTAACTCACAAAGATGGAATGAAGGCACACTCAAACCCCAATAAAGGATAAACCTTTATTACCTACACTTATAATCTTGGGTAAACAAATTGAGGAATCACCAGATAAGTCTCATCCTAGGCTTGCATTGAAGCAGGAAAGGTGTAATAAGAAAAGGATTTGGCAAACTCTAACACTTAACTCTCAATTACGGATCAGAAAAGGTCACCTCGGTCAGTCAAGTTCCACCCCGGCCGAGATGTTCATCGACTGAACGAGGTACTCTAGGGTTAAGGTTAAAGTCTCGAGCTTTCAGGGTCCTAGTGGGATTAAGATTATTCTATCATCGTCTTTTCCACAACTTTCAGCCAATCACCCTAGAATCGCACAAAGAAATTAGCCACTCATCATCATGAAAGCAATAATTAAATATTTGAGAAGGGATGAATATTTGAACACAAAAGCCTTAAGAACAAGGTTTCAATAACTGAATCAAATATCAAACAAATCAGCGTTCCTTGGATCACAAATCCAACAAGACAACAAAACTAAAGGGAATCTAAGAAAGTCTTACAAATCCCTTAAAAGCTATCACAAAGTTATGAACTTCCTTCCTTCAATCTTCAAACTTCTTTCAAAGCTTCCAGAAAATCTTCTCTTTGTTGGTTATTCTCAGCCTTCAAACATGCGGTGATGTTGAATTGTGGAATATCCAACCCTTTATATAGAAGAAATATCTTCCAAAGATAATAATATCTTAAAAAGATAATATCCTAATAAAATATATCCATATCTCTAAAATAGATCTCCTAAATATATGATGTTCCTTCCAGAAATTCAGCCCAAAAATAAAAGATCTCTCCTTCCAAAAATAAAAGATCTCAGCCAAATAAAATATTTCTCGCCGCGCCAGGGTGTTCGCCTCGGTCAGGATGCTCCTCAAGATCACCTCGGTCGAGGTGACACTGTAGCTGACCGATGTGAATCTCAGCTGAATATGAAATCTCTCAAATCTGGTCCGAAGTGAATCTTCTTTGTTAATTCCATGCCCCCTGAGTTCTCTTTTAAGCTCCATAATGTAGCTCCTATGACTCCTTTGCTCCTTAGCTCCATTTCGATCCAAAATGTGCCATTTTACCTACGATTACAACGAAACTTGGTGTAGACCTCGATTCCCATAAAGGTAGATGAAACAACAATATAATCGCATAATATACATCCAAACATGTAGATTATTGAAGATAAAACGTCTAAACAAGTCCCAAAATATAGACTACAATACATGCTATCAAAATACCCCATACTTGTCCCTTGCTTGTCCCCAAGCAAGTTCCAAATCTTAAGTACAAGATAGAATGGATTATAAGTCATAAAGATCAATGAAAAGTATTTCAAAACATTTTGGTGGTGTGCTCCACTCATAGATCACTCTAAGAGAATGCTTCATGAAATTTAAAATCAATATACGATCAAAACATTTTATAAATATAAGAAAGTTGTTCATCTTTGCATAAAATCATAGAATGCATAATAAATCATAATTATCGAAATTAATCATGTATAATCCGGTTTAAACCACCAAGTCAATCAACAAGCTCGAGGTCTCAAGGGCTTTTCAAGAGAAGGTCAAGAAACGTGTGAGGGTGGGATGTATATAGGGAATGTGGTGTTGGAATCCGGGAAAAAGGACCTTCACTTCACTTGCTTTGAACTTCAACTTCTTCCACCAATAAGCTTTGCTTATTTACTTTTTTTACTTTTTGGGATGCATGGACAGAGGTGCACAATAACCGAAGCTTAAGAGACTCGAGATGCCTCAAACCCTTGATGCACATATCATGACCAGTTAGCAATATCGCTCAATCCTACTTTGGCAAGACACAAACACCCGGCTATGTGAATGGTACCGAGTTACTCATCATCATGATTGACTTCCCCAAACCTATTTGTTTCTTTCTAACTTCCAGCCAACATCTCAACTTTTCTTTCACTTGCTTTTCTTTGCTTGCTTCCAAATTCCCGGATAGGTAAAGGGTGGCAAATATATATATGAGGGGCTAAGCATGATCAAGAAGAAGAAGAGAAGAGAATGAATTGCCTTAATCATCCCAAGAAGAAAGTGAGAGAACTCATCATGAGGTGTCAACTTTCAAATTCAACATAATTTTGATAAAAACAAAGTATTAAACATGCCAAAATTTCAAACAAAGCATTTAACAACTTAAACATATCATAAAACATTTCAAACATATACAGATTTCAAAACCAATATGCAAACAAAATCATCACTGAGGTCATATCCAGAAAGGAAGCACAAAAATCGTTTCAAAAACTGTTTCAGTTAAACCGCCTCGGTCGAGATGTTCTAGGTCAACCGAGGTACTTGACTTTGTTTGGCAAGAGTCATCCCGGTCGAGGTCATAAATTTTTTTTCTTAACCAGTTTTTGACATTTTTCTCAATCAAATAACCTGTATGCATGCATGTAGTCCCAAATAAGCACATAGAGCATAAGAAAATCATAAATAGAAAGTCATACAAGTCATACACATAATGTCAAATAAGATACATCCAAATACCCCATAGTTGGGACATATTGTCCCAATGGGTCAAAATAAGTCTAAAAATAGAGTACTCACCGAACATAAGCTGAGCTGCATAATAAATAAAGAAAAGAAATCCCTGCTAGCTCTAATTCTGATCCGCTTGTGGTGGTGGTGGATACAGGATGAAAGGATGTTGGGATGGATCAAAAGGTAGCCCATGATATGTTGGAACTGTATCTCCATCATACGGCGCTGGTAGTGCTGGCTCTCCCTCATCTCCAACGTTTCCAAGGACAAGGCGGCGTAAGAGTCGATCATCTGATCCGTCAGCTCGTCAATCCGTCGATGAGCAATAGGATCCCTCTGCCTACGGATTCTGCGCCTAGAAGGACGTGATCATGTTGCAGCTGCCTCCTCCTCTGTCGCCTCGTCGTCTAAGTCGACAACTAGCATACTGGGGCCGGCTGTATCTGTCCCTGTCTCCATGGCAGCACCGCCATCTTCATCCTCATCCTCCTCCTCCTGTACTTGAGCTGCTCTGCGTCTCTAGCATCCTCAATGTAAGGTATCCATGCGGTCGACCAATACTTGGGATCGTAGACTGAGAACTGAGCTGACCACATGATACACTGAGGGGCAGTCTGCTCCCAAGGCATCGCCACATATGGTGTAGTGAGTCTACGAGGAACTAGAATCCTCCTCGTGATCATCTCCTGAAGTCCTAGCGGCTTTGCAGCCGCCACCAATGTACAAGCGCTCAGATCCAGCTCCATGACCGTCGCTATATGAGTCACTAGGCCGCCACAACAGATATCTCCCTTTCCCTTAGCCTTGATCCGGTGCAGATCCTCAGCTAGCATCGCCCCAAAATCAGGCACTCCCCTAGTCACCATTCAAAATAAACTAAGCAGCTCTCCTTGTCTAATCTTTTGGGGCGTCTCAGTACACGCCAGAAGGGTCTCACTGAAGATCCGGTGGACTAGCCGGAAAGCAAGGTGGAAGATGATGCGCTTCTTGGAGTCTCCAGGTCTCCACTTGTCAGCATGCTCTACAACATGGGCAATTTGCCCCCAGAACTGTCGAGCTACGGCTCGAGAAGGGAAGTCGGGTACTGTAGGGACGATGTAGTTCCGGTTCAGCAACCGGTACTTAATTGCCTTCTACTCAGGCAGGTGAGTAACAAAACTCACAAACTCTAAAGTGGGTTCGAGGTAGGCTGGAGCTCCAATCTCGATGAACTACTCCAGCCCTACCATAGAAACCATCCTCCTCAGATCATCAACCACAGGGAGGCATTCAAAAGCAACAATGTATAAGAAACATGGCGCAATTATAGGATGTGCGCATATGCGGTCAAAGTCAGCCCGGTGACGCTCGTGGATCACCGGAATAGAAGGTCGGGAAGAAGAAGAAGGTGAGGATCCATTGGGGGCATCCCTCAAAACTATTTGACAATCAGAACGAGAACTCATTATTTTCCTCTGCTTACAGGTCACCTCGGTCGGTCTGACAGACTCAAGAATCACCTCGGCCGAGACACAGCTCGACTGGACCGAGGTGAAAAACTGCTCAATCTCTACTCTCTAATTTTCAGTTTTTTTCCCCCAATATCACTACAGACTATTCCTATGGGGTACTTAATCCTTTTTTCAACAAAAATCAATGGCAACCAAAGCCAAATTCGACCTAAATCAGTGAGAAGAGAAAAGTTAGGGTTTTCGAACGTTTACCCCAGATTCAGTTGATTAAAGGCGTTTTCGTTGCAGTTTCTTGTTTGCAATCTGATCCTCTAGCCTTTCCTTGCGAGATCGGAGCAAGAATCGTAGAAAACGATCGAAGAATGGAGAAACGAGGTGATTTGAGTTCCGCGGTCGGGAGAGGGATCGAAGGGATAGGGAGCGAAAATGTTCCCCTTTTATACCCCTCGCTGGATCTGATATCACCTCGGTCGAGGTGGTCCCGACTGGACCGAGGTGTCTGGACCGATCTGAATCCTTGTCAGCCCTAGTCGCCTCGGTTGCTCAAGAATCATCTCGGTCGAGGCGCTATGACAGCAACCGAGATGTGTCTCAGTCAAACTCCGTCTTCTCAATTTCTCGAACTTCTGTCCTTCTAGTGTTGCTTCTGAGTTGTAATCCTTCCTTAGAAAGTGTTTGCCCCTAAACGTGCGTGCAAATAAGTTTTAATTATAAAACTAGAATAAAGCAAGCGAACCCGCAGTGTACGGATCGATATAGTTAAGCAAGAATTCCAGAGTATCGAACACAGGGATTTGGGTGGGAACAAATTCAATTGCAGATTATCAAGCGAGTAAATATGAGAGTTTTTGCAAATATTGGGAAAACAACAATCCTAAAGATCCAAGTATCCAGCTGTGGCAATCGATTCAAGATTTACTATTGATATAAAGACAGAGTTGAGATATGCAAAGGTATGCTAATGTAAGGTAATCGTACGATGAAGTTCCAAAAACCTTATATGACTCACCTACAAGACACTCTCTATACAGGTTGTTGAGGCTTCAATATAGAAAGGTTCTAAAGGCAAGAGTTAATGTCAAATACCCAAACTTGTAATCCAAGGATCAAGACTAACTTAACCGATTGAGGTTGTGACACTCACAATCGAGGTAGAGGTTGTTGAGGCTTCACTACCACCTAGAAAAGACAAGCTAAGACTAAGTTAAAGCCAATCTTTAACTTTGGATTAAAATAAAAGCAAGTTCGTAAACTTAAGTGAAATTACGGGTGGATCTTGAGATTCCACGGTCATGGAACTCAAGAACAAACCGTGATTTAGGGTTCATCGACGGTTCTCTCTAACTCTCAGGGTCTAATTTGTTTACGATTGATCTATCATCATCTAAGCCATAACTATCAACCCTACACCTTAGAATTGTTAAGGGTTTTTAGCCAATAACCGTCATATTGATATTAATTTCATGGGTTAAAAGATTGAAAGATGAAAACTTCCGAAAACTTTCAATAAACCTCAAACCAATCTCAAAGTCACAATCAAGAACAAATGTCGTCACAAGATTCGGAATAGAGCAAACAAACACAATCGTAGATAAGAAGGAAGAACGGGATGTCAATCCGTCTTCTAAATCAAACCTAAACAAGAAGAGGAATCTTCTTGCAATAACCTTCCGAATCTTTGATCTTCAGCAATCTCCACCAAAAGTGCGAGATTAGGGCAACTCCAAGGATGAGCGCAAATTACGTCTTTTGCAAGAATCACCAAAATCTCCAAATCGCGGCGTAGGCGAAAGTGTAAAGCGAGGTCGCAAAAGTGCGTCTAAGCGAAGGTGACAGAATCTCTCTTCGTCCGTCTTTTTATAGGGCAAGATAAAATATCGGCCCGGCCCAATCTTCAAAAGATCGTGGCTTCAAAATTTGGCGAAAAAGATCGCCAAGATCACGGTCGTGGAACCTTCCACGACCGTAATTTAGAGCGTGGAAATCAACACGGTTTGAACCATGGATTCCACGACCGTAAAAGCTTCTGGAATGAACCACGCTTCTCCTGCAGGGTTCCACGGCCGTGGAACTGAACGTGGTTCATAGTACGGCCGTATTTTAGAGCGTGGTTTAGGGCAAGAACGTGATTCTTCCCTAGCCTCGTGCATTCCTGAAGTTGACATCCATTTTGCTCCTAAGAATGCCCTTAATCCATGGACATACTCAATCAACTCGTATTTGCTCGATTCCGTTCGGAAATGGCTCTCAATCACCTATAATCAACATAAAGCTTGTGTAGACATCTATATCGACAATATAGGCAAACTAGCTCACAAATGCAACAATGCTAAATCAAAGACTATCAATATGAATCAAATACACTTAGAAAACGTGCCTAAAATATCACAATATTTCATGCTAACAAATAACCCCATACTTGCAACTTGCTTGTCCCTAAGCAAGGTCTTTCAAAAGCTTTTAAAACAAGAGTTAGGATGAAATATGTGTACCTTCTCAAAGCGATACTTCTTTTGGAGGAATTTGCCTTCTAAAGAATAGATCATTCTCAAATCTTGCTTCAATCGTTTATAAGACTTTCATACACTTAATCAAAGAGTAAAAAGTAAAAAAAAATCATGAATCAATCAAACTTCCATACAAGCATCATAACCTTCAAACATTATCAAAATCAATCATAAGAAACTTCAATTTAGATCACCAAGTCATATAACATTCTTTTGATCTTAAGGACTTTCAAAGAAAAAGGTCTAGAATGTGGAAAGGGAAGGAAACTTTGAGAAATGTGGTGCATGAATCCGGGAAAGTTGACAACTACTCCTTCTTCTTTAGCGGTTTCCGCAACACCTTCAACTTAGAGCTTCGCTCTCTTCTTTTCATTTTTTGACTTTACTTTTGGAGTTATGGACAGAGGTGCACAAAAATCGAAGCCTAGGAGATTGGCGTTTCTCAATTTTTATGAGATGCCTCAAACCCTTAGCGCACATACCATAATCTGCTAGGAATATTGCTCAATCCGACTTTGGCAAGACACAAACACCCGGCTATGTGAATGGTGCCAAGTTACTCATCATCATGATTGACTTCCCCAAACCTAGAATTTCTTTCTATTCTTTTTATTGCAATTAATTGCTCTCATGGCCCTCCCACATCAAACATGCCTTTTTCATTCACTTCTCCAAATTCCCGGATAGGTAAAGGAGGTCAATATTTCAATGAGGAGCAAAAATGATCAAAGAAAGAAGAAAGAAAAATCGAATTGGCTTAATCATCTCAACAAGAAGTATAAGAACTTATAGTGTGATGTCAACTTCAATTTCTCAACATGATTTAGGTAACATTCATCACATTATGAAACTTGCAAAAGAGGTATAATCAACTCACTCAATTCCTTTTCAATTCACTAATCGTTTAAGCATGCAATTGTCATCAAACTCAATTCACAAGTAGTGATTATCATAGAAATCATCTCAATTCATTAGAAGCACAAAATTTTTAAAATTTTTCAATTTTTATGGGTTTTTCAAGTTCTTTTTCATGCAATGCAATAATGAAACGTGCAACAATATAATGAACATGCAATGATAGTCTCGAATAGAAGCAAACATAGTGAGTAAGAGTTATTACAAACTTTTAGTACATCCCACCCCATACTTAGGACGAACATTGTCCCTAATGTTCAAAAGAAAAAAAGAAAAGAAAGAAAAGAGAAAGAAACTCACAAAGTGGCGGTGGAATGGCTAAAGCGAACGGTCATGCAATCAATCACTGCGGCGCTGGTGGAGGCGGGAATGGAGAGAAGCTAGGATCATAAAACCGCCCAAACTGCTGGCGGTAGACATCCCTCATCATGTGGTCGAGGTCGTCTAAGCGTCCATCTCTAGCATCGGCTCGGATCTCCAATGCTCCTACTCTCTCTGAAAGGCCAGTAGCCCAATCCGGCATCTGCTCATACCATCCCGGAGCCTAACTATACCATGCTGGAGCATCGGATGGTGCTGGTGCTGGTGCTGGTGTTGCTGACTGCTCTGTGGACCAAGGAGGGGGAACGCCATACCATGCAGGAGGTGTGGTCATCCATGTAGGTCTCTCACTCACGCTAGCGCGGCGAGAAGACGAGCCTGAGGCTCTAGCTGGACGTAGAGAACGTCTAGGTGCATCGGGGGTTGCCTCCGGCTGATCCGGAAACGTGCCAAACTCCTGCTCGGCTCCTCCTCCACCCTCAAACTGATCTCTCATATCCTCCTCCTCAACAACTGGTGGTGGGACATATGGGGGAGCTACAATCCTGTTCGCATACATAGCAGCGAACGTCTCCTTCCAATTATGGCGTCCCGCCATAATGGAGTACTCCGGTAGCCACTCTATACCCCTACCCGTCCTGCTCTCCCAAGGCATGGCCGCATAAGGCGGACCTCTATGTGTGAGGAAGATGAGGCCTCTAGTCATGAAGGCATGAAGTCCTAGAGGTACAGCTGGTATGCGGGTGCACGCAGAGAAATCAACACCCAAGCTCCTAGCAAGGTGGGTAACTATCCCACCATATCCGATGTTGCCCTTCTTCTTGTTCTTGAGCTTGCTCATAGTAGCAGCCAAGAGGGTGGCGCAGTCAGCTCGGCGCCCGTACAACATGGAATACAGTAAAAAGAGCTCATCCGTCTTGATCTTTTGGGGCGTCTCCATCCTAGGAAAGAGACACTCCGAAAGAACACGGTGAGCTATCTTCAAGGCTAGGTGGTACATCAACCTAGCCTTGGTATCAGCAGGTTGCCAACGGTCCTCGTCGGCTTAAATCATCGCTACCTCCTCCCAAAAGTCCTTGGCGTAAACGCCGCTAGGAAATCGACCGTTAAAGGTCTCATGGAACCCGAAAAAGGTTCCGAACTCACGGATGCTAAAATGATAGTCTCTTTCCATAAGACGGAAAGAGACGGTCCTGTCTACATGGCTGTGCTCGAAAGACGTCACAACCTCCCGTGTAATCTCCTCATAAGCGTCTTCTCGGATAGCCGAGAAAACAACTAGTCCGGCTCTATCCAAGAGCCAAGTAAGGTCATCTATAATGTTGAGAGGAGTTAGATCCTCCAACAATAGGTACCTAGGACCAATCACAGCCCTATCCTTGATCCTCTCGAGTGCGTAGAGGTGATCCTCATGAATGGTCGGTACCCTAGGGCTAGGAGGTGAGGGTGATGAAGGTGAAGGGGAAGAGGGTGGTGATGCTCTAGAGGATGAGGAGGAAGAGGGATTACCCTTCCTCTTCTTGTTCTGGTTATTCTTCTTCTCCTTAATCCTCCCCGAAACTCTCCTCACAAAGTCCATTCTGTCAGAAATTACGGGCTGTTCTACAGGTTCCACGGCCGTGGTTCTTCCAGGAACCGTGATTTGTCTAAGAAATTCTCAAATCTTATAATTCAGCACTCAATCTCAACAAACAGGCAACCCTAATCAAATTTTCTCCAATTTCAATCAGTTCTTCCTAAAATCTCTAACAAAAACGAACCAAATCGACAAAGATCAAGAAGAGTGGAAAAACCTATTTTTCGGATTTAAAAATCTGAATTGTGCGTTCCTTGGAGAATTTCCGCTCGATTCGTCGCTTGGATCTTGTTGGTGGTCGAATTTGCTTCAGTTTGGGAAGAAGAATCGTTAAAAACGATTAAGAAACGAGGATTTGAGAGAGGGTCGTGGATTTCGGCGTTTAGGTCGTGGAAGGGGAATTTTGTGGAGTGTTTTGGTGAAGAACGTGGTTTATATAGTCACAGGAAAAATTTTGAAAATCATGGTCTGTCGGGGTGTTCCACGGCCGTGGAATTGTACGGAACCGTGGTTTTTGTGATTTTTCAAAGGCTTTTGGAAATTACGGGCCTGTAGCTGTCACGACCGTGGTTTAGGCCGTGGAACTCTCTGTAAAGCTCCAAAGTCCAAATTTCGTCACTTTTCTTCAACATTATCCCTCCCTTTTCCTTTTCCATCGTTCCTACATCCAAAAACACGAACATACCGGAAGGAATCGAAGGCAAAAACAAAGCGAAAAACGTCTATACTAAGCTAATCTATGAATCGAAAACAAAAACAAAAATGCAATACCTTGGGTTGCCTCCCAAGAAGCGCTTTGTTTAAGGTCTGTAGCTAGACCAATCTTGCACTTATTCGAGTGCGGTAAGCGTGAACTCTTCAGTTTGGAGTTCCGACGTATACTTCTTGAGTCGTTGGCCGTTCACCTTAAAGCTTCCGCGCGTTTCACCCCATACTTCAACTGCACCATGGGGGAAAATACGCTTAATTAGAAAAGGTCCGGTCCAACGAGATTTAAGCTTACCTGGAAAGAGACGAAGCCTTGAATTGAAGAGGAGAACTGAATCTCCTTCTTTGAAGTCCTTTGGAATGATATGCTTACCATGCCAACGCTTTGCTCTCTCCTTATAGATCTTAGCGTTTTCATAAGCATTCAAGCGGAGTTCATCTAGCTCATTGATGTCTAGGAGACGCTTCTCTCCCGCTTCCTTCATGCTGAAATTTAACCACTTGATAGCCCAAAACGCTTTGTGCTCCAACTCTACCGGTAAGTGACAAGACTTCCCATACACAAGGTTGTATGGTGTGGTTCCTATGGGAGTCTTGTATGCAGTCCGGTACGCCCATAATGCATCGTCAAGCTTCAAAGACCAATCCTTCCTAGTCCTTGAAACCGTCTTCTCTAGAATTCCTTTGATCTCCCTATTTGAGATCTCAACTTGTCCACTTGTTTGTGGATAATAGGGGGTAGCAATCTTGTGAGTAACCCCATACTTAGCTAGAAGAGCTTCAAAGCGCCGGGCAATGAAGTGAGAACCTCCATCACTAATGATAGTCCTTGGCGTCCCAAATCGCGGGAAGATGGTCTTGTTAAAGAACTTAACCACCACCATGGCATCATTGGTGGGAGAGGCAATTGCTTCCACCCATCTAGAAACGTAATCTACCGCCAATAGTATGTATTGGTTTCCACAAGAGGATGGGAACGGTCCCATAAAATCAACTCCCCAAACGTCGAAAATCTCCACCTCTTGGATGTTGTTGAGGGGCATCTCATTCCTCCTAGAGATATTGCCTGTTCGAACTAGTCTTGTTCGAACTAGCGTGTCCTCCACAAGGTAGTGAATGACAATGGTGGATGACACTTTGCATCTCATCTTCCGGCACACATCGCCGAATGATGCCATCCGGACCTCTCTTAAAGAGGAGAGGCTCGTTTCAAAAGTATTCCCGGACATCCTTAAAGAACTTCTTCCTTTGTGCGTAGGATAGTCCGGGCGATATCTCCTGACAAACCAAATAGTTAACAAAATCAGCAAACCATGGTTCGTTACCTTTGGAGATCACATCGATGCACTCCTCAATAAGGTGTAGGTGTTCATCCGGGAAGGAGTCGTCGATGGGTAAATGGTCGTCCTCTAGATGTGTTAGGCGACTCAAATGATCCGCAACAGAATTTTCTGAACCTTTCTTGTCGCGGATCTCTAGATTGAATTCTTGTAGGAGAAGAATCCATCTAATTAGCCTTGGCTTCGCATCTTTCTTCGCAAGGAGGTACCGGATCGCAGCATGATCCGTGTAGACAATCACCTTTGCACCTACAAGATAAGAGCGAAATTTGTCAATAGCATAGACAATGGCTAAAAACTCTTTTTCGGTAGTGGCGTAGTATAGCTGCGCTTCGTCTAGCGTCTTGCTAGCATAGTATATGGCATGGGTTCGCCCTTCCTTTCGTTGTCCAAGAACAGCTCCTATAGCTACGTCACTAGCATCGCACATAACCTCAAAGGGAAGAGTCCAATCCGGAGGTTGGATAATAGGTGCTGAAATTAGAGCTTGCCGAATAGTGTTAAACGCATCCAAACATTCCTGCGAAAACTCAAAAACCGCATCCTTCATCAATAGATTAGTGAGAGGTTTTGATATCTTAGAAAAGTCCTTAATGAAATGTTCGCTCCAAACGGTGTGTGCAAGCTTTAAATTTATAACCCTAGACTTAAGCTTAAAACAAGGATGCGAACCCGCAGTGTACGGGTCAATCGTAGTAAAAGCAAGAAAATTCCAGGGGTCGATCACAGGGACTCGGTGAAACAAAGTCAATACGGTGTACTTATATCAATACTAACCACAAGAGCGATTAACACAATCAAAGATGAATAAGAAGTCAATAAAGCAAACATGCAATTCTAGGGATTAAAGCATCTAGTTGTGGTTCCAACTCAAGATCTATAGATAAGCGGACAAAGCTGAGATTTTTGCGTGGGGAAGGTGTTTCTAAAATGGAGTAGATCACCGGGTAAGTCTCACTACACACTGATCCTAAACCGCAACTCCTATTACCGGGTAAGTCTCAAGGAATCAAGATAAAGAACTATAACCTCAAACTAACACACCATCTAAGGGAATAGAATCAACCTTTACCGGGTAAGTCTCAGGCTAACTCACAAAGATGGGATGGACGCACACTCAAACCCCAATAAAGGATAAACCTTTATTACCTACACTTATGATCGTTAATACACAAACTAAGGAATTACCGGGTAAGTCTCATCCTAAGCTTGCTTTGAACCAGGAAGGGTGTAATAAGAATAGGATTTGGCAAACTTTAACACTTAACTCTTAGTTATGGATCAGATAAGTCACCTCGGTCAGCCAGTTTCCACCCCGGCCGAGGTGTTCATCGACTGAACGAGATGCTTAGGGTTAAGGTTAAAGACTCGAACTTTCAGGATCCTACTGCAATCTAAGATTATTTTATCATTGTTTTTCCCACAACCTTCAGCCAATCACCCTAGAATCACACAAGGAAATTAGCCACTCATCATCATAATGAAAGTATTAAAATATATGGGAAGAAAGTGAATATTTGAACAAAGAAGAATTTAATGAAAAGACTTTAATTACTGAATCAAATATCACAACAAAGCGTTCCTTGGATAACAATCCAAAAAGACAAGACAACAATTGAGGGAATTGAAGACAATCTTACAAAACCCTTCAATAAAGCTATAAAAGCTATGGACTTCAATCTTCCTTCAACCTTCAAAAAGGTTCTTCGAAACTCCCAACTGGAGTATGCTGCTGCTGCGTGATTACGTGCTATAAACTCTGATCGACGGTATAGCGTGATGTATGCGAGCTGTCGGATTTGTGGAAATCCAACCCTTTTTATAGGAAAATAACCCTCCAAAGATAATAAATCTTAGAAAGATATTTTCCCATAAATATAGGTAAAATATATGATTCTGCATATCTCCTTCCTTCCAGGAGCCAAGCCCAAAAATATAAGATCATTTTCCAAATTTAAAAGATCTCATCCAAGAATAAAATATTCTCGCCGCGTCCTAGGTATTCGCCTCGGTCGAGTCGGCGTCTCTGGGTCGCCTCGGTCGAGGTGAGTCTCTGGTCAACCGAGGTGAGTAAGAACTGAATGTGAAATCTCTCAAAACTGGTCCAAAGTAAATCTTTAATCCATGGCTATGCTTCCTGGATGTAGCTCTAAATGACTCATGACTCCTTTTGCTCCTTTTTGATGCAAAACGTACCATTTTACCTGCAATTACAATAAAACTAGGTGTAGACCTCGATTCTCGCAAAGGTAGATGAAATGGTAGTATAATCACATAATGTACATACAAACATGCAGATTATGAAAGATAAAACGTCCAAACAAACCCCAAAATATAGACTATAATTCATGCAATCAAAATACCCCATACTTAGTCCTTGCTTGTCCCCAAGCAAGTTCCTCATATAAAAGATAAGGTAGAATGGATTATAAGTCAATAAAATCAATGAAAAAGTCTTCCAAAAACATTTTATGGTGTGCAACTATCATAGATCACTCTAAGAGAGTACTTCCTGGAATTAAAAACTCAATATGCTCAAAACTTTTTATAAATATAGGAAAGTTGTTCATCTTTGCATAAAATCATAGAATGCATAATAAATCATAATTATCAAAATTAATCATGTATAATCCGATTTAAACCACTAAGTCAATCAACAAGCTCAAGGTCTCAAGGGCTTCCCAAAAGAAAAGTCAAGAAACGTGTAGGGTAGGGATGTATGTAAGGTAATGTGGTGCTAGAATCCGGGAAAAGGATGAACTTCACTTTCACTTTGACTTGCAACATCTTCCACCAATAAGCTTCGCTTATCTCACACTTTTTCTTTTTACTTTACTTTTTGGGATGCATGGACAGAGGTGCACAATAACCAAAGCCTAGGAAATCTGCAATCATCAATTTCTCGAGATGCATCAAACCCTTGATGCACATACCATGTCCCGTTATGAATATCGCTCAATCCGACTTTGGCAAGACACAAACACCCGGCTATGTGAATGGTGCCGAGTTACTCATCTTCATGATTGACTTCCCCAAACCTATTATTGCTTTCTAACACTTGCACTTCCAGCCACTTCTTCAACTTTAACTCCACTTGCTTTCACCACTTTGCTTGCTTCCAAATTCCCGGATAGGTAAAGGGAGGCGAAATGTATATGAGGGGCTAAGCATGATCAAGAAGAAGAAGAAGAAGAGAATGAATTGCCTTGGTCTTTCCAAGAAGAAATGCCTCGTTTGGCCAAGACTCTCCCCGGTCGAGGTCAAAATATTTTTTTTTTTTTTTTTCGGTTTCGACGTTTTTCTCAATCAAATAACCTGTAGGTATGCATGTAATATCAGATAATCATCTAAAGGCAATGAAGCATAAATACGAAAAATATCCGATAAATATAATACATCAAAGTAGTCAAATACATCAAAAGGTAGTCAAATAATACAAACACCCCATACTTGGGACGCACTGTCCCAGTGGGTCAAACAGAAGTCTAAACATGAGAGTACTCACCGGATAAAAGCCGAACTGCATAAAAATAAAGAAAATCCAGCAGCTCCTCAATAGTCTCGATCCGGTGGTGGTGGTGGTATGTAGGGATACTGAGTCGGATCGTACGGATAGCCCATGACACGCTCGAACTGAAGCTGGGCCATGATGTGCTGATGGTGCTGCCGCTCCTGCATCTCGCGGATATCCAGCGATAATGCAGCATATGAGTCGATAACCTGATCCGTCAGGTCATCGATCCGTCGGTGAGCAGCTCGATCCCTCACTCCATGTCTCCTGCGTCTAGCAGGTCTGACTGGAGAAGCCTCAGCTGGTGCCGGCTCTGTATCCTCCTCATCATCTAAGTCTATAATAGGTGGCGCGCTCGTCCCAGCAGTATCTGTCCCTGTATCCATCGGGACGCCACCCTCTCTCTCATCTAATGTCTCCTCATCGTCGTCGTCATTATCAGCCTCCTCCTCCTCCTCAGCTGCAGCAGGAGCAGCTGCTGCCTCTCTGTAATCCTCCATCAGTGGAGCCCATGCTGTCTGCCAGTAATGTGGATCAAAGACTGTGAACTGTGCAGACCAGCGGATCCCCTATGGCGCAGTCAGCTCCCATGGCATAGCGACGTAGGGTGTAGTCAGTCCTCGGGGAACCAAAATCCTCCGAGTGATCATCTCTTGTAGTCCGAGCGGCTTCGCAGCCGCCACCATAGTACACCTACTCAGATCCATATCCTGATACCTAGCGATATGGGTCACTATCCCACCACAGCATATATCTCCCTTCCCTTTGGCCTTGATCTTGTGCAGATCCTCTGCCAGCATCAATCCAAAGTCGGGGAATCCACCTGCAACCATGCAGTATAAAGCAAAGAGCTCCCCCTGTCGGACCTTCTGGGGCGTCTCAGTACGCGCCAGAAGTGTCTCGCTGAAGATCCTGTGGGCTAATCGAAAAGCTAGATGGAAGATAAGCTTCTCCCTGGAATCACCAGGGCGCCACCTATCTGCATGCTCCACAACATAAGCAATCTGACCCCAGAACTCTCTAGCTACGGCTCGGGTCGGGAAGTCTACAGCAGTGGGGGCAGGGAAGCCAAAGATATCTCTCCAGTGATCTAGGGGTACTAAGAAGTTCCGGTTCATCAACCGGTACTTCACAGCTCTCTCTGTGGGGAGGTAAGTGAAGGAGCTAACAAACTCAAGAGTCGGCTCTAAGTAAGCTGGGGCTCGGATCTCAGTAAATTGATCCAGCCCCACTGTGGTGATCATCCTCCTAAGCTCTCCATCAACGTGGAGACAGTCAAAAGCAGAAATGTCCAGAAATCTAGGTGCGATCACAGGACGGCTAGCAATACGCTCATAATCTACCAGGTGCCTCTCGTGGATCACCGGGATAGAAGGTCTGGGTGCAGAAGAAGAAGGGGAAGGAGAGGATCTATCTCTAAGGGCTAATAACCTGTCAGAACTCATCTTCAACCAACACTGTCAGGCTACCTCGGTCACTGACAAACTTCAAGAACACCTCGGTCGAGGTGCAGGTCGACTGGACCGAGGCGAAGACAGTCGCGATTCCAATTCTCAGAATTTCAGTTCTTTTCCCCCAAAAATCACTACAAATGCTTCCTATGGGGTACTTAAATCCTTTCTCAACAGATTCAAGGGCAACCAAAGCCCAAATCGAAGTAAACGAGCGAGTTAGGGTTTCGATCGTTTTTACCTCGTTCCGGCCGATGCACTCGAATTTCTTGCAGATCTGCAGTTGCAATAGGATCCTCTACTCTTTAATTGCAGGTTGGAAGCGAAATCTTCGAAAACGAGCGAGAAACGAAGGAGGCGAGGTGGATCTGTCGCCGCGGTCGAGGAGGGTAAATAAAAAGTGAAAAGTAATTTTTTTCCCTTTTTATACTGTTACTGGATCTGCTGTCACCTCGGTCGAGATGGTCTCGACTGGACCGAGGTGGTACGGACCGAGGTGGTTCTGCAGAAACCCTAGTCGCCTCGGTTGCTCAAGAATCAACTCGGTCGAGGTGGCCTCGACTGGACCGAGGTGTCTCAGTCAAACTCCGTCTTCTCGAATTCTCGAACTTCTGTCCTTCCAGTTGTGCTCCTTCCTTAGATATTCCCTGTTGTCTGTCCAGAACGCTAAAAACAAAGCAAAGCAAAGCAAAAACAAAAACTATCTAATCTAGACTAGAAAACGGGAAAAGAAAACAATACCTTGGGTTGCCTCCCAAGAAGCGCTTGATTTAAGGTCGCTAGCTGGACCATTCTCCATAGAATTACTCAATGTACCTTGAACACCTTGGAGTGCTCATCACATCTATCATAAAATTCTTCCAAAAAGGTTCCGGTTCCTAATTTCACCGGCAAATGGTAAGATCTCCCACGTACAAGCTTGTACGGTTTGATTCTCACCGGAATCCTTCTAGCTTTCCTGCACTTCAATGGGACATAATCTAGCCTTGCATCCCATCCTTTCCTGGATCGAGAAAACAACTTCTCGAGAATCCTAGTAGCTTCCCCATCTTTAGCATGGGTATGGTACAAGGTCCTTAGCATGCGAGGGACCCCATACTTGAACAAGAGACACTTCATCGCCTTAACGGTGTAGTGCTTGCAAACTCCACTCCTTATAATCCAAGGAGTATCTTCTTCCAACAGTTTCAAGGGAGGTTTCATCTTAATCTTTGGAGGTTCTTTCGGAAGAGACCTCCAACTCTTTGGTGCCTTCCTGAAAAATTCAGAAATATTAATAGGGAGTTCAAATGAAGTAGGAGAATGTACCTTGCAAAGTTCTCCAAAGCTTGAGACAAGTTTGATGTTGGGTTGATATTCCACACACGAAATCCCTCCCAACTCAGCTGATCTTTCTTCCACCTTGACCAGAGTCTTAGTAATTTGGCCAAGGTTCGCCGCATCTTGCAGTTCTACAAATTCTTCTTCCATCTCGGTCAAGATCTCCTCCACCTCGGCCGAGGTCTCGGCAGTTGGATCGAGATCTTCCACATCCTCCGCTTCCACAAAAGCTTCAGGAGAAACTTCCGGTTCGACCAAAGGAATGCTTGGAACGTGCAACACTTCCTTATGCTCCTCTTTCGGCTTAGCATAGGATAGGGTGCTTTCCTTGAGCTCCTCCACCTTCTTCATCAACTTCTCCAATCTTGATTTGAGAGAGTCTTTAAAAGGTTGCTCATAAATGTTTTTAGGGACATTCTTCTCATCCCATATCGCAAGTTCATGCTGAATGGCCTCTTCTCTTTCCCATTCATTGTTAAACCAATAGAAGGAGTACTTCTCCTCCAAGTATTCATAATGGTCCGCCCTAGCACTTTGTCTTGCTATCCAGGCTGGATCAAATGCAGTCATCGGAAATCCTGAAAACTACAAAAACTCATAGAAAGAGTAGTTAGTAGCAACAGGGGCAAATGCCCGAAAAGCAAACCGTACCGGCTCGGTCTAGACCAAGTCCCCGGCAACGGCGCCAAAAACTTGTTCGCTCCAAACGGTGTGTGCAAGCTTTAAATTTATAACCCTAGAATTAAGCTTAAAACAAGGATGCGAACCCGCAGTGTACGGGTCAATCGTAGTAAAAGCAAGAAAATTCCAGGGGTCGATCACAGGGACTCGGTGAAACAAAGTCAATACGGTGTACTTATATCAATACTAACCACAAGAGCGATTAACACAATCAAAGATGAATAAGAAGTCAATAAAGCAAACATGCAATTCTAGGGATTAAAGCATCTAGTTGTGGTTCCAACTCAAGATCTATAGATAAGCGGACAAAGCTGAGATTTTTGCGTGGGGAAGGTGTTTCTAAAATGGAGTAGATCACCGGGTAAGTCTCACTACACACTGATCCTAAACCGCAACTCCTATTACCGGGTAAGTCTCAAGGAATCAAGATAAAGAACTATAACCTCAAACTAACACACCATCTAAGGGAATAGAATCAACCTTTACCGGGTAAGTCTCAGGCTAACTCACAAAGATGGGATGGAAGCACACTCAAACTCCAATAAAGGATAAACCTTTATTACCTACACTTATGATCGTTAATACACAAACTAAGGAATTACCGGGTAAGTCTCATCCTAAGCTTGCTTTGAACCAGGAAGGGTGTAATAAGAATAGGATTTGGCGAACTCTAACACTTAACTCTTAGTTATGGATCAGATAAGTCACCTCGGTCAGCCAGTTTCCACCCCGGCCGAGGTGTTCATCGATTGAACGAGATGCTTAGGGTTAAGGTTAAAGACTCGAACTTTCAGGATCCTACTGGAATCTAAGATTATTCTATCATTGTTTTTCCCACAACCTTCAGCCAATCACCCTAGAATCACACAAGGAAATTAGCCACTCATCATCATAATGAAAGTATTAAAATATATAGGAAAAAAATGAATATTTGAACAAAGAAGAATTTAATGAAAAGACTTCAATTACTGAATCAAATATCACAACAAAGCGTTCCTTGGATAACAATCCAAAAAGACAAGACAACAATTGAGGGAATTGAAGACAATCTTACAAAACCCTTCAATAAAGCTATAAAAGCTATGGACTTCAATCTTCCTTCAACCTTCAAAAAGGTTCTTCGAAACTCCCAACTGGAGTATGCTGCTGCTGCGTGATTACGTGCTATAAACTCTGATCGACGGTATAGCGTGATGTATGCGAGCTGTCGGATTTGTGGAAATCCAACCCTTTTTATAGGAAAATAACCCTCCAAAGATAATAAATCTTAGAAAGATATTTTCCCATAAATATAGGTAAAATATATGATTCTGCATATCTCCTTCCTTCCAGGAGCCAAGCCCAAAAATATAAGATCACTTTCCAAATTTAAAAGATCTCATCCAAGAATAAAATATTCTCGCCGCGTCCTAGGTATTCGCCTCGGTCGAGTCGGCGTCTCTGGGTCGCCTCGGTCGAGGTGAATCTTTGGTCAACCGAGGTGAGTCAGAACTGAATGTGAAATCTCTCAAAACTGGTCCAAAGTAAATCTTTAATCCATGGCTATGCTTCCTGGATGTAGCTCTAAATGACTCATGACTCCTTTTGCTCCTTTTTGATGCAAAACGTACCATTTTACCTGCAATTACAATAAAACTAGGTGTAGACCTCGATTCTCGCAAAGGTAGATGAAATGGTAGTATAATCACATAATGTACATACAAACATGCAGATTATGAAAGATAAAACGTCCAAACAAACCCCAAAATATAGACTATAATTCATGCTATCATGAAACGTCTATAAAATCCAGCATGTCCTAGGAAACTTCTTATCCCTTTCACCGAAGTTGGGGGAGGAAGTTTCTCTATGGTCTCTATCTTAGCTTTGTCTACTTCTATCCCTCTACTAGAGACTCAGTGACCTAATACAATTCCTTCCTTAACCATAAATTGACACTTCTCCCAATTAAGAACTAGGTTAGTGTCTTCACACCTTTGCAAAACAAGAGAAAGGTTAGAAAGGCAATCGTTAAATGAGGAACCGTATACGGAGAAGTCGTCCATGAAGACCTCCATTATTTCCTCTATGTATTCGGAGAAGATGGCCATCATACACCGTTGAAAGGTGGCTGGGGCGTTGCAAAGCCCGAACGGCATTCTCCTATAGGCGAACGTACCCCATGGGCACGTAAATGTGGTCTTCTCTTGATCATCCGGGTGTATCGGAATCTGAAAGAAACCACTATAACCGTCAAGGTAGCAAAAATGAGAATGTTGTGCTAACCTCTTAAGCATTTGATCAATGAATGGCAATGGGAAGTGATCCTTCCGCGTTGCATTGTTGAGCTTGCGGTAGTCTATGCACATCCGCCATCCTGTCACGGTTCGGGTAGGAATGAGTTTGTTATTCTTGTTGGTGATGACCGTCATTCCTCCCTTCTTCGGAACTACTTGAACTGGACTCACCAACTTACTATCGGAGATAGGGTAGATGATACCTGCATCAAGAAGCTTAAGAATTTCCTTCTTGACAACCTCCTTCATGGTCGGATTCAACCGCCTTTGAGGTTGTCTTGAAGTTCTAAAATCTTCCTCCATTAGTATCTTATGCATGCATAGGGAGGGTTTAATTCCTACTAAGTCCTCGATAGTAAAGCCTAAAGCTTTCCTATGTTTCCTAAGGACAATCATGAGCTGATTATGTTCATCTATGCTTAGATCGGAACTAACAATAACCGGAAAGGTAGAATTAGGTCCTAGAAAAGCGTACCTTAGATGAGTAGGAAGTGGTTTTAGTTCCATCGCTGTCGGAGCTTCCAATGATCCTTGAGTAGCATCCAATGTCTCCTTATAAGTTTCTAAGGGTGTTGAGTGTGTGGGAGAAGAATCAGAAGAAGTTGAAGAAGTGTCTCGATCACTCCTTTCCACGCCCAAAATTACGGGTTCCCCATGTCCTCCACGGCCGTTGTTTAGGGCGTGGAAGGGAAATACGGTTGTCACATCTTCTCCACGACCGTATAACTCTCTGGAGTGGGATACGGTTTTGGTTGTGAAATCCACGGCCGTGGAATATAATGTGTGGCCGTGGATTCTCACGTTCTCAGCCTCATCGTGGAGTTTCTCAAACTCCACTTCATGCATCTCTTCTTGTGCTTCTAAGGCTTCAATTGCCTCATTGCACTCTTCTTTTTCCCCTACATTGGTTCGACTCATAGTGATAACTTTTTGTAAAGGATCGTTAAAGAGAATCGCACTTACCTCCTCCCTAGACAACTCTTCTTCATCTTGGATATCGAATGTATCCTCATCAAAGATTGGCTCCTTCACTAGAGTGGAAAGAACAAACTCTACTTTCTCTTCCCCTATATCAAAAGCGAGTCTACCATTCTTGCAATCGACTATGTAGCCGGAAGTTGCAAGAAACGGTCTTCCGAGTATGATCGGGACCGGACTATCTGCAGGAATATCAAGCACGACAAAATCAATGGGAACAAAGAATTTACCTAGCTTGACCGGGACGTCTTCTACAATACCGACGGGGCGAGTGATGGATCGATCCGCCATGTATAACGTCATCTTCACCGGTTTAGGGTCGCCTAAACCGATCTTCCTACATAATGCAAGTGGTATGATGCTCACACTTGCTCCTAAGTCACATAAAGCGTCATATGTGACATCTCCCACTCCAATGGGAATACAAAATGACCCCGGATCCTTCAACTTTGGGGGCATTTTCTCCTTCATGGTCTTGATGAGATCCGAAGAATCCGAACTCATCTTGACCTCATCGAAGTCTTCTAGCTTCCTCTTGTTAGAGAGGAGCTCCTTCAAGAACTTACCATAAGCTGGCATACCTACAATAGCATCAATAAATGGTATATTAATATGCAGCTTGCTCATGAGTTCTATAAACTTACCGAATTGTTTATCTAGGCGCGCTCGCGCTCTAGATTGAGGGAATGGTAGGGGAGGTTTGTAAGCCGGAGGAGGAACGTAGATGTCTTCCTTCTCCTTCCCCTTCTCTTTGTCTTTATCCTTTTCTACGGAGACTTCAACAAACTTAGGCTGCAGATCGGTAGTTGTCACTCCGCTCCTAGTTGTGATTGCCATAACCCTTCCCTTAGGGTTGTCCTCCGTCTTTCCTGGAAGCTTCCCTTGATTCCTAAGAACTTCCTCCGCATGGCTGAACATTTGGTTTTCTAAAACCGTTTGAGCTTTATCAACCTTAGAGATTTGATCATCAACATTAATGATGCGGTTCTCCAACCCTTGTAGCTTTCCCAAAATCGTTTCCAACATGGGATCGGGCTTCTCCTTCCCTGAATTGTTTCCTCCATTAGATGATTGCCCCTGGCTTTTCAAAGGAGTAGAGGAAGAGGAAGGTGGAGTTAGTGAATTAGAATTGGAAGGATAAGAGTTACCGGAATTTTGTTGATTGGAGCGCCAATTGTTGTTGTTTGAACCCCTATTGTTGTTCCAATTATTGTTCCGGTTGTTGTTGTTCCCATTCCAATTGTTATTCCGGTTGTTGTTCCGGTTATTGTTGTTGTTGCGGTTTGTGTTATCACCGCCATTGTTGTTGCCCAAATAGCCAACCTCCTTGCCTTGTTGCTTTGGAAAGTTGGTCTTGATAGCCTCCTTCAACTCTTTGATCTCATTGTTGAGGGAGAAAATCTGATTTTGAGCTTCATGTGTGAGTTTCGCTCCTTGCTCCACACGATTTCCCTCCACTTTCCGGTGGGAATACTTCTCTATGACCCTTGCTTGCTTCTCAATGAAGTCCCAAGCATCATCTTCTCTCATGTCCATGAATGTTCCACATGAGAGGGATTGGAGGTTGAATTGCGTTCCCGCATCCAGCCCCTTATAGTAAATCTCCAGCAAGGCAAGTTTGGATATGCCATGATGAGGGCAATCCAAGAGCAAATCCTGAAACCTTTCCCAAGATTGAAACAAACTTTCGTTAGGTCTCATGGAAAAAGCATTAATCTTACCTCTAAGTTCCGCCGTTTTGGATGGCGGAAAGAATTTGGTGAGGAACTCCGCGGAAAGGTTTTCCCACGTGTCTAGTTTCCCACTAGGAAGAGCTTGGTACTAAGACAACGCTTTCCCCTTCAAGGAGAAGAAGAAAGGCTTGAGCTTATAGTTGTTGGTAGTAGCATTCTTCGGTCTCATTGTCTCCATCATACACTCAAAGTTTTGCAAGTGTTAGTGTGGAGATTCAGCGCTTGTTCCGCCGAATTGGCTTTGGCGAACAAGAGTAATAACTTGAGGGTTGAAACTAAACCCTTGTACATCTTCAGCATCAAAATTCACGCTCAAGCGGCGTGGTTGTTGTGTTGGATCCATCCGCTGACCAAGAGTTCTTGGCTCATTATCCACACGTTCGATCCTCGCATTCCTAGGTAGAACGCGACGATTAGCAGCTCCTCGTGGATGGAAAGGATTCACATTGATCGTGGGATCAATTTCTTCTAGCGGTGGCATGGAAGAATCACTATCATCAGCGGATGAGTGACTTCTTCTTCTAGATCTTTATGCTCTTCTTGAGGATTTCTTGCTTCCCCCATTCTTAAGGTTGTTTAGTTCTATCCTCATTTGGAACATCATATCCTTTAGATCGTTAACTTCAGATTGATGACGATCCATTTCATCCCGACGGATGTTCTCATTCCATTGGAGTTGAGCTTCTTTCTCCGCTAACTCTGCTTGAAGATCGCGTTCGTGTTCTTCAGCCATCTTCTTTTCCTTGCGCTTTTGCCTTAAAGTTTTCTCTAACTCTTGATCAAGAGGTAAGAGATCTTCGGTGTTCCTAGACCTGCGCATGCACTCAAAGTAATATCAAATAACGAGAGCAAGCTCCCAAGCTTGACAACCGGCAACCGAATTCGGCCGAAACCAAATCCCCGGAAACGGCGCCAAAAACTTGTTCGCCCCTAAACGTGCGTGCAAATAAGTTTTAATTATAAAACTAGAATAAAGCAAGCGAACCCGCAGTGTACGGATCGATATAGTTAAGCAAGAATTCCAGAGTATCGAACACAGGGATTTGGGTGGGAACAAATTCAATTGCAGATTATCAAGCGAGTAAATATGAGAGTTTTTGCAAATATTGGGAAAACAACAATCCTAAAGATCCAAGTATCCAGTTGTGGCAATCGATTCAAGATTTACTATTGATATAAAGACAGAGTTGAGATATGCAAAGGTATGCTAATGTAAGGTAATCGTACGATGAAGTTCCAAAAACCTTATATGACTCACCTACAAGACACTCTCTATACAGGTTGTTGAGGCTTCAATATAGAAAGGTTCTAAAGGCAAGAGTTAATGTCAAATACCCAAACTTGTAATCCAAGGATCAAGACTAACTTAACCGATTGAGGTTGTGACACTCACAATCGAGGTAGAGGTTGTTGAGGCTTCACTACCACCTAGAAAAGACAAGCTAAGACTAAGTTAAAGCCAATCTTTAACTTTGGATTAAAATAAAAGCAAGTTCGTAAACTTAAGGGAAATTACGGGTGGATCTTGAGATTCCACGGTCGTGGAACTCAAGAACAAACCGTGATTTAGGGTTCGTCGACGGTTCTCTCTAACTCTCAGGGTCTAATTTGTTTACGATCGATCTATCATCATCTAAGCCACAACTATAACCCTTCACCTTAGAATTGTTAAGGGTTTTTAGCCAATAACCGTCATATTGATATTAATTTCAAGGGTTAAAATATTGAAAGATGAAAACTTCCGAAAACTTTCAATAAACCTCAAACCAATCTCAAAGTCACAATCAAGAGCAAATGTCGTCACAAGATTCGGAATAGAGCAAACAAACACAATCGTAGATAAGAAGGAAGAACGGGATGTCAATCCGTCTTCTAAATCAAACCTAAACAAGAAGAGGAATCTTCTTGCAATAACCTTCCGAATCTTTGATCTTCAGCAATCTCCACCAAAAGTGCAAGATTAGGGCAACTCCAAGGATGAGCGCAAATTACGTCTTTTGCAAGAATCGCAAAAATCTCCAAATCGCGGCGTAGGCGAAAGTGTAAAGCGAGGTCGCAAAAGTGCGTCTAAGAGAAGGTGACGGAATCTCTCTTCGTCCGTCTTTTTATAGGGCAAGATAAAATATCGGCCCGGCCCAATCTTCAAAAGATCGGGGCTTCAAAATGTGGCGAAAAAGATCGCCAAGATCACGGTCGTGGAACCTTCCACGACCGTAATTTAGAGCGTGGAAATCAACACGGTTTGAACCATGGATTCCACGACCGTAAAAGCTTCTGGAATGAACCACGCTTCTCCTACAGGGTTCCACGGCCGTGGAACTGAACGTGGTTCATAGTAAGGCCGTATTTTAGAGCGTGGTTTAGGGCAAGAACGTGATTCTTCCCTAGCCTCGTGCATTCCTGAAGTTGACATCCATTGTGCTCCTAAGAATGCCCTTAATCCATGGACATACTCAATCAACTCGTCTTTGCTCGATTCCGTTCGGAAATGGCTCTCAATCACCTATAATCAACATAAAGCTTGTGTAGACATCTATATCGACAATATAGGCAAACTAGCTCACAAATGCAACAATGCTAAATCAAAGACTATCAATATGAATCAAATACACTTAGAAAACGTGCCTAAAATATCACAATATTTCATGCTAACAGAAAGTACCTGGTTTCTGTCTAGGACACCAAAAATAAAACAAAGCAAAGCGAAAGCAAACTATCTAAGGTAGACTAAGAAAGGGAAAAGAAAGCAATACCTTGGGTTGCTTCCCAAGAAGCGCTTGATTTAAGGTCGCTAGCTAGACCGTACGACATCCCTAAACATGCTAGAAGGTATCCTTACCCCATACTTCACCTTCATCATGGGGTGAGATAAAGAAGTCTATCAAACGTTCCAGCAAATGCAAGTGCTCATCGGGGAATGAATCATCTATGGGTAGTTTGTCCTTCTCGCGTGAAGAGGGAGGTAGCCGACGGAGGTGATCCGCAACAGAATTTTCGGATCCCTTCTTATCGCAAATCTCTAGGTCAAACTCTTGAAGCAATAGAATCCAATGAATAAGACGTGGCTTAGCATCCTTCTTAGCGAGCATGTAATGAATAGCTGCATGGTCAGTGTAAACAATAACTTTCGCTCCCACTAAGTAAGAACGAAACTTCTCGAAAGCATATACGCCCGCCAAGAGCTCCTTTTCGGTGATGGCGTAGTTTAATTGGGCTTCATCTAGCGTCTTGTTAACATAGTAAATGGCGTTGGTCCGGCCATCCTTCTTTTGTTCAAGAACCGCTCCTACCGCCACGTCACTCGCATCACACATGATCTCAAAGGGCAAGGTCCAAACCGGAGGTTGGATAATGGGACCGGAGATCAACGCTTCCTTAATCCTATAAAATGCATTAAGACATTCCCGAGAAAAATCAAAAACAACATCCTTATTCAAGAGTTTAGTTCGTGGTTTATAAATCTTCGAGAAATCCTTGATGAACCTCCTAGAGAAACCTGCATGCCCGAGAAAGATCCACACACCCTTAATAGAAAAAGGGGGAGGAAGTTTCTCAATAGTCTCAATCTTAGCTCGATCGACCTCAATACCTCGGTTGGAAACGAGGTGTCCTAGCACAATGTCTTCATTAACCTAAAAATGACACTTCTCCCAATTCAAAACGAGATTAGTGTCTTTACATCTTTGTAGAACTAGAGAAAGGTTAGATAGGCAATCATCAAAAGAGGAACCATATACTGAAAAGTCATCCATAAATACCTCCATGATCTCCTGTATATACTCGGAATAGATAGTCATCATGCATCGCTGGAAGGTAGCGGGTGCATTACATAATCCAGATGGCATCCTTCTATAAGCGAATGTCCCCCACGGACAAGTGAAAGTGGTCTTCTCTTGATCATCCGGATGGATAGTAATCTGAAAGAAGCCACTATAACCATCTATATAGCAAATATGTGAATGTTGGGCTAACCGTTCGAACATTTGATCAATGAAGGAAAGTGGAAAATGGTCCTTCCAATTGGCCACGTCTAGCTTCCTGTAATCGATGCACACCCTCCAGCCCGTAACGGTCCTAGTTGGCATCAACTCGTTGTTCTTATTCGTCACAACGGTCATCTCTCCTTTCTTCGGAACTACATGCACTGGGCTAACCCACTTGCTATCCGAGATAGGAAATATGATACTTGCATCCAACAACTTAAGAATTTCTTTCTTCACAACCTCTTTCATGATCGGATTTAACCATCTTTGAGGTTCCCGTGAAGTCTTATGATCGTCCTCCACGCAGAAAGAAGGCTTAATACCAATAAGATCATCAATAGTATAACCCAAAGCCTTTTGATGTTTTCTCAAGACATGCATCAGTTTAGATAATTCAGTTTCGAAAAGGAAGCACTAACGATGACGGGATAAGTGGAATCCGGTCCAAGGAAAACATACCTCAAGTGACTTGGAAGCAGTTTAAGCTCCACAACTGGGGGTGTTTTCTGAGGGGGATCCTTGCTTCCTCCTTCCAGTGGAGTAGACTTAGATCGAAGAACTGGACTTTTAGAAGTCTCAGTTGATATCATCTCGCTTGCGACCTCGTTCGAGGTCCTAAGTGGGTGACCGAGATGTTCTTCAGATAAGAACACCTCGCTTGGTCCAGAAAGTGCTTCGGTCGAGGTACTGGAACTGGGACCAAAACTGGAGATTCTCTTCTTCTGGATTAGTCTTTCAATCATAGCTCCTGGATCTTCTTCAAGTGCCTTTAAGCTCCGTATATCTGCATCACAAGAAGCATCTATACCTTCCTCTATTAAGCTGAAACTAATAACTCTTTCAAGAGGATCATTAATAAGGATAGAGCTCACAAATTCTCTCGATTCTTCTTCATCATAGATGTTGAAGATATCATCTTCTAGCGGCTCTCCTTTCATTTCAGCAAGCAATGCAAACTCCACTTGATCTCCGCCAATGTTGAATTTTAACTTGGCGTTCTTACAATCCATATTGTAACCCGAAGTTGCTAGAAATGGTCTCCCGAGAATGATAGGAACGGGATAATCTGCGGGAATATCAAGCATAACAAAGTCAATAGGTAAGTAGAAGTTAACTAACTTAACCGGAACATCTTCCAAAATACCCACGGGATGGGTAATGGAGCGGTCCGCCATGTATAACCTTATCTTCACCGGCTTGGGCTCTCCAAGTCCGATCTTCACACATAGCTCCAGCGGGATGATGCTCACGCTGGCTCCTAGATCACACAACGCCTCACAAGTAACATCCCCAACTTGAATGGGAATGCAAAATGAGCCGGGATCTCTCAACTTGGGTGGCATCTTCTCCTTCATGACTTGAATGAGCTCCGAGGATTTAGACATCCTTGCTTCACCAAAAGCTTCTAGCTTCCTCTTCCTTGATAGAATCTCTTATAAGAACTTCCCATAGGCGGGCATCCCTAGAATAGCATCAAGGAAAGGGATGTTAATATGTAATTTATTCATCAAGTCAAGGAACTTACCAAAGTGCTTGTCTAGATGTGCTCTAGCCCTTCACTGGGGGAATGAAAGTGGTGGTTTATATGCAGGAGGTGGAACATAAACTTCAGTTTTGTCCGTCGCTTTTTGGGACTCCACCTCGGGTGGCACCTCGACCGAAGTGTTCATCGTCTGTACCTGGACCGAGGTGTTCTTCGTCTGCACTAACATCGACTAAGGCACTGGATCTGCAGTTTTCAGTCCACTTCTCGTCGTTATTGCCATGATCTGTCCCTTAGGGTTGCTCTCTGTCCTTGTTGGGAGCTTCCCTTGATCTCTTGGTGCTTCATTCGCCTTATTAAAGAATTGTTGCTCTGAGGCTTTTTGTGCCTTCGAAAATGAAGTCATGGACGTCTCCATAGCATTGAGCTTGATCAAGATGGCCTCCAGCACTGCATCTTTCTCCTCTGGCTGGGACGAACTTGATCCAAACTCCTGGCTCTTCAATGGAGTAGAAGAAGAAGAAGAAGAGAAAGGGTTAGAGGAATTATTAGAATTGGAATTAGAGTAAGGGTTATCCGAATTTTGATTGTTAGATCTCCAATTGTTGTTGTTGGAGCCTCTATTGTTGTTGTAGTTGTTGTTCCGGAAACCGTGATTGTTGTTCCTTGACCTTTGATATCCTCCCTCTTCTTTCTTGGTGTGAGCAGCCAAAAGGTCCTTCAATTACTTCACATCATTCTTGAGGGAGATGAGTCGATTATCATTTGATGGAGCTTCCTGGAAATTAACTCTCTTAACTCCATTTTTAGCTCCTTGGTAGGAGTATTTCTCCTTGTGCAAAGCTTATTTTTCAATGAACTCCCAAGCTTCATCAATCGGCATGTCCATGAATGTTTCGGCGGATAGTAGTTGAAGGTTGAATTGGGTAGCTCTATCCAATCCCTTGAAATAAATCTCCATTAACTCTATCTTTGGAATCCCATGATGTGGGCAATCCAATAGAACATCTTCAAATCTCTCCCATGACTTGCAAAAACTCTCCTTGTCCTTCATGATGAATGTATTGATCTTCCCTCTCATCTCAGCGGTTTTGGAGGGGGGAAGAATTTTGTTAAGAACTCCGTTATCATCTCCTCCCAAGTGTTGATCTTTCCGGGAGGAAGAGATTGATACCAAGTAAGCGCCCTGTCCTTAAGAGAAAAGTAAAAAGGCCTTAGCTTGTAATTATTATTTTCCAGCCTTGAACGTCTCAAGGTCTCCATCAAAATCTCATAGTTCTATAAATGTTGATGCGGAGACTCCCTCTCTAAACCTCCAACCTGGCATTGGTGGATCATGGATAGAACTTGCGGACGAAGTTCATAATCATGCTCCGTTGGATCACCTAAGTTGACTCCTGGACGCCTTACTTGCTGGTTTGGGTCCATCCTCTGTCATAAGGTCTGTAGAATACTTGGAAAACGAACATCTCGGACAGACATCGGAGGTGGAAGTATCTCGGCCACGGCAACTGGAGCGGGGTCCTGCCTCGGTCGAGGGTGTGGTCGATGCAGAATCTGGGCTCGTAGCTCAGCCATATTTGCTTCTAACTCTGCAGTTCTGTTGCGAGTTTGCTCCCTCTCTCGCTGCAGTTCTTCCCTCTTGAGGCGCAGCTGTTCCATCGCCTCCTTCAATTCGGCCTCAAGATCGCGATTTTCTTGGTTGGCCATTTTCGCTTCTTTCAAGCGTCTTTTTTATGTCTATTCTTGTTCGGGATCGTAAGGAACGATTTCCTTCCCATCACGGGTTCTTCGCATAAACCTAAGAAAAAGAACCTGCGAAAGTCACTCAAGTAGAGTGGTTAGTAGCAACACGGGCAATTGCCAAAAAGACAACTGCAACCGGCTTGGTCTAGACCAAGTCCCCGACAACGGCGCCAAAAACTTGTTCGCTTCAAACGGTGTGTGCAAGCTTTAAATTTATATCCCAAGAAATATGCTTAAAACAAGGATGCGAACCCGCAATGTACGGATCAATTAAAGTAAAAGCAAGAATTCCGGGGTGTCGATCTCAGGAACTTAGGTGAAACAGAGTAAGTATAGGTTGTCAATGTAACTAATAACAACGAAAGCGATTAAAGAAATCAAAAAGATGATAATAAGGTCAATTAAAGAAAATATGTATATTCTAGGGATTAAAGCGTCTAGTTGTGGTTCCAACTCAAGATCTCAAGATAAGCGGACAAGGCTGAGATTTTGCAAAGGGAAGGTGTTTCTAAAGTGGGAATAGATTACCGGGTAAGTCTCACTACTCACTAACCCCTAACCAAAAGCTCCTATTACCGGGTAAGTCTCAAAGTACTAAGGAAAGGAATTATAAACTCAAACCAACACATCAACTAAGGGAATAGAATCAACCTTTACCGGGTAAGTTTCAGGCTAACTCACAAAGATGGAATGAAGGCACACTCAAACCCCAATAAAGGATAGACCTTTATTACCTACACTTATGATCTTGGGTGATCAAACTAAGGAATCACCATGTAAGTCTCATCCTAGGCTTGCATTGAACCAGGAAAGGTGTAATAAGAATAGGTTTTGGATCTAAGATTCAAGTCTCATGTCAACAGCCTTTCTCCACTACTCTACCTCGCAGATCTTACTTCAACTCTCAATAGAACAAGATCCTTACATACAACCATCGACAGTCTTTAGTCCTTCACCATGCTACCTAAAGAAACAATCTATTCTACTCCTAAC
Source organism: Fagopyrum homotropicum (assembly GCA_033239125.1). Taxonomy (NCBI): domain Eukaryota; kingdom Viridiplantae; phylum Streptophyta; class Magnoliopsida; order Caryophyllales; family Polygonaceae; genus Fagopyrum; species Fagopyrum homotropicum. The sequence goes on from BSWB01000007.1 coordinate 107,276,319, forward strand.
TCCCTCCAAAGTCAGCCATTGCAACATCCTACAGTAGTACATCTATGATGCTACAGAAGAAAACTAGAGCAGTACACGGATCTGAAGGTTTGGAGTGCAGAAGACTCACCCAACCCTTGTCCGTAGCAGCCCCTTGACGAGGCGAGAAGGGAAGCAGTCCGGCGTGGCTCGTGATGAACCTTCTCTTCAACCGATTTCGTTTGGCCAAGGTTATATATTCTGCACGTCTGCGGTTCTAGCTGAAGGAGTCGTTATTCGTTGGCCGGTTATTTTGTTTATACAGAAGGTCGAAGGGTCTGATGTTGGCTCCGACACTGTCGTAGGTTGGCTACTGGTTCCGTTCGACCGTTGGTTGAAGACGTTTGGGTTGCAGAGTCGGCTGTGTAACAAGGCTCTCGTCATTCAGAGGCCGAGAAAAAGACAGAAAGGAGAAGGGGAACACTACTCACCGGTCTGGAGTGATGCTGCTCGTTGGTCGGTCTTCGTCGTCACCTCTTCCGGCTTGCAGTCGCGGTAGTGAGCGTTGGTGCTGGTTCGGGTTCGTCCCGGCTGTGCGGCGTCTTCTATTTTGCTTCTGTCGTGCAACGAGGCTCGTAAGGGCTGTTACGGTGTTCTGATTTGGTGATGTTATTAGATTAGGTTAAGTTCATGGATTAGGTAAAACCTTCAGCAATTAGGGTAAGGTAAATGTTGGGCCGGCAGAAGGGTTATTGGGCAAGATGTTGGGACTGCTCATCTAATTAAAAGAGGGGCTGAATGAATAAATCGTTACTCGCACGGAGCCGCTCTTTGGTTTTTTTTTAAATGTAAGGAATTATTATACGAGTTACATAAGTTATCATTTTATGTGAATCAAGGTCACATAAATTGATAGAATTTAATATTGTTTTATTTTATTTAAAAGAATAAAGGTTGAGGGATGGGAATCCGGTCCGTTCGATTTTAAACGGAAATTTAAATTTTTTCTGGGTATTACAACCACAGCCACCACCGCGATCCCGAGGCTCATCAGAGGATAGACGAGCTCTCTCGTCACATGGAGCAGTCATTCCGTACTCTACGTACGGACATGGGAGGCCGCCTTGACACGCAAACTAGCGAGATAGGTGCCATGAGGCATGAGATGCAAGAGAGTCATCACTGCCAGCGCCGCATGATGGAGCTGCAATTTCAGCAACATATGGGATATCCATTCGATCCATCATTGTACCCATTCCACCCACCTCCTCCTCCGGATGCATGATCGAGCCTTTCACGAAGTTGCTTCCATTTTTGTTTCTCTTCTTAATTTTGCAGATATGCTTTGACATTGTAAGTGTTTTTCTCTAGACTTTTTATATCCATCGGGACGATGTTTCCTAAGTATGGGGTGCATTGAGATATTACCATCTATAATAACCGACTTATGTGCCTATGACTATTTCTACTGCTTCTATTATGTGCTTAGAGGCAATTTTGTACATTACATGCAGTGCACCAGTATTTTTTATCGAAAAAAACGTACAAAACTGCTTTGAAATTTTTTTTTTCTCGACCGAAATGACGTATGGTCAAAAGAGGTGACCATAACAAGAACTTACCTCGTCCAATACCTCGTTTGCCCTTAAGCATCTCGACCGAGATGGGTTTCGAAAACGTGAAATTTTTGAAAAATTTTGTGCTTCTAAGGTGGATATGATCCCAATGATGGAAATTGATTGATGATTAGTTTTTATGATCTTTATTAGTTTGAAATTATTTAAGATATATCTAAGGTATGATTGCTTTGTCTAAAATTTGAGCATGCTTAGTAAGTTATTTTATCCAAACCATGTTGAATTTGAAAGTTGACATTGCATTATGAGTTCTCTCACATCCTTATTGGAATGATTGAGCCAATTCATTATTCTTTCTTCCTATTCTTGATCATGCTTTTAACCCCTCGTTGAAATATGTTTACCTTCCTTTACCTATCCAGAAACTTGGAAGCAAGAAAGCGAAAAGCAAGTGAAAGACGATGTTGAAAGGAGAAGAAGTGTAAGAAAACAATAGGTTTGGGGACGTTAGTCATGAGGATGAGTAACTCGGAACCATTCACATAGTTGGTTGTTTGTGTATTTCCAAATCCCGTTTGATTGATAGTTCTAATGGGTCATGGTATGTGCATCAAGGTTTGAGGCATCTTGAAAAATTGAGATTAGCTGATCTCCAAGGCTTCGGTTATTGTGCACCTCTGGCTATGTTCTCAAAAAGTGAAAAGTAAAGCAAAATGCTAAAAAGAAGCAACAAAATCTTGTTGATAAAGTGAAGTTCAAAGTTGTGAAGTTCTTATCCTTTTCCCGGATTTAGCACCACAATATCCTTTATACATTCCATGTCTAACACGTTTCTTGACCTTGATTGAAAGCCCTTGAGACCATGAGCATGTTTTTTGACTTTGTGGTTTAAACTAGATTATTCATAATTGATTTTGATGAGTATGATTTGCTACACATTTTATGATCTCAAGTGAAGTATGATTAGCTTTCTTATATCTATGACTTGTTTTTATTATATATTGACTCTTACTGGCTATGAAACATTCTCTAAGGGTGATCTATGGGAAGAAGCATACAAAAAGTGTAAAAGTTTTTTTACTGAGTTTAACTGATCATAAATCATTCTATCTTGTGTCTAACACTTGAACCTTCCTTGGCGACATGCAAGAGGAAAGTATGGGGTATTTTGATAACATGAATTATTGTCTATATTTTCGATATGGTTTTGGCGTTTTCTCATCATTATTCTACATGCATGTACATCTATTCTTAGTGTTTATGTCATTATTCGGTAACTTTGCAAGAATTGAGGTCTACACCACGTTTGATTGTAATTGTAGGGAATATGACACATTTTTGGGTCGAAATGGAGCATAGGAAGCTAAGCTATGGAGCTACATTGTGGAACATTAGGAAGGACAAGAATAAAAGCAGGAACTATTCTGGTAGAAAAAAGAAAGATTCAGTTGAAGATACGAAGGCATGAACGTAGATCACTGCTAATCTCGGATCAACACAATGATGCATTTCAACCGAGATGGCCTATTGGGCCTAGCTCGAGGTCGACGGCTCACAACCCAAGGAAAATAAAATATAATTTGACCTAAAATTCTTCTATCAAAATGGAAGGTGAATGTGAAGTTGAGGAGGCTGGATCTTGGAGAGATCAGAGCACGGCAAGGACGACGACTACTGAAAGGAAGAAAATTGAAGGAAGGATTGCTTAGAGTTCAAGGAACCATAGATTGTGAGGATTTTCATGGGAAATTACTTGTGAGTTTGTTATCATATTTGTGGAACACATTTATGGATACTATTGTTGGTTTGTTTACTTTGATTATTGAGTTAGTTCTGTTGATTGTTCCTCTCGCTTTTCTTGATATTCTTGATATATTTGATATTGCATAATAATGATGATTGTTGGCTAAACACCCCTGCGATTCTGGGGAGATTAGTTGAAGGTTGTGGTATAGACGATGAAAGGATGAACCTTTACCTGAGTGGACTCTAAAAGCTTGAGTTAACCCCAAACCGAAACCCATCTCGAACTGTTAGTTGAGCATCTCGACCGAGATCGATTTAGAAAAATCCGAGACCGTCCACTGTTTTACAGAACTTGAGTTTAGGCTATAGTTTTCCAAATCCTATCATTGTTGCACCTCTCCTTGTTTACATGTAAGCCTAGGATGAGACCTACCCGGTGATTCCTTTGCTTGTTTACCTATGATGATGAGTGTTAGGTGTAACACCCAAAATTTTAGGCGCGTTTGCGATAATAATATTTTCCGGCTTTTATCGATATTTTAGTAGCTTCAATATTTTACGAGTTTTTTTTTTATGTCGTAAATTAAATTCTACGAGTACGTATATATATATATACATATATATATACATCGATATATTTTATTACCCGTGTTCAAATTATTATACGATGATGTATAATAAATATGGAGAATGATTTTTGTATTTCAAAGTATATTTTGCGAGTTCATTTACATATTTGACCCACATATATTTCCCGTATCTTTACTTTTTAAAAAGGACAAAAACGTTTTCCGATCCAGAACTTCCTTTCCGACTATTTTTTTTTTCGAGAATATTTTAGTTCTCTATTTCCTTTTATTTTATTTTTTGGCCCTTTGGTCTTCTCCTACCGGGCCTCCTCCATGCCTGTTGGCACCTTTACCTGTGATGATGCCCAACAACCTGTAGATCTACCCCCTAGCTTGACCCCTTGTTCTAGCATCTACCTTTGCGCATCTACATGTTTTCCCTCTCCGACACTCAAAGACTCATCCCTTCTATCTCCCTCATCTGCTCACTCAACTCTTCACCTCCTCTCACCATATCCACCTTCACTTCCTCTGTCTATCTCACCATTTTTTACTCAACTCTTCACTAGCAGCCACCACCGGCGTCGCCCAGCCTCGCACCACCTTCGGCGCCTACCGGAGCTAACCAAGACATCCGGCCTGCATTGCTTTCCCTTCTGTTTTGTTTTCTCCTTTCGTTCTTCCTTTTGTTCTTCTGCAAGAATCAAGTTTGTGCCTTGATTCTTGTTGGCCTTCTCGTTGTTGGTTCGTTGATGTCCACATGCTCCCTTGGTTGAGTCTTGACGTGTGTGGATTAAAAGACCAAGCTTTGGATCCCCTGATGTGATTTTGCTGTCAAAGAGAAGCTCAACAATTGCTTCCGTCAAGAAACCGCCACTTGGCCTCCTCCTTGCCGACCCTGTGGACCTTCCCAGCACCGCCTTTACGCCTTGTCCATCCGCCCTTTGGTTCTTCCTGCAGTCTCCCCGTCTTTGGTGAGCTACTTCCTTCCTTGCTTTCCTCGTTCCCTTCCTTGGCTTTTGTGGATGTTGTGGACCCTTGGTGATCTGTAAGACTATGGTTTATGACCCTAGCTTGTGGATATCTCTTAGAGATCATGAAGACTAGAAGTTATAGACTTCTAGCAATTGTTTCGGTTCCTAATTCGTGATGCCTTGTGTAAACAGGCTTTCCCTTCCTCCTTTCCAGTGGGAAACTGAGTTGTTATTCATTTGTGAATTACCTTCGAGTGAGGTTAGTCCCTTGGAGTTACTTAGTTGCGTTCCATATATTAGATTGATTGTTTGGCTTGTTTGTGTTGTTGTTTATCATTGTAACTGATAATCGGAATATGATTGACCTTTATAACCGTAGTTGGCCCAAGTGTATTATAACCGGGTGGTTACCTCTTGCTCAGTGCAGAATGGAGATGCTTAGAGGTGCTCTTGCGACTAGTCCAGCAGGTGACAAAAGGATGTATGCGTTCTATTCCTGTTGGTGAAAGGGGACAAAGGCGAGATCGTAGCGATTCTCGTGTAACAACCATAAGTTAAATTAGTAAAGGGTTTAACCTTAATGAAAAATAATAACCGGCTGAGTGCGAGCATGTCTATGTGTTTTAGTTTACCTTATGTGTGCTTTTGCTTTTCCAGTCTTTCTGATATATCGAATGTTAGCTATTGGTTTATGCCAGTGTTGTAGATGCCTTGAAGGATATAGGTTTTGATGAGTGATCCAGACGGTGTGGTCACCCGGGGTTCCCGTACATTATAGGATGGGATTTGGTTATATTTCTGTTGTTGTTTTCCCTTTGTTTTGAACTCGGTTGCAAGCCTTTTACGCTTCCTTTATTTGAACCTATGGTTTTATATTGAGTTTTGGTTTTCATTTATTTGTGCCTTGTTGTAAGATTTGTCGTGTCGTTGCTACATTGAGGGTCGGGACCCATTGTGAGTACCTAGCCCGTAACGCTTTGAGTTCCCAACACTTGGGGTGTTACAAAGTCTTATATCATAAATAAAACAATTACCAAGGTGGAATTATCAAAGGAGTTCTTCACGAGTGGGAAGTTGTTAAAGCAACCAAACCATGCCATTGTCTCGTTAATACCAATGAAAGAGTTGGCTAGTAGAGTTGAACATCACTGGCCTATTTCATGCTGCAATGTGTTATACAAGATGATAGCTAATGTTATGACAAAGAGGTTGGGACCATGCCTTTCCTATCTCATTGATCAAACCATAGAGGCCTTTGTGTCGGGAAGGCTTATGTCTGATAATATATTCTTAGTGCAAGAGCTTCTCCGATGATATAATTTAAAGAGAGATACTAGAAGGTGCTTCTTAAATATCGACCTTGCCAAAGCGTATGACACGGTATCATGGCAATTTCTAAGGATGGCTTTAAATGAGCTTGGCTTCCTACTGTGTTTGTGGCATGGTTGATAAAGTATGTAACTTCGGCATCCTACTCCATCAAGATTAACAAGAATATTCATAAGTTCTTTCGTGGGAAGAGAGATTTAAGACAAGGTGATCCTTTGTCGCCCTTGTTGTTTGTATCTTGCATGGAGTTCCTCTCTAGGCTCCTTAAGGCCGAGCCGTCTAAAACTCCTTTTAGGTTTCGTCAAACCTGTGAGGAATTGAGGATTGCTCATCTAGTTTTAGCTGACGATGTTATGCTTTTCAGTCGAGGTGACAAGTAGTTTGTTGGGGGTGTTGATGAAATGTTTGCATCATTTTGGAGAGATAAGTGGTTTAAGAGTTAGCCTGGATAAGTCATCTATGTTCCTTCCTTCAGTTCCGGACACGGAGGTGGCTGAACTAGCATCACTCACAGGTTTTTCCATGGGCTGTTTTCCATTCCGCTACCTGGGAATTCCATTGGCACCGCATATTTTGAGAGCATCGGAATACACACCTTTATTGGACAAGATTGGAAGGCACATTAGCGCGTGGAATTAAAGACATCTATCCTTTGCAGGAAGGGTGAAGCTTATTGCATCAGTAACCAAGGGCATTGATAGCTTTTGGCTCTTCATTTTTCCGGTCCCTGGGCTTGTTATTGATAGATTTATAAAGTTATGCCGGCAGTTCATATGGGCAAGGCCTAGGGTCGCTTAGGACAAGATATGCAAGATGATGGATGAGGGAGAGCTTGGCCTCTTAGATCTACATGCATGGAATACCTCCTTTATATGCAAGCATTATTGGCATATCCATGAGGGCTGTGATAGCCTATGGGTGAAGTGGATTCACCATCTATACTTACAAGTGGTAGGATCAAGAGAATGGCAACCTAATAGATGATATTGTCCTATGATCAAAGCTATTCTAGTAGCAAGGGACATGATGGCTTCTTTCAGTGTGGATGGTAGTAGTCTAGAGGACAATATGAGAGAGTTATGCCCAGGTGGAAGGTTCAAGGTGACAAAGGCATATAATAGGGTACGTAGACATGGTCAGAAAGTTACTTGGCACCGTGTTATCAAGGACGGATGACACACTCCAAGATATGACTTAATTGCTTGGATGGCTGTGTTGAAATGCCTTACGACTCATGTTAGGATGCAATTCTTGGAGATTGACCCGATATGCCACTTGTGTTGTCATGAAGAGGAGTCACATGAACATCTCTTCTTTTGATGTAGATACGCAAGGAACATCTGAAGAGACATCAGAAGATCCTTTGGGTTGAACAGCGGGCTTGGTACACTAGATCTAGATATTAGATACCAACGGAGGAAGGTCAAGAAGAAAGAAGAAAGAACAAGCACCATGTCGTTTGGACTTGGGACTACGGTGATATTCATTTGGCATGCCCGGAACAGTCTCATCTTTAAGGGAAACTGGATGCCGGAGAATGCGTTTGTGAGATTTATCAAGACACATGTGCTCCGGCTTCTTCAAAGTGCTTTTCCAAGACAGATTGACGTGGTGACTGAGATATAGGCGGTTCTAGGCTTGGTTATTCTTAGTCTGGGTGAGGGGTTTGGTTGACATGCCATGCCGGTTGTGGTCAGACATGTGTACTTTGCCTTCTTTAGCTTTCTTGACGTTAGATAATGTGTTTTGTAGCCGAGTACCTTGTATCGAGGTATATGCATTTTACTCCTTCTATGAATTTACTAGCAGCTTATGTCGTATGGATATCGTGTGTAAGAACTTGCCTCAACTAAGATAAAAACAAACAACTCAAATAATGCCATAATAGCATCAATCATGGTAAGAGAATAGATAAACAATCATAGCCATCCAAATCACTCAAGGGTAATGTGTTTGCTTTCATTCTCACAAGATGTATTTAGGGATATACCAATAAACTCTCAAACTCAACAAACATGAAAAGATCTTGGCGTTCTCAAACTCCACCACCTGTCAAGTGAAACTAAAATACAAGATAAGTATCATGAGGTGTTTTAAAAAGGTGTAACGGGGATATGGGACATAAAAAGTGATGCTGGGTTACCAAAAGAGTAGGTCAAAATGGCAAAATATTTAACACCCCGTAAAATTATCATCCCGCATAATTTGAATGGGATTTATGATTAAATTATAAGGATGGGTTGCTACCCATATTAACAAGAATTTTACTTTTTTTAGTGGTCGAGTAAGGACAAAGAACTATGGAGTTAAGCGTGCTCGTGAGGGAGCCATATTAAGATGGATGACCTCTTATGAAGTTTCTGTGCTAGCATGGTTGCCAAGAGGACAACGTTCCTAAGACCTTGGTTCAAAGTTTTTGTATATGGTATCAAAGTTTATCATGAGTTTTACGAGTGTGCATGCCCTTGTTGGCGGTCACTCAGCTCGGTGGATGGTCTTTGTGTGTTACGTGGACGTCAAGAGATTAAGCGGGCGAGATTGTAGCACCCCGTAAAATTGCCATCCCGCATCATTTTACAGGGGAATTTATGATTAAGTTATAAGGATGGATTACTACCCATGTCAATAAGAATTCTTCATTTTAAAGTGGTCGAGTGAGAAAAGGAACTCTAGAGTTATGCGATAGGTGATGGAATCACTATTATTTAGGTTAGTTTTTAGGGTCTTTTTAGCACAATAGTGTCGTTTTATGCTACGAACTCCTTGGTCCAGAAGAAGAAGACTAAAAGAAGATAAAAGAGGAGTTATAAGCACTTGGGAGTTGAAGACCATTCACGAAGCAAAGCTTCTGGTGCCTCACCGCCCCCGCGGAGCATTGTCACCGCCCCAATGGGTGACACTGCATTCCGAAACGCAGCTTGCACCTTCGCCAGCGCCTGGAACCAAGACTGTCACCGCCCCTGCGCCTATCCTTGGCGCCCCTGTGGTGACTTATCCTGAAGAAGCGAAGACCGGTGCCCCTGCGCCTCTACCTGCGTCTCACCCTGTGGAGTTGTGAAGCCAAAGAGTCAGTGTCACCGCCCCTGCGTTGACACTGGGCCGCCCCTACGGCTCGACATCAGAAGTGACAAAAAGATGAAGAGTCAGGCGTTTGAAGAACATTAAAGATCCGCCCCTGCGGAATTACCAGGCCGCCCCTGCGGCCACGAAGAACTTCAAGCGTTTCTGCCTAAACCGCCCCTGCGGTCTTGAAGGCCGCCCCTGCAGTTCGACGACAGAGACTTTACTCCGGCTGTTTGCACCACCTTTATTGCATTAAAGGTGGCTGTTTTGGCCGGCCATTTACTCCCATTTAGTGTCATTTTGTAGTACAAATAGACCCATGGCTAATTGCTAGAATCATCCACCATTTTCCCATTTTTATTCTCTCTTTTCTCTTGCTTCCTTTGTGTTTCTTAATCTTTATTTGTCTAATTGCATGTTTTATTATCACTTAAGATCGATCACCTTAGGTTCTAAAGTACATGCAAAGAACTAGGATTAATAGATTCTGGGTTCGGATCTTTAATCTAGTAGTAACATTTGAGTAATAACGGGTTGTAATTGCTTAACGTAAAAAGAACACAAATTTAAAGATTAGTTAAATGGTTTTAAGCTTATCTTTATATCCCTTAGTCTTTGTATGAAAGCTAACTTGTGATTTTTTCTTGTAGGTATACGGAACACTAAACTTGTTAAGTTGTGTTGATGCCGGTTGGCTCAACACATACATATGATCAAGACGGGAACATTTTGAATACTTGAAAAAAGGAACTTACCAAAGTAGTAATCGCATGCTAAGAATCAACCTAATGTATATTCACTCATCATCATCATATTCACTTTTTACTTGCTTTCTAGTTTTGTGTGCATCAATTCATCCAACCCCCCCCCCCTTTTACTTTGTTCTATAATCAATAATTAAATTTAATAAAAATATCACCAAACTCTCTTGGATTCGACCCTTACTTAACCTCTACACTTGTTCTAGTGTTAAATTGGGATTCATTTTGATAAGATAAAAACGGCCTAAGGAAAAGCATCTTGCCAAATTTTGGCGCCGTTGCCGGGGAGTTTAGTTTTATTTTTATTTCATTTTTTATTATTGATTATTGGTTTGGACCATTTTTATGGTTCAAACTCGTGCTACTAACTCCGGCATTGTTCCCTTTGATCCAAAAATTGAGAGGACGCACATCCGGCGACGTAGACAACAACAACTCCAACAAGAAATGGCTGATTGTACTCTTCGTCAACTCACTCAGCCGACTTTGCCTCAACACCCTCTTGCGGTTACTATACCGGCATTAGGGGAGGGAATCAACTTCGAGCTCAAGCCGGGTCTCATTCACTTGCTCCCATCTTTCCATGGGTTAAGTTGTGAAGACCCCATCAGACACCTTGGAAAATTCCATACCATGTGTATGAGCATGAAGCCGGCCAACATCACCGAAGAACAAATCAAGATGAGGGCATTCGGCTTCACACTCAAGGATGTAGCGGGTGATTGGTATTACCACCTTCCATCTGGAGCATCGACACTTGGGAGAATCTCCACAAGGCGTTTCTAGAGAAATACTTCCCAGCCAAGAAGGCCAATAGCTTGAAGAAAGCTATAAGCAACATCGAGCAAGAGGCGGACGGGACTCTGTATGAGTACTTTGAGCGGTTTGCACGCCTCCGATCCAGCTGTCCTTTCCATGGTTATTCAAATCAGGATCTAGTCTTTTACTTGTACAATGGCTTGCTTGACAACGAAAGCAGGATCGTCGATACGGCTTGTGGAGGTAGCATTCTTAACTCTACCCCTGACATTGCTTTGGAAAAGATGCAGAAACTAGCGGAAGGAACACGGAACTTTGGAAGGACTTCTTCCAAGAGAGGTGTTCATGCTGTGAATTCCAAGAAGAATGAGATCTCCAATGAGCTTGCTGAACTGAAGGAGATGGGGAAGAGATTAACACTTATGGGAACCCCACAACAGCTTAAGGCATGTGAAGTTTGTGCTGACCCATATCACCCAACGGACATGTGTCCCCAGGTCCAAGATGACGATGCAAAGGCGAATGCAGTAGGTTATGGACAACCACAGCAGCAAAGGCCTAGGAACGATACTTATGCGCAGAATTTCATGCCAAATTGGCGTGATCAACAAAACTTTCGTTGGAGGGATCAACAAAACGAACAACAGCAGCCCCGACCAGGAAAGTATCAATCAAATGAGGATATGTTGAAGGTTTTGACTAAGCATTTGTCTACTCATGTCCGAACAACAGAATCCAGCATCAAGAACCTTGAAAAACCGGTTGGGCAAATGACGGAAGCCATAACAAGGATCGAAGCTAGATCCTCCGGAGGATTGCCTTCCCAGACGGTTATAAACCCCAAGGAGAATGTTAGTGCTCTAACATTAAGGAGTGGGAAGCAAATCCAATAGAAACGAGCAAAAGAATTACAAGACAAACCCTCTTACGAGTTTGCCGCACCCACAGCCGCCCCTGCGGCTGCAATTGCACCCAGCTCTGAGCAGACGCCGCCCTTGCGGCTTGATGTCCCACCCCTGTGGTGACAACACTTGAGCCGCCCCTGTGCCTGCAATCTGGCGCCCCTGCGGAAAACTCGACAAGGAGTTCTACTGAGAAGGATTCATACATCCGACCTGAGTTTCCACCACTTTAGTCCGAGAAACTACCAACTCCTTTTCCTGAGGCACTAAAGGAGAGAAGAATCATTGAGGAAAAGGATCTCTTTGAGATCTTCTCCAAATGCGAGGTAAACACCCCCCTCCTTAAGTTAGTGAAGAGTATTCTTAAATATGCTCGTTTCTTGAAGGAACATTGCACTATTAAGAGGAATCAAAAGCTGAACGTGAAAAAAAAAGTACAAGTAAGTGAGCATGTCTTCGCCGTTTTCCAACGTAGGATGCCCAAGAAATGCGGCGATCCGGGCATGGTAAGTATCCCTTGTGTCATAGGGGAAACCTGTTTTGACAAAGCCATGCTTGACCTTGGTGCTTCTATAAATTTTTTGCCATATTCTATTTACAATTCACTTGGCCTTGGACCATTAACAGAAACTAGGATTATAGTGCAACTTGCTGATAGATCTAATGTGTACCCGAAAGGGATAATTGAAGATGTATTAATAATGGTAGAGAACCTAATTTTCCATGCTGATTTCTTTGTAATGGATATGGAAAATGACTCGCATGCTGCACCGATATTGTTAGGTAGATCATTCTTGAAAACTGCTAGGACTAAAATTGATTATGTTAGTGGCAAACTAACCATGGAGTTTGATGGTGAAGTAGTGGAATTTGACAACTATGATGCAATGAAATTTCCTAGTGAAGATCATTCTTTATGTGCTATTGACATTGTTGAACCTTTTGTGCAAGATGTGTTTGATATTTGTGACATTGACGAATTAAAAAATATAATTGAGCATGACATTGATGATTACAATTCAGAATATGCATTAACATCCAGCATGAAAGAGGTCGTAGCCCAGTCGGATGGGTATAAGAGGTTACCTATCTTCACTTTGGCCATTGGGCCCACTTTACTAACCCCAACCGAGAAGCTTGTGCCATCTATATTACAGGCACCGGAAATAGAGTTGAAAGACCTTCCATCCCACCTCAAGTATGTTTTCCTTGGAGACAACAATACCTTGCCGGTGATCATCTCCAACAAATTGACTACCGTTCAAGAGGACAAGTTGGTAAAAGTGTTGAAAGAACACAAGACGGCCCTTGGATGGACCATTGCGGACATCAAGGGGATAAGTCCATCCACTTGCATGCATAGAATCTTACTTGAAGAGGATGCTAAACCATCTAGGCAACCTCAACGAAGGTTGAAACCGCCAATGATGGAAGTGGTCAACAAGGAGGTATTGAAGCTCCTCCAAGCGGATATGATCTTCCCTATTTCGGATAGCACATGAGTTAGTCCAACCCAAGTAGTTCCAATGAAAGGAGGTATCACAATGGTGGAAAATTAACATGGAGAGATGGTCCCAAGAAAAACGCAATCCGGGTGGAGAGTTTGCATTGACTACCGCAAACTCAACAAGGTAACACGTAAAGACCATTTTCCATTGCCTTTTATGGCCAAATGTTGGATCGTCTTGCAGATCATCCATACTACTTCTTCCTTGATGGATATTCGGGTTACTTCCAAATAGCCATTTCGCCGGAAGATCAAGAAAAGACGACGTTCACTTGCCCATTTGGCACTTTTGCAATTCGTAGAATGCCATTTGGACTTTGCAACGCCCCCGGCACCTTCTAACGGTGCATGATAAGTATTTTCTCCGAATACATAGAAAATTTTCTTGAAGTCTTCATGGATGATTTTCCGTCCATGGGGACAATTTTGATGCATGTCTAGGACATTTGAAGCTAGTTCTTGAAAAATGTGTTGAAACCAATTTAGTTCTTAATTCGGAAAAATGTCATTTCATGATAGAACAAGGAATTGTGCTAGGACATGTATTATCCTTAAAAGGGATAGAGGTAGATAAGGCAAAGGTTGATGTGATTCAAAGTTTACCTTATCCTACTAACATTCGGGAAATCCGATCTTTTCTTGGTCATGCATGTTTTTACCGACGGTTCATAAAAGACTTGTCAAAAATCTTGGCACCCTTATGTGAATTGCTCAAGAAATACGTCACCTTCATATTGGATGAAAGTTGCATGAAAGCCTTCGACACTTTGAAGGCATGTCTCACTAGCGCACCAATTATCCGTTCTCTGGATTGGGAGAAACCCTTCGAAATCATGTGTGACGCCTGATAGCATGAATTATAGTCTATATTTTGGGGTTTGTATGGACGTTTTATCTTCAATAATCCGCATGTTTGTATGTATAATATGTGATTATATTACCATTTCATCTACCTTTGCGGGAATCGAGGTCTACACCTAGTTTTGTTGTAATCGTAGGTAAAATGGCACGTTTTGCATCAAAAAGGAGCAGAAGGAGCTATGGAGTCATTGGAGCAACATAAAGAACCATCCAGGAAGCATAGACATGGATTAGAGATTCACTTTGGACCAGATTTGAGAGATTTCACATTCAGTTGTGACTCACCTCGGTTGACCACAGATTCACCTCGACCGAGGTGATCCAGAGAAGTCGACTCGACAGAGGCGAACACTTGGGACGCGGCGAGAATATTTTATTCTTGGCTGAGATCTTTTATCTTTGGAAAGAGATCTTGTATTTTTGGGCTTGGCTCCTGGAAGGAAGAAGATATGCTAGATCATATATTTTACCTATTTTTATGGGAAGAGATCTTTCTAAGATATCTTATCTTTGGAGAGTAATTTTCCTATAAAAAGGGTCGGATTTACCACAAATACGACATCCGCATACAGTTGGAGATCCTGCATACACCCCGCATAGCACGCTATACATCCGCTATCACCTTGCTTACATCTACTACACCGCTGTGGCCATACTCCAGTTGGGAGATTTGAAGAACCTTTTTGAAGGTTGAAGAAGGAAGATTGTAGCTTTTATAGCTTTTGAAGGGTTTTTGTAAGATTATTTTAGATTCCCTTCCTTGTTGTTTGTCTTGTTGGATTTCTATCCAAGAAACGCTTTTGTTTGATAATTGATTCAGTTATTGAAGCCTTTCTCTTAAGGTTTTCTTGTTCAATTATTCTCTTTCTTCCCATATACTTGATTAATACTTTCATGATGATGAGTGGCTAATCTCTTTGTGTGATTCTAGGGTGATTGGCTGAAGGTTGTGGGAAAAACAATGATAGAATGATCTTAATCACAGTAGGACCCTGAAAGTTCGAATCTTTAACCTTAACCCGAAGCATCTCGCTCAGTCGATGAACATCTCGCTCAGTCGATGAACATCTCGGCCGGGGTGGAATTTGTCTGACCGAGGTGACTTATCTGATCCGAAACTGAGAGTTAAGTGTTAGAGTTTGCCAAATCCTATTCTTATTACACCCTTCCTGTTTCAATGTAAGTCTAGGATGAGACTTACCCGGTAATTCCTTAGTTTGTTTACCTAAGATCATAAGTGTAGGTAATAAAGGTTTATCCTTTATTGGGGTTTGAGTGTGGTTTTATCCCATCTTTGTGAGTTATCCTGAGACTTACCCGGTAAAGGTTGATTCTATTCCCTTAGATGGTGTGTTAGTTTGAGGTTATAGTTCTTTATCTTAATTCCTTGAGACTTACCCGGTAATAGGAGTTACGATTTTGGATTAGTGAATAGTGAGACTTACCCGGTGATCTATTCCACTTTAGCAACACCTTCCCTATGCAAAAACCTCAGCTTTGTCCGCTTATCTTGAGATCTTGAGTTGGAACCACAACTAGATGCTTTAATCCCTAAAATTGCATATTTCCCTTATTGACTTTTATCATCTTTGATTGTTTTAATTGCTTGTGGTTAGTGATTGCTTAAGCTTACCGTAATTGGACTTTGCTTCACTAAGTCCCTGTGATCGACCCCTGGAATTCCTTGCTTTTTACTACGATTGACCCGTACACTGCGGGTTCGCATCCTTGTTTTAAGCTTACGTCTAGGGTTATAAATTTAAAGCTTGCACACACCGTTTGGAGCGAACAAGTTTTTGGCGCCATTGCCGGGGACTTGGTCTAGACCGAGCCGGTTACGGTTTGCTTTTGGGGCACTTGCCCCCGTGTCTACTAACCACTCTACTTGAATGACTTTTGCAGGTTCTTTCTTAGGTTTATGCGAAGAACCCGCACAGCGAAGGAAATCGTTCCTTACGATCCCGATCCAGAAAAGACATACAAACGACGCTTACGAGAAGCGAAGATGGCCAACCAAGACAATCGCGATCTTGAGGCCGAGTTGAAAGAGGCGCTAGAGCAGCTACACCTCAGCAGGGAAGAGCTAAGGCAAGAGAAAGAAGAAACTCGCACCAGGACTGAGGCGATCGAAGTAGATATGGCAGCCTTACAAGACCAATATCAACTTCGACCGAGGGAAGATCCACTTCCCAATGCTGCACCGATGCAGGACCCAGTTGCTGACCCTCGACCGAGGCAGGTTCCAGTACCAGACGCCCCGGCCGAGGTGCTTCCACCTCGGATGCCAGTCCAAGGCGTTCTTCTTGCAGGAATCCCACAAACCCTAGGTCAAAGGATGGACCCAATCAACAACTGAGGCGTCCAGGAGTTAACCTAGGAGATCCAGCGGACCATGACTACGAACTTCGACCGCAAGTTCTATCCATGATTCGCCAATGCCAGTTCGGAGGGCTAGAGAAGGAATCACCACATCAACATCTTCAAAACTATGAGATCTTGATGGAGACCTTGAGACCCTCAAGGATTGAAAATAACAACTACAAGCTAAGACCTTTTTACTTTTCTTTAAAGGATAGAGCTCTTACTTGGTATCAATCTCTTCCTCCAGGAAAATTAGCACATGGGAGGAGATGACTACGGAATTCTTGACCAAATTCTTTCCCCCCTCAAAGACCGCTGAAATGAGAGGGAAGATCAATGTTTTCATTATGAAGGACAAGGAGAGCTTGTCCAAGTCATGGGAGAGGTTCAAGGACATTCTTTTGGATTGCCCACATCATGGGATTCCAAAAATAGAGTTATTGGAGATATACTTCAAGGGACTTGACGGAAGCACCCAGTTCAACCTCCAACTACTCTCCGCCGGTACCTTTATGGACATGGCGATTGACGAAGCTTGAGACTTCATCGAGAAGCAAGCTTTGCATATGGAGAAGTACACCCACCAAGGAGCTGAAGGTGGAGTTAAAAGAGTTAACTTCCAAGAAACTCAGCCCAACAACAATCAACTCACGTCTTTGAAGAATGACGTGAACCAATTGAAGGAACTCTTGGTTGCTCAAACCAGGAAGGAAGATCAAGGACAAAGGAATAACAACAATGGATACCGTAACAACAACAATGGTTCCCGGAACAACAACTACAACAACAACAATAGAGGATCCAATAGCAAAAATTGGAGGGCGAACAACCAAAATCCTGGTAACAATCATTCTAACTCCAATTCTAATGATTCCTCTAATCCTTTCCTCTCTTCCCCTTCTTCTTCTTCTTCTACTCCATTAAAGAGCCAGGGGCAAGGATCAAGTTCGTCTCAGCCGGAAAAGAAAGACGCAGTGCTAGAGGCTATCTTGATCAAGCTTAGCGCTATGGAGACTTCTATGACTTCATTTTCGAAGGCCCAAAAGGCCTTTGAACAACAACTTGCAAGTAGGGCGAATGAAGCGCCAAGAGATCCAGGGAAGCTTCCAGCAAGGACGGAAAGCAACCCTAAGGGCCAGATCATGGCCATAACTACGAGGAGTGGACTGACAACTGCAGATCCAGTGCCTCGGTCGGTGCCAGTACCGACGAAGATCACCTCGGTCCAGGTGCAGTCGAAGAACACTTCGGCCGAGATGCCAACCGAGGTGGAGCGACAGAAAGTGGAGGGGAAAACTGAATTTTATGTTCCACCTCCTGCATACAAACCACCACTTCCATTCCCCCAGTCAAGGGCCAGAGCACATCTAGACAAGCACTTTGGTAAGTTCCTTGACTTGATGAATAAATTGCACATTAACATTCCTTTCCTTGATGCCATTCTAGGAATGCCCGCCTATGGGAAGTTCTTGAAGGAGATCCTATCAAGGAAGAGGAAACTGGAAGATTTTGGTGAAGTTTGGATGACATCTAAATCCTCGGAACTTATTAAAATCATGAAGGACAAGATGCCACCTAAATTGAGAGATCCCGGCTCATTTTGCATTCCCATTCAAGTTGGGGATGTCACTTGCGAAGCCCTATGTGATCTAGGAGCCATCGTGAGCATCATTCCACTGGAGCTATGTGTGAAGATCGGACTTGGAGAGCCCAAGCCGGTCAAGATTCGACTATACATGGCGGATTGCTCTATCACCCATCCCGTGGGAATTTTGGAGGACGTTCCGGTCAAGTTAGGTAACTTCTATTTACCAATAGATTTTGTTGTACTTGACATTCCCGTAGATTATCCTGTTCCTATGATTCTCGGGAGGACATTTCTAGCAACTTCGGGTTGCAACGTGGAATGCAAGAACGCCAAGTTGAAATTCAACATTGGTGGAGACGAAGTGAAATTCGCACTACTTGCAGCCATGAAAGGGGAGCAGCTAGGCGATGATATCTTCAACATCTACGATGAAGAAGAATCAAGAGAATTGGTGAGCTCTATCCTTATTAACGATTCACTCGAAAGAGTTATTAGTTTCAGTTTAATGGAGGAAGGTATAGATGCTTCTTGTGATGCAAATATATGGAGCTTAAAAGCATTGGAAGAAGATCCAGGAGCTAAAACTGAGAAGCTAATCCAGGAGACGAAGTTCTCCAGTTTCGGTTCCAGTTGCAGTACCTCGACCGATGCACTATCTGGACTGAGCGAGGCGACTGAAGAACATCTCGGTCAACGCCTCTGCGCCTCGACCGAGGTCGATGGCGAGATGATGTCAACTTAGACTGCTGAAAATAACAAACTTCTTAATCCTTTCTTTGACATTCATCCTCAGTTGGTGGAACATTCCATCCACCAACTTTCTGATAATAAAGGACCTTGGTATGCTGACATTGTGAATTATCTTGTTTGCCAGGAAGTACCGCCTGGATTGACGTACTCTCAAAAGAAGAGATTCTTCAAGGAAGTACGCCATTACTATTGGGATGAACCGCTGCTATTTAAGCGCGGGCCGGATGGGATGCTTCGAAGATGCATTCCGGAAGATGAAGTTAATAGCGTCATACGGCATTGTCATTCACTTCATTGTGGAGGACATTCTAACACCGATAAAACATGCGCTAAGGTATTACGTTCTGGTTTCTTTTGACCTACATTATTTAAGGATGTGCAATCGTTTGTTGTCTCTTGTGATTCATGCCAAAGAACAGGAAATTTATCAAGGAGGAACGAAATGCCACTTAATAACATTCAAGAGGTGGAAATCTTTGATGTATGGGGGATAGACTTCATGGGACCTTTCCCATCCTCTGGAGGAAACCTCATTATTCTTCTTGTAGTTGATTACGTCTCTAGATGGGTTGAAGCCAATGCTTCTCCCACTAATGATGCCAAGGTGGTTGTGAAGTTCTTAAACAGAACTATCTTTCCACGTTTTGGAACTCCACACATCATCATCAGCGATGGAGGAACGCATTTCATCAACCGGAAGTTCAAAGCACTTCTATCGAAGTATGGGGTAACCCACAAGGTATCAACCCCTTATCACCCTCAAACTAGTGGACAGGTCGAGATCTCGAATAGAGAAATCAAGGCAATTTTGGAGAAGACCGTCTCTAGAATGAGGAAGGATTGGTCCATGAAATTGGACAATGCTCTTTGGGCCTACAGGACCGCATTTAAGACTCTCATAGGCACCACCCCTTATAATTTGGTATATGGGAAGTCTTGTCATTTGCCTGTTGAGTTAGAACACAAAGCATATTGGGCGATCAAATGGTTGAACTTCGACATTAAGGAGGCCGGCGAGAAGCGGCTATTGGATATCAACGAGCTGGAGGAGCTGCGTTTGAACGCTTATGAGAATGCCAAAATCTATAAGGAGAGGACGAAGAAATGGCATGACAAGCGTATCATTCCAAAGGAGCTTAATGAAGGAGACTTAGTTCTACTCTTCAACTCCCGCCTCCGCCTCTTTCCAGGTAAGTTAAAATCTAGATGGACCGGACCTTATGTTGTGAAACATGTTTTTCCTCATGGTGCAGTTGAGATATGGGGCGAAACGAGCGGAAACTTCAAGGTCAATGGTCATAGACTTAAGAAGTACAAACCGGAAATTCCGGTTGAGGAGGTTGCACCAATATACCTCGTTTGAGACGCAGCATGGTGCAGATAGCGACCTTAAACCAAGCGTTTCTTGGGAGGCAACCCAAGGTATTCCTTTCTTTTTCCTTTTTCTAGTCTAGCTTAGATAGTTTTGCTTTCGCTTTGCTTTGTTTTGTTTTTGGCGTTCTAGACAGATAACAGGTGACATCTAAGGAAGGAGTACAAACCAGGAGCATAACTGGAAGGACAGAAGATCGAGAATTTGAGAAGACGAAGTTTGACTGAGGCACATCTCGGTTGCTGTCAGAGCACCTCGACCGAGATGATTCTTGAGCAACCGAGGCGACTAGGGTTCCTGAAGATCCACCTCCGTCAGTACCACCTCGGTCCATTCGAGACCACCTCGACCGACGTGACAGAAGTTCCAAAAAGGGTATAAAAAGGGGAAAATTTTCTTTTTCTTCTCTTTACCAACCCCCTCGACCGCGGCGATCTCTTTCACCTCGCCCTTTGATTCTTGCTCGTTTTCGAAGATTTTCGCTTCCAATCTGCGATTAAAGAATAGAGGATCCCAGTGCAACGTCGATCTGCAAAGAAATCGAACCGAAACGGCCGAACAAGGTAAAAAGATAACGAAACCCTAACCTCGCTGATTTCGCTTCGATTTGGGCCTGGATTGCCCTGCATTTGTTGAGAAATGAATTAAGTACCCCATAGGAACCAGTTGTAGTGATTTTGGGGGAAAAGAACTGGATTTCTGAGAGATTAGATCGTACAGTTTTTCGCTTCGGTCCAGACGTGCTGTGCCTCGGCCGAGGTGTTCTTGAGTTTGTCAGACCGACCGAGGTGACCTAACAGAGAGAATTTTGAAAATGAGTTCTGACAGAAGGCTTGCCATTAGGGATAGATCCTACCCTTCCCCTTCTTCCTCTTCTTCCCGACCTTATCGACCGGTGATCCACGAGCAACACCGGGTCGATTACGATCGTATAGCAGCCCGTCTAGAGATAGCACCTCGCTTCCTGGACGTGTCAGCCTTTGACTGTCTCCATGTGGATGGAGACCTTAGACGTATGATATCGACGGTAGGATTGGATCAGTTTACGGAGATCCGTGCACCTGCCTATTTGGAGCCCACCCTAGAGTTTGTTAGCTCCTTTACCTACCTCCCCACAGAGCGTTCTATGAAGTACCGGTTGATGAACCGGAACTTCTTAGTGCCATTAGAGTATTGGAGGGATATTTTTGGTTTTCCTGCCCCAACAACTGTTGATTTCCCTTCCCGATTTGTAGCTAGGGAGTTTTGGGGACAGATTGCTCACGTAGTTGAGCACGGAGACAGGTGGTACCCTGGAGACTCCAGGGAGAAGATTATTTTTCATCTAGCTTTTACATTAGCCCACCGTATCTTCAGTGAGACGCTTCTGGCGCGTACTGAGATGCCCCAGAAGGTCCGACAGGGGGAGCTTTTTAGCCTATATTGCATGGTGACTGGAGGGATCCCCGACTTTGGCTTGGTGCTGGCAGAGGATCTACACAGGATCAAGGCCAAGGCGAAGGGGGACCTTTGCTGTGGAGGACTTGTGACCCACATCGCCAGCTATCAAGATATGGATCTTAGCGCTTGCACTCTGGTAGCGGCTGCCAAGCCGCTTGGGCTATAGGAGATGATTACTCGGCGGATTCTGGTTCCCCGAGGACTAACTACACCATACGTGGCTATGCCATGGGAGCTGACTGCACCGCAGGGGATCAGATGGTCTGCACAGTTTACAGTTTATGACCCTCATTACTTGCAAACCGCTTGGGCCCACTGATGGAGGATTATAGAGAGGCAACAACTGCACCAGCTGAGGAGGAGGAGGTAGATGATGAGGAGACCGCTGATGACAGGGATGGTGGAGTCCCGATGGATACAGGGACAGATACTGCCGGGATGAGTGCGCCGATTATTGATCTGGATGACGATGATACTGAGCCTGCACCTGCTACATCACCATTGAGACCTGCTAGGCGTAGGGCACGCCGACATAGAGATCCAGAGGCTCACCGTCGGATCGATGATCTGACGGAGTAGATGATTGACTCTTATGCTGCTCTTACTGTGGACATCGATGAGAGATTTGCCGCCCAGCACCGACAAATCGACAGTTGGACTCATCAGATGCTAGAGAGCCAGCATTATCAGTGCAGGATGATGGAGATCCAGTTTTAGCAGACCATGGGTTATTCATTTGACCCATCCCAGTATCCATATGTGCCACCACCACCACCACCACCGGATCAGGATTATTGAGAGCTGCAGGATTTTCTTTCTTATTTTTATGCAGTTCAGCTTTATGTCCGGTGAGTACTTTATTCCCTTAGACTTATTTTGACCCACTGGGACAGTGTGTCCTAAGTATGGGGTGTTTATTGATGTATTATTTGACACTTATGTGATGTATGACTCTACTTGATCGGATATTTATGCTTCAGTTTGCTTCTATGTGTTTATCTGAGACTGCATGCATACATACAGGTTATTTGATTGAGAAAAACGTCGAAACTGAAAAAAAAAACTGGTTTTTTAAAAAAAAAATTTTGACCTCGACCGGGGCAGTTCTGGCCGAACGAGGTGTTTCACCTCGGTTGACCTAACAACACCTCGACCGAGGTGGGTTAACTGAGAGTTTTCGAAAACGATTTTTGTGCTTCTTATCTAGATATGATCTCAGTGAAGATCTTGCTTACTGACTGGTTTTGAAATCTTTATGTGTTTGAAAAGTTTTATAATATGTTTAAGTTGCTAAATGCTTTGTTTGAAATTTTTGGCATGTTTAATACTTTGTTTTTATCCAAATTATGTTGAATTTGAAGGTTGACACCGCAAGATAAGTTCTCTCACTTTCTTCCTGGAAAGACCAAGGCAATTCATTCTTCTCTCTTCTTCTTCTTGATCATGCTTAGCCCCTCATATACATTTTTGCCTCCCTTTACCTATCCGGGAATTTGGAAGCAAGCGAAGTGGTGAAAGCAAGTGAAGTTAAAGTTGAGAAGTTAGCTGGAAGTGAAAGCGTTAGAAAGAAATAAATAGGTTTGGGGAAGTCAATCATGATGATGAGTAAATGTTAGCATGAAATATTGTGATATTTTAGGCACGTTTTCTAAGTGTATTTCATCGATATTGATAGTCATTGATTAAGCATTGATGCATTTGTGAGTTAGTTTGCCTATATTGTCGATATAGAGGTCTACACAAGCTTTATGTTGATTGTAGGCAATTTAGAGCTATTTCCGAACGGATTGAGCAAGGATGGAGTTTGATTGAGCATGCCCAAGGATTGAGGACATCTCTAGGAGCTAAGGAAGGTGCTAACTTGAAGAATGGCACGAGACTAAGGAAAATCACGAACTACCTCTAAACCACACTCTAAAATACGGCCGTACTACATTCCACGTTCAAGTCCACGGCCGTGGAACCTTGGCAAGAGAGGCGTGGTTCATTCTAGCAACTTCTACGGCCGTGGAGGGTTGTGTCAAACCGTGACCAATTTCCACGCTCTAAATTACGGGCATGGAACCCTTCCACGACCGTGATCCTGGCAATATTTTATGCAATATTACAAGCCACGATCTTCTACGCAATTGGGCCGGGCCAATATTTTATCTTACACTATAAAAGGATGGAAGAAGAGAGATTCCGTCACCTTCGCTTACACTTCGCCTACGCCTATTGCATGTGCCTAGGGTTTCAAGATTCCCGTTGAGAGATTGCGTTTCGCTATTGTGATTTCTGGATTGACGGAAGAGTTGAAGATTTTTGAAGATTGTTCGCAAGGAGATTACGCTTCATACTTAGGTTTGATTAGAAGACGGATTGACATCCCGTTCTTTCTTCTTAATCTAAGATTGTGATTGCTTGTGTTATTCCGAAACATTTGACATTATTGTTCTTGAATTGTGGATTTGAGATTAGTTTGAAGGTTATTAAAGGTTTTCGGAAGTTTTCACCTTTCAATCTTTTAATTCTTGAATTTGATATCAATATGACTGTTGTTGGCTAAAACCCTTTAGCAATTCTAAGGTGAAGGGTTGATAGTTGTGGCTTAGATGATGATAGATCGATCGTAAACAGATTGGACCTTGAGAGTTAGAGAGAATCGCCGACGAACCTAATCCACGGCCTGTTCTTGAGCTTCCACGCCCGTGGAACTCAAGAACTACCCGTAATTTTGTGTTAGTTTACGAACTTGCTTTTACTTTAATCCAAAGTTAAAGATTTGCTTTAACTTAGTCTTGGCTTGCCTTTTCTAGGTGGTAGTGAAGCCTCAACAACCTCTACCTCGCTTGTTAGTGTCACAACCTTAATCGGTTTAGTTAGTCTTGATCCTTGGATTACAAGTTTGGGTATTTGACGTTAATTCTTACCTTTAGATCCTTTCTATACTGAAGCCTCAACAACCTTTATAGAGAGTATCTTTTAGGTAGGTCATATAAGGTTTTTGGAACTTCATCGTACGATTACCTTACATTCGTATACCTTTGCATATCTTAACTCTGTCCTTATATCTTTAGTATATCTTGAATCGATTGCCACAGCTGGATTCCTGGATCTTTAGGATTGTTGTGTTCCTAATATTTGAAAAGCTCACATATTCACTTGCTTGATAATCTATAATTGGATTTAACTCCCCAAATCCCTATGTTCGATACTCTGGAATTCTTGCTCAACTATATCGATCCGTACACTGCGGGTTCGCTTGCTTGATTTCTAGTTTTATAATTAAAGCTTATTTGCACGCACGCTAAGTGGCGAACAAGTTTTTGGCGCCGTTGCCGGGGATTTGGTCTAGGCCGAATTCGGTTTTCGGTTGTCAAGCTTGGAAGCTCTTCCCTTGTTATTTGATATCTTTTCAAGTGCATGCGCAGGTCTAGGAACACCGAAGACCTCTTACCTCTTGATCAAGAGCTTGAGAGGACTTTAAGGAGAAAGCGTAAGGAAAAGAAAATGGCTGAAGAAAGAGAACGTGATCTTAAATCGGAGCTAGCGGAAAAGGAAGTTCAACTCCAATGGAGTGAGAAGACACGTAGAGAAGAGACGGATCGTCACCAAATGAAGGTTGATGATCTAACGGACATGATGTTCCAAATGAGGTTGGAAATAAACAACCTTAAGGAGAAAAAGAAAAGGAGGAGACCGGGAAGATCGGTTAGAGCCAACTAATCCAATGAGGATAGCGACTCCTCCATGCCACCGCTAGAAGAAATTGATCCCACGATCAATGTGAATCCATTCTTCCCACGACCAGCTGGAAATCGCCGTGTTCCACCTAAGAATGCGAGGATCGAACGTGTGGATGTGGAGCCAAGAACTCTTGGCCAAAGAATGGATCTAACGCAGCAACCACGCCGTTTAGGTGTGAACTTTGATGCTGATGATGTACAAGGGTTTAGCTTCAACCCGTAGGTTATTACTCTTGTTCGCCAAAACCAATTTGGCGGAACAAGCGCTGAATCTCCACACCAACACCTACAAAATTTTGAGTGTATGATGGAGACGATGAGGCCGAAGAACGCGACTACCAACAACTATAAGCTCAATCCTTTCTTCTTCTCCTTGAAAGGGAAAGCATTGTCTTGGTACCAAGCTCTTCCTAGTGGGAAACTAGACACGTGGGAAGACCTTTCCGCGGAGTTCCTCACTAAGTTCTTTCCGCCATCCAAAACGGCGGAACTAAGAGGTAAGATTAACGCATATTCTATGAGATGTAACGAAAGTTTGTTTCAATCTTGGGAAAGATTTCAGGATTTGCTATTGGATTGCCCTCATCATGGCATATCCAAGCTTGCACTATTGGAGATATATTATAAGGGGCTGGATGTGGAGACACAATTCAAGCTCCAATCCCTCTCATGTGGTACATTCAGGGACATGAGGGAAGATGACGCTTGGGACTTCATTGAGAAGCAAGCACGAGTCATAGAGAAGTATTCTCACCGGAAAGTGGAGGGAAATCGTGTGGAGCAAGGAGCAAAGCTCACACACGAAGCTCAAAATCAAATTTTCTCCCTCAACAATGAGATTAAAGAGTTGAAGGAAGCTATCAAGACCAACTTTCCAAAGCAACAAGGAAAAGATGTTGGCTATTTGGGCAACAACAACAACAACGGTGGTGAGAATACAAACCGCAACAGCAACAACAACCGGAACAACAACCGGAATAATTGAAACGGCAACAACAACAACCGGAACAACAATTGGAACAACAATAGGGGTTCAAATAACAACAATTGGCGCTCCAATCAACAAAACTCCGGTAATTCTTATCCTTCTAATTCAAATTCACTAACTCCACCTTCCTCTTCCTCTACTCCTTTGAAAAGCCAGGGGCAAACATCTAATGGAGGAAGCCCTTCGGGGAAAGAGAAGCCCGATCCTATGTTGGAGACAATTTTGGGAAAGCTTCAAGGGTTAGAGACTCGCATCATCAAAGTTGATGATCACATAACTAAGGTTGATAAAGCCCAAAAGGTTTTAGAAAACCAAATGTTTACTCATGCGGAAGAAGTTCCTAGGAATCAAGGGAAACTTCTAGGAAAAACGGAGGACAGCCCAAAGGGAAGGGTGATGGCAATCACAACTAGGAGCGGGGTCACAACTACCGAACCGCAGCCCAAGTTTGTAGAAGTCTCCGTTGAGAAAGAAAAAGAGAAGGGGAAGGAGAAGGAAGGTGTCTACGTTCCTCCTCCGGCTTACAAACCTCCCCTACCATTCCCTCAATCTAGAGCAAGAGCGCGTCTAGATAAACAATTCGGTAAGTTCATAGAACTCATGAGCAAATTGCATATTAACATACCTTTCATTGATGCTATTGTAGGTATGCCAGCTTATAGCAAGTTCTTAAAAGAGCTCCTCTCCAACAAGAGGAAGCTAGAGGATTTCGGTGAGGTTAAGATGAGTTCGGATTCTTCGGATCTCATCAAGACCATGAAAGAGAAGATGCCCCCAAAGTTAAAGGATCCGGGGTCATTTTGTATTCCCAAAGGAGTGGGAGATGTCACATATGATGCATTATGTGACTTGGGAGCAAGTGTGAGCATCATACCACTTGCCTTATGCAGGAAGATCGGTTTAGGTGACCCTAAACCGGTGAAGATGACGTTGTACATGGTGGATCGATCCATAACTCATCCCGTCGGCATTGTAGAAGACGTCCTGGTCAAGCTAGGTAAATTCTTTGTACCCATTGATTTTGTCGTGCTTGACATTCCTGCAGATAGTCCTGTCCCGATCATTCTCGGAAGACCGTTTCTTGCAACATCCGGCTGCATAGTCGATTGCAAGAATGCTAGACTCGCCTTTGACATAGGAGAAGAGAAGGTAGAGTTCATTCTTTCCACTCTAGTGAAGGAACCAATCTTTGATGAGGATATATTCAATATCCAAGATGAAGAAGGGTTGTCAAGAGAGGAGGTAAGTGCTATTCTCTTCAAAGATCCTTTGCAAAAGGTTATTACTATGAGTCTAATGAATGTAGGAGAAGAAGAGGAGTGCAATGAGGCAATTGAAGCCTTAGAAACACAAGATGAAGTGTGTGAAGAGGAGTTTGAGAAACTCCACGATGAAGCAGAAAACGTAAGGATCCACGGCCATACACTATATTCTACGGCCGTGGATTTCACCAACCAAAGCGTGGCTCACTCCAGAGGGTTACACGGCCGTGGAGGAAACAGAGAACCCGTAACTACATTCCACGCCCAAAATCACGGCCGTGGAGGATGCAGAGGAACCGTAATTTTGGCCGTGGACGAAGGTAGACGTGCCTCTTCTTCAACTTTTCTTGATTCTTCTCCAACATCTTCTACTTCCTTAGACACTTCTAAGGAAGCATCGGAAGCTCCTCAAGAGCCATTGGAAACTCCTGCAGCTATGGAGTTGAAACAACTTCCCACACATCGAAGGTACGCGTTCCTAGGACCTAACTCTACTTATCCAATAATTATTAGTTCCGATTTAACCATAGATGAACATAGTAAGCTTATGGTTGTCCTTAGGAAACATAGGAAAGCTTTAGGTTATACTATAGAAGACTTAGTAGGAATCAAACCTTCCCTACGCATGCATAAAGTCTTAATGGAAGAGGACTTTAGGACTTCAAGACAACCTCAAAGGCGGTTGAATCCGACCATGAAGGAGGTTGTCAAGAAAGAAATTCTTAAACTTCTTGATGCAGGTATCATCTACCCTATCTCCGATAGCAAGTGGGTGAGTCCGGTTCAAGTAGTTCCGAAGAAGCGAGGAATGACGGTCATCACCAACAAAAACAACGAACTCATTCCTACTCGAACCGTAACGGGATGGCGGATGTGCATAGACTACCGCAAGCTTAACAATGCGACAAGGAAGGATCACTTCCCATTGCCATTCATCAATCAAATGCTTGAAAGGTTAGTGCAACATTCTTATTTCTGTTACCTTGACGGATATAGTGGTTTCTTTCAGATTCCGATACACCCGGATGATCAAGAGAAGACCACATTTACGTGCCCGTGGGGTACTTTTGCTTATAGGAGGATGCTGTTCGGGCTTTGCAACGCCCCAGCCACCTTTCAAAGGTGCATGATGGCCATCTTCTCCAAATACATTGAGGAAATTATGGAGGTCTTTATGGATGACTTCTCCGTATACGGTTCCTCTTTTGACAATTGCCTTTCTAACCTTTCTCTTGTATTACAAAGGTGTGAAGACACTAACCTAGTTCTTAATTGGGAGAAGTGTCAATTTATGGTAAAGGAAGGAATAGTATTAGGACACTTAATCTCTAGTAGAGGGATTGAGGTGGATAAAGCGAAAATAGAGACTATAGAGAAGCTTCCTTCCCCAACTTCGGTGAAAGGGATAAGAAGTTTCCTAGGACATGCTGGATTTTATAGACGCTTCATTAAGGATTTCTCTAAAATATCAAAGCCGCTAACTAACCTATTGATCAAGGATGTAGTTTTTGAGTTTTTGCAGGAGTGCTTGGATGCGTTTAACATGATTCGGGAAGCTCTAATTTCAGCTCCTATTATTCAACCTCCGGATTGGAATCTTTCCTTTGAGGTTATGTGTGACGCAAGTGACGTAGCTATAGGAGCTGTTCTTGGACAAAGAAAGGAAGGGCGAACCCATGCCATATACTACGCTAGCAAGACGCTAGATGAAGCGCAGCTCAACTACGCCACTACGGAAAAGGAATTTTTAGCCATTGTTTATGCTATTGATAAATTTCGCTCTAATCTTGTAGGTGCAAAGGTGATTGTGTACACGGATCACGCTGCGATCAGGTATCTCCTTGCAAAGAAGGATGCGAAGCCAAGGCTAATTAGATGGATTCTTCTCCTACAAGAATTCGATCTAGAGATCCGTGACAAGAAGGGTTCGGAAAATTCTGTTGCGGATCATTTGAGTCGTCTAACGCATCTAGACGACGACCATCTACCTATAGATGACTCCTTCCCGGAGGAACACTTACATATCATAGAGGAGTGCATCGACGTGATCTCCAAAGGTAACGAACCATGGTTTGCTGATTTTGTTAACTATTTGGTTTGCCAGGAGATACCGCCCGGATTATCCTACGCACAAAGAAAGAAGTTCTTTAAGGATGTTCGGGAATACTTTTGGAATGAACCTCTCCTCTTTAAAAGAGGTCCGGATGGCATCATTCGGCGATGTGTGCCGGAAGATGAGATGCAAAGTGTCATCCGCCACTGTCATTCACTACCATGTGGAGGACACGCTAGTTCAAACAAAACTAGCACTAAGGTATTGCAATCTGGATTCTTTTGGCCTACTTTATTTAGAGATGTGCAAACCTTTGTTTCCTGCTGCGATGCTTGTCAAAGAACAGGAAACATCTCTAGGAGGAATGAGATGCCTCTCAATAACATCCAAGAGGTGGAGATTTTTGACGTTTGGGGAGTTGACTTTATGGGACCGTTCCCATCATCTTGTGGAAACCAATACATACTCTTGGCAGTGGATTACGTTTTTAGATGGGTGGAAGCAATTGCCTCTCCCACCAATGATTCCATGGTAGTGGTCAAGTTCTTTAACAAGACCATCTTCCCACGATTTGGGACACCAAGGACTATCATTAGTGATGGAGGTTCTCACTTCATTGCCCGGCGCTTTGAAGCTCTTCTAGCTAAGTATGGGGTTACTCACAAGATCACCACCCCTTATCATCCAGAAACTAGTGGACAAGTTGAGATCTTAAACCGGGAGATCAAAGGAATTCTAGAGAAGACGGTTTCAAGGACAAGGAAGGATTGGTCCTTGAAGCTTGATAATGCATTGTAGGTGTACCGGACTGCGTATAAGACTCCCATAGGAACCAAACCATACAACCTTGTATATGGGAAGTCTTGTCACTTACCGGTTGAATTGGAGCACAAGGCGTTTTGGGCCATCAAGTGGTTGAATTTCAGCATGAAGGAAGCGGGAGAGAAGCGTCTCTTGAACCTTAATGAGCTTGAAGAACTCCGCTTGAACGCTTATGAAAACGCTAAGATTTACAAAGAAAGAGCAAAGCGTTGGCATGATAAGCATATCATTCCAAAAGACTTCAAAGAAAGAGATCAAGTTTTCCTCTTCAATTCAAGGCTTCGTCTCTTTCCAGGTAAGCTTAAATCTCGTTGGACCGGACCTTTTCTAATCAAACGTATTTTCCCCCATGGTGCAGTTGAAGTATGGGGTGAAGCGGGCGGAAGTTTTAAGGTGAACGGTCAATGACTAAAGAAGTACACTCCGGAACTCCAAGCTGAAGAGTTCGCGCCCACCGCACTCGAATAAGTGCGAATTTGGTCTAGCTACGGACCTTAAACAAAGCGCTTCTTGGGAGGCAACCCAAGGTATTGCATTTACGTTTTTGTTTTTGATTCATAGATTAGCTTAGTTTAGACGTTTTTGCTTTGTTTTGCCTTCGATACCTCCGGTATGTTCGTGTTTTTGGATGTAAGAACAGTGGGAAAAGAAAAGAGAAGAGTAAGTTTGAAGAAAAGTGACGAAACTTGGACTTTGGAGCATTACAGAGAGTTCCACGGCCTAAACCACGGTCGTGGAACCCTCTGAGACCGTAATTTACAAAAGCCTTTGAAAAATCACCAAAACCACGGTTCCGTACATCTCCACGGCCGTGGAACCCCCCGACAGACCGTGATTTTCCAAAATTTTTACGGCCATTATATAAACCACGTTCCTTCACAAAACACAAACCAAAACACCAAAATTACGCCCAAAATCGCCGAAAACCTTTCCCTCACCTCAAATCTTCGTTCGTTAATCGTTTTTAACGATTCTTTGGCCAAAACAGAAGCAAATCCGATCACCAACAAGATCCAAGCAACAATTCGAGCGGAAATTCATCAAGGAAAGCAGAATTCGGATTTGAAAATCCGAAAACCTAAGTTTTTTTGCTCTTCTCTATCTTTGTCGATTCGAACTTGCGTTTGCAAGAATTTTTAGGAATAACTGATTGGAATTGGAAGAGAATTAGTCTAGGACTGCTGCTGTGAATTTTGGTGTGATTCTGCTGAGATTTGAGAAAAGTCGAGACAAAGCACGGTCTCTGTAGCTTCCACGGTCGTGGAACACCAAGAACAAACCGTGGTTTTTGCCAGAATATGGATTTTGTAAGGAAAGTGTCCGGTAGGAATAAGGACAAAAACAAAGATAAGGATAAGAATAAAAAGAGGAAGGGCAACCCCTCTTCCTCTTCCTCCTCTAGAGCACCACCACCTTCATCCCCTTCACCTCCATCATCACCTTCATCACCACCTCCACCTAGGATCCCTACCATTCATGAGGATCATCTTGATGCCTTAGAGAGGATCCAAGAGAGGACGGTCATAGGACCTAGATACCTACTGCTGGAGGATTTAGAGCCTCTACATGTCATAGGGGATCTTACTTGGCTCTTGGATAGAGCCGGATTAGTCATCTTCTCGACTAATCGAGAAGATGCTTATGAGGAGATTACGAGAGAGGTTGTGGTTTCTTTTGAGCACAGCCACGTTGATAGGACAGTTTCTTTCCGGATGATGGAAAGAAACTATGATTTCTCCATCCGGGAGTTTGGAGCCTTCTTTGGGTTCCATGAGACCTTCAATGGTCGTTTCCCCAGCGGTGTTTACGCCAAGGACTTTTGGGAGGAGGTTGGTATGTTGTATGCCAGCGAGGACCGCTGGCAACCAACTGACACCAAGGCTAGATTGATGTACCATCTAGCCTTGAAGATAACTCATAGGGTACTTTCTGAGTGTCTCTTCCCTAGGACGGAGACACCTCAGAAGATCAAGACTGATGAGCCACCCTCTTAGCTGCTACCATGAGCAAGCTAAAGAACAAAAGGGCTGGCAACATTGGATATGTTGGGATAGTCACCCACCTTGCTAGGGCATTAGGGGTAGACTTTTCAGCTTGCACACGTATCCACGCTGTATCCCTAGGACTTCAGGCCCTTATGACTAGAGGCCTCATCTTCCCTACCCATAGAGGTCCACCTTATGCGGCCATGGCATGGGAGAGTAGGACGGGGAGAGGTATTGAGTGGCTCCCAGAGTATTCCATTATGGCTGGACGCCATAACTGGAAGGCGACGTTCGCTGCTATGCATGCGAACAGGATTGTAGCCCCTCCATATGTCCCACCACCGCCAGTTGTAGAGGAGGAGATGGGAGGAGATGAGTATGAGGGAGGAGGAGGAGGAGCTGAGCAGGATTTTGGCACATTCCCGGATCAACCGGACGCAGCTCCTGAGATACCTAGACGTTCTTCCCATCCCGCCAAAGCTTCGGGATCTTCTTCTCGCCGTGCCAGTGTCAGCGAGAGGCCCACTTGGATGGAGGCCCCTTCTGCGTGGTACGGAGCTCCACCACCATGGTCTACACAGGCACCGCCACCACCTGCACCAGCACCTTCAGATGCACCGGGATGGTACAGCCAGCCGCCTGGCTAGTATGAGCAGCTGCCAGAGTGGGCTACCGACCTTTCAGATAGAGTGGGAGCCTTGGAGATCCGAGCAGACGCTAGAGATGAACGTATGGATGACCTTCACCATATGATGAGAGACGTCTACCGCCAGCAGTTCGGGCAGTACTATGATCCTAGCTTCTCACCGTTCCCGCCTCCACCGTAGTGATGACTTGCATGATCGACAGCTTTAGCCGCTCAACCACCATTTTGTGAGTTCTTTTTCTTTCTTTCTTTTCTTCTTTTTCTTTCCTTTGAACATTAGGGACAATGTTTGTTCCAAGTATGGGGTGGGGTGTGACTAATCGTTTGTAATAACTCTTACTCACTTTATTTGCTTCTATCGAGACTATCTTGCATGTTTCATTTTATTGCTACACGTTTCATTATTGCATTGCATGAAAAAGAGT
Source organism: Fagopyrum homotropicum (assembly GCA_033239125.1). NCBI lineage: Eukaryota > Viridiplantae > Streptophyta > Magnoliopsida > Caryophyllales > Polygonaceae > Fagopyrum > Fagopyrum homotropicum. The sequence continues at coordinate 107,309,745 of BSWB01000007.1, forward strand.
TTGAAAAACCCATAAAAATTGAAAAATTTTGAAAATTTTGTGTTTCTAAGGATAGAGATGATTTCTATGATAATCACCACTTGTGAATTGAGTTTTGATGACAATTGCATGCTTAAACAATTAGTGAATTGAAAAGGAATTGAATGAGTTGATTATCCCTTTTTTTGCAAATTTCATAATGTGATGAATGTTACTTAAATCATGTTGAGGAATTAAGGTTGAAATCACATAATAAGTTCTTATGCTTCCTTTTGAGATGATTAAGGCAATTCTATTTTCTTTCTTCTTTCTTTGATCATTTAGCCCCTCATTGAAATATTGGCCTCCTTTACCTATCCGGGAATTTGGAGGAGTTGAATGAAAAAGGCATGTTTGATGTGGGAGGGTCATGAAAGCAATACTTTGCATTCAAAGGAATAAAAAGAAATTATAGGTTTGGGGAAGTCAATCATGATGATGAGTAACTCGGCACCATTCACATAGCCGGGTGTTTGTGTCTTGCCAAAGTCGGATTGAGCGATATTCCTAGCGGATTATGGTATGTGCGCTAAGGGTTTGAGGCATCTCATAAAAATTGAGAAACGCCAATCTCCTAGGCTTCGGTTTTTGTGCACCTCTATCCATAACTTCAAAAGTAAAGTCGAAAAATGAAAAGAAGAGAGCGAAGCTCTAAGTTGAAAGTGCTGCGGAAACCGCAAAAGAAGAAGAAAAGAGTAGTTATCCACTTTCCCGGATTCATGCACCACATTCCTTAAAGTTTTCCTTCCCTTTCCACATTGTAGACCTTGTTTGAAAGTCCTTAAGATCAAAAGAATGTTATATGACTTGGTGATCTAAATTGAAGTTTCTTATGATTGATTTTGATAATGTTTGAAGGTTTTGATGTTTACATGGAGGTTTGATTGATTCATGAGCTTTCTTTATTCTTTACTCTTTGATTAAGTGTATGAAAGTCATATAAACGAATGAAGCAAGATTTGAGAATGATCTATTGATTAGAAGGCATATTCATCCAAAAGAAGTTTTGCTTCGAGAAGGTACACATATTTCATCCTAACTTGAGTTTTAAAGCTTTGAAAGACCTTGCTTAGGGACAAACAAGTGGCAAGTATGGGGTTATTTGTTAGCATGAAATATTGTGATATTTTAGGCACGTTTTCTAAGTGTGTTTCATCGATATTGATAGTCATTGATTAAGCATTGATGCATTTGTGAGTTAGTTTGTCTATATTGTCGATATAGAGGTCTACACAAGCTTTATGTTGATTGTAGGCAATTAAGAGCTATTTCCGAACGGATTGAGCGAGGATGGAGTTTGATTGAGCATGCCCAAGGATTGAGGACATCTCTAGGAGCTAAGGAAGGTGCTAACTTGAAGAATGGCACGAGACTACGGAAAATCACGAACTACCTCTAAACCACGCTCTAAAATACGGCCGTACTACATTCCACGTTCAAGTCCACGGCCGTGGAACCTTGGCAAGAGAGGCGTGGTTCATTCCAACAACTTCTACGGCCGTGGAGGGTTGTGTCAAACCGTGACCAATTTCCACGCTCTAAATTACGGGCGTGGAACCCTTCCACGACCGTGATCCTAGCAATATTTTACGCAATATTACAAGCCACGATTTTCTACGCAATTGGGCCGGGCAAATATTTTATCTTACACTATAAAAGGACGGAAGAAGAGAGATTCCGTCACCTTCGCTTACACTTCGCCTACGCCAATTGCATGTGCCTAGGGTTTCAAGATTCCCGTTGAGAGATTGCGTTTTGCTATTGTGATTTCCGGATTGACGGAAGAGTTGAAGATTTTTGAAGATTGTTCGCAAGGAGATTACGCTTCATACTTAGGTTTGATTAGAAGACGGATTGACATCCCGTTCTTCCTTCTTAATCTAAGATTGTGATTGCTTGTGTTATTCCGAAACATTTGACATTATTGTTCTTGAATTGTGGATTTGAGATTAGTTTGAAGGTTATTAAAGGTTTTCGGAAGTTTTCACCTTTCAATCTTTTAATTCTTGAATTTGATATCAATATGACTGTTGTTGGCTAAAACCCTTTAGCAATTCTAAGGTGAAGGGTTGATAGTTGTGGCTTAGATGATGATAGATCGATCGTAAACAGATTGGACCCTGAGAGTTAGAGAGAATCGCCGACGAACCTAATCCACGGTCTGTTCTTCAGCTTCCACGGCCGTGGAACTCAAGAACTACCCGTAATTTTGTGTCAGTTTACGAACTTGCTTTTACTTTAATCCAAAGTTAAAGATTTGCTTTAACTTAGTCTTGGCTTGCCTTTTCTAGATGGTAGTGAAGCCTCAACAACCTCTACCTCGATTGTGAGTGTCACAACCTTAATCGGTTTAGTTAGTCTTGATCCTTGGATTACAAGTTTGGGTATTTGACGTTAATTCTTACCTTTAGATCCTTTCTATAATGAAGCCTCAACAACCTTTATAGAGAGTGTCTTTTAGGTAGGTCATATAAGGTTTTTGGAACTTCATCGTACGATTACCTTACATTCGTATACCTTTGCATATCTTAACTCTGTCCTTATATCTTTAGTATATCTTGAATCGATTGCCACAGCTGGATTTCTGGATATTTAGGATTTTCCCAATATTTGAAAAGCTCACATATTCACTTGCTTGATAATCTATAATTGGATTTAACCCCCCAAAAGCCCTGTGTTCGATACTCTGAAATTCTTGCTCAACTATATCGATCCGTACATTGCGGGTTCGCTTGCTTGATTTCTAGTTTTATAATTAAAGCTTATTTGCACGCACAGTAACTCGGCACCATTCACATAGCCGGGTGTTTGTGTCTTGCCAAAGTCGGATTGAGCGATATTCCTAACGGGTCATGGTATGTGCATCAAGGGTTTGATGCATCTCAAGAAATTGATGATTGCTGATTTCCTAGGCTTCGGTTATTGTGCACCTCTGTCCATACATCCCAAAAAGTAAAGTAAAAAGAAAAAGTGTGAAATAAGCAAAGCTTATTGGTGGAAGATGTTGCAAGTCAAAGTGAAAGTGAAGTATATCCTTTTCCCGGATTCTAGCACCACATTACCTTACATACATCCCTACCCTACACGTTTCTTGACCTTTCTTTTGGGAAGCCCTTGAGACCTCGAGCTTGTTGATTGACTTAGTGGTTTAAACTGGATTATGCATGATTAATTTTAATAATTATGACTTATTATGCATTCTATGATTTTATGCAAAGATGAACAACTTTCTTATATTTATAAAATGTTTTGATCATATTTTGATTTTAAATTCCATGAAGTATTCTCTTAGAGTGATCTATGATTGTAGCACACCATAAAAAATGTTTTTTTCATTGATTTTCTTGACTTATAATCCATTTTACCTTGCCCTTTATATGCGGAACTTGCTTGGGGACAAGCAAGGGCTAAGTATGGGGAATTTTGATAGCATGAATTATAGTCTATATTTTGGGGTTTGTATGGACGTTTTATCTTCAATAATCCGCATGTTTGTATGTATAATATGTGATCATATTACCATTTCATCTATCTTTGCGGGAATCGAGGTCTACACCTAGTTTTGTTGTAATCGTAGGTAAAATGGCACGTTTTGCATCATAAAGGAGCAAAAGGAGCTATGGAGTCATTGGAGCTACATTCAGGAACATAAAGAACCATCCAGGAAGCATAGCCATGGATTAGAGATTCACTTTGGACCAGATTAGAGAGATTTCACATTTAGTTGTGACTCACCTCGGTTGACCACAAATTCACCTCGACCGAGGTGTCCAGAGAAGTCGACTCGACCGAGGCGAACACCTGGGACGCGGCGAGAATATTTTATTCTTGGCTGAGATCTTTTATCTTTGGAAAGAGATCTTGTATTTTTGGGCTTGGCTCCTGGAAGGAAGAAGATATGCTAGATCATATATTTTACCTATTTTTATGGGAAGAGATCTTTCTAAGATATCTTATCTTTGGAGAGTAATTTTCCTATAAAAAGGGTCAGATTTCCCACAAATCTGACATCCGCATACAGTTGGAGATCCTGTATACACCCCGCATAGCACGCTATACATCCGCTATCACCTTGCTTACATCTACTACACCGCTGTGGCCATACTCCAGTTGGGAGATTTGAAGAACCTTTTTGAAGGTTGAAGAAGGAAGATTGTAGCTTTTATAGCTTTTGAAGGGTTTTTGTAAGATTATCTTAGATTCCCTTGCTTGTTGTTTGTCTTGTTGGATTTCTATCCAATGAACGCTTTTGTTTGATAATTGATTCAGTTATTGAAGCCTTTCTCTTAAGGTTTTCTTGTTCAATTATTCTCTTTCTTCCCATATACTTGATTAATACTTTCATGATGATGAGTGGCTAATCTCTTTGTGTGATTCTAGGGTGATTGGCGGAAGGTTGTGGGAAAAACAATAATAGAATGATCTTAATCACAGGAGGACCCTGAAAGTTCGAATCTTTAACCTTAACCCGAAGCATCTCGCTCAGCCGATGAACATCTCGGCCGGGGTGGAATTTGGCTGACCGAGGTGACTTATCTGATCCGAAACTGAGAGTTAAGTGTTAGAGTTTGCCAAATCCTATTCTTATTACACCCTTCCTGGTTCAATGCAAGCCTAGGATGAGACTTACCCGGTAATTCCTTAGTTTGTTTATCTAAGATCATAAGTGTAGGTAATAAAGGTTTATCCTTTATTGGGGTTTGAGTGTGCTTTCATCCCATCTTTGTGAGTTAGCCTGAGACTTACCCGGTAAAGGTTGATTCTATTCCCTTAGATGGTGTGTTAGTTTGAGGTTATAGTTCTTTATCTTAATTCCTTGAGACTTACCCGGTAATAGGAGTTATGATTTTGGATTAGTGAGTAGTGAGACTTACCCAGTGATCTATTCCACTTTAGCAACACCTTCCCTATGCAAAAACCTCAGCTTTGTCCGCTTATCTTGAGATCTTGAGTTGGAACCACAACTAGATGCTTTAATCCCTAGAATTGCATATTTCCCTTATTGACTTTTATCATCTTTGATTGTTTTAATTGCTTGTGGTTAGTGATTGCTTAAACTTACCGTAATTGGACTTTGTTTCACTAAGTCCCTGTGATCGACCCTTGGAATTCCTTGCTTTTTACTACGATTGACCCGTACACTGCGGGTTCGCATCCTTGTTTTAAGCTTACGTCTAGGGTTCGCATCCTTGAAGTCTTCATGGATGATTTTCCGTCCATGGGGACAGTTTTGATGCATGTCTAGGACATTTGAAGCTAGTTCTTGAAAAATGTGTTGAAACCAATTTAGTTCATAATTCGGAAAAATGTCATTTCATGATAGAACAAGGAATTGTGCTAGGACATGTATTATCCTCAAAAGGGATAGAGGTAGATAAGGCAAAGGTTGATGTGATTCAAACTTTACCTTATCCTACTAACATTCGGGAAATCCGATCGTTTCTTGGTCATGCATGTTTTTACCGACGGTTCATAAAAGACTTGTCAAAAATCTTGGCACCCTTATGTGAATTGCTCAAGAAAGACGTCACCTTCATATTGGATGAAAGTTGCATGAAAGCCTTCGACACTTTGAAGGCATGTCTCACTAGCGCACCAATCATCCGTTCTCCGGATTGGGAGAAACCCTTCGAAATCATGTGTGACGCCAGTGACTATGCAGTAGGAGCTGTCTTAGGACAGAAGGATGGGCGAGCCTCACACGTGATCCACTATGCGTCTATGACACTCAATGGAGTGCAAAGGAATTACTCTACCACCGATGTAACACCCCAAATTCTGAGAACTCGGGAAGCTACTGGTTAGGACCTCACAATGGGTCCCGACCTTAGTTTGACAACAATTTAACTTGGATCTTACAACAAGGCACAAAAGTATTTAAAACATTTGAAAACTTTAAACAATATATACATGAAGAATATGTATCAGCCTTACAAAAGAAAGGTACCAAAACGACACATAAGAAGAATAGAAGACATCCCGTCCCCAACTAAATAAGTACGTGGACCCGGTTGACCATTCCCTCCGGATCTCTCTACAATTGTTTTAACCTGCAAGACATCTACAAGCGGTATAAAACCGTTAGCTAACATTCTATGCATAAGTTTAAAGGTAAAAGCACAAACACACAACAAACACAATCAACATGCAACACTCAATCCTTTTATTATCTTTAATTAGGTGATAGGTTATTACTAATGATACTTATTTTGTGACACGAGGGTTCCCAAACCTCGCCCCTTTCCCCGTTTACCATCGCGGAATGGTACTAATGCATCTGACCGTCTACCGGACTGGGGTGGTCGTAGGGAACCTCCTAGACTCTCGCAAGAGCTAGGCAGATGATGTCACGACCCGTTATCGTACACTTGGGTCAATTACGTAAATAATAAAGTCGGCCTAATCCGGTTTCGTTGTTTATCATAACTAACAAACACCACCCATACGCATTACACTCATACAAGAAGCCAGCTAAGTAAGTCCGTGGACTTACCTAAATCAGATCTCGACTTTCTAATTCGCAAATCGATCTGTACAGTAGAGATTCAGTGGCCTGTCAAAGGAGGCAAGTGTGTCAGCATACTTTCTAGGTGATTAGAAGTCTAAGACTTCTAAGATAGTAGGTCTTAATAGAACGGAATTGATTATAGTATTAATTTATGGTAAAATGACTCTTTTACCCTTGGTCCCGAACTTGTAAAAAAAACTCGGAATATGTACTTAAATTATAATTTGAGGCTAACTAACCATATTCTACTCCCTAGGATGATTTTAGGTACCAACTAGAAAAACTACCCATTTTCTATTTCTCGAAAAGTCACTAAAGTCCAACTACAGCTTCAAATATAAAATTCGAATAATCTTATAAAAATTTCGAAATGATTCCCTAGTTCATCTATGATATCCTATCTACTCATAGGAGAAATAATTTCTTAAAACTGTTAAAGCATCGCTTCTACAAAAATTTCTAAAGTTGGGTACAACACTTAACAAACAACACACTGTCTTAATTTTGAAAAATCATAACTTTGAAAAATCATAACTCCTAAACTACTCGCTGGGTTTATCCCAAATTTTGATATGTTCTACTATTAAATCTTATCTATAATATATCCAAAATTCAGCCGCAAAGGAGATCAAAATCCTATTTAAAACTATCTCACAAAACCGAATTTCAGCACAACAAAAATACTGCTTACGACTACATCTTTGAAAAATCATAAATCCCAAACCACTCGCTGGAGATCAAGAGCTTATTCAAAACCATCTCACAAAACAGCATCACTTGCTGTTTTCCCCAACACTCAGCACATATATAAAAACGTCAACTTTGAAACACAATAACTCTCAAACCGTAACTCCGATTCTTCCCAAATTTTAGTATGTCATACTATGTACTACTGTTTATGACATATCCGAAATACAGCCAAAAAGAATGAGTTTAGCATACATAAATCTAGTTCCAAACTAGGTTGCTTGTCACAGTCTTAAAAGTTCCGAAGATGATTGAATCTGCACAGCTCTTCTATAGATGTTCTTGGCTAAGAGTTGCTGGTTGTAGCCTAGGAGTGGATCCTCAGATGATTGATATATCACTCGATCTGCTAGCACTTGCTCCACTGGGTAGGACATAAGAGGATGCACGGTACAATGGACACCACCGGATTAGAAATAGAGCAAAACAAGGAAGGGGAGGGATTAAGATCAGAAGGGGAATTGAGTCTTACCTTTGATGAATGTACTGCGTGCACCAAAGGAGGAAATCAGAGGCAACTGATAAAGTATGCAGAATGGTTGCAACAGAACAGATTCAATCGATGAAGAGGGGCGGTCAAGAGAGAGGCGCACAGCTGCAGATCAGTCGTCGATGAAGGGGAAGGGAGATGTCGAGTTCAGAATGAATCTGGGCGTTTTGCGGGAGGAAGGAGATAGGTTGCAGCAGCGGGATTCCACGAAGCAATACAATACACAGATCTTCTCTTCAACGCAGCATACACGCACGCTAGAGGGGTGAGCTTCGATGTTCGGCTGGCGTGCTCTTAGAGCAGCGTGGACTGCTGGACTAGCGTGAAGGTAGATTGGGCTGCTGGCTGGGCTTCTTGAGCTGTTCCAATCCGCTAGCAAGGGAACAAGTCAAGGGTTGGACAATTAACTCCAAACAAGACAACATTGGGCTGAAATAGTGAGGAGAAGTGGGCTGAAAACATAGGCAAAAGGTTGGGCTGAAGTTGTAAAAACAAAGGTGGGTTGAGTTGTCAAAACTCGTCAAAACTCATCATGGCTTTGTCAGGCCCATGCATGACTTTGTCACAGAGTTGTCGGGCTTCCTCATGACCTCGTCACAACTCTGTCTCATTCTCGTCACAGCTTTGTCACATTCCCGTCACAGCTTTGTCACATTCCGTCTCAGCCTTGTCATGATCTCGTCTAAAGTCGTCGTTAAGGATTAATTATAAGAATTAGGGTTTGATATGTATCTATAATTTTATGTGAATTAAATTCTACATGAAATGATAAATAATTATAAGAATTAGTTTTTGATATAATTCTATCATTTTATGTGAATTAAATTCTACATAAAATGATAAATAATTATAAGACTTAGGGTTTGATATAATTCTATCATTTTATGTGAATTAAATCCTACATAAAATGATAAAATCTGTGAAGAAATAAATACTAGATAGAATGGGAACCGTTAACGGCTCGAAGTCCGAATTGATTCGAAATTAAACGGAATAAAAATTTTGGATATTACAACCGAGAAGGAGATGCTAGCGGTGGTTTTCGCCCTTGAGAAATTCAGGTAGTACCTTCTTGGAGTAAAGGTAATTATCTTTACTGACCATGCAGCTTTTAGGTACCTCATGGAGAAGAAGAAGAAAAAGGCACGATTGATTCGGTGGGTGCTCCTTCTAAGTGAGTTCAACCTAGAGATACGGGATAAGAAGGGGGCTGAGAACCTGGTGGCCGATCATTGGAGCAGGCTAGTGAAGGAAAAAGAAGATCCAACCAAAGGAAAGGAAATAGCTAGAAGTTTTCCAAATGACACCTTCTACACAACCCTCTGTTGTGTAACCGCCCTCGCGCCTCAAGCGTCCCGCACCTACGGCCAGCCGCCCCTGCGGCTCAACCTAGGCGCCCCTGTGGAATTAAGGACAGAGGTTTGTCTTAAGCTCCAATCTTTTAAAACTTGGTTTGCTGACATTGTGAACTTCATTGTTAGGAATGAGTACCCTCTAGACTTCACCCAGGTACAACGAGAGACGGGGAAGGCTGAATCTCGACACTACGTTAGGGACGACCCCTACCTTTGGAAGCATGTAGGGACCAAGTAATCTGCCGTTGCATTCCGGATAATGAGGTACAATCTGTCCTAACTTTCTGTCATTCCGAAGCATGTGGGGGCATTTTGGGGCCAACAAAATTGCAATAAAAGTTTTTGATGCCGTCTATCTTTTGGCCACATATTTTTCGAGACGCTTTTGCGTTTTGCAAAGTGTGTGATATATGCCAAAGGGTAGGAAACATTTCATGGAGACATGAAATGCCCCAATCCTCTCGTATATTTTGTGAAATATTTGATGTTTTGGAAATTTATTTCATGGGGCCTTTTCCTACTTCACTTGGGCATACATATATATTACTTGGGGTGGACTATGTTTCCAAGTGGGTGTAAGCAAAGGCCACCAAAACTGATGATTCAAAAGTAGTTGTAGCTTTCCTTAAGGATAATATATTTGCAAGATTTGGAATTCCAAAAGCGGAGGTATCCAACCGGGAAATTAAGACCATCCTCCACAAGACGGTCTCTTCCGGAAGAAAGTATTGGAGTGCAAGGCTAAACGACGGTCTATGGGCATATCGGACAACCTACAAGACTCCTATAGGGATGTCTCCCTTCAGGCTCGTGTTTGGGAAAGCTTGTCACTTTCCGGTAGAGCTAGAGCACAAAGCTTGGTGGGAGGTAAAGAAGTGCAACATGAACATAGAGGAAGTGGGAGAATTCCGGAAACTCCAATTGCAAGAGTTGGAGGAATTAAGATTAGATGCGTATGACCATGCCACTGCATACAAAGAAAAAACCAACGCATGGCATGACCGATATATTCTCCAAAAGGACTTAAAGGTCAGTAATAAGGTACTTCTCTTTCAATCACGTTTGAAACTTTTTGCAGGTAAGCTGCGTTCAAGGTGGACGGGGCCGTTGGTGATATCCGAAGTTTACCCTCATGACGTTGTGGATCTCTATGATCCTCAAATGCACAAGGTGTTCAAGGTAAACGGGCAAAGGCTAAAGCCCTAGATTGAAGGAGTAAAGAATGATCCGATTAATGAGATGGTGCTGGAGGAGGCCCAATCAGAGAGGTAGAGTCCTTACATCGAGCCAACGATGTGAAACAAAGTCGATGCTCGGGAGGCAATCCGAAGTAAAAAGAAGAGGACCCTCAGTCAAGCCAACTGCCCCTGCGCCTAAGTATCTCCGCCCTTGCGGTGACACACTTGCCCAGCGCCGCCCCCGGCGTTTAGCCTACGTCTACATAACCCTTGCCACCACCCCCGCGGTGACATCCATGCGCCCCTGACGCGGCCACCCTTGACACGCATTCACAGCACCGCCCTCGGCGCTGAGCCTGCGCCTTCCTCTTCCTTGTCACCGCCCCCGCGGTGACAAGTCCCCTCCCTTGCGGTTTTATCCAGAAAAGAAAAAAAATAAAGATCCAAAAATACCCTACACCTATCCCACCAACCTCTCCCTCTCCCTCTCACCTCACCTACCACTTGTCTCTCCCAAATCTCTCCCTCTCACAAACGCCCCTACAGCCCCGGATGATGATCCTGCCATGGAGAGCCTCCAAGCTCAAATGGCAGCCCTGACTACTCAGCATCAGGCATGGCAGACCGAGTACCAGCGGACCATGTTTGACCAGCAACAAGCGTGGCAGTCTAGTTTTGCCTCCTCTATGACCACCCATTTTGACCACCGGCAGGATGCTTGGCAGGCGGCTCAGTAGCAGCAGCTCGAGGCTCAGTAGTTTGCTTGGCAAGCCAACTTTGGGACCTCCTTTGGCAGCCGGATGGATGCTCAGCAGGCCCGCATTGACACACTCTACCGCCGGCAGGAGCACTTCTTCAGCCACTTTCCGTACCCACCGGAGGAGGGTCCGAATGGTCCAGCCGGACCATTCCACTAGTGGTATCTTCATTTCACCCTTTCCCACATTTATCTTTGCTTCATTTTCCACTTTGAGGGCAAAGTGTGCTTCAAGTATGGGGGAGGGAATCATCATTGCTTGTGTAGTTTGTTTAAGTTGTTTTGTGTGTGTTTGTTTTGAGTTTTAATTCAGTTTGAAATTCATATTAAAAAAATATTAATAATAAAAAGCCCAAGAAAATGTAAAAAGCCATGAAACTCCTTGGATAAACCGAAAACCCGAAAGGCCGGTTTAGGCAAAAAGAAGGTAGTCCGACCAACCTTAGGTTGGTGCAAAATTGGACTAGAGGGATGTGAGTTCCAAGTGAGATCATCAAAGAAAAGAAGAAGAGTGGCAAGGTGAAAACCCATAAGGGCACCTTGGCAAAATGAGTGGCACCGAGTGTAGGTTTCCTTTCCGATGTTTGGCGGCATAAGAAGGGGAGTCATAAGGAGGTTGTCCGGGTAGATCACTCTTGGAGCAATAAGGATGGTAGCTTTCTCACCTTTTTCTCACATTTTCTCTCCTTTTCCTTCTTTCTTTCACGGTTTTTTGTCTTCCATTGTCTATGCCTCTTACTCATGCTTCCTGAGGCCTTTGAGTCTAAAACTGCTATCATTTGTTTTACTCGGGACGAGTAAAAGGTCAAAGTATGGGAGAGTTAGATAGGTGATGGAAGCACTATCATTTTGGTTAGTTTTTAGGGTGTTTTTAGCACAATAGTGTCATTTTATGCTACTAACTCCTTGGTCCAAAACAGGAAGTAGTTATAAGAACTTTAGAGTTGAAGACCATTCACGAAGCAAAGCTTCTGGTGCCTCACCGCCCCCGCAGAGCATTGTCACCGCCCCAGCGGGTGACACAGCATTCCGGAACGCAGCTTGCGCCTTCGCCAGCGCCCGGAACCAAGACTGTCACCGCCCCTGCGCCCCTCCTTGGCGCCCCTGCGGTGACTTATCCTAAAGAAGCCAAGACCGGCGCCCTTGCGCCTCTGCCTGCGTCTCACCCTGCGGAGATGTGAAGCCAAAGAGTCAGTGTCACCGCCCCTGCGTTGACACTGGGCCGCCCCTGTGGCACGACATCAGAAGCGACAAAAAGATGAAGAGTTAGGCGTTTGAAGAACATTAAAGATCCGCCCCTGCGGAATTACCAGGCCGCCCCTGCGGCCACGAAGAACTTCAAGTGTTTCTGCGTAAACCGCCCCTGCGGTCCTGAAGGTCGCCCATGCGGTTCAATGACAGAGACTTTACTCCGGCTATTTGCACCACCTTTATGGCATTAAAGGTGGCTGTTTTGGCCGGCCATTTACTCCCATTTAGTGCCATTTGTAGTATACATAGACCCATGGCTAATTGCTAGAATCATCCACCATTTTCCCATTTTTATTCTCTCTTTTTTCTTGCTTCCTTTGTAATGAGATTCTAGTTTCCTTGCTACATTGGGTTGGTTTGAAGCTGCATTATTACTTTGGTTGTAAGTGCCTTTCTAATATAAGTTTTATTCAGTAATGCTTTGTGTTTCTTAATCTTTATTTGTCTAATTGCATGTTTTATTATCACTTAAGATTGATCACCTTAGGTTCTAAAGTACATGCAAAGAACTAGGATTAATAGATTCTGGGTTCGGGTCTTTAATCTAGTAGTAACCTTTGAGTAATAACGGGTTGTAATTTCTTAACGTAAAAAGAACACAAATTTAAAGATTAGTTTAATGGTTTTAAGCTTATCTTTATATCCCTTAGTCTTTGTTTGAAAGCTAACTTGTGATTTGTTCTTGTAGGTTTACGGAACACTAAACTTGTTAAGTTGTGTTGATGCCGGTTGGCTCAACACATACATATGATCAAGACGGGAACATTACTTGTAAACTTGAAAAAAGGAACTCACCAAAGTCGTAATCGCATGCTAAGAATCAACCTAGTGTAGATTCACTCATCATCATCATATTCACTTTATTACTTGCTTTCTAGTTTAGTGTGCATCAATTCATCCAAACCCCCCCCCCCCTTTTACTTTGTTCTATAATCAATAATTAAATTTAATAAAAATATCACCAAACTCTCTTGGGTTCGACCCTTACTTAACCGCTATACTTGTTCTAGTGTTAAGTTGGGATTTATTTTGATAAGATAAAACAACCTAAAGAAAAGCAGCTTGTCAAATTTTGGCGCCGTTGGCGGAGAGTTTAGTTTTATTTTTGTTTCAGTTTTTATTATTAATTATTGATTTGGACCGTTTTTATGGTTCAAACCCGTGCTACTAACTCCGGCATTGTTCCCTTTGATCCAGAGATTGAGAGGACGCACATCCGGCGACGTAGACAACAACAACTCCAACAAGAAATGGTTAATCGTACTCTTCGTCAACTCACTAAGCCGACTTTGGCTTAACTCCCTCTTGATGTTACTATACCGGCATTAGGGGAGGGAATCAACTTCGAGCTCAAGCCGGGTCTCATTCACTTGCTTCCATCTTTCCATGGGTTAAGTGGTGAAGACCCCATCAAACACCTTGGAAAGTTTCATATTGTGTGTATGAGCATGAAGCCGGCCAACATTACCGAAGAACAAATCAAGATGTGGGCATTCGGCTTCACACTCAAGGATGCAGCGGATGATTGGTATTACCACCTTCCATCCGGGAGCATCGACACTTGGGAGAATCTCCACAAGGATTTTCTGGAGAAATATTTCCCATCCAAGAAGGTCAATAGCTTGAAGAAAGCTATAAGCAACATCGAGGAAGAGGCGGACGAGACCCTCTATGAGTACTTTGAGCGGTTTGCACACCTCCGATCCAGCTGTCCTTTCCATGTATATTCAACTCAGGATCTAGTCTTGTACTTGTACAATGGCTTGCTTGACAACAAAAGGAGGATCGTCGATGCGGCTTGTGGAGGTAACATTCTTAACTCTACCCCAGACCTTGCTTTGGAAAAGATGCAGGAACTAGCGGATGGAACCCGGAATTTTGGATGGACTTCTTCCAAGAGAGGTGTTCATGCTGTGAATTCCGAGAAGAATGATATCTCCAATGAGCTTGCTGAACTGAAGGAGATGGTGAAGAGATTAATGCTTATGGGAACCCCACAACAGCTTAAGGCATGTGGAGTTTGTGCTGACCCATATCACCCAACGGACATGTGTCCCCAGGTCCAAGATGACGATGCAGAGGTGAATGCAGTAGGTTATGGGCAACCACAGCAGGAAAGGCCTAGGAACGATCCATATGCGCAGAATTTCATGCCAAATTGGCGTGATCAACAACACTTTCGTTGGAGGGATCACCAAAACGAACAACAACAACCCCGACAAGGTAAGTATTAATCAAATGAGGATATGTTGCAGGCTTCACACTCCGGAGAATTTCTCACCAACGTTGGGCTCGGTGAATTTCTGAACATGAGTGTTCCAACGTACCCCGAGCTCAGCCGCCAATTCATCGCAACCTTCATCATGGAGAAGGAGGACCATGTTTGTGTTGGACTTTCATTCAAGTTCAACAAGAAAAAGTATACACTAGATTACACCCAACTGCAGGAGGCATTTGGGGTAATTATTTGCGCCTCAGAGAACTGGTGGGAACCCGTTCCGACACCCAACCTTTGCGAGTTTGGGGAGGCCGCCGCCGGATCCGAGTTTCATGCGGGGTGAGTACTTGTTCACTCTAAAACGTGCGTGCAATCAAGCTTTAAATTTATAAAACTAGAATAAAATCAAGGGAACCCGTAGTGTACGGATCGGCGTAGATTAGCAAGTATGCCAGAGTATCGAACACAGGGATTTGGGGGGAACAAATTCAGTTCGCAAATCATCAAGCAAGTAAATGTATAAAGCTTTGCAAATATTGGGGAAAACAACAACCCTAAAGATCCAAGTATCAAATTGTGGCAATCGATCAAAGATATACTATACATATAAGGACAGAGTCGAGGATTGCAAAGGTATACTAAAGTAAGGTAATGTACCTTGAAGTTCCAAAACCCTATATGTCTAACCCAAAGAACTCTCTATAAAGGTTGTTGAGGCTTCAGTATAGAAAGGATCTAAGGTAAGAATTGATCTCAAATACCCAAACTTGTTACCAAGGATCAAAACTAACTAAAACGATTAAGGTTGTGACACTCGAAATCGAAATAGAGGGTGATGAGTATCACTTCTACCTAGAAAAGGGCAAACCAAGACTAGATTAAAGCTAATCTTTAACCTTGGATCAAAGTAAAAGCAAAGTTCGTAAACTAGGGTAAATCGCGGGCAGATCTTGAGTTCCACGGCCGTAGAAGTTCAAGAACAGACCGTGATCTTGGTTCGTCGACGAAATCTCTCTAACTCTCAAGGTCCAATCAAATTACAATCGATCTATCATCATCTAAGCCACAACTATCAACCTTTCACCTTAGAATTGCTAAAGAGTTTTAGCCAATAACCATTGTCATGATATCAAAAATCAAATTAAGAAGAACGAAAGATGAAAACCCTTTGAAACTCAAATACAACTCAACGTCAATCTCAAATCCAAAGAACAAATTGGAATACTCAATAGATTCAGAATATAACACAAAACCTCACAATAATCTAGGGTAAATATGAAAGACAGGTTGTCAATCCATCTTCAATAACTAACCCTAAGAAAGAGGTAAAAAATCTTCGGCAATCTTCAATCCGCCCTAGGCAAGAATATTTCAAGCAAGGTAAGCGGCCGCCACGTCTCCGCGAGATCCAACGCAATGCCACGGGAATAGGTCGTAAGCGTCGATGTCCAAAACTCTCTTCTCTGGCCTTTTTATATGACGGGGTAAAAGTAATCGTCCCGGCCCATCACGTGAATAACGTGGTAAATGAAGTCTTGTCAAAAGATCGCCTAAATCACGGTCTCAAGGGATTCCACGACCGTGGTTTAGGGGGTGGAATTGGGTTACGGTCTCTCTCATTTTCCACGACCGTACTTTAGGCCGTGTAACTTACTGGAATGCTCCACGCTCATGATGCCAAGATCCACGGCCGTGGTTTAGGGCGTGGACTCTTCTACGGCCGTATTTTAGGGCGTGGAAGTGTAGATTGCTTGTGGTTTCCTTTGTGTCGTGACATTCTCCATCTTAGCTCCTTCTTTAGCTTCCTTGATGTGTTGATAATCCTTGGAAATGATTGAATCCTCTCTTTTCTCTCTCAAATGGTCCGGTTTCAGCTCTCATTCACCTACAATCATTAACAAAACTTGTGTAGACCTCCATATCGAAAATATAGGTGAACAAGCTAACAAATGCTTGAATGCCTTATCCATGAACACAGTAATGAATGAAAAACAACTAGAATAAGTGCCTAGAATGTCGCAATATTTCATGCTAACAAAATACCCCATACTTGCCTCTTGCTTGTCCTCAAGCAAGGTCTTTAAAAGCTTAGAACATAGGTTAGGATGAAATATGCATGCAAACTCAAAAACATAACATCTTTTAGGTAACTGTGCTTCTAGTCAATAGATCATTCTCAAACCTTGCTTCATTCACCCTTAAAATGCTTATATACATAAACTAAAGAATGTAAAGTAAAGAAACATCATGAATTGGTTAAACTTTGAGGTAAACATCATAACCTTCAAGTATTATCAAAATCAAGCATAAGAAACTTCAATTTAGATCACCAAGTCAAATAACATTCTTTTGATTTTAAGGACTTCTAAGTAAGGTCTAGAATACGAAAGGGAGAGAAACTTATAAAGGATGTGGTGCATGAATTTGGGAAAGTGGATAACCCAACTCTTTTTCTTTTTCTTTTGCCTTGCAATGCCATAAACTTTGAGCTTTGCTCTCTTCTTTTTCACATTATTTTTCGACTTTACTTTTGGAGTTATGGACAGCGGTGCACAAAAACCGAAGCCTAGGAGATTGGCATTTCTCAATTTCGAGATGCCTCAAACCCTTGATGCACATACCATAATCCGCTAGGAATATCGCTCAATCCGACTTTGGCAAGACACAAACACCCGGCTATTGTAACGCCCCAAATTCTGAGAACTCGGGGAGCTACTGGTTAGGACCTCACAATGGGTCCCGACCATAGTCTGACAACAATTTAACTTGGATCTTACAACAAGGCACAAAAGTATTTAAAACATTTGAAAACTTTAAACAATATATACATGAATAATACGTATCAGCCTTACAAAACAAAGGTACCAAAACGACACATAAGAAAAACAGAAGACATCCCCGTCCCCAACTAAATAAGTACGTGGACCCGGCTGACCATTCCCTCCGGAACTCTCCACAACTGTCTTAACCTGCAAGGCATCTACAAGCGGTATAAAACCGTTAGCTAACATTCTATGCATAAGTATAAAGGTAAAAGCACAAACACACAACATACACAATCAATAGGCAACAATCAATTCTTTTATTATCTTTAATTAGGTGATATGTCATTACTAATGATACTTAGTTTGTGACATGAGGGATTCCCAAACCTCGCCCCTGTCCCCGTTTACCAACGCGGAATGGTACTAATGCATTTGACCGTCTACCGGATTGGGCTGGTCGCAGGGAACCTCCTAGACTCTCGCAAGAGCTAGGCAGATGATGTCACGACCCGTTATCATACACTTGGGCCAATTACGTAAATAATAAGGTCGGCCTAATCCGGTTTCGTTGTTTATCATAACTAACAAACACCACTCATACACATTACACTCATACAAGAAGTCACCTAAGTAAGTCCGTGGACTTACCTGAATCAGTTCTCAACTTTCTTAATCACAACTCAATCTGTAACTGTATAACTCGGTTGCCTGTCAAAGGAGGCAAGTGGGTCAGCACACTTTCTAGGTAATTAGAAGTCTAAGACTTCTAAGATAGTAGGTCTTAATAGAACGGAATTGGTTACAATATTAATTTATGGTAAAATGACTCTTTTTACCTTGGTCCCGAAACTTCTAAAAATCCATAATTTATGTCTAAACTCTTATTTGAGACTAAAAAGTCATATTCTAACTCCTAAAGATGAGTTTGGTTACAAACTGGCAATTTACCAATTTCCCTATTTTCGGAAAGATCGTTAAGGTCCAACTTCGCCTTCAAATATAAAATTCGAATAATCTTATAAAAATTCTGAAATAATTCCCTAGATCATCTATGATATCTCATCTACTCCTAGAAGCAAGAATTTCTTAAAACTGTTGAACCATCACTTCTATAAAAATTTCCAAAGTTGGTTACAACACTTAACAAACATCACATTGTCTTAACTTTGAAAAATCATAACTCCTAAACTACTTGCTGGATTTATCCCAAATTTTGATACGTTCTACTATCAAATCTTATCTATAATATATCAAAAATTCAGCCGAAAAGGAGATCAAATTCCTATTTAAAACTATCTCACAAACCGAATTTCAGCACAACAGAAAAACTGCATATGACTCAATCTTGGAAAAATCATAAATCCCAAACCACTTGCTGGATGCCTCTCAAATTTTAATATGTTCTACAACAATATGTTAACTATATCATATCAAAAATTTAGCCAAAAAGAATGAGTTTACCATACCTAAATCGGGTCACAAAGTTGGCTGCTCGCCAATATAGAAAACTGAGAAACTGCAACAGCTCAACTACTCTACTTTGGGACCTTATAACTTTTAATCCGACCGTTCATTTGTTCCCAAATTTTAACACGGTAAACTATGTATATCTATCTACGATCTATTAAAAATTCAACGGTGGATCTTCAACGAATCGTTTTAACATTGATTCACAATAGTAGGTAATCTTCCACTTCAAAACTGAAAGGAATAACTAAAATAAATCATTTACAGCAGTCCCTTATTCTCTTCTATCCAGAACACTCACTCCAATTTATCCTAAGGGGTCTTATAATAGAAGACATCACTGTCAAAAGGAAAGAACGGAAGTGCTTACTCAGTACTTGCAAGTTGTTGAAGAAACCGTGCACTGACGATCTCCCACTGACCTTGGCTTCGGAAAACTCTGACAACAGGGATAAGACGAAGCTGGCTGCAGTACGCTTGATCTAAGAAGACTCGAGTCTTCAGCATAGAGAAGACACGATTAGTAGCCAATCCTAGTGCACATAGATAAGGAGAATTGTTATTAGACTCACCTATGTAGAGAGAAGCTTCCAAATGAACGTGAATGTCGATCTTGCTGTTGGGACCTTGGTGGTATTGCTCCTCTCTGAAAGTGAATCGATCTTCTGTACGCAGCAGTGAAGAAGGCAAGAGGGAGGCTGCTACGTGAATGAAGGCCATCAAGGAAGAGCATTGATTTCAGCCGTTACATTCAGCGTTCACAAGGGCAGAAGAACGGCTGCAGCGTGCGTTTGTACTCCTGGGCTGCGAGAAGAGCTGTGCATATTGGGCAGGAGAGGAGCTGTGCATACTGGGCTGGAGAGGAGCTGTGTATACTGGGTTGGAGGGGCTGTCAATGGGCTCGTAACCAGCTTTTCCTGGACTGCTGCAGGCTAGGCTCGAAGTCACACTGCTGGGCTGTTGTGGGTAAGCAAACTGGCTGAGTTTAAGGTAGGAGTAGTGGGCTGAAACATGCTAGAAAAGTGGGCTGAATTATTTCTCAAAAATCTGTCAAAACTCGTCATGGCCTTGTCAGGCCCATGAATGAGTTTGTCACAAATTTGTCAGGTTTTGTCATGGCTTCGTCTCAGCTTAGTCATGGTCTCGTCACAGCTTGTCAAAACTCGTCTAAAGTCATCGGTAAGAATGAATTATAATAACTCGGGTTTGATATAAATCTATCATTTTATGTGAATAAAATTCTACATAAAATAATAGATAATTATAAGGATTAAAGCTTGATATAATTTTATCATTTTATGTGAATTAAATTCTACATAAAATAATGAATTATAATAACTAGGGTTTAGTATAAATCTATCATTTTATGTGAATAAAATTCTACATAAAATAATGGATAATTATAAGGATTAGAGCTTGATATAATTTTATCATTTTATGTGAATTAAATTCTACATAAAATAATGAAATTTGTGAAGCAAGAGATACTAGATAGAAAGGGAAACCGTCAACGGCGGAATTAGACGGAATAAAAATTCCGGGTATTACATCAGTACCCCCTTAAAATAAGTTTCGTCCCGAAACTTAGGACAAGGTACTTAATTAAACGACTTCCATAAATAAACTTGTTTATCCTAGTTTCACTAATTTTTAATTTCGTTTTCTAAACCCCTCTAACCCTAATAAAGTGTAACGAAAAATCCGGTCGTTACATCAGATCCCCCTCAAAATAAGTTTCGTCCCGAAACTTAGGGTAAGAAAATCCTGATCGGCCTTTAAGGCACCAAAAGGGTGTGTTTGGTCACTACACAAAAATCTTGTCGTTTCCACATCTAAGTATCCCGCACATCAAGGTTACCAAAAGAACACATCACTGACTAAACACTCAATCATGAAATAAACAAGCAGTCAAACAATATCACACAAACAAGGTCAAGTCCTAACTCGTTACTCCCGAGGTTACAATTATCGCTACATAAGTCTTTGAAATGTTACGTCTCTTACTATCCCCAATATCTTAAGTAGCCTTATCGGATTTTCATAAAACCACTAAATCTTAAATCTTTTCAGGTATTTAGATCACCAGCGTATGTTACTACGTTCTAGAGTGGTTACCGGATATCTCACCGGTATCATCCGGCTCAACTGTCTAATCCTCTAATCTGATGACCTAACTCGTGTCTGGTAGGTATCTCTCCAACTGAAAATCTCAAACTCAGTTCCCAGACTTAGTCTCCGTGGAAAACTGAAGCTGTACTCTCCAATAGGGTGAGGAATATTAGTCCATCAGTCACTTTTAAACCGCTTTAAAACTTCCAATGGTTGCCTTACACAACTCACTTCCAGATCCTTTGATGACCCTACGAAAAATAATCTATTCAACTTCCTTCCCTTCGTTATGACCACTTGCTTCCGGCCTTCTAAAAAGGTTCAGACTACCCACTCAGGCCAAAGGTCTTTGACATCCACCAACACTTACCAAGTGCCCAATGCTCTTCGTATCACGACCCACTTGGTCTTGTCTTTTAATATTACTCAGTCATCATGTTCCTCTGGTACGGAATCGTCACCGTTACCCTTTTCAAGTCTAACACTCGAGACAACTAAAAATCAAATCTAGTGGTCATCCTCTTTGTTCACCTGGCATTATTATATCATTTACAAATCTCTAATATATCGTTTGCTCAAACTTAGGTTTATCACGCATTTTCCAAGATCTTAAGTGACCTAGAATACGTCCGGAATGACGGTATTAGACACAAAGTGATCTCCTATCACCGTTATTTGATCATAACTACTCAATAATTGTTAACATACCATCAATAGTGCACTCTTTTATCCATCATGGTTATCAGGCCAATAATATCCCGTTGACACAAAAGCAACTTGGATCCGTTCTGACATAACATTCCCCATAAAATCTACTCCGAGATTATGCTTTCTTTAAGCACGGTTACTAGGTTGCAAGTATACTCCTGTCGCTTCTCTTTCTTATGTATCTTTGACTCAGAATGATAATTACACACTTTGAGCTTTCTAATGCAAACCATGCACAATACTTTTATTACATCATTAATTCTTCTCTCAATTCATCAAGAACTCACTCTAACGTACTCCGTTAGGTATAAAATTCCAAAACTACTTGCCTGGCAACATGTAACAAAGCCATCACTCTTCACTCGGATCCATAATAGGGTACCAGCCTCCTTCTTTTACCTCTACATGCACATAATTTTCTGTATAATATTTTTAGTAACTTCACATAGCCTATCTCACGTTCCTTCCAACTAGAATACATTTCTCCCAACTATCACCATCTTAAACTCGACACGACATCCATCAACACCCTTGAGCTTCTTGCTCTATGGGTTAGGACCCACCACGCTTCCACTGCGCTACTCTGGTTATTTTGTTGTCACCCCGTAATCATGAGGACGTGTTCTGTCAGTCCAAAATGATTAACCGGATGAAGTGCCAAGTACTTTCCTTAATTGTATTCTTGAAATAAAATCCTGATTGGAAAACAACCATCTTCCGTTTACCTCCTTATTTCTTTTAACACGGATCTAAACTACTAGACTCGACCGGAGTTTGATCTTAACCAACCAAGAAGTAACCTCTAACACGGTTCTCTTTACCTTTAGTTGTCTAAGAAGATTGTTGTTGCATACTTGAGGAAATCCGCCCAGGCGTCGGTAAAACTACCCCATAAATGCACAGTCGCAATTATCTTTTCTTAACGGTATATAACTCGTCAATACCAAACAACACTTGCACGTCCTTGGTTAACATCGAAAAATCTGTATTTGACTTATCGCCATTTCATACCTCTACTGATATTAAACTTTTGGTGCATACCACCTACTAGATTAATCCTTTTATCCTTCTTTAGTTCGTCTTATCTTTCCCTCTTCTGCTTCCTTGGGACACTATCTTTCTCAAGTCTCGTTGTGCCATTGTCCTGACGTCAAAAGTCGTTCCTAACACTCCACGATAGATGGTAAGCGTCTTGTAATTCCGATGATTTTTAATTACCTCCCAATTGTAGTCCCCTTACAAGGACCGTCTGTGTTGATGACCTATTTTCTGTTATAAATGGGGTTACCCTGGGCTCTTGAGTCTACCACACAATTCTCACAAGCACAGGTTCCTTAATCGGCGTTGTTTGTAATACTTCCTCCCAAATCTCTGTTGACTATGTTACAGGGCTTCGATCCTTTCGATACTGGCGTTGTGATTCCTCTTAAAATTCTTATCTTTAAAGAAGACAAAACGTCTCCAGGCTTGTGAAGTCTACCCTTCGCTCTTACATTAAGTTGTAAGTCTCCATTACGTGTTAATTGTGATCTGTCAAAATTTCCTTCGCTAGTAGGTAAACAGTTGCTCACCACAATCCTTTTATACTTCTTTAGTTCGTTCTACCTTCCGCCCTTCCGCTTCTTATGGCTAACTCTATTTCTCTAGTCTGCTTGTCTCATTCATCTGGCCTAAATAGTCGTTTCAAGTTTCCACGATAGCTTGCAAGCGTCTTTGAAATTCTTATGGCCGTAATGATCATCCACTTGCAGTTCCTTTTGCATGGACCATCTGTGTTGATGGCTTAGGTCCTGTGATAATTCGGGTTACTCTAGACTCTCGAGTATAGCAAGACCGTTCTCTCATACAGATTTCTTCACTGGTGTTGGTGGTAATATCACCTTCCTGAAACTCCGTTGCCTGCTACCGGCTTCCATTCTTTAGATATTGGCGTCGCGGTTTCTTTCCACTTCTTATATCTCTGAGGAAGTCAAAACCCTCCACGCTTCTGGGGTCTGCCTTTTCGCTTTTACACTCAATTGTAAGTCTTCATTCCGTGCACCTTAGATTCTCACACCCGGATCGACACTCTGTCTCTTCTGGTTTCTTATGCCCATAATGGTCTATGGGGCATCTGCCTTGATTGTAATGTCCTTGATTCCGCAATCTTGGTTGTACTCAGTTCTACTTGTCTTGTTCCCATATTGTTATCTCTACTCCGCACTCTTGTAGTCTATTTCATGGTTCTTCTAATTCCGTCTCTCGGCCTCGTATGCCCGAGTTCCTTGTACGACCTTCTTTTTCTTCTAACTGAACTGACTCAGGGATTTCTTCCTCATCTGATTGTGCTTAAGGTAAAATTTATCTTCACAACTTTACTTCCTTGCTCACTTGTTCTTTGGATGGTTAACAAGGGTTACTAGGACGCCCCCCGAGTATAATACTTGATTCAAGGTCCGAGTCCTTTGTCTCGTGTTGAAAACTCTTCAAGTCTGCTACCGATTTATCATGAGTAGATAATCGCTTCAAGATATCACAATTAAAGGATATAATATATCCTTTAGGATACTAACATACTAAGCATACACATGTATATAACATATAATAATAACATCATAAAAAGTCTATAAGCTAACTCCTATCGATCCAAGTTGCAGAGATCTACGGAGAGCGATGGTGGTCCGGCTTACTACTAACCCAACAACCCGACTATGCGTGTTGTAAAAACAAAAATCCGTTTTGAAAATTTTAGATCCCTTTCGGGTTCTAGTTATTTTATACAATCGGTCTCTCAGAAGATTTCAAGTGCCATTGTTGCCAACCCAGAGCTCTGATACCATATTGTAACGCCCCAAATTCTGAGAACTCGGGGAGCTACTGGTTAGGACCTCACAATGGGTCCCGACCATAGTCTGACAACAATTTAACTTGGATCTTACAACAAGGCACAAAAGTATTTAAAACATTTGAAAACTTTAAACAATATATACATGAATAATACGTATCAGCCTTACAAAACAAAGGTACCAAAACGACACATAAGAAAAACAGAAGACATCCCCGTCCCCAACTAAATAAGTACGTGGACCCGGCTGACCATTCCCTCCGGATCTCTCCACAACTGTCTTAACCTGCAAGGCATCTACAAGCGGTATAAAACCGTTAGCTAACATTCTATGCATAAGTATAAAGGTAAAAGCACAAACACACAACATACACAATCAGCAGGCAACAATCAATTCTTTTATTATCTTTAATTAGGTGATATGTCATTACTAATGATACTTAGTTTGTGACACGAGGGATTCCCAAACCTCGCCCCTGTCCTCGTTTACCAACGCGGAATGGTACTAATGCATTTGACCGTCTACCGGACTGGGCTGGTCGTAGGGAACCTCCTAGACTCTCGCAAGTGCTAGGCAGATGATGTCACGACCCGTTATCATACACTTGGGTCAATTACGTAAATAATAAGGTCGGCCTAATCCGGTTTCGTTGTTTATCATAACTAACAAACACCACTCATACACATTACACTCATACAAGAAGCCAGCTAAGTAAGTCCGTGGACTTACCTGAATCAGTTCTCGACTTTCTTAATCACAACTCAATCTGTAACTGTATAACTCGGTTGCCTGTCAAAGGAGGCAAGTGTGTTAGCACACTTTCTAGGTAATTAGAAGTCTAAGACTTCTAAGATAGTAGGTCTTAATAGAACGGAATTGGTTACAATATTAATTTATGGTAAAATGACTCTTTTACCCTTGGTCCCGAAACTTCTAAAAATCCATAATTTATGTCTAAACTCTTATTTGAGACTAAAAAGTCATATTCTAACTCCTAAAGATGAGTTTGGTTACAAACTGGCAATTTACCAATTTCCCTATTTTCAGAAAGATCGTTAAGGTCCAACTTCGCCTTCAAATATAAAATTCGAATAATCTTATAAAAATTCTGAAATAATTCCCTAGATCATCTATGATATCTCATCTACTCCTAGAAGCAAGAATTTCTTAAAACTGTTGAACCATCACTTCTATAAAAATTTCAAAAGTTGGTTACAACACTTAACAAACATCACATTGTCTTAACTTTGAAAAATCATAACTCCTAAACTCCTCGCTGGATTTATCCCAAATTTTGATACGTTCTACTATAAAATCTTATCTATAATATATCCAAAATTCAGCCGAAAAGGAGATCAAAATCCTATTTAAAACTATCTCACAAAACCGAATTTCAGCACAACAGAAAAACTGCTTACGACTCAATCTCGGAAAAATCATAAATCCCAAACCACTTGCTGGATGCCTCTCAAATTTTAATATGTTCTACAACAGTATGTCAACTATATCATATCCAAATTTCAGCCAAAAAGAATGAGTTTAGCATACCTAAATCTGGTCACAAAGTTGGCTGCTCGCCAATATAGAAAACTGAGAAACTGCAACAGCTCAACTACTCTACTTTGGGACCTTATAACTTTTAATCCGACCGTTCATTTGTTCCCAAATTTTAACACGGTAAACTATGTATATATATCTACGATCTATTAAAAATTCAACGGTGGATCTTCAACCAATCGTTTTAACATTGATTCACAATAGTAGGTAATCTTCCACTTCAAAACTGAAAGGAATAACTAAAATAAATCCTTTACAGCAGTCCCTTATTCTCTTCTATCCAGAACACTCACTCCAATCTATCCTAACGGGTCTTGTAATAGAAGACATCACTGTAAAAAGGAAAGAACGGAAGTGCTTACTCACTACTTGCAAGTTGTTGAAGAAACCGTGCACTAACGATCTCCCACTGACCTTGGCTTCGGAAAACTCTGACGACAGGGATAAGACGAAGCTGGCTGCCAGTACGCTTGATCTAAGAAGACTCGAGTCTTCAGCATAGAGAAGACACGATTAGTAGCCAATCCTAGTGCACATAGATAAGGAGAATTGTTATTAGACTCACCTATGTAGAGAGAAGCTTCCAAATGAACGTGAATGTCGATCTTGCTGTTGGGACCTTGGTGGTATTGCTCCTCTCTGAAAGTGAATCGATCTTCTGTACGCAGCAGTGAAGAAGGCAAGAGGGAGGCTGCTACGTGAATGAAGGCCATCAAGGGAGAGCATTGATTTCAGCCGTTACATTCAGCGTTCACAAGGGCAGAAGAACGGTTGCAGCGTGCGTTTGTACTCCTGGGCTGCGAGAAGAGCTGTGCATATTGGGCTGGAGAGGAGCTGTGTATACTGGGCTGGAGAGGAGCTGTGTATACTGGGCTGGAGGGGCTGTCAATGGGCTCGTAACCAGCTTCTCCTGGACTGCTGCAGGCTGGGCTCGAAGTCACACTATTGGGCTGTTGTGGGTAAGCAAACTGGCTGAGTTTAAGGTAGGAGTAGTGGGCTGAAACATGCTAGAAAAGTGGGCTGAATTACTTCTCAAAAATCTATCAAAACTCGTCATGGCCTTGTCAGGCCCATGAATGAGTTTGTCACAGATTTGTCGGGTTTTGTCATGGCCTCGTCTCAGCTTAGTCATGGTCTCGTCACAGCTTGTCAAAACTCGTCTAAAGTCATCGGTAAGAATGAATTATAATAATTCGGGTTTGATTTAAATCTGTCATTTTATGTGAATAAAATGCTACATAAAATAATAGATAATTATAAGGATTAAAGCTTGATATAATTTTATCATTTTATGTGAATTAAATTCTACATAAAATAATGAATTATAATAACTAGGGTTTAGTATAAATCTATCATTTTATGTGAATAAAATTCTACATAAAATAATGGATAATTATAAGGATTAGAGCTTGATATAATTTTATCATTTTATGTGAATTAAATTCTACATAAAATAATGAAATTTGTGAAGGAAGAGATACTAGACAGAAAGGGAAACCGTCAACGGCGGAATCAGACGGAATAAAAATTCCGGGTATTACAGCTATGTGAATGGTGCCGAGTTACTCATCGTCATGATTGACTTCCCCAAACCTATTAATTCTATTCTTTGAATGCAAAAATTTGCTTTGATGGCCCTCCCACATCAAACATGACAAATATCAATTCCTCCAAATTCCCGGATAGGTAAGGGAGGCAGTTACTTTCATTGTGGCGCTAAGTGATCAAAGAAAGAAGAAAGAAAATCGAATTGCCTTAATCATTTCATAAAGAAGTATAAGAACTCATCATGTGATTTCAACCTTGATTTCTCAATATGATTTAGACAAACTCTTCATATTATGAAACTTGCAAGAAAGGATAATCAACACATTCAATTCTTTTTCAATTCATTATTCATTTAGGCATATAATTGTCATCAAAAGCTCAATCCGCAAGTAGGAATTATCATAGAAATCATCTCAATTCTTAGAAGCACAATCCTTTTTAGAATTTTTCAAAATTTTTCGCATTTATATGGGTTTTTCAAAAACTTTTTCATGCAATGCAATAATGAAACGTGTGACTATGAAATGAAACATGCAAAGTGTCATCGATCAAGGCAAGCAAATGTAGTAGAGTTATTACAACACATAGTCACACCCCACCCCATACTTAGGACAAACATTGTCCTCAATTTCAAAAAGAAATAAAGAAAAGAAAGAAGAGAAAAATGAACTCACTAGACGGCGGTGGGGCGGCTGAAACCGTCAATCGGCATAGCTCATCACTGCGGTGGAGGCGGTGGCGGGAACGGGTAGAAATCGGAGTCGAAGTTCCGCCCAAACTGCTAGCGGTAGATATCCCTCATCATCCGGTCATGCTCATCAGCCCGTGCATCATGAGTGTCTCGATGAATCTCTAAGTCTCCTATCCTTCGGGAAAGATCAATAGCCCATGCTGGAAGCTACTCATACCATGCCGGCGGCAGGCCGTACCACGTTAGTGCATCCTGTGGGGCCGGTGCTGTTGGTGCCTGTGCATACCATGATGGCGGAGCTCCCATCCACTCCGGTTGTGCTCTATACCAAGCGGGAGGAGCATCCATCCATGTCGGTCTCTCGCTCACACTGGCACGGCGAGAGGAGGAAGCACCAGAAGGTCTAGAAGGACGGGGAGACTGTCTAGCTAGGTCCGGGAAGATGTCCGGCTGATCCGGAAAGGTGCCAAAATCCTGCTCATCACCTCCTCCAATGTCCTCATCAACATCAACAGCTGGAATCTCATCGGGGATGTAGGAAGGTGCTGCTAACCTATTCGTATGCATAGCAACGAATGTCTCCTTTCAATTATGGCATCCAGCCATAATGTAATACCCGGGAAGCCATGGAATGCCTCTACCTGCTCTATCCTCCCATGGCATAGCAGCAGTAGGTAGACCTCGGTGTCTAGGAAAGATCAAACCCCTAGTCATAAGACTCTTGAGTTCCACGGCCGTGGAAGTCCCAGAGACCGTGATTCGTCTCTGACTTGATCAAATCTCAACAAAATCAGCAACAAACTCCGCAGAACCTGTCCTAGAATAATTCCAATCTCAATCCTATGCAATTTCTCTAAGTTCTTGAGAAAATTTAGCCCGAATTGAAAAAGAAGAGAAGGAGAGTAAAAACCTAGGTTTTTGGATCTTTGAATCCAAATTCTGCCTTCTGGAGGGATTGTTCACTTGTTGTCGATTGGATCTTGTAGAGGAATGACAATGCTCCACTTTAGCACCAAGAATCGTTCGAAACGATTACCGAATGAGGATTTGCGATATGGGGAGATTTTTCGGAGTTTAGGGCGTGGAAAGGGGCGTGGAAGAGGAAATGAGAGTGTTTTTGTGAAGGAAGGTGGTTTATTTAGTGGCCGTAAAATTTTTTGAAAATCACGGTAAGTCAGGGGTTTCCACGGTCGTGGTTTTGTACGGACCCGTGGTTTTTGGTGATTTTTCTAAGATTTTGAAGAATTACGGTCACTGTAGCCTCCACGACCGTGGTTTAGGGTGTGGAACTCTCTGTATTGTGCCAAAATCCAAGATTCGTCAATTCCTTCTAACTTTTACTCCTTCGTTTGCCAATTCCATTGCTCTTACATTCAAAAATACAACATACCGGGAGGTATCGAGGGCAAAACAAAACAAAAACGTCTAGACTAATCTAATCTAAGAACGACAAACAAAAGCATAAGTGCAATACCTTGGGTTGCCTCCCAAGAAGCGCTTGTTTAAGGTCCGTAGCTAGACCGTACTTGCACTTATTCGAGTGCGGTAGGCGCGAACTCCTCAGCTTGGAGCTCCGGTGAGTACTTCTTGAGTCGTTGACCGTTCACCTTGAAGCTTCCGCCCTTTTCACCCCATACTACAACTGCGCCATGGGGAAATACATGTTTTATTAGATAAGGTCCAGTCTAACGAAATTTAAGCTTACCTAGAAAGAGCCAAAGTCTCGAATTGAAGAGGAGAACTCGATCTCCTTCTTTGAGGTCCTTTGGAATGATAAGCTTATCATGCCAACGCTTCGCTCTCTCCTTATAGATCTTGGCGTTCTCGTAGGCGTTTAAGCGAAGTTCTTCAAGCTCGTTAAGGTCCAAGAGGCGCTTCTCGCCCGCTTCCTTCATGTTGAAGTTCAACCACTTTACCGCCCAATACGCCTTATGTTCCAGCTCTACCGGTAAGTGACAAGACTTCCCATGTACAAGGTTGTATGGTGTTGTTCCTATGGGAGTCTTGTATGCAGTCCGGTATGCCCATAATGCATCATCTAGCTTCAAAGACCAATCTTTCCTTGTCTTCGAAACTGTTTTCTCTAGGATTCCTTTGATCTCCCGGTTCGAAATCTCCACTTGTCCACTCGTTTGTGGATGCTAAGGGGTGGCGATCTTGTGAGTCTCCCCATACTTAGCTAGTAGAGCTTTGAATCGTCGGGCAATGAAGTGAGATCCTCCATCACTAATGATAGTCCGTGGTGTCCCAAACCTTGGGAAAGTAGTCTTGTTAAAGAACTTAACTACAACCATGGCATCATTAGTGGGAGAGGCAATTGTTGCAACCCATCTCGAAACATAATCTACAGCTAGAAGTATGTATTGGTTTCCACAAGATGATGGGAAAGATCCCATGAAGTCTACTCCCCAAACGTCAAAGATCTCTACCTCCTGAATGTTGTTAAGAGGCATTTCGTTTCTCCTAGATATGTTCCCTGTTCTTTGACAAGCATCGCATCAGGAAACAAAGGTTTGCACATCTTTAAATAAAGTAGGCCAAAAGAATCCAGATTGCAATACCTTAGCGCTAGTCTTGTTTGAGCTAGCGTGTCCTCCACAAGGTAGTGAATGACAATGACGGATGACGCTTTGCATCTCGTCTTCCGGCACACATCGTCGAATGATGCCGTCAGGACCTCTCTTGTAGAGGAGAGGTTCATTCCAAAAGTATTCCCGGACATCCTTAAAGAACTTCTTCCTTTGTGCATAGGATAATCCGGGTGGTATTTCCTGGCAAACCAAATAGTTAACAAAATCAGCAAACCATGGTTCGTTACCTTTAGTAATCTTATCGATGCACTCCTCTATGATGTTTAAATGCTCGTCTGGAAAGGAGTCATCTATAGGTAGATTGTCGTCCTCTAGATGTGGTAGACGACTCAAATGATCCGCAACAGAATTTTCCGAACCCTTCTTGTCAAGGATCTCTAGATCGAATTCTTGTAGGAGAAGAATCCATCTAATCAGCCTTGGTTTCGCATCCTTCTTTGCAAGTAGATACCGGATCGCAGCATGATCCGTTTATACAATCACCTTTGCACCTACAAGATAAGAACGAAACTTTTCAAATGCATAAACAATAGCTAGAAATTCCTTTTCACTTGTGGCATAGTTAAGCTGCGCTTCATCTAGCGTCTTGCTAGCGTAGTAAATAGCATGGGTTCGTCCTTCCTTCTTTTGCCCAAGCACAACTCCTATAGTTACGTCACTTGCAACACACATGACCTCGAACGGAAGATTCCAATCCGGGGGTTGAAGGATTGGGGTTGAGATTAGAGCTTCCCGAATCTTATGAAACGTATATAAACATGTTGAGTAAAAATGTACACAAATTTACAAAACGTCTTTTTTATGTTTTATTCGAATACAAATTTACAGAACACATTTTATTTATTTTTTTTATTTGAGTTCGACTCTCTCTTTTTAACCTTTTGATTCTAAGTTATATAAATACCAATATTTGGTTAGGTTTTGGTGATTTGGGCTGCACCCGTTTTTGGATGGGTTGCCTACGTACCTCATTAAAGAGGATCAAGCCTCACGTAGTTCAGTGCAGTGTTTTCATGCATCAGAGAATCAAAGTCCAAACCCACCTTCTATGAAGGGTTGCCCAGACGATGATCCAACTATCATTTGCATGACATTTATATCTCGACCATGCATCAAAGAATTAAATTAAACCCACCTTCTAGGAAGGGTTACTTAATTTATCCCGCTATCACGCGCATGATCAAGAAAAGTGTTAGGTTATTTATTTTATTATATTTTAAATTTTGTGACTGAATTCGGTTTTTTATTTACCAAATTTCCTACGTATCCTTTATTAGGAATCAAGTCATACGTTGTTCTTAAAGGGATAAATTTAGAATTTAATTTCATGACTTTCATTTGATATAAAAGTCAAAAATATATTTTGCGATTAAATTTAATATGTATCCTTTTGTATTAAAAGAATATTTAAAATTTAACTTTATGACTTTCATTTCATATAAAAGTCAAAAATATATATTTTGCGATTGAATTTAATACATATTTATTTGTATCAAATTTCCTACGTATCCGTAAAAATAAACGGAATCAAATCATACGTAGTTCTTTTCTGACATTTACATTTACATAAAAGTTAATTTAATTTTTGCGGTTGAACTTGACAATTTATTAGTCAAGTTTCCTACGTACTCTTATAAAAGAGATCAAACCACCCGTAGTTCGTTAGTGACTTTTATATTTACATAAAAGTTAATTTAATTTTTGCGGTTGAACTCGACAATTTTTTAGTCGAGTTTCCTACGTACTCTAATAAAGGAGATCAAACCACCCGTAGTTCGGTTAATTATTAATATTTATTTTATGACTGCTTTAAGTTATACACTTTTCATTTATAATTCTTTCCGATCTTTTAATTGATATTTCGATTGAAGTATCAAAGGAAAGTGAATTATAAGACTTGCTTTTTATAATGGGCTTATAATCCAATTTAAAAAATTGCAGCCCATTCATTTAGAAAGAAGCGTGCTTTCTTCCCTTTCTTTTAACAGCTAATTGTTATTTTCTTTTCTTCTTTTTTTTTATTAAAAGAAACTTTCACCACTTTCTTTCTCATTATGTACAGCAAACCACAAAAGTGAGCAGACATGGACGACGAAGACGAACCAGACACCAAACTCGATGAAAGAAGAGGAGACTTCGAGAGACAAGATTGGAAGCAAATACTGGAATCAATTAAAGATCGACAAAGATTTTCAAAGCAAGAACCGAAGAAGACCACAAATCTGTCTAAACTAGAACCGAAGGCGGCCATAGATCCGTCAAAGTGAGGACTGAAGAAGGCCATAGATCCGTTTTTGGTACGTTTATTCTTCAATTTTATGTTTATCACTTCTCTCCGTTGATTCGAAATAGATATCGTTACATCCCATATCTTCGTTGTTAACTCTAATTGAATGCCCAATTTCAGTTTCCGACTCCTCTTATGATGCAATTAGTTATGTTTGAGTATTTGAGTGAATGGATTTGTGGATTCGTACATATCACCATCCCCATATATAAATTGAATTCGATTTATTTGTGAGTATGCAGGAATAATACAATTAGTCACACAAAACCCTAAACTGCATCCATATTTGGGTATCTTAAAATGAGTTTGATTTTTTTTTACAGCTAGTAGAATAGCTTATATCAAAAGTCTACTGTCATTTGTTTGTTTTGTGTTCAGTAATATACAGTTTTGACAATTTGACAGATAATTTTAGATTTCTCGCTTAGTCAAGGCCATTTATGATCTATAGAAAATGATAGACCATTTTTGTTCAACTATTTGTTTAATCATGCTTGTGATGGTGTTTTGAGGTGGTTTTGAGTTTCTAAAAGTGAATTTATATATGGGTTTATCCATTTGCATAAATTCAGATTTGAGTTCATGTTCAGTAAATAAATTGACTGAAATTTAGAACAATAACTTGAATTTTGGATTTTGTTGTGTAGCTAGATGATTCACAGGGTGTAGTCGAACACAAGGCTCGGATGTAGTGATCGAAAAGTTATTACTTTCGATCGACTGCAAATTTGTATAGTGGTCGAAAATATTCATTTTCGAGCCAACTATAGATTTTGATGTGGGAAGAGTGCAACAAGGAGCAGCAGTCGAAAGTATTCACTTTCAAGCCAACTGCAGATTGTGTGTTGGAAAGACGCAGCCATGGTTTCGGTATGACTAACTTCACACCAGTGGTAATACAAGCAGGTGACAGAAGTAGTTGCCTACTCACTTTGATTCTTCTTCTCTTCTAGTTCACTTTATGCTTTGATGTTCTTCCGTAATTCTTTCTCTCTTTTGCACTTCTCTGATTTGTTTAGGTTTGCTGTGTATTTGCAGGTTCTCTCTTCCGTATTTCTTTGTATTTGCAGGCTCTTTGTGACTCTGTGTATTTGCAGATTTTGGCTTTCTTCCGGAAAGAAGATCTCGTTGGCTCTATTTATCCAATTTTTGCAAAGCCAGTTATGGGAGGTTACTGCTTGTAACGTGAGGGAACGTGAAAGAACGTGGGATAGCTAAATTTATTTTTTATTTTGTTTTCTTTTAAAACTGATGTATATATATATTTATATATAAAATCAATTCAAAAAATTTTTTTTTATGCCAACAGGCTTAATTATTTGTTGATGTAACAATTAAAAAGTGTTTATTGGGCCTTTTATTTTGAATCTTTGATCAAAAGTTTAATTAACACTTTGTATCATATTTATGGAAGCTTTCTTCATTCTTTTAAAAAAAATAACAATAAGAAATTATCCACATAAAAAAAATATATATTTATGAGTAATTTCATGTCATTTTATTTAATTTCATAAATGATAAAATTCATGAAATTTCATCCCCAAACAGTTGCCCCCCGAACTTTATGCGTGTGAGAAATTGAACGCGGTTAAAGTTCGATGATTTTTTTATTTGTAAGACGCTTCGCATCTGAAACCATTTGGTTTCATTTATGCATGCATGAATGAGGAACATATTGAATAGTCCCAATGGTATTTTGTTTGGATATGAAATTTACCCATAGTCATTTGGTCAACAATATGATGTATGGGTATAAAAATTCTGAGTTTTATAGAATTTGTTTCTTTGAAATTTGCCTTTGATATTTGGCTTGAGGCCTTTTTGTGGCGGACAAGTGTTTAATTTTGAGAGCTTTATGCCATTGGTTTAGAGACTTTGTAGATATCTCTTTTAAGTTTTGGGAGGCTTTATTGATCAAATAGTTTGATGACGTTAGTCAACTTGATTTATATCACTTTCTTTGAGATAAAAATAAAGGAGTTTGGAAGAATATCATTTATTTGTTTGAGGGTATGAGAAAATTCACATTGCGAAGCAATTGTGAATTTGATCAAATATTTGGGGAAATTTAAAATTTTATTCCTTGAAAGGAGATTTTGTTAGGAAGAATTTGGGATTAACCATCAAACTTGCGAATGATGTTCAAAGTAGAGAAATTTAGGCATAGAAGCCCTCAACTTATCATCTTTCATAGACGTATTTTGCTTACTCTTCTTTTCTTTTTAACAAAGAAAAGAAAATGTTTTGTTGGTTTTTGTGGCTGCACCTAGCATTTTGATTAGCTAGATTGCCTACGTACCCTCTTTGTGAGGGATCAAGCCTTTCGTAGTTCTTTTGGGAACTGATGATTTTTTTTTGTTTTTGTTTTTGTGGCTGCACCTAGCATTTTGATTAGCTAGATTGCCTACGTACCCCCTTTGTGAGGGATCAAGCCTTCCGTAGTTCATTTGGGAACTTCTTTTTTTTTTAGCCCTTTTTTCTATACACATCACCAAAACAACTCGAACCCACCTTCTATGAAGGGTTTTTCAAGTTATTTCACTATCGTTTGTGTACAATGACCTTTTTTATTTTCTTTTCTTTTTTTTTTCTTACATCAAGTAAAGAACTTCCTTATAAACTTCCCATTTACACAAGAATATAATATCTTGCCTTCATTGTTGGAAAGCTCGTAAGCTCCTTTAGGGAAAATCTTGGTGATAACATACGGGCCCTCCCATTTTGGCTCGAATTTTCCTTTTGATTTTCGGTTAATGATAATTGGTCGTCTTACTGTAAGAACCAAATCACCCACCGAAAAGGATCGGAACTTGACTCGTTTATTAAATGCACCAACTACTTGAGCTTGGTAAAT
This sequence comes from Fagopyrum homotropicum, assembly GCA_033239125.1. Taxonomy (NCBI): domain Eukaryota; kingdom Viridiplantae; phylum Streptophyta; class Magnoliopsida; order Caryophyllales; family Polygonaceae; genus Fagopyrum; species Fagopyrum homotropicum. The sequence goes on from BSWB01000007.1 coordinate 107,345,669, forward strand.
TTTGAGTCTTTGTTTTGTCGCCAACCTACACTCGTCTAATGCTTCGAGTTCAGCTAGACGGATTTTGACATTTTCCTCGGGATCGGTGAGTTGTACTACAACCCTAAGGGAAGGTAATTGTACCTCCAAAGGTAAGACGGCTTCAGATCCAAATACCAAATTGTATGGCGTACATCCGGTAGATGTTCGAACTGTTGTCCGGTATGCCCATAATGCTTCATCCAATCTTTCATGCCAATCTCTTCTTGATTTTGACACAATCTTCTTGAGAATTTTGCATAGGACCTTATTAAATGCTTCATCTTGACCATTCGAGGATGGATTGTAGCTTGATGAAAAACTGTGTTTGAAACCAAATTTTTCAGCTAGTTTCAACATTACTTGATTTTTGAAATAGAGGGCATTGTCCGATATTATCTTCAAAGGAACTCCATATCGGTATATCAAATGGATTCTGATAAAGTTGGCAACTTCTTTTGCCCCCACTACTTTCAATGGTAAAGCTTCGGCCCATTTGGAGAAATAATCAGTTGCGGCCAAAATGTATTGATGACCCCGTGATGATGAAGGATTTATAGGCCCTACAACATCAAGACCCCATGCATTGAAGGGCCAAGACAATATTGTCGGATGAGGAGTTGAGGAGGTTGATGAATGAAATCACCATGAATTTGACACGCATGACACGTCTTAGCAAAATTCATTGCGTCTTTCACCATGGTCGGCCAATAATAGCCTAACCGTTTAACTTGATCGGCTAACTTAGGACCACCTTGATGTACCCCACATATTCCGGCATGAGTTTCTGTGAGAATATATTTTGCTTCTTCTTTTGATAAACACCGAAGCAGTATACCATCAAAGGCTCTACGATACAAGGTATCATTTTTCAACAAGAAACGCGGTGCCCGCCGTTTGATATCCACTTTCTTTTTGGAATCATCAGGTAAAATCCCATATTAAAGATATTCAATGATTGATTGTCTCCAATCAGGGTCTTCATCAATCTCATATACCGAGGCAACATGCACTTCTTCGGTTGAGTTGAATCGGTCTAAAGCCGATGAAAGCAAATGACGCTCCCCAATTGTGATTTGAATCTCTCTTTCATAAGGTAGTGTTAGAGATGCCGCTAATTTGGCTAGGGCATCAGCCTTATCATTTCCGGATCTTGACACATGCATTACTTCTACTTGTTGAAATTGTTGCATGAGATATTTTGCTCTTTCGTGTAAAGGAATTAAATTTGGGTGCTTTACTTCATATTCTCCATTTATTTGTCTAATGATCAATTGAGAATCACCAAACACCTTTAATGGATCAATATGCAACTCAAGAGCTATTTCAAGACCAATGATTAGTGCCTCATATTCTGCCACATTGTTTGTGCAAGTCTCTAAAAGAGAGAAAGAATATGGAACCAAGCCGCCATAAGGAGTGATAAACACAATACCAACTCCAGATGTTTGTTTTTTCGCCGCTCCGTCAAAATATAATTGCCATGATGTTTCCTCAACCATTAGAACTTCTTCATCTGGTAGATCATATATCAATTCTTCATTGTCAGGGGTTGGATGAGCAGCTAAAAAATCAGCTATGATTTGTCCTTTTACTGCCTTTTGTGACACAAACTTGATGTCAAAAGGAGCTAATAGCATTGCCCACTTGGCTAATCTCCCAGACAACACTGCTTTTGATAAAATATATCTTAGCGGATCACCCTTTGAGATCAAGGTGATTTGATGGGTTAAAAGATAATGTCGTAACTTTTGAACGGCAAACACCAAAGCAAGACATATCTTTTCCATGGCAGAATAGTTGTGTTCTGCCCCTACCAAGGTTCGGTTGATATAGTATAAGGCATTTTCTTTTCCCTCGTCATTGTTTTGAGCCAACATAGCCCCCAAGGACCGCTCAAGAGCCGCAGTGTACAAGATTAAAGGACTTCTTGATATTGGTGCCATCAAAATTGGCAGATTCATCATATACTTCTTGATGCTATCCAAGGCATTTTGGCATGATTGATCCCATATAAATGGGATATCTTTCTTCATTAACCTTAGAAATGGCTGACATCTTCCGGTTAAATTCGAAATGAAACGTCGAATGTAAGCAAGTTTTCCTTGTAAGCCCCGAAGCTCGCGGAGATTCCTTGGAGGAGGCATATTCATGACTGCCTTAATTTTATCAGGATCAATTTCAATTCCCCGACCCCGAACGATAAAACCAAGAAATTTTCCGGATGTCACACCGAAATCACATTTGAGGGGATTCATCTTCAATTGGTGCTTGCGTAGCCTTTCAAAAACCCTTCGAAGATCATTTGGGTGATCTTCTCTTTCTTTTGTTTTGACAACTAAATCATCCACATAACACTCAACTGTGTTATGAAGCAAATCCCGAAAGATAATTGTCATGGTTCTTTGATAAGTTGCTCCCGCATTTTTCAGACCAAAAGGCATTACTGTATAACAATAGGTGCCTTGAGGTGTTCGGAAAGCTGTTAGCTCTTCGTCATGAGGATCCATTTTAATTTGATTGTATCCCGAGAATCCATCCATGAAAGACAAAGCCTTGAATCCAGTGGTGGCATCAACCAATAACTCGGTTATAGGTAATGGAAATTCATCTTTAGGGCATGCTTCATTCAAATCCCTAAAGTCCACACAAATACGGAGTTGTCCATTTTTCTTCCTCATAGGAACAATGTTGGCTAGCCAAATCGGATATTGGACCTCACGAATGAAACCCGCCTCGATAAGCTTCTTAACCTCAATATTTATTTGGAGTATCAACTCGGGACGAAAACGGCGTTGTGCTTGTTTTACAGGCTTTTTCTCTTCAGAGATTGCTAGTTTATGCATTGCTACTTCCGGGTCTAAACCAGGCATATCCTGATAACCCCAGGCAAACACATCTTTGTACTCATGGAGAAGTTCTTCATATGTTGTTTTTTCTTCATTAGTCAACAATGCACTAACAAGGACGGGTTTAGGACATTCAAGAGTGCCTAAATTGATTTCTTGAAGATCATCAACTGTAGCTTGTCCACCGTCTTCCATTTCTGTCGGTGCTGGTTGAACTGTATTGATGAAATCTTGTGAATCCTCCTCTATATCAACAGACACCATGTTTACCTCTTCTACTTCGGCATTCATGAAATCTTCATTTGGCTTTTGCACAAGCAACTTTGCTTTCTTCTTTTTCTTATTGATCCTCCATTTTTTTATTTGTTTTGATTTGTTTTTAGGCCTATCAACATATTCAAGCCTTTGAAAAACAGAAGCTCTTGTTTCTGCACTTGTTGAACCGGTTTCAAGCCTATCAAATACTGAAATCCGAGATGTTGATGTTTTATCTTCGAGAAGCAAGCTTTGCTCCTCCGGAGTCAATATCATAGGCTCTTCAAAACTCGCTGTCAATATACCCCCTTCGTGAGAAACATTCAAGTTTTCAATACCGTCCTCATTATAGGGGTTATATGGAGCTTTGTTATTTGTTAAGAACTTTGAATTTTTCACTTTAACTTTGAACTTCTTGTTCATCTTCCTTGAAAGTGATTTGGAAGGAGGATTATTGGTTTCAACTCTTGACACTATCCTTCTGTTATCACTTGTTTTAACCCCGAAGGACCTTTGAATGACCAAAGTCGTTTTTGGAATAGACTGGTCAATTCTCCGTAGAGGAAAGGTGTAACTTGTCATGAGAGAGTTCATAACCTTCTCTACCAAGTTCAAGGGTTTTTTCCCGGCTTTCCGTCTATCTTTTGGTGTGTACTTAAACAACACCTTAGAACATGGATCACCTTTCTCATTCTTCCCGTTCAGAGAAACTTTTGGTGCTTGGTGAACATTATTAGTATTTTTACCATTGACAACCTTCATGGACATGTTTGGGTTGAAACTAACCGCCTTATAAAACTTGGCATCGGCATAATTAACACTTTCTCCGTGAAAAGGGTTTGGGTCACCTCGAATAATCCTTTCATTTCCATTATCATCAGTGTATTTCAAACATTGATGAAGAGTAGAAACTATAGACTTAGTGGCATGAGGCCATGGTCGACCAAGTAAGGCATTATAAGAGGTATCTCATCTATGACATGGAACAAAGCATCTTTATAAAGATTGTCAAGAACAATCTGTAATGCAATGGTACCCATGGTTTTTTGTCCCACTTTATTGAAACCTTGAATGGTTAGCAAAGTAGGAGATAAATGTGCGGTCGTCAACCCCATTGTCCTTAGTATCCTTAATGGAAGAAGATTTACTGCGGATTGATAGCATGAATTATAGTCTATATTTTGGGGTTTGTTTGGACGTTTTATCTTTCATAATCTGCATGTTTGTATGTACATTATGTGATTTTACTACCATTTCATCTACCTTTGCAAGAATCGAGGTCTACACCTAGTTTCGTTGTAATTGCAGGTAATTTGGTACGTTTCGCATCAAAAAGGAGCAAAAGGAGTCATGAGTCATTTGGAGCTACATCCAGGGAGCATAGCCGTGGATTAAAGATTTACTTTGGACCAGTTTTGAGAGATTTCACATTCAGTTATGACTCACCTCGGTTGACCAGAGATTCATCTCGACCGAGGTGATCCAGAGACGCCGACTCGACCGAGGCGAACACCTAGGACGCGGCGAGAATATTTTATTCTTGGCTGAGATCTTTTAAATTTGGAAAGTGATCTTATATTTTTGGGCTTGGCTCCTGGAAGGAAGGAGATATGCAGAATCATATATTTTACCTATATTTATGGGAAAATATCTTTCTAAGATTTATTATCTTTGGAGGGTTATTTTCCTATAAAAAGGGTCGGATTTCCCATAATTCCGGCATCCGCTTACGGCTGGACATCGGCTATCACATCACGCTATACCGTCGATCAGGGTTTACAGCAGCAGCGGCCTACTCCAAGTTGGGAGAGTTGAAGAACCTTTTTGAAGGTTGAAGGAAGATTGAAGTTCATAGCTTTTATAGCTTTATTGAAGGGTTTTGTAAGATTGTCTTCAATTCCCTCAATTGTTGTCTTGTCTTTTTGGATTGTTATCCAAGGAACGCTTTGTTGTGATATTTGATTCAGTTATTGAAGTCTTTTCATTAAATTCTTCTTTGTTCAAATATTCACCTTCTTTCCATATATTTTAATACTTTCATTATGATGATGAGTGGCTAATTTCCTTGTGTGATTCTAGGGTGATTGGCTGAAGGTTGTGGGAAAAACAATGATAGAATAGTCTTAGATTCCAGTAGGATCCTGAAAGTTCGAGTCTTTAACCTTAACCCTAAGCATCTCGTTCGGTTGATGAACATCTCGGCCGGGGTGGAATTCTTCTGACCGAGGTGACTTATCCGACCCATAACTGAGAGTTAAGTGTTAGAGTTTGCCAAATCCTATTCTTATTACACCTTTCCTGGTTCAAAGCAAGCCTAGGATGAGACTTACCCGGTAATTCCTTAGTTTGTATATCAACGATCTTAAGTGTAGGTAATAAAGGTTTATCCTTTATTGGGGTTTGAGTGTGCTTCCATCCCATCTTTGTGAGTTAGCCTGAGACTTACCCGGTAAAGGTTGATACTATTCCCTTAGATGGTGTGTTAGTTTGAGGTTATAGTTCTTTATCTTAATTCCTTGAGACTTACCCGGTAATAGGAGTTACGGTTTAGGATTAGTGTGTAGTGAGACTTACCCGGTGATCTATTCCACTTTAGAAACACCTTCCCCACGCAAAAATCTCAGCTTTGTCCGCTTATCTATAGATCTTGAGTTGGAACCACAACTAGATGTTTTAATCCCTAGAATTGCATGTTTGCTTTATTGACTTCTTATTCATCTTTGATTGTGTTAATCACTCTTGTGGTTAGTATTGACATAAGCACACCGTATTGACTTTGTTTCACCGAGTCCCTGTGATCGACCCCTGGAATTTTTTTGCTTTTACTACGATTGACCCGTACACTGCGGGTTCGCATCCTTGTTTTAAGCTTAAGTCTAGGGTTATAAATTTAAAGCTTGCACACACCGTTTGGAGCGAACAAGTTTTTGGCGCCGTTGCCGGGGACTTGGTCTAGACCGAGCCGGTACGGTTTGCTCTTGGGGCGCTTGCCCCGTTTTGTCTAACCACTCTACTTGAGTGACTTTTGCAGGTTCTTTCTTAGGTACATGCGAAGAACCCGCACTGGGAAGGAAATCGTTCCTTACGATCCCGAACCAGAAAAGACATACAAGCGACGCTTAAGAGAAGCGAAGATGGCCCAACAAGACGATCGCGATCTTGCGGCCCAATTGAGAGAGACGCAAGAGCTGCTGCGCCTCAGCAAGGAAGAACTCATGCAAGAGAAAGAGGAGAATCGCACCAGGACTGCAGCAATCGAAGCTGAGATTGCTGTCATTCGGAACCAGATTCTACTTCGACCGAGGGAAGATCCTCCTGTTGACCCTCGACCGAGGCAGATTCCAGTACCAGACGCCCCGGCCGATGTACTTCCACCTCGGATGCCAGTCCGAGATGTTCTTCTTGCAGGAATTCCACAAACCCTAGGTCAAAGGATGGACCCTAATCAACAACTGAGGCGTCCAGGAGTGAACCTAGGAGATCCAGCAGATCATGACTATGAACTTCGACCGCAAGTTTTAGCCATGATTCGCCAATGCCAATTCGGAGGGCTAGAGAAAGAGTCGCCGCATCAACATCTTCAAAACTACGAGATCTTGATGGAAACCTTGCGACCTCCCAGAATTGAGAACAACAACTACAAGCTAAGACCTTTTTACTTTTCTTTAAAAGATAGAGCTCTTACTTGGTATCAATCTCTTCCTCCAGGAAAAATCAGCACATGGGAAGAGATGACCACGGAATTCTTAACCAAATTCTTCCCCCCCTCAAAGACCGCCGAAATGAGAGGGAAGATCAATGCTTTCATCATGAAGGACAAGGAGAGCTTGTCCAAGTCTTGGGAGCGGTTCAAGGATATCCTTTTGGATTGCCCACATCATGGGATTCCAAAGATCGAGTTGTTGGAGATCTACTTCAAAGGGCTGGACGGAAGCACCCAGTTCAATCTCCAACTACTCTCCGCCGGTACCTTCATGGACATGGCGATTGATGAGGCTTGGGACTTCATTGAGAAGCAAGCCTTGCACATGGAGAAATATACCCACCAAGGAGCTGAAGGTGGAGTTAAAAGAGTCAACTTTCAAGAGACTCAATCCAACAACAATCAACTCACGTCATTGAAGAACGACGTGAAGCAATTAAAGGAGCTCTTGATGGCTCAAACTAAGAAGGAAGAGCAAGGGCAAAGGAACAACAACAATAACGGGTACCGTAACAACAACAACAACGGTTCCCGAAACAACAACTACAACAACAACAATAGAGGATCCAATAGCAACAACTGGAGGGCGAATAACCAAAATCACGGTAACAATCATTCAAACTCCAATTCTAATGATTCCTCTAACCCTTTCCTCTCTCCCCCTTCTTCTTCTTCTTCTACTCCATTGAAAAGCCAAGGGCAAGGATCAAGTTCGTCTCAGCCAGAAAAGAAAGACGCAGTTCTGGAGGCAATCTTGATCAAGCTTAACGCTATGGAGAATTCTATGACTTCATTTTCGAGGGCCCAAAAGTCCTTCGAACAACAACTTGCTAATAGGGCGAATGAAGCGCCAAGAGATCCAGGGAAGCTTCCAGCAAAGACGGAAACTAACCCTAAGGGCCAGTGCATGGCCATAACGACGAGGAGTGGACTCAAAACTGCAGATCCAGTACCTCGCTCGACGCAGACCACCTCGGTCCAGATCCAGTCGAAGAACACCTCGACCGAGATGCCAACCGAGGCGGAGCAACAGAAAGCAGGAGGAACGACAGAAATTTATGTTCCACCCCCTGCGTATAAGCCACCACTTCCATTCCCTCAGTCCAGAGCCAGAGCACATCTTGACAAGCACTTTGGTAAGTTTCTTGACTTGATGAATAAGCTACATATTAATATTCCTTTCCTTGATGCTATTTTAGGTATGCCCGCCTATGGGAAGTTCTTAAAAGAAATCTTATCAAGGAAGAGGAAGCTGGAGGATGTTGGTGAAGTTAGGATGACATCTAAATCTTCGGAGCTTATCAAGATCATGAAGGAAAAGATGCCACCTAAGTTGAGAGATCCCGGCTCATTTTGCATTCCCATTCAAGTTGGGGATGTCACTTGTGAAGCCCTTTGTGATCTAGGAGCCAGCGTGAGCATCATCCCGCTGGAGCTATGCACGAAGATCGGTCTTGGAGAGCCCAAGCCGATCAAGATTCGACTCTACATGGCGGATCGCTCCATTACCCATCCCGTGGGCATCTTGGAGGACGTTCCGGTCAAGTTAGGTAACTTCTATCTACCCATAGATTTTGTCGTACTTGACATTCCCGCAGATTATCCTGTTCCTATTATTCTCGGGAGGCCATTTCTAGCAACTTCGGGTTGCAACGTGGATTGCAAGAACGCCAAGTTGAAATTCAACGTTGGTGGCGATGAGGTGGAGTTTGCACTACTTGCAGCCATGAAGGGGGAGCAACTAACTGATGATATCTTCAACATCTACGATGAAGAAGAATCAAGAGAATTGGTGAGCTCTATCCTTATTAACGATCCACTCGAAAGAGTTATAAGTTTCAGTTTAATGGAGGAAGGTATAGATGCTTCTTGTGATGCAGATATACGGAGCTTAAAAGCACTGGAAGAAGATCCAGGAGCTAAAACTGAGAAGCTGATCCAGGAGGCGAAGATCTCCAGCCTCGGACCCAGTAGCAGTACCTCGACCGAGGCACTTTCTGGACAGAGCGAGGCGACTGAAGAACATCTCGGTCAACGCCTATGCGCCTCGACCGAGGTCGACGGCGAGATGATTCAAACTGAGACTTCATCAAGTCCAGTTTCTGATACCACTCCACTGGAAAGAGGAAGCATGGATTCCCCCCAGAAAGCACCCCCAGTCGTGGAGCTTAAACAGCTCCCCAATCACTTGAGGTATATCTTTCTTGGACCGGATTCTACTTATCCCGTTATCGCTAGAGCTTCCCTCTCCGATTCTGAATTATCTAAGTTAATGCATGTCCTGAGAAAGCATCGAAAAGCCATAGGTTACACCACGGATGATCTTATTGGCATTAAACCTTCTTTCTGCATGCATAGAATTCTAATGGAAGATAATCATAAGACTTCACGGGAACCTCAAAGACGGTTAAATCCGATCATGAAAGAGGTTGTGAAGAAGGAAGTTCTTAAGTTGTTGGATGCAGGTATTATTTATCCTATCTCGGACAGCAAGTGGGTTAGCCCGGTGCATGTCGTTCCGAAGAAAGGAGGGATGACACTTGTGACGAATAAGAACAACGAGTTGATCCCAACAAGGACCATTACGGGTTGGAGAGTTTGCATCGATTATAGGAAGCTGAACACGGCAACTCGGAAGGATCATTTTCCGCTTCCTTTCATTGATCAAATGCTCGAACGGTTGGCCCAACATTCACACTTTTGTTACTTGGACGGCTATAGTGGGTTCTTCCAGATTCCTATCCATCCGGATGATCAGGAGAAGACCACTTTCACTTGTCCTTGGGGGACGTTTGCCTATCGGAGGATGCCATTCGGATTGTGCAATGCACCCGCTACCTTCCAGCGATGCATGATGGCTATCTTTTCTGAGTACATAGAAGAGATCATGGAGGTATTTATGGATGATTTTTCTGTATATGGTTCCTCTTTTGATGATTGCCTATCTAACCTTTCTCTAGTACTTAAAAGATGTGAAGACACTAACCTTGTTTTGAATTGGGAGAAGTGTCATTTTATGGTTAATGAAGGCATTGTGCTAGGACACCTCGTTTCTAATCGAGGTATTGAGGTTGATCGAGCTAAGATCGAGACTATTGAGAAACTCCCTCCTCCTTGTTCTGTTAAAGGTGTGAGGAGTTTTCTCGGGCATGCAGGTTTCTACAGGAGATTCATAAAGGACTTCTCTAAAATTTCTAAACCTCTAACTAACCTCTTGAATAAAGATGTTGTTTTTGAGTTTTCGCAGGAGTGTCTTGATGCTTTTTACAGGATTAAGGAAGCGTTGATCTCCGCTCCCATTATCCAGCCTCCTGATTGGACCTTGCCCTTTGAGGTCATGTGTGACGCTAGTGATGTAGCCGTAGGAGCGGTGCTTGGACAGAAGAAAGATGGACGGACCACCGCCATTTATTATGCTAGCAAGACGCTAGATGAAGCACAACGCAACTACGCTACCACCGAGAAAGAGTTATTGGCGGTTGTATATGCTTTCGAGAAGTTTCGTTCCTATCTAGTAGGGGCGAAAGTCATTGTCTACACCGACCATGCAGCCATTCGTTACTTGTTGGCTAAGAAAGATGCAAAGCCGCGCCTTATTCGATGGATTCTCTTACTTCAAGAGTTTGACCTAGAGATCCGCGATAAGAAGGGATCCGAGAATTCAGTTGCGGATCACCTCAGCCGGCTACCGGAATCCTCCCGCGAGGGGGATAACCCACCCATAGACGATTCATTCCCCGATGAGCACTTACACGTCTTGGAGCGTTTGATGGACCTACTTACTTCACCCCACGATGGAGGTGAAGTATGGGGTGAGGGAACCTCCTACCTCCTTTGAGACGCATCATGGTCCAGCTAGCGACCTTAAATCAAGCGCTTCTTGGGAGGCAACCCAAGGTATTGCTTTTTTTTCCGTTTTCTAGTCTAGATTAGATAGTTCTTGTTTTTGCTTTGCTTTGCTTTGTTTTTGGCGTTCTGGACAGACAATAGGGAACATCTAAGGAAGGAGCACAACTGGAAGGAAAAAAGTTCGAGATTCTGAGAAGACAGAAGCACCTCGGTTACTGTCAGAGCACCTCGACCGAGTTGATTCTTGAGCAACCGAGGCGACTAGGGTTTCTGCAGAACCGCCTCGGTCCATACCACCTCGGTCCGGTCGAGACCATCTTGACCGAGGTGACAGCAGATCCAGGAACGGTATAAATTGGGAAAAAAAATTTATTTTTACCTTTTTATCTTCTTCACCTCGACCGCGGCGACAGTCCACTTCGCTCTCTCTCGTTCCTTGCTCGTTTTCGAAGATTTCTGCTTCTAAACCGTGATTGAAGGGTAGAGGAATCGATTGCAACAACAGATCTGCAAAGAAATCGAGCGAATCGACCGAAACGAGGTAAAACAAGTCGAAACCCTGACTCGTTCGTTCGCTTTGATTTGGGCTTTGGTTGCCCCTGATTTTGCTGAGAAAGGATTTAAGTACCCCTTAGGAAGCAATTGTAGTGATTTTGGGGGGAAAAGAACTGAATTTCTGAGAGTGGAATCGCGACTGTCTTCGCCTCGGTCCAGTCGACCTGCACCTCGGTCGAGGTGATTCTTGGAGCTTGTCAGTCGACCGAGGTAGTCTGACAGTATTGATTGAAGATGAGTTCTGACAGGTTGTTAGCCCTTAGAGATAGATCCTCTCCTTCCCCTTCCTCTTCCTCATCCCGACCTTCTATCCCGGTGATCCATGAGAGACACCGGGTAGATTATGAGCGCATTGCTAGCCGTCCATTGATCGCACCTAGATTTCTGGACATTTCTGCTTTTGACTGTCTCCACGTAGATGGAGAGCTTAGGAGGATGATCACCACCGTAGGGCTGGATCAGTTTACTGAGATCCGAGCCCCAGCCTACTTAGAGCCGACCCTTGAGTTTGTCAGCTCCTTCACTTACCTCCCCACAGAGAGGGCGGTGAAGTACCGGTTGATGAACCGGAACTACTTAGTACCTCTAGACCATTGGAGAGACATCTTTGGCTTCCCTACCCCCACTGCTGTAGACTTCCCGACCTGAGCTGTAGCTAGAGAGTTCTGGGGTCAGATCGCCCACATTACAGAGCATGCAGATAGGTGGTGCCCTGGTGATTCCAGGGAGAAGCTTATCTTCCATCTTACTTTTCGTTTAGCTCACAGGATCTTCAGCGAGACGCTTCTGGCGCGTACTGAGACGCCCCAGAAGGTCCGACAGGGGGAGCTCTTTGCTTTGTACTGCATGGTCACAGGTGGATACCCTGACTTTGGATTGATGCTGGCAGAGGATCTGCACAGGATCAAGGCCAAAGGGAAGGGAGATATATGCTGTGGAGGGATAGTGACCCATATCGCTACTTATCAGGATATGGATCTGAGTAGGTGTACTATGGTGGCGGCTGCCAAGCCGCTCGGACTTCAGGAGATGATCACACGGAGGATTCTAGTTCCCCGTGGTTTGACTACACCTTACGTCGCTATGCCATGGGAGCTGACTGCACCTCAGGGCATCAGGTGGTCTGCACAGTTCTCAGTTTTTGATCCACACTACTGGCAGACAGCATGGGCTCCACTAATGGAGGATTACAGAGAGGCAGCAGCTGCCCCTGCTGCAGAGGAGGAGGAGGAGGCTGAGGACGACGACGACGATGAGGACACAGTAGATGAGAGAGGAGGTGGCGTCCCGATGGACACAGGGACAGATACAGCTGGGATGAGCGCGCCACCTATTATAGATCTGGACGACGAGGAGGATACAGAGCCGGCACCAGCTGAGACTTCTCCAGTCAGACCTGCTAGACGCAGGAGACATGGAGTGAGGGATAGAGCTGCTCACCGACGGATTGATGACCTGACGGATCAGGTTATCGACACATATGCTGCACTTTCGCTGGATATCCGCGAGATGCAGGAGCGGCAGCATCATCAGCACATCATGGCTCAGCTGCAGTTCGAGCGCATCATGGGCCATCCTTACGATCCGACTCTGTATCCTTACATACCACCACCACCACCGGATCGAGACTACTGAGGAGCTGCAGGATTTTATTATTATATTTTTATGCAGTTCGGCTTTTATCCGGTGAGTTCTCTCTTGTTTAGACTTTTATTATACCCACTGGGACAGTGTGTCTCAAGTATGGGGTGTTTGTTATTTGACTACGTGACTACGTGATGTATTTGACACCTTTGATGTATTTTATTTATCGGATATTTTCGTATTTATGCTTCATTGCCTTTATATGATTATCTGATATTACATACATACCTACAGGTTATTTGATTGAGAAAAACGTCGAAACTGAAAAAAAAATGGTTTTAAAAAAAAAAAAAATTTCGATCTCGACCGAGTCAGTCTTGGCCAAACGAGGCGTTTCACCTCGGTTGAACCAAGAACACCTCGACCGAGGTGGGTTAACTGAGAGTTTTCGAAAACGAATTTTTGTTACTTATCTGGATATGACCTCAGTGAAGATCTTGTTTACTGACTGGTTTTAAATTCTTTATGTGTTTGAAAGGTTTTATAATATGTTTAAGTTGCTAAATGCTTTGTTTGAAATTATTGGCATGTTTAATACTTTGTTTTTATCCAAATTATGTTTAATTTGAAGGTTGACACCCCAAGATAAGTTCTCTCACTTTCTTCCTGGAAAGACCAAGGCAATTCATTCTCTTCTTCTTCTTCTTCTTGATCATGCTTAGCCCCTCATATACATTTTGCCTCCGTTTACCTATCCGGGAATTTGGAAGCAAGCGAAGTGGTGAAAGCAAGTGAAGTTAAAGTTGAGAAGTTGGCTGGAAGTGAAAGTGCTAGAAAGTAATAATAGGTTTGGGGAAGTCAATCATGAAGATGAGTAACTCGGCACCATTCACAAAGCCGGGTGTTTGTGTCTTGCCAAAGTCGGATTGAGCGATATTCCTAACGGGTCATGGTATGTGCATCAAGGGTTTGATGCATCTCGAGAAATTGATGATTGCAGATTTCCTAGGCTTCGGTTATTGTGCACCTCTGTCCATGCATCCCAAAAAGTAAAGTAAAAAGAAAAAAAAAAGTGGAATAAGCAAAGCTTATTGGTGGAAGATGTTGCAAGTCAAAGTGGAAGTGAAGTTCATCCTTTTCCCGGATTCTATCACCACATTACCTTACATACATCCCTACCCTACACGTTTCTTGACCTTTTCTTTTGGGAAGCCCTTGAGACCTTGAGCTTGTTGATTGACTTAGCGGTTTAAACTGGATTATACATGATTAATTTTGATAATTATGATTTATTATGCATTCTATGATTTTATGCAAAGATGAACAACTTTTCTATATTTATAAAATGTTTTGAGCATATTGAGTTTTTAATTTCCAGGAAGTACTCTCTTAGAGTGATCTATGATAGTTGCACACCATAAAATGTTTTTGAAAGACTTTTTCATTGATTTTATTGACTTATAATCCATTCTATCTTGTCTTCTATATGCGGAACTTGCTTGGGGACAAGCAAGGGCTAAGTATGGGGTATTTTGATAGCATGAATTATAGTCTATATTTTGGGGTTTGTTTGGACGTTTTATCTTTCATAATCTGCATGTTTGTATGTACATTATGTGATTTTACTACCATTTCATCTACCTTTGCGAGAATCGAGGTCTACACCTAGTTTTGTTGTAATTGCAGGTAATTTGGTACGTTTCGCATCAAAAAGGAGCAAAAGGAGTCATGAGTCATTTGGAGCTACATCCAGGGAGCATAGCCGTGGATTAAAGATTTACTTTGGACCAGTTTTGAGAGATTTCACATTCAGTTATGACTCACCTCGGTTGACCAGAGATTCATCTCGACCGAGGTGATCCAGAGACGCCGACTCGACCGAGGCGAACACCTAGGACGCGGCGAGAATATTTTATTCTTGGCTGAGATCTTTTAAATTTGGAAAGTGATCTTATATTTTTGGGCTTGGCTCCTGGAAGGAAGGAGATATGCAGAATCATATATTTTACCTATATTTATGGGAAAATATCTTTCTAAGATTTATTATCTTTGGAGGGTTATTTTCCTATAAAAAGGGTCGGATTTCCCATAATTCCGGTATCCGCTTACGGCTGGACATCCGCTTACGGCTGGACATCGGCTATCACATCACGCTATACCGTCGATCAGGGTTTACAGCAGCAGCGGCCTACTCCAAGTTGGGAGAGTTGAAGAACCTTTTTGAAGGTTGAAGGAAGATTGAAGTTCATAACTTTTATAGCTTTATTGAAGGGTTTTGTAAGATTGTCTTCAATTCCCTCAATTGTTGTCTTGTCTTTTTGGATTGTTATCCAAGGAACGCTTTGTTGTGATATTTGATTCAGTTATTGAAGTCTTTTCATTAAATTCTTCTTTGTTCAAATATTCACCTTCTTTCCATATATTTTAATACTTTCATTATGATGATGAGTGGCTAATTTCCTTGTGTGATTCTAGGGTGATTGGCTGAAGGTTGTGGGAAAAACAATGATAGAATAGTCTTAGATTCCAGTAGGATCCTGAAAGTTCGAGTCTTTAACCTTAACCCTAAGCTTCTCGTTCGGTTGATGAACATCTCGGCCGGGGTGGAATTCTTCTGACCGAGGTGACTTATCCGACCCATAACTGAGAGTTAAGTGTTAGAGTTTGCCAAATCCTATTCTTATTACACCTTTCCTGGTTCAAAGCAAGCCTAGGATGAGACTTACCCGGTAATTCCTTAGTTTGCATATCAACGATCATAAGTGTAGGTAATAAAGGTTTATCCTTTATTGGGGTTTGAGTGTGCTTCCATCCCATCTTTGTGAGTTAGCCTGAGACTTACCCGGTAAAGGTTGATTCTATTCCCTTAGATGGTGTGTTAGTTTGAGGTTATAGTTCTTTATCTTAATTCCTTGAGACTTACCCGGTAATAGGAGTTACGGTTTAGGATTAGTGTGTAGTGAGACTTACCCGGTGATCTACTCCACTTTAGAAACACCTTCCCCACGCAAAAATCTCAGCTTTGTCCGCTTATCTATAGATCTTGAGTTGGAACCACAACTAGATGCTTTAATCCCTAGAATTGCATGTTTGCTTTATTGACTTCTTATTCATCTTTGATTGTGTTAATAACTCTTGTGGTTAGTATTGACATAAGCACACCGTATTGACTTTGTTTCACCGAGTCCCTGTGATCGACCCCTGGAATTTTCTTGCTTTTACTACGATTGACCCGTACACTGCGGGTTCGCATCCTTGTTTTAAGCTTAAGTCTAGGGTTATAAATTTAAAGCTTGCACACACCGTTTGGAGCGAACACGGATCCACAATCCAAAAGGATTCGATTGACCTTTATATCCCCAATGGTTCCTGTAACATATAATGGCCGATTATGATATTCATTCCCCAATTGAAGATCTTCATCCGAGAATTTTATACAAGCCATACATGAGGCACATTGAGTTGACGAGGATAATGAAATATCATTAACCTCCACCATTTTGACTTGATCTTTATAATCATCAGGATCCATAAGGGCTTGAATTAACGCCTTCCTCAATTCATTTGACATTTGTAAGGCATCATAAACACTCAAGCGTGCAGGAATGCGCTTCAAGTGACTAATGACGTCATATTTTACTTTCTCTTTGTACGGAGCTTTATGAAGCGAAACCGGTACGCGAGAAGTGGATTCTTTTTGTAACACCTCAATTTCCTCCACATTTTTCTGAGGTAGTTGAGAAGTTTCTTTATCAAGACGTTCATCAAAATTTGTCACTTTTAAATGTTCATTGGAAATCAATTCTTTCTCCTTTCTTTTTTCATTGGGTTTCGGAGATAAAAGTTGACGTCCTGAACGAAGAGAAACTGCATCAACTTCTGGTTTCTCCTCTTCACATATATCGGCCCATGTGGCCATACAACATTGTGCAACTTCATTGCCCCAAAATGCCTCATCTTCTGAAGGTTCTTCATCACCATAAAATTTCTTTGGGACAAAATCTTTTAAGGTAACCGGTACCCTCTCAGGTTGAACGTATTCTTCCTCAGAGTCATAATTTGGCTTCTTTTCCTTCTTGTTTTTCTTGTTTTTCTTTTTCTCGGGTTTTCTTCCGATCATTCTAAACCCATGAGAACTCGATTTGTGAGTGGCTTCTGGCCGGGTCTTTCGAGTTACACAAGTTTTCCACTCAAGATCACTATCAATGTCAAAATCATCGTCGTCTTAAAACAGATCTTCGATATCTGAGCATGTCATAATCTCATATAGAGTTGGGACCCCAGGACCACCTCTTGGCATATCAGGGTATGCCTAAACAATGCGGATATCATTGCCATCATCTACTGAAAATTGTACAGGTATCGCCATCAGAGGTAAGGAAACCGTGGGAATACCCTCATCTTCATTTGACCCAAATGGTTCTTCAAGTGTATTTGGAGTCACCAAATTATCCGCATCCACTAAGGATGTAGTATTTGATGAAGCCTTTGGAGCTACCGAGTCTTCACCTTCAATCTCGATTTCTCCTTTGTTAATCATTCTCTCAACTATATCTTTGAAGACATAGCAATCTTTGATAGGGTGACTAATAATTTGGTGATAAGGACAATACTTTGGATCATTTGTCCTTCCAACTTCATTTGGCCTTTTTGACTCTGGAAGTGTAAGAAGCTTAGACGACATCAACTCATCAAAAATCCCTTGGACATCATCATCGTCAAAAGGATATTTCTTTTGCTTCCTTTCCTCAAGAGTGAGTCTTTTAATGGCATCTTTACCTTTTTCTCTATCTTGATTTTGGGAATTATTTCCCGTGGAGACTTTATTTACGGGTTTAATAAAGGTTGCCATAGACTCTCCCTTTTTAAAGGGTCTTTTTCCATCATCTCTTTTGAATTCATTTGCTTGAGGACGATATGATTTTGCATCACGCCGAGCCAATTGTCGTTCAACATTGCAAGCCTTTGAGACTAAGGCATCTAAAGAACGAGGCTCGACACTACCGACATGCACTACTAACTCAGGAATTAGGTTATTAGTACACATTTGGACACATGCCTCTTCACTTAGCTTTTCTGGGCATTGAAGTCTCAAGCTTCGCCATCTGGCGATAAAATCATTTGCAAGCTCATTTGACCTTTGAAAGGTATTAGCAAGATCCATAATGGATACCTTTGCCTTAGAGCTCACAAATTGAGCTAGAAATGCTCTTTGTAAATCATCCCATGTGTGGATTGATCCCGGTTGAAGTTGAGTGTACCAATTAAATGCCAATCCCTTTAAAGATTGGACAAATTGTCGGATCAACAAAGCATCACTCAATGCGGTCTCACCACATGCTGAGTAAAAATGAGCCAAATGCTCGTGTGGTGATCCATACATTCCATCAAACTTATCAAAAGTTGGTCTTTGATAACCGGGAGGGAATGGTACTGAATCATATTGGACCGGATATGGCTTTCTATACCCGAGTACTGGAGGGTTTTGTGACACTTGGAATTCTCGGATTCCTTGGGCAATCATTTCCCTAATCTCTTGTGGGGAAACGGATGAGCTACCACCAGGACTTTCATCATTCGTCCTTACTGGCTCATGTCGACTAGCATTAGCTTGGTTTTCAATTTGAGCCATAAGTGTAGCTATTTGAGCTTCTCTTGCAGCCAATGACCTTTGCAAGTCTTGAAGTTGTTCCTCAACACTTGTTGTTCCGGTCATGAACACTTGCATATTCTCAGATTTATTTTGGGTTACAACTCTCGTTGCTCCTTCCTTTGTAATAACATGTGGAAATTCCTCCTCTTGGAGTAGAGAAGATAAATCTCCATACAAAGGAGAATTTGAGCTTTCTTCCGATTCTCGTTGTGGACTTGGTGGTTGTGAAGTTACTTGAGCATAAGTCATTGACTTAGCTTTTGATCTTGTAACTGGACCATCACAAGAAACAACTTGAGCCTCTTGCGAGACTGAGCTTTTAGAAACACGAAGACTTCTTTCTCTCTTTTGAGTTTTAGAAGTTTCTTCAATCACTTCATTCTCATTTGAATTTTTCTTGGCCCGTGAGGGTTTGTTGATTTTAAGCATTGGAGCTTTCGGTTGATTACCCTCCTCGGAATAAGAAGTCATGTAGACTTGCTCAAATTTGTCCAATGTAATAGGAATTGACCCTACAAGAATTTTCCTTGCGGTAGTCATTGAAAAATTATCCATTGCATGCTTTGAGTTTAAAAGCTCTTTTGCAGCTTCACAAAGGATTGTATTGGCTTGTTTTAGAGCTGGTGAGGAAGCTAGTTTACGAAGCGGTCCAGTGTTACGACGGGAACCATTCTTGCGTCCCCTCCTTCTTCGAGACTCACCTTCTTAAGAGTATTTTCAGCAGGAATACCAACAAGCACACCATTCTTCTTGATGATACGAATGATTGGCCTTGGGACAACCCTAGAAGAAGGCTTTGTGCCATTAAAGCTAGGAGAATTGTCATGTCCAACTTTGACATAAGCAGGTTTCCCATTGTTGAACTTGTTGTTGGGCTTTATGCCCCCATGTCCCGAAACAGTCATGGACGACTTCGGAGTTGCAAATTCCTCCAAACCTTGAAGACTCTTGAAAGATTTCTTCAAAGGGATTTCAGCATAGATCGCATTAGGAGCAATGTTAAAGACGACTTCAAACGACTTGCGGCGCAACCATCGTCCTCCTTGGATGACGAAGGTAGCCGGAAGTTCATTGAAATTCACAATTGCCCTTGACGCCATTTCCTTGCAATCAAATAAAATCAAACATTAGTATATGTATAACTTAGAGATGAAAAGAAAGAAAAGGTCCCACTGGGCGTGCCAAAAACATGTTGAGTAAAAATGTACACAAATTTACAAAACGTCTTTTTTATGTTTTATTCGAATACAAATTTACAGAACACATTTTATTTATTTTTTTTATTTGAGTTCGACTCTCTCTTTTTAACCTTTTGATTCTAAGTTATATAAATACCAATATTTGGTTAGGTTTTGGTGATTTGGGCTGCACCCGTTTTTGGATGGGTTGCCTACGTACCTCATTAAAGAGGATCAAGCCTCACGTAGTTCAGTGCAGTGTTTTCATGCATCAGAGAATCAAAGTCCAAACCCACCTTCTATGAAGGGTTGCCCAGACGATGATCCAACTATCATTTGCATGACATTTATATCTCGACCATGCATCAAAGAATTAAATTAAACCCACCTTCTAGGAAGGGTTACTTAATTTATCCCGCTATCACGCGCATGATCAAGAAAAGTGTTAGGTTATTTATTTTATTATATT
This sequence comes from Fagopyrum homotropicum, assembly GCA_033239125.1. Classification (NCBI taxonomy): domain Eukaryota; kingdom Viridiplantae; phylum Streptophyta; class Magnoliopsida; order Caryophyllales; family Polygonaceae; genus Fagopyrum; species Fagopyrum homotropicum. The sequence goes on from BSWB01000007.1 coordinate 107,365,782, forward strand.
TTAAATTTTGTGACTGAATTCGGTTTTTTATTTACCAAATTTCCTACGTATCCTTTATTAGGAATCAAGTCATACGTTGTTCTTAAAGGGATAAATTTAGAATTTAATTTCATGACTTTCATTTGATATAAAAGTCAAAAATATATTTTGCGATTAAATTTAATATGTATCCTTTTGTATTAAAAGAATATTTAAAATTTAACTTTATGACTTTCATTTCATATAAAAGTCAAAAATATATATTTTGCGATTGAATTTAATACATATTTATTTGTATCAAATTTCCTACGTATCCGTAAAAATAAACGGAATCAAATCATACGTAGTTCTTTTCTGACATTTACATTTACATAAAAGTTAATTTAATTTTTGCGGTTGAACTTGACAATTTATTAGTCAAGTTTCCTACGTACTCTTATAAAAGAGATCAAACCACCCGTAGTTCGTTAGTGACTTTTATATTTACATAAAAGTTAATTTAATTTTTGCGGTTGAACTCGACAATTTTTTAGTCGAGTTTCCTACGTACTCTAATAAAGGAGATCAAACCACCCGTAGTTCGGTTAATTATTAATATTTATTTTATGACTGCTTTAAGTTATACACTTTTCATTTATAATTCTTTCCGATCTTTTAATTGATATTTCGATTGAAGTATCAAAGGAAAGTGAATTATAAGACTTGCTTTTTATAATGGGCTTATAATCCAATTTAAAAAATTGCAGCCCATTCATTTAGAAAGAAGCGTGCTTTCTTCCCTTTCTTTTAACAGCTAATTGTTATTTTCTTTTCTTCTTTTTTTTTATTAAAAGAAACTTTCACCACTTTCTTTCTCATTATGTACAGCAAACCACAAAAGTGAGCAGACATGGACGACGAAGACGAACCAGACACCAAACTCGATGAAAGAAGAGGAGACTTCGAGAGACAAGATTGGAAGCAAATACTGGAATCAATTAAAGATCGACAAAGATTTTCAAAGCAAGAACCGAAGAAGACCACAAATCTGTCTAAACTAGAACCGAAGGCGGCCATAGATCCGTCAAAGTGAGGACTGAAGAAGGCCATAGATCCGTTTTTGGTACGTTTATTCTTCAATTTTATGTTTATCACTTCTCTCCGTTGATTCGAAATAGATATCGTTACATCCCATATCTTCGTTGTTAACTCTAATTGAATGCCCAATTTCAGTTTCCGACTCCTCTTATGATGCAATTAGTTATGTTTGAGTATTTGAGTGAATGGATTTGTGGATTCGTACATATCACCATCCCCATATATAAATTGAATTCGATTTATTTGTGAGTATGCAGGAATAATACAATTAGTCACACAAAACCCTAAACTGCATCCATATTTGGGTATCTTAAAATGAGTTTGATTTTTTTTTACAGCTAGTAGAATAGCTTATATCAAAAGTCTACTGTCATTTGTTTGTTTTGTGTTCAGTAATATACAGTTTTGACAATTTGACAGATAATTTTAGATTTCTCGCTTAGTCAAGGCCATTTATGATCTATAGAAAATGATAGACCATTTTTGTTCAACTATTTGTTTAATCATGCTTGTGATGGTGTTTTGAGGTGGTTTTGAGTTTCTAAAAGTGAATTTATATATGGGTTTATCCATTTGCATAAATTCAGATTTGAGTTCATGTTCAGTAAATAAATTGACTGAAATTTAGAACAATAACTTGAATTTTGGATTTTGTTGTGTAGCTAGATGATTCACAGGGTGTAGTCGAACACAAGGCTCGGATGTAGTGATCGAAAAGTTATTACTTTCGATCGACTGCAAATTTGTATAGTGGTCGAAAATATTCATTTTCGAGCCAACTATAGATTTTGATGTGGGAAGAGTGCAACAAGGAGCAGCAGTCGAAAGTATTCACTTTCAAGCCAACTGCAGATTGTGTGTTGGAAAGACGCAGCCATGGTTTCGGTATGACTAACTTCACACCAGTGGTAATACAAGCAGGTGACAGAAGTAGTTGCCTACTCACTTTGATTCTTCTTCTCTTCTAGTTCACTTTATGCTTTGATGTTCTTCCGTAATTCTTTCTCTCTTTTGCACTTCTCTGATTTGTTTAGGTTTGCTGTGTATTTGCAGGTTCTCTCTTCCGTATTTCTTTGTATTTGCAGGCTCTTTGTGACTCTGTGTATTTGCAGATTTTGGCTTTCTTCCGGAAAGAAGATCTCGTTGGCTCTATTTATCCAATTTTTGCAAAGCCAGTTATGGGAGGTTACTGCTTGTAACGTGAGGGAACGTGAAAGAACGTGGGATAGCTAAATTTATTTTTTATTTTGTTTTCTTTTAAAACTGATGTATATATATATTTATATATAAAATCAATTCAAAAAATTTTTTTTTATGCCAACAGGCTTAATTATTTGTTGATGTAACAATTAAAAAGTGTTTATTGGGCCTTTTATTTTGAATCTTTGATCAAAAGTTTAATTAACACTTTGTATCATATTTATGGAAGCTTTCTTCATTCTTTTAAAAAAAATAACAATAAGAAATTATCCACATAAAAAAAATATATATTTATGAGTAATTTCATGTCATTTTATTTAATTTCATAAATGATAAAATTCATGAAATTTCATCCCCAAACAGTTGCCCCCCGAACTTTATGCGTGTGAGAAATTGAACGCGGTTAAAGTTCGATGATTTTTTTATTTGTAAGACGCTTCGCATCTGAAACCATTTGGTTTCATTTATGCATGCATGAATGAGGAACATATTGAATAGTCCCAATGGTATTTTGTTTGGATATGAAATTTACCCATAGTCATTTGGTCAACAATATGATGTATGGGTATAAAAATTCTGAGTTTTATAGAATTTGTTTCTTTGAAATTTGCCTTTGATATTTGGCTTGAGGCCTTTTTGTGGCGGACAAGTGTTTAATTTTGAGAGCTTTATGCCATTGGTTTAGAGACTTTGTAGATATCTCTTTTAAGTTTTGGGAGGCTTTATTGATCAAATAGTTTGATGACGTTAGTCAACTTGATTTATATCACTTTCTTTGAGATAAAAATAAAGGAGTTTGGAAGAATATCATTTATTTGTTTGAGGGTATGAGAAAATTCACATTGCGAAGCAATTGTGAATTTGATCAAATATTTGGGGAAATTTAAAATTTTATTCCTTGAAAGGAGATTTTGTTAGGAAGAATTTGGGATTAACCATCAAACTTGCGAATGATGTTCAAAGTAGAGAAATTTAGGCATAGAAGCCCTCAACTTATCATCTTTCATAGACGTATTTTGCTTACTCTTCTTTTCTTTTTAACAAAGAAAAGAAAATGTTTTGTTGGTTTTTGTGGCTGCACCTAGCATTTTGATTAGCTAGATTGCCTACGTACCCTCTTTGTGAGGGATCAAGCCTTTCGTAGTTCTTTTGGGAACTGATGATTTTTTTTTGTTTTTGTTTTTGTGGCTGCACCTAGCATTTTGATTAGCTAGATTGCCTACGTACCCCCTTTGTGAGGGATCAAGCCTTCCGTAGTTCATTTGGGAACTTCTTTTTTTTTTAGCCCTTTTTTCTATACACATCACCAAAACAACTCGAACCCACCTTCTATGAAGGGTTTTTCAAGTTATTTCACTATCGTTTGTGTACAATGACCTTTTTTATTTTCTTTTCTTTTTTTTTTCTTACATCAAGTAAAGAACTTCCTTATAAACTTCCCATTTACACAAGAATATAATATCTTGCCTTCATTGTTGGAAAGCTCGTAAGCTCCTTTAGGGAAAATCTTGGTGATAACATACGGGCCCTCCCATTTTGGCTCGAATTTTCCTTTTGATTTTCGGTTAATGATAATTGGTCGTCTTACTGTAAGAACCAAATCACCCACCGAAAAGGATCGGAACTTGACTCGTTTATTAAATGCACCAACTACTTGAGCTTGGTAAATTTTGAGTCTTTGTTTTGTCGCCAACCTACACTCGTCTAATGCTTCGAGTTCAGCTAGACGGATTTTGACATTTTCCTCGGGATCGGTGAGTTGTACTACAACCCTAAGGGAAGGTAATTGTACCTCCAAAGGTAAGACGGCTTCAGATCCAAATACCAAATTGTATGGCGTACATCCGGTAGATGTTCGAACTGTTGTCCGGTATGCCCATAATGCTTCATCCAATCTTTCATGCCAATCTCTTCTTGATTTTGACACAATCTTCTTGAGAATTTTGCATAGGACCTTATTAAATGCTTCATCTTGACCATTCGAGGATGGATTGTAGCTTGATGAAAAACTGTGTTTGAAACCAAATTTTTCAGCTAGTTTCAACATTACTTGATTTTTGAAATAGAGGGCATTGTCCGATATTATCTTCAAAGGAACTCCATATCGGTATATCAAATGGATTCTGATAAAGTTGGCAACTTCTTTTGCCCCCACTACTTTCAATGGTAAAGCTTCGGCCCATTTGGAGAAATAATCAGTTGCGGCCAAAATGTATTGATGACCCCGTGATGATGAAGGATTTATAGGCCCTACAACATCAAGACCCCATGCATTGAAGGGCCAAGACAATATTGTCGGATGAGGAGTTGAGGAGGTTGATGAATGAAATCACCATGAATTTGACACGCATGACACGTCTTAGCAAAATTCATTGCGTCTTTCACCATGGTCGGCCAATAATAGCCTAACCGTTTAACTTGATCGGCTAACTTAGGACCACCTTGATGTACCCCACATATTCCGGCATGAGTTTCTGTGAGAATATATTTTGCTTCTTCTTTTGATAAACACCGAAGCAGTATACCATCAAAGGCTCTACGATACAAGGTATCATTTTTCAACAAGAAACGCGGTGCCCGCCGTTTGATATCCACTTTCTTTTTGGAATCATCAGGTAAAATCCCATATTAAAGATATTCAATGATTGATTGTCTCCAATCAGGGTCTTCATCAATCTCATATACCGAGGCAACATGCACTTCTTCGGTTGAGTTGAATCGGTCTAAAGCCGATGAAAGCAAATGACGCTCCCCAATTGTGATTTGAATCTCTCTTTCATAAGGTAGTGTTAGAGATGCCGCTAATTTGGCTAGGGCATCAGCCTTATCATTTCCGGATCTTGACACATGCATTACTTCTACTTGTTGAAATTGTTGCATGAGATATTTTGCTCTTTCGTGTAAAGGAATTAAATTTGGGTGCTTTACTTCATATTCTCCATTTATTTGTCTAATGATCAATTGAGAATCACCAAACACCTTTAATGGATCAATATGCAACTCAAGAGCTATTTCAAGACCAATGATTAGTGCCTCATATTCTGCCACATTGTTTGTGCAAGTCTCTAAAAGAGAGAAAGAATATGGAACCAAGCCGCCATAAGGAGTGATAAACACAATACCAACTCCAGATGTTTGTTTTTTCGCCGCTCCGTCAAAATATAATTGCCATGATGTTTCCTCAACCATTAGAACTTCTTCATCTGGTAGATCATATATCAATTCTTCATTGTCAGGGGTTGGATGAGCAGCTAAAAAATCAGCTATGATTTGTCCTTTTACTGCCTTTTGTGACACAAACTTGATGTCAAAAGGAGCTAATAGCATTGCCCACTTGGCTAATCTCCCAGACAACACTGCTTTTGATAAAATATATCTTAGCGGATCACCCTTTGAGATCAAGGTGATTTGATGGGTTAAAAGATAATGTCGTAACTTTTGAACGGCAAACACCAAAGCAAGACATATCTTTTCCATGGCAGAATAATTGTGTTCTGCCCCTACCAAGGTTCGGTTGATATAGTATAAGGCATTTTCTTTTCCCTCGTCATTGTTTTGAGCCAACATAGCCCCCAAGGACCGCTCAAGAGCCGCAGTGTACAAGATTAAAGGACTTCTTGATATTGGTGCCATCAAAATTGGCAGATTCATCATATACTTCTTGATGCTATCCAAGGCATTTTGGCATGATTGATCCCATATAAATGGGATATCTTTCTTCATTAACCTTAGAAATGGCTGACATCTTCCGGTTAAATTCGAAATGAAACGTCGAATGTAAGCAAGTTTTCCTTGTAAGCCCCGAAGCTCGCGGAGATTCCTTGGAGGAGGCATATTCATGACTGCCTTAATTTTATCAGGATCAATTTCAATTCCCCAACCCCGAACGATAAAACCAAGAAATTTTCCGGATGTCACACCGAAATCACATTTGAGGGGATTCATCTTCAATTGGTGCTTGCGTAGCCTTTCAAAAACCCTTCGAAGATCATTTGGGTGATCTTCTCTTTCTTTTGTTTTGACAACTAAATCATCCACATAACACTCAACTGTGTTATGAAGCAAATCCCGAAAGATAATTGTCATGGTTCTTTGATAAGTTGCTCCCGCATTTTTCAGACCAAAAGGCATTACTGTATAACAATAGGTGCCTTGAGGTGTTCGGAAAGCTGTTAGCTCTTCGTCATGAGGATCCATTTTAATTTGATTGTATCCCGAGAATCCATCCATGAAAGACAAAGCCTTGAATCCAGTGGTGGCATCAACCAATAACTCGGTTATAGGTAATGGAAATTCATCTTTAGGGCATGCTTCATTCAAATCCCTAAAGTCCACACAAATACGGAGTTGTCCATTTTTCTTCCTCATAGGAACAATGTTGGCTAGCCAAATCGGATATTGGACCTCACGAATGAAACCCGCCTCGATAAGCTTCTTAACCTCAATATTTATTTGGAGTATCAACTCGGGACGAAAACGGCGTTGTGCTTGTTTTACAGGCTTTTTCTCTTCAGAGATTGCTAGTTTATGCATTGCTACTTCCGGGTCTAAACCAGGCATATCCTGATAACCCCAGGCAAACACATCTTTGTACTCATGGAGAAGTTCTTCATATGTTGTTTTTTCTTCATTAGTCAACAATGCACTAACAAGGACGGGTTTAGGACATTCAAGAGTGCCTAAATTGATTTCTTGAAGATCATCAACTGTAGCTTGTCCACCGTCTTCCATTTCTGTCGGTGCTGGTTGAACTGTATTGATGAAATCTTGTGAATCCTCCTCTATATCAACAGACACCATGTTTACCTCTTCTACTTCGGCATTCATGAAATCTTCATTTGGCTTTTGCACAAGCAACTTTGCTTTCTTCTTTTTCTTATTGATCCTCCATTTTTTTATTTGTTTTGATTTGTTTTTAGGCCTATCAACATATTCAAGCCTTTGAAAAACAGAAGCTCTTGTTTCTGCACTTGTTGAACCGGTTTCAAGCCTATCAAATACTGAAATCCGAGATGTTGATGTTTTATCTTCGAGAAGCAAGCTTTGCTCCTCCGGAGTCAATATCATAGGCTCTTCAAAACTCGCTGTCAATATACCCCCTTCGTGAGAAACATTCAAGTTTTCAATACCGTCCTCATTATAGGGGTTATATGGAGCTTTGTTATTTGTTAAGAACTTTGAATTTTTCACTTTAACTTTGAACTTCTTGTTCATCTTCCTTGAAAGTGATTTGGAAGGAGGATTATTGGTTTCAACTCTTGACACTATCCTTCTGTTATCACTTGTTTTAACCCCGAAGGACCTTTGAATGACCAAAGTCGTTTTTGGAATAGACTGGTCAATTCTCCGTAGAGGAAAGGTGTAACTTGTCATGAGAGAGTTCATAACCTTCTCTACCAAGTTCAAGGGTTTTTTCCCGGCTTTCCGTCTATCTTTTGGTGTGTACTTAAACAACACCTTAGAACATGGATCACCTTTCTCATTCTTCCCGTTCAGAGAAACTTTTGGTGCTTGGTGAACATTATTAGTATTTTTACCATTGACAACCTTCATGGACATGTTTGGGTTGAAACTAACCGCCTTATAAAACTTGGCATCGGCATAATTAACACTTTCTCCGTGAAAAGGGTTTGGGTCACCTCGAATAATCCTTTCATTTCCATTATCATCAGTGTATTTCAAACATTGATGAAGAGTAGAAACTATAGACTTAGTGGCATGAGGCCATGGTCGACCAAGTAAGGCATTATAAGAGGTATCTCATCTATGACATGGAACAAAGCATCTTTATAAAGATTGTCAAGAACAATCTGTAATGCAATGGTACCCATGGTTTTTTGTCCCACTTTATTGAAACCTTGAATGGTTAGCAAAGTAGGAGATAAATGTGCGGTCGTCAACCCCATTGTCCTTAGTATCCTTAATGGAAGAAGATTTACTGCGGATTGATAGCATGAATTATAGTCTATATTTTGGGGTTTGTTTGGACGTTTTATCTTTCATAATCTGCATGTTTGTATGTACATTATGTGATTTTACTACCATTTCATCTACCTTTGCAAGAATCGAGGTCTACACCTAGTTTCGTTGTAATTGCAGGTAATTTGGTACGTTTCGCATCAAAAAGGAGCAAAAGGAGTCATGAGTCATTTGGAGCTACATCCAGGGAGCATAGCCGTGGATTAAAGATTTACTTTGGACCAGTTTTGAGAGATTTCACATTCAGTTATGACTCACCTCGGTTGACCAGAGATTCATCTCGACCGAGGTGATCCAGAGACGCCGACTCGACCGAGGCGAACACCTAGGACGCGGCGAGAATATTTTATTCTTGGCTGAGATCTTTTAAATTTGGAAAGTGATCTTATATTTTTGGGCTTGGCTCCTGGAAGGAAGGAGATATGCAGAATCATATATTTTACCTATATTTATGGGAAAATATCTTTCTAAGATTTATTATCTTTGGAGGGTTATTTTCCTATAAAAAGGGTCGGATTTCCCATAATTCCGGCATCCGCTTACGGCTGGACATCGGCTATCACATCACGCTATACCGTCGATCAGGGTTTACAGCAGCAGCGGCCTACTCCAAGTTGGGAGAGTTGAAGAACCTTTTTGAAGGTTGAAGGAAGATTGAAGTTCATAGCTTTTATAGCTTTATTGAAGGGTTTTGTAAGATTGTCTTCAATTCCCTCAATTGTTGTCTTGTCTTTTTGGATTGTTATCCAAGGAACGCTTTGTTGTGATATTTGATTCAGTTATTGAAGTCTTTTCATTAAATTCTTCTTTGTTCAAATATTCACCTTCTTTCCATATATTTTAATACTTTCATTATGATGATGAGTGGCTAATTTCCTTGTGTGATTCTAGGGTGATTGGCTGAAGGTTGTGGGAAAAACAATGATAGAATAGTCTTAGATTCCAGTAGGATCCTGAAAGTTCGAGTCTTTAACCTTAACCCTAAGCATCTCGTTCGGTTGATGAACATCTCGGCCGGGGTGGAATTCTTCTGACCGAGGTGACTTATCCGACCCATAACTGAGAGTTAAGTGTTAGAGTTTGCCAAATCCTATTCTTATTACACCTTTCCTGGTTCAAAGCAAGCCTAGGATGAGACTTACCCGGTAATTCCTTAGTTTGTATATCAACGATCTTAAGTGTAGGTAATAAAGGTTTATCCTTTATTGGGGTTTGAGTGTGCTTCCATCCCATCTTTGTGAGTTAGCCTGAGACTTACCCGGTAAAGGTTGATACTATTCCCTTAGATGGTGTGTTAGTTTGAGGTTATAGTTCTTTATCTTAATTCCTTGAGACTTACCCGGTAATAGGAGTTACGGTTTAGGATTAGTGTGTAGTGAGACTTACCCGGTGATCTATTCCACTTTAGAAACACCTTCCCCACGCAAAAATCTCAGCTTTGTCCGCTTATCTATAGATCTTGAGTTGGAACCACAACTAGATGCTTTAATCCCTAGAATTGCATGTTTGCTTTATTGACTTCTTATTCATCTTTGATTGTGTTAATCACTCTTGTGGTTAGTATTGACATAAGCACACCGTATTGACTTTGTTTCACCGAGTCCCTGTGATCGACCCCTGGAATTTTTTTGCTTTTACTACGATTGACCCGTACACTGCGGGTTCGCATCCTTGTTTTAAGCTTAAGTCTAGGGTTATAAATTTAAAGCTTGCACACACCGTTTGGAGCGAACAAGTTTTTGGCGCCGTTGCCGGGGACTTGGTCTAGACCGAGCCGGTACGGTTTGCTCTTGGGGCGCTTGCCCCGTTTTGTCTAACCACTCTACTTGAGTGACTTTTGCAGGTTCTTTCTTAGGTACATGCGAAGAACCCGCACTGGGAAGGAAATCGTTCCTTACGATCCCGAACCAGAAAAGACATACAAGCGACGCTTAAGAGAAGCGAAGATGGCCCAACAAGACGATCGCGATCTTGCGGCCCAATTGAGAGAGACGCAAGAGCTGCTGCGCCTCAGCAAGGAAGAACTCATGCAAGAGAAAGAGGAGAATCGCACCAGGACTGCAGCAATCGAAGCTGAGATTGCTGTCATTCGGAACCAGATTCTACTTCGACCGAGGGAAGATCCTCCTGTTGACCCTCGACCGAGGCAGATTCCAGTACCAGACGCCCCGGCCGATGTACTTCCACCTCGGATGCCAGTCCGAGATGTTCTTCTTGCAGGAATTCCACAAACCCTAGGTCAAAGGATGGACCCTAATCAACAACTGAGGCGTCCAGGAGTGAACCTAGGAGATCCAGCAGATCATGACTATGAACTTCGACCGCAAGTTTTAGCCATGATTCGCCAATGCCAATTCGGAGGGCTAGAGAAAGAGTCGCCGCATCAACATCTTCAAAACTACGAGATCTTGATGGAAACCTTGCGACCTCCCAGAATTGAGAACAACAACTACAAGCTAAGACCTTTTTACTTTTCTTTAAAAGATAGAGCTCTTACTTGGTATCAATCTCTTCCTCCAGGAAAAATCAGCACATGGGAAGAGATGACCACGGAATTCTTAACCAAATTCTTCCCCCCCTCAAAGACCGCCGAAATGAGAGGGAAGATCAATGCTTTCATCATGAAGGACAAGGAGAGCTTGTCCAAGTCTTGGGAGCGGTTCAAGGATATCCTTTTGGATTGCCCACATCATGGGATTCCAAAGATCGAGTTGTTGGAGATCTACTTCAAAGGGCTGGACGGAAGCACCCAGTTCAATCTCCAACTACTCTCCGCCGGTACCTTCATGGACATGGCGATTGATGAGGCTTGGGACTTCATTGAGAAGCAAGCCTTGCACATGGAGAAATATACCCACCAAGGAGCTGAAGGTGGAGTTAAAAGAGTCAACTTTCAAGAGACTCAATCCAACAACAATCAACTCACGTCATTGAAGAACGACGTGAAGCAATTAAAGGAGCTCTTGATGGCTCAAACTAAGAAGGAAGAGCAAGGGCAAAGGAACAACAACAATAACGGGTACCGTAACAACAACAACAACGGTTCCCGAAACAACAACTACAACAACAACAATAGAGGATCCAATAGCAACAACTGGAGGGCGAATAACCAAAATCACGGTAACAATCATTCAAACTCCAATTCTAATGATTCCTCTAACCCTTTCCTCTCTCCCCCTTCTTCTTCTTCTTCTACTCCATTGAAAAGCCAAGGGCAAGGATCAAGTTCGTCTCAGCCAGAAAAGAAAGACGCAGTTCTGGAGGCAATCTTGATCAAGCTTAACGCTATGAAGAATTCTATGACTTCATTTTCGAGGGCCCAAAAGTCCTTCGAACAACAACTTGCTAATAGGGCGAATGAAGCGCCAAGAGATCCAGGGAAGCTTCCAGCAAAGACGGAAACTAACCCTAAGGGCCAGTGCATGGCCATAACGACGAGGAGTGGACTCAAAACTGCAGATCCAGTACCTCGCTCGACGCAGACCACCTCGGTCCAGATCCAGTCGAAGAACACCTCGACCGAGATGCCAACCGAGGCGGAGCAACAGAAAGCAGGAGGAACGACAGAAATTTATGTTCCACCCCCTGCGTATAAGCCACCACTTCCATTCCCTCAGTCCAGAGCCAGAGCACATCTTGACAAGCACTTTGGTAAGTTTCTTGACTTGATGAATAAGCTACATATTAATATTCCTTTCCTTGATGCTATTTTAGGTATGCCCGCCTATGGGAAGTTCTTAAAAGAAATCTTATCAAGGAAGAGGAAGCTGGAGGATGTTGGTGAAGTTAGGATGACATCTAAATCTTCGGAGCTTATCAAGATCATGAAGGAAAAGATGCCACCTAAGTTGAGAGATCCCGGCTCATTTTGCATTCCCATTCAAGTTGGGGATGTCACTTGTGAAGCCCTTTGTGATCTAGGAGCCAGCGTGAGCATCATCCCGCTGGAGCTATGCACGAAGATCGGTCTTGGAGAGCCCAAGCCGATCAAGATTCGACTCTACATGGCGGATCGCTCCATTACCCATCCCGTGGGCATCTTGGAGGACGTTCCGGTCAAGTTAGGTAACTTCTATCTACCCATAGATTTTGTCGTACTTGACATTCCCGCAGATTATCCTGTTCCTATTATTCTCGGGAGGCCATTTCTAGCAACTTCGGGTTGCAACGTGGATTGCAAGAACGCCAAGTTGAAATTCAACGTTGGTGGCGATGAGGTGGAGTTTGCACTACTTGCAGCCATGAAGGGGGAGCAACTAACTGATGATATCTTCAACATCTACGATGAAGAAGAATCAAGAGAATTGGTGAGCTCTATCCTTATTAACGATCCACTCGAAAGAGTTATAAGTTTCAGTTTAATGGAGGAAGGTATAGATGCTTCTTGTGATGCAGATATACGGAGCTTAAAAGCACTGGAAGAAGATCCAGGAGCTAAAACTGAGAAGCTGATCCAGGAGGCGAAGATCTCCAGCCTCGGACCCAGTAGCAGTACCTCGACCGAGGCACTTTCTGGACAGAGCGAGGCGACTGAAGAACATCTCGGTCAACGCCTATGCGCCTCGACCGAGGTCGACGGCGAGATGATTCAAACTGAGACTTCATCAAGTCCAGTTTCTGATACCACTCCACTGGAAAGAGGAAGCATGGATTCCCCCCAGAAAGCACCCCCAGTCGTGGAGCTTAAACAGCTCCCCAATCACTTGAGGTATATCTTTCTTGGACCGGATTCTACTTATCCCGTTATCGCTAGAGCTTCCCTCTCCGATTCTGAATTATCTAAGTTAATGCATGTCCTGAGAAAGCATCGAAAAGCCATAGGTTACACCACGGATGATCTTATTGGCATTAAACCTTCTTTCTGCATGCATAGAATTCTAATGGAAGATAATCATAAGACTTCACGGGAACCTCAAAGACGGTTAAATCCGATCATGAAAGAGGTTGTGAAGAAGGAAGTTCTTAAGTTGTTGGATGCAGGTATTATTTATCCTATCTCGGACAGCAAGTGGGTTAGCCCGGTGCATGTCGTTCCGAAGAAAGGAGGGATGACACTTGTGACGAATAAGAACAACGAGTTGATCCCAACAAGGACCATTACGGGTTGGAGAGTTTGCATCGATTATAGGAAGCTGAACACGGCAACTCGGAAGGATCATTTTCCGCTTCCTTTCATTGATCAAATGCTCGAACGGTTGGCCCAACATTCACACTTTTGTTACTTGGACGGCTATAGTGGGTTCTTCCAGATTCCTATCCATCCGGATGATCAGGAGAAGACCACTTTCACTTGTCCTTGGGGGACGTTTGCCTATCGGAGGATGCCATTCGGATTGTGCAATGCACCCGCTACCTTCCAGCGATGCATGATGGCTATCTTTTCTGAGTACATAGAAGAGATCATGGAGGTATTTATGGATGATTTTTCTGTATATGGTTCCTCTTTTGATGATTGCCTATCTAACCTTTCTCTAGTACTTAAAAGATGTGAAGACACTAACCTTGTTTTGAATTGGGAGAAGTGTCATTTTATGGTTAATGAAGGCATTGTGCTAGGACACCTCGTTTCTAATCGAGGTATTGAGGTTGATCGAGCTAAGATCGAGACTATTGAGAAACTCCCTCCTCCTTGTTCTGTTAAAGGTGTGAGGAGTTTTCTCGGGCATGCAGGTTTCTACAGGAGATTCATAAAGGACTTCTCTAAAATTTCTAAACCTCTAACTAACCTCTTGAATAAAGATGTTGTTTTTGAGTTTTCGCAGGAGTGTCTTGATGCTTTTTACAGGATTAAGGAAGCGTTGATCTCCGCTCCCATTATCCAGCCTCCTGATTGGACCTTGCCCTTTGAGGTCATGTGTGACGCTAGTGATGTAGCCGTAGGAGCGGTGCTTGGACAGAAGAAAGATGGACGGACCACCGCCATTTATTATGCTAGCAAGACGCTAGATGAAGCACAACGCAACTACGCTACCACCGAGAAAGAGTTATTGGCGGTTGTATATGCTTTCGAGAAGTTTCGTTCCTATCTAGTAGGGGCGAAAGTCATTGTCTACACCGACCATGCAGCCATTCGTTACTTGTTGGCTAAGAAAGATGCAAAGCCGCGCCTTATTCGATGGATTCTCTTACTTCAAGAGTTTGACCTAGAGATCCGCGATAAGAAGGGATCCGAGAATTCAGTTGCGGATCACCTCAGCCGGCTACCGGAATCCTCCCGCGAGGGGGATAACCCACCCATAGACGATTCATTCCCCGATGAGCACTTACACGTCTTGGAGCGTTTGATGGACCTACTTACTTCACCCCACGATGGAGGTGAAGTATGGGGTGAGGGAACCTCCTACCTCCTTTGAGACGCATCATGGTCCAGCTAGCGACCTTAAATCAAGCGCTTCTTGGGAGGCAACCCAAGGTATTGCTTTTTTTTCCGTTTTCTAGTCTAGATTAGATAGTTCTTGTTTTTGCTTTGCTTTGCTTTGTTTTTGGCGTTCTGGACAGACAATAGGGAACATCTAAGGAAGGAGCACAACTGGAAGGAAAAAAGTTCGAGATTCTGAGAAGACAGAAGCACCTCGGTTACTGTCAGAGCACCTCGACCGAGTTGATTCTTGAGCAACCGAGGCGACTAGGGTTTCTGCAGAACCGCCTCGGTCCATACCACCTCGGTCCGGTCGAGACCATCTTGACCGAGGTGACAGCAGATCCAGGAACGGTATAAATTGGGAAAAAAAATTTATTTTTACCTTTTTATCTTCTTCACCTCGACCGCGGCGACAGTCCACTTCGCTCTCTCTCGTTCCTTGCTCGTTTTCGAAGATTTCTGCTTCTAAACCGTGATTGAAGGGTAGAGGAATCGATTGCAACAACAGATCTGCAAAGAAATCGAGCGAATCGACCGAAACGAGGTAAAACAAGTCGAAACCCTGACTCGTTCGTTCGCTTTGATTTGGGCTTTGGTTGCCCCTGATTTTGCTGAGAAAGGATTTAAGTACCCCTTAGGAAGCAATTGTAGTGATTTTGGGGGGAAAAGAACTGAATTTCTGAGAGTGGAATCGCGACTGTCTTCGCCTCGGTCCAGTCGACCTGCACCTCGGTCGAGGTGATTCTTGGAGCTTGTCAGTCGACCGAGGTAGTCTGACAGTATTGATTGAAGATGAGTTCTGACAGGTTGTTAGCCCTTAGAGATAGATCCTCTCCTTCCCCTTCCTCTTCCTCATCCCGACCTTCTATCCCGGTGATCCATGAGAGACACCGGGTAGATTATGAGCGCATTGCTAGCCGTCCATTGATCGCACCTAGATTTCTGGACATTTCTGCTTTTGACTGTCTCCACGTAGATGGAGAGCTTAGGAGGATGATCACCACCGTAGGGCTGGATCAGTTTACTGAGATCCGAGCCCCAGCCTACTTAGAGCCGACCCTTGAGTTTGTCAGCTCCTTCACTTACCTCCCCACAGAGAGGGCGGTGAAGTACCGGTTGATGAACCGGAACTACTTAGTACCTCTAGACCATTGGAGAGACATCTTTGGCTTCCCTACCCCCACTGCTGTAGACTTCCCGACCTGAGCTGTAGCTAGAGAGTTCTGGGGTCAGATCGCCCACATTACAGAGCATGCAGATAGGTGGTGCCCTGGTGATTCCAGGGAGAAGCTTATCTTCCATCTTACTTTTCGTTTAGCTCACAGGATCTTCAGCGAGACGCTTCTGGCGCGTACTGAGACGCCCCAGAAGGTCCGACAGGGGGAGCTCTTTGCTTTGTACTGCATGGTCACAGGTGGATACCCTGACTTTGGATTGATGCTGGCAGAGGATCTGCACAGGATCAAGGCCAAAGGGAAGGGAGATATATGCTGTGGAGGGATAGTGACCCATATCGCTACTTATCAGGATATGGATCTGAGTAGGTGTACTATGGTGGCGGCTGCCAAGCCGCTCGGACTTCAGGAGATGATCACACGGAGGATTCTAGTTCCCCGTGGTTTGACTACACCTTACGTCGCTATGCCATGGGAGCTGACTGCACCTCAGGGCATCAGGTGGTCTGCACAGTTCTCAGTTTTTGATCCACACTACTGGCAGACAGCATGGGCTCCACTAATGGAGGATTACAGAGAGGCAGCAGCTGCCCCTGCTGCAGAGGAGGAGGAGGAGGCTGAGGACGACGACGACGATGAGGACACAGTAGATGAGAGAGGAGGTGGCGTCCCGATGGACACAGGGACAGATACAGCTGGGATGAGCGCGCCACCTATTATAGATCTGGACGACGAGGAGGATACAGAGCCGGCACCAGCTGAGACTTCTCCAGTCAGACCTGCTAGACGCAGGAGACATGGAGTGAGGGATAGAGCTGCTCACCGACGGATTGATGACCTGACGGATCAGGTTATCGACACATATGCTGCACTTTCGCTGGATATCCGCGAGATGCAGGAGCGGCAGCATCATCAGCACATCATGGCTCAGCTGCAGTTCGAGCGCATCATGGGCCATCCTTACGATCCGACTCTGTATCCTTACATACCACCACCACCACCGGATCGAGACTACTGAGGAGCTGCAGGATTTTATTATTATATTTTTATGCAGTTCGGCTTTTATCCGGTGAGTTCTCTCTTGTTTAGACTTTTATTATACCCACTGGGACAGTGTGTCTCAAGTATGGGGTGTTTGTTATTTGACTACGTGACTACGTGATGTATTTGACACCTTTGATGTATTTTATTTATCGGATATTTTCGTATTTATGCTTCATTGCCTTTATATGATTATCTGATATTACATACATACCTACAGGTTATTTGATTGAGAAAAACGTCGAAACTGAAAAAAAAATGGTTTTAAAAAAAAAAAAAATTTCGATCTCGACCGAGTCAGTCTTGGCCAAACGAGGCGTTTCACCTCGGTTGAACCAAGAACACCTCGACCGAGGTGGGTTAACTGAGAGTTTTCGAAAACGAATTTTTGTTACTTATCTGGATATGACCTCAGTGAAGATCTTGTTTACTGACTGGTTTTAAATTCTTTATGTGTTTGAAAGGTTTTATAATATGTTTAAGTTGCTAAATGCTTTGTTTGAAATTATTGGCATGTTTAATACTTTGTTTTTATCCAAATTATGTTTAATTTGAAGGTTGACACCCCAAGATAAGTTCTCTCACTTTCTTCCTGGAAAGACCAAGGCAATTCATTCTCTTCTTCTTCTTCTTCTTGATCATGCTTAGCCCCTCATATACATTTTGCCTCCGTTTACCTATCCGGGAATTTGGAAGCAAGCGAAGTGGTGAAAGCAAGTGAAGTTAAAGTTGAGAAGTTGGCTGGAAGTGAAAGTGCTAGAAAGTAATAATAGGTTTGGGGAAGTCAATCATGAAGATGAGTAACTCGGCACCATTCACAAAGCCGGGTGTTTGTGTCTTGCCAAAGTCGGATTGAGCGATATTCCTAACGGGTCATGGTATGTGCATCAAGGGTTTGATGCATCTCGAGAAATTGATGATTGCAGATTTCCTAGGCTTCGGTTATTGTGCACCTCTGTCCATGCATCCCAAAAAGTAAAGTAAAAAGAAAAAAAAAAGTGGAATAAGCAAAGCTTATTGGTGGAAGATGTTGCAAGTCAAAGTGGAAGTGAAGTTCATCCTTTTCCCGGATTCTATCACCACATTACCTTACATACATCCCTACCCTACACGTTTCTTGACCTTTTCTTTTGGGAAGCCCTTGAGACCTTGAGCTTGTTGATTGACTTAGCGGTTTAAACTGGATTATACATGATTAATTTTGATAATTATGATTTATTATGCATTCTATGATTTTATGCAAAGATGAACAACTTTTCTATATTTATAAAATGTTTTGAGCATATTGAGTTTTTAATTTCCAGGAAGTACTCTCTTAGAGTGATCTATGATAGTTGCACACCATAAAATGTTTTTGAAAGACTTTTTCATTGATTTTATTGACTTATAATCCATTCTATCTTGTCTTCTATATGCGGAACTTGCTTGGGGACAAGCAAGGGCTAAGTATGGGGTATTTTGATAGCATGAATTATAGTCTATATTTTGGGGTTTGTTTGGACGTTTTATCTTTCATAATCTGCATGTTTGTATGTACATTATGTGATTTTACTACCATTTCATCTACCTTTGCGAGAATCGAGGTCTACACCTAGTTTTGTTGTAATTGCAGGTAATTTGGTACGTTTCGCATCAAAAAGGAGCAAAAGGAGTCATGAGTCATTTGGAGCTACATCCAGGGAGCATAGCCGTGGATTAAAGATTTACTTTGGACCAGTTTTGAGAGATTTCACATTCAGTTATGACTCACCTCGGTTGACCAGAGATTCATCTCGACCGAGGTGATCCAGAGACGCCGACTCGACCGAGGCGAACACCTAGGACGCGGCGAGAATATTTTATTCTTGGCTGAGATCTTTTAAATTTGGAAAGTGATCTTATATTTTTGGGCTTGGCTCCTGGAAGGAAGGAGATATGCAGAATCATATATTTTACCTATATTTATGGGAAAATATCTTTCTAAGATTTATTATCTTTGGAGGGTTATTTTCCTATAAAAAGGGTCGGATTTCCCATAATTCCGGTATCCGCTTACGGCTGGACATCCGCTTACGGCTGGACATCGGCTATCACATCACGCTATACCGTCGATCAGGGTTTACAGCAGCAGCGGCCTACTCCAAGTTGGGAGAGTTGAAGAACCTTTTTGAAGGTTGAAGGAAGATTGAAGTTCATAACTTTTATAGCTTTATTGAAGGGTTTTGTAAGATTGTCTTCAATTCCCTCAATTGTTGTCTTGTCTTTTTGGATTGTTATCCAAGGAACGCTTTGTTGTGATATTTGATTCAGTTATTGAAGTCTTTTCATTAAATTCTTCTTTGTTCAAATATTCACCTTCTTTCCATATATTTTAATACTTTCATTATGATGATGAGTGGCTAATTTCCTTGTGTGATTCTAGGGTGATTGGCTGAAGGTTGTGGGAAAAACAATGATAGAATAGTCTTAGATTCCAGTAGGATCCTGAAAGTTCGAGTCTTTAACCTTAACCCTAAGCTTCTCGTTCGGTTGATGAACATCTCGGCCGGGGTGGAATTCTTCTGACCGAGGTGACTTATCCGACCCATAACTGAGAGTTAAGTGTTAGAGTTTGCCAAATCCTATTCTTATTACACCTTTCCTGGTTCAAAGCAAGCCTAGGATGAGACTTACCCGGTAATTCCTTAGTTTGCATATCAACGATCATAAGTGTAGGTAATAAAGGTTTATCCTTTATTGGGGTTTGAGTGTGCTTCCATCCCATCTTTGTGAGTTAGCCTGAGACTTACCCGGTAAAGGTTGATTCTATTCCCTTAGATGGTGTGTTAGTTTGAGGTTATAGTTCTTTATCTTAATTCCTTGAGACTTACCCGGTAATAGGAGTTACGGTTTAGGATTAGTGTGTAGTGAGACTTACCCGGTGATCTACTCCACTTTAGAAACACCTTCCCCACGCAAAAATCTCAGCTTTGTCCGCTTATCTATAGATCTTGAGTTGGAACCACAACTAGATGCTTTAATCCCTAGAATTGCATGTTTGCTTTATTGACTTCTTATTCATCTTTGATTGTGTTAATAACTCTTGTGGTTAGTATTGACATAAGCACACCGTATTGACTTTGTTTCACCGAGTCCCTGTGATCGACCCCTGGAATTTTCTTGCTTTTACTACGATTGACCCGTACACTGCGGGTTCGCATCCTTGTTTTAAGCTTAAGTCTAGGGTTATAAATTTAAAGCTTGCACACACCGTTTGGAGCGAACACGGATCCACAATCCAAAAGGATTCGATTGACCTTTATATCCCCAATGGTTCCTGTAACATATAATGGCCGATTATGATATTCATTCCCCAATTGAAGATCTTCATCCGAGAATTTTATACAAGCCATACATGAGGCACATTGAGTTGACGAGGATAATGAAATATCATTAACCTCCACCATTTTGACTTGATCTTTATAATCATCAGGATCCATAAGGGCTTGAATTAACGCCTTCCTCAATTCATTTGACATTTGTAAGGCATCATAAACACTCAAGCGTGCAGGAATGCGCTTCAAGTGACTAATGACGTCATATTTTACTTTCTCTTTGTACGGAGCTTTATGAAGCGAAACCGGTACGCGAGAAGTGGATTCTTTTTGTAACACCTCAATTTCCTCCACATTTTTCTGAGGTAGTTGAGAAGTTTCTTTATCAAGACGTTCATCAAAATTTGTCACTTTTAAATGTTCATTGGAAATCAATTCTTTCTCCTTTCTTTTTTCATTGGGTTTCGGAGATAAAAGTTGACGTCCTGAACGAAGAGAAACTGCATCAACTTCTGGTTTCTCCTCTTCACATATATCGGCCCATGTGGCCATACAACATTGTGCAACTTCATTGCCCCAAAATGCCTCATCTTCTGAAGGTTCTTCATCACCATAAAATTTCTTTGGGACAAAATCTTTTAAGGTAACCGGTACCCTCTCAGGTTGAACGTATTCTTCCTCAGAGTCATAATTTGGCTTCTTTTCCTTCTTGTTTTTCTTGTTTTTCTTTTTCTCGGGTTTTCTTCCGATCATTCTAAACCCATGAGAACTCGATTTGTGAGTGGCTTCTGGCCGGGTCTTTCGAGTTACACAAGTTTTCCACTCAAGATCACTATCAATGTCAAGATCATCGTCGTCTTAAAACAGATCTTCGATATCTGAGCATGTCATAATCTCATATAGAGTTGGGACCCCAGGACCACCTCTTGGCATATCAGGGTATGCCTAAACAATGCGGATATCATTGCCATCATCTACTGAAAATTGTACAGGTATCGCCATCAGAGGTAAGGAAACCGTGGGAATACCCTCATCTTCATTTGACCCAAATGGTTCTTCAAGTGTATTTGGAGTCACCAAATTATCCGCATCCACTAAGGATGTAGTATTTGATGAAGCCTTTGGAGCTACCGAGTCTTCACCTTCAATCTCGATTTCTCCTTTGTTAATCATTCTCTCAACTATATCTTTGAAGACATAGCAATCTTTGATAGGGTGACTAATAATTTGGTGATAAGGACAATACTTTGGATCATTTGTCCTTCCAACTTCATTTGGCCTTTTTGACTCTGGAAGTGTAAGAAGCTTAGACGACATCAACTCATCAAAAATCCCTTGGACATCATCATCGTCAAAAGGATATTTCTTTTGCTTCCTTTCCTCAAGAGTGAGTCTTTTAATGGCATCTTTACCTTTTTCTCTATCTTGATTTTGGGAATTATTTCCCGTGGAGACTTTATTTACGGGTTTAATAAAGGTTGCCATAGACTCTCCCTTTTTAAAGGGTCTTTTTCCATCATCTCTTTTGAATTCATTTGCTTGAGGACGATATGATTTTGCATCACGCCGAGCCAATTGTCGTTCAACATTGCAAGCCTTTGAGACTAAGGCATCTAAAGAACGAGGCTCGACACTACCGACATGCACTACTAACTCAGGAATTAGGTTATTAGTACACATTTGGACACATGCCTCTTCACTTAGCTTTTCTGGGCATTGAAGTCTCAAGCTTCGCCATCTGGCGATAAAATCATTTGCAAGCTCATTTGACCTTTGAAAGGTATTAGCAAGATCCATAATGGATACCTTTGCCTTAGAGCTCACAAATTGAGCTAGAAATGCTCTTTGTAAATCATCCCATGTGTGGATTGATCCCGGTTGAAGTTGAGTGTACCAATTAAATGCCAATCCCTTTAAAGATTGGACAAATTGTCGGATCAACAAAGCATCACTCAATGCGGTCTCACCACATGCTGAGTAAAAATGAGCCAAATGCTCGTGTGGTGATCCATACATTCCATCAAACTTATCAAAAGTTGGTCTTTGATAACCGGGAGGGAATGGTACTGAATCATATTGGACCGGATATGGCTTTCTATACCCGAGTACTGGAGGGTTTTGTGACACTTGGAATTCTCGGATTCCTTGGGCAATCATTTCCCTAATCTCTTGTGGGGAAACGGATGAGCTACCACCAGGACTTTCATCATTCGTCCTTACTGGCTCATGTCGACTAGCATTAGCTTGGTTTTCAATTTGAGCCATAAGTGTAGCTATTTGAGCTTCTCTTGCAGCCAATGACCTTTGCAAGTCTTGAAGTTGTTCCTCAACACTTGTTGTTCCGGTCATGAACACTTGCATATTCTCAGATTTATTTTGGGTTACAACTCTCGTTGCTCCTTCCTTTGTAATAACATGTGGAAATTCCTCCTCCTGGAGTAGAGAAGATAAATCTCCATACAAAGGAGAATTTGAGCTTTCTTCCGATTCTCGTTGTGGACTTGGTGGTTGTGAAGTTACTTGAGCATAAGTCATTGACTTAGCTTTTGATCTTGTAACTGGACCATCACAAGAAACAACTTGAGCCTCTTGCGAGACTGAGCTTTTAGAAACACGAAGACTTCTTTCTCTCTTTTGAGTTTTAGAAGTTTCTTCAATCACTTCATTCTCATTTGAATTTTTCTTGGCCCGTGAGGGTTTGTTGATTTTAAGCATTGGAGCTTTCGGTTGATTACCCTCCTCGGAATAAGAAGTCATGTAGACTTGCTCAAATTTGTCCAATGTAATAGGAATTGACCCTACAAGAATTTTCCTTGCGGTAGTCATTGAAAAATTATCCATTGCATGCTTTGAGTTTAAAAGCTCTTTTGCAGCTTCACAAAGGATTGTATTGGCTTGTTTTAGAGCTGGTGAGGAAGCTAGTTTACGAAGCGGTCCAGTGTTACGACGGGAACCATTCTTGCGTCCCCTCCTTCTTCGAGACTCACCTTCTTAAGAGTATTTTCAGCAGGAATACCAACAAGCACACCATTCTTCTTGATGATACGAATGATTGGCCTTGGGACAACCCTAGAAGAAGGCTTTGTGCCATTAAAGCTAGGAGAATTGTCATGTCCAACTTTGACATAAGCAGGTTTCCCATTGTTGAACTTGTTGTTGGGCTTTATGCCCCCATGTCCCGAAACAGTCATGGACGACTTCGGAGTTGCAAATTCCTCCAAACCTTGAAGACTCTTGAAAGATTTCTTCAAAGGGATTTCAGCATAGATCGCATTAGGAGCAATGTTAAAGACGACTTCAAACGACTTGCGGCGCAACCATCGTCCTCCTTGGATGACGAAGGTAGCCGGAAGTTCATTGAAATTCACAATTGCCCTTGACGCCATTTCCTTGCAATCAAATAAAATCAAACATTAGTATATGTATAACTTAGAGATGAAAAGAAAGAAAAGGTCCCACTGGGCGTGCCAAAAACATGTTGAGTAAAAATGTACACAAATTTACAAAACGTCTTTTTTATGTTTTATTCGAATACAAATTTACAGAACACATTTTATTTATTTTTTTTATTTGAGTTCGACTCTCTCTTTTTAACCTTTTGATTCTAAGTTATATAAATACCAATATTTGGTTAGGTTTTGGTGATTTGGGCTGCACCCGTTTTTGGATGGGTTGCCTACGTACCTCATTAAAGAGGATCAAGCCTCACGTAGTTCAGTGCAGTGTTTTCATGCATCAGAGAATCAAAGTCCAAACCCACCTTCTATGAAGGGTTGCCCAGACGATGATCCAACTATCATTTGCATGACATTTATATCTCGACCATGCATCAAAGAATTAAATTAAACCCACCTTCTAGGAAGGGTTACTTAATTTATCCCGCTATCACGCGCATGATCAAGAAAAGTGTTAGGTTATTTATTTTATTATATTTTAAATTTTGTGACTGAATTCGGTTTTTTATTTACCAAATTTCCTACGTATCCTTTATTAGGAATCAAGTCATACGTTGTTCTTAAAGGGATAAATTTAGAATTTAATTTCATGACTTTCATTTGATATAAAAGTCAAAAATATATTTTGCGATTAAATTTAATATGTATCCTTTTGTATTAAAAGAATATTTAAAATTTAACTTTATGACTTTCATTTCATATAAAAGTCAAAAATATATATTTTGCGATTGAATTTAATACATATTTATTTGTATCAAATTTCCTACGTATCCGTAAAAATAAACGGAATCAAATCATACGTAGTTCTTTTCTGACATTTACATTTACATAAAAGTTAATTTAATTTTTGCGGTTGAACTTGACAATTTATTAGTCAAGTTTCCTACGTACTCTTATAAAAGAGATCAAACCACCCGTAGTTCGTTAGTGACTTTTATATTTACATAAAAGTTAATTTAATTTTTGCGGTTGAACTCGACAATTTTTTAGTCGAGTTTCCTACGTACTCTAATAAAGGAGATCAAACCACCCGTAGTTCGGTTAATTATTAATATTTATTTTATGACTGCTTTAAGTTATACACTTTTCATTTATAATTCTTTCCGATCTTTTAATTGATATTTCGATTGAAGTATCAAAGGAAAGTGAATTATAAGACTTGCTTTTTATAATGGGCTTATAATCCAATTTAAAAAATTGCAGCCCATTCATTTAGAAAGAAGCGTGCTTTCTTCCCTTTCTTTTAACAGCTAATTGTTATTTTCTTTTCTTCTTTTTTTTTATTAAAAGAAACTTTCACCACTTTCTTTCTCATTATGTACAGCAAACCACAAAAGTGAGCAGACATGGACGACGAAGACGAACCAGACACCAAACTCGATGAAAGAAGAGGAGACTTCGAGAGACAAGATTGGAAGCAAATACTGGAATCAATTAAAGATCGACAAAGATTTTCAAAGCAAGAACCGAAGAAGACCACAAATCTGTCTAAACTAGAACCGAAGGCGGCCATAGATCCGTCAAAGTGAGGACTGAAGAAGGCCATAGATCCGTTTTTGGTACGTTTATTCTTCAATTTTATGTTTATCACTTCTCTCCGTTGATTCGAAATAGATATCGTTACATCCCATATCTTCGTTGTTAACTCTAATTGAATGCCCAATTTCAGTTTCCGACTCCTCTTATGATGCAATTAGTTATGTTTGAGTATTTGAGTGAATGGATTTGTGGATTCGTACATATCACCATCCCCATATATAAATTGAATTCGATTTATTTGTGAGTATGCAGGAATAATACAATTAGTCACACAAAACCCTAAACTGCATCCATATTTGGGTATCTTAAAATGAGTTTGATTTTTTTTTACAGCTAGTAGAATAGCTTATATCAAAAGTCTACTGTCATTTGTTTGTTTTGTGTTCAGTAATATACAGTTTTGACAATTTGACAGATAATTTTAGATTTCTCGCTTAGTCAAGGCCATTTATGATCTATAGAAAATGATAGACCATTTTTGTTCAACTATTTGTTTAATCATGCTTGTGATGGTGTTTTGAGGTGGTTTTGAGTTTCTAAAAGTGAATTTATATATGGGTTTATCCATTTGCATAAATTCAGATTTGAGTTCATGTTCAGTAAATAAATTGACTGAAATTTAGAACAATAACTTGAATTTTGGATTTTGTTGTGTAGCTAGATGATTCACAGGGTGTAGTCGAACACAAGGCTCGGATGTAGTGATCGAAAAGTTATTACTTTCGATCGACTGCAAATTTGTATAGTGGTCGAAAATATTCATTTTCGAGCCAACTATAGATTTTGATGTGGGAAGAGTGCAACAAGGAGCAGCAGTCGAAAGTATTCACTTTCAAGCCAACTGCAGATTGTGTGTTGGAAAGACGCAGCCATGGTTTCGGTATGACTAACTTCACACCAGTGGTAATACAAGCAGGTGACAGAAGTAGTTGCCTACTCACTTTGATTCTTCTTCTCTTCTAGTTCACTTTATGCTTTGATGTTCTTCCGTAATTCTTTCTCTCTTTTGCACTTCTCTGATTTGTTTAGGTTTGCTGTGTATTTGCAGGTTCTCTCTTCCGTATTTCTTTGTATTTGCAGGCTCTTTGTGACTCTATGTATTTGCAGATTTTGGCTTTCTTCCGAAAAGAAGATCTCGTTGGCTCTATTTATCCAATTTTTGCAAAGCCAGTTATGGGAGGTTACTGCTTGTAACGTGAGGGAACGTGAAAGAACGTGGGATAGCTAAATTTATTTTTTATTTTGTTTTCTTTTAAAACTGATGTATATATATATTTATATATAAAATCAATTCAAAATTTTTTTTTTATGCCAACAGGCTTAATTATTTGTTGCTGTAACAATTAAAAAGTGTTTATTGGGCCTTTTATTTTGGATCTTTGATCACTACTTTTGGGCTTTTTAATTAACACTTTGTATCATATTTATGGAAGCTTTCTTCATTCTTTTAAAAAAAATAACAATAAGAAATTATCCACATAAAAAAAATATATATTTATGGGTAATTTCATGTCATTTTATTTAATTTCATAAATGATAAAATTCATGAAATTTCATCCCCAAACAAAACAATCCTGCGAGAAATCAAAAACTGCATCCTTCATCAATAGATTAGTTAGCGGTTTTGATATCTTAGAGAAACCTTTATAAAACGTCTATAAATTCCAGCATGTCCTAGAAAGCTTCTTATCCCCTTCACCGAAGATGGAGGAGGTAGCTTCTCTATGGTCTCAATCTTAGCCTTATCTACCTCGATCCCTCTACTAGAGATCAAGTGTCCGAGTACAATGCCTTCCTTCACCATAAATTGACATTTCTCCCAATTAAGAACTAGGATAGTGTCTTCACACCTTTGTAGTACAAGAGAAAGTTTAGAAAGACAATTATCAAAAGAGGAACCATAAATAGAAAAGTCATCCATGAAAACCTCCATGATCTCCTCTATGTAATCCGAGAAGATAGCTATCATGCACCTTTGGAAGGTGGCTGGGGCGTTGCAAAACCCGAACGACATTCTCCTATAAGCGAACGTACCCCACGGGCACGTGAATGTGGTCTTCTCTTGATCGTCCGGCTGAATCGGGATCTGGAAGAAACCACTATAACCGTCAAGATAACAGAAATGTGAGTGTTGTGATAACCTCTCAAGCATTTGGTCAATGAAGGGTAATGGGAAGTGATCCTTTCTAGTTGCATTGTTTGGCTTCTTGTAATCAATGCACATCCTCTATCCGGTCACTATCCTTGTAGGAATGAGCTCATTGTTCTTATTGGTGATGACCGTCATTCCTCCCTTCTTTGGAACAACCTGTACGGGACTCACCCACTTGCTATCGGAGATAGGGTAGATGATACCTGCATCAAGTAGTTTAAGAATTTCCTTCTTGACAACCTCTTTCATGGTCGGATTTAACCGCCTTTGAGGTTGTCGTGAAGTTCTAAAATCTTCTTCCATTAGGATCTTATGCATGCATAATGAAGGCTTAATTCCTACTAGATCCTTTATAGTGTAACCTAAGGCTTTCCTATGTTTCTTTAGAACAACCATAAGCTTACTATGTTCATCTTGACTTAGATCGGAACTAACAATTACCGGAAAGGTAGAATTAGATCCTAGAAATGCGTACCTTAGATGTGTGGGAAGTGGCTTCAATTCCATCACTATTGGAGGAGTGTCCAATGCTTCCATAGAAGTCTCTAAGGGTATAGAAGTTGTTGGAGAGGACTCAAGAGAAGTGGTAGAAAGAACGTAATTGTCCTCAGATTTTCCCAAAATTACGGTACCTCTGTTTCCTCCACGGCCATGGTTTAGGGCGTGGAAGTCAATTACGGCACCTCTGATAGTTCCATGGCCGTGGTTTTGGCCGTGTAACTTACTGGAGTCCTCTGAATAGCTAATTACGATCATATTGGTGGGAACTACGGCCGTGGAATAGCACGACTGGCCGTGATTCCTCACGTTTTCTGACCCATCGTAGAGTTGTTCAAACTCTTCTTCATGCACTTCTTGTAGCTCTTCCAAAGCTTCAATATCATCATTGCATTCTTCTTCTTCTCCTTTCTCCGTAATGCTCGTAGTAATGACCCTTTGCAATGGATCTTTGAGGAGAATCGAACTTACTTCTTCTCTAGATAGCTCTTTGTCATGGATGTTAAACATATCGTCTTCAAGAGCTGGTTCTTTCATCAAAGTGGAAAGAACGAACTCTACTTTTTCCTCTCCTATGTCGAAAGCGAGTCTAGCATTCTTGCAATCCACCACACAACCGGATGTTGCAAGGAATGGTCTTCCGAGTATGATCGGGACCGGGCTATCTGCAGGAATGTCAAGCACAACAAAATCTATTGGAACATAGAACTTACCAAGCTTGACCGGAACGTCTTCAATGACACCGACGAGACGAGTTATGGATCGATCCGCCATATATAACGTCATCTTCACCGGTTTAGGCTCGCCTAGACCGATATTCCTGCATAAGGCAAGCGGAATGATGCTAACGCTTGCTCCTAAATCACATAATGCATCGTATGTGATATTTCCTACTCCGATCGGAACACAAAATGACCCCGGATCTTTCAGCTTTGGGGGCATCTTTTCCTTCATCGTTTTGATGAGATCCGATGATTCCGAACTCATCTTGACTTCCCCAAAATTTTCGAGTTTCCTCTTGTTAGAGAGGATCTTCTTCAAGAACTTTCCATATGTTGGCATACCTACAATTGCATCAATGAAAGGTATATTAATATGCAGTTTGCTCATGAGTTCAATGAACTTACCGAATTGCTTGTCTAGACGCACTCTTGCTCTAGATTGCGGGAATGGTAGGGGAGGTTTGTAAGCTGGAGGAGGAATGTAGATGTCTTCCTTCTCCTTCCCCTTTTCCTTCTCCTTTTCGACGGGAACTTCCACAAACTTGGGCTGCGGGTCGGTGGTTGTTGCTCCGCTTCTAGTTGTGATAGCCATCACCCTTCCTTTCGGGTTATCCTCCGTCTTTCCTGGAAGTTTTCCTTGATTTCTAGGAACATCCTCAGCATTGCTAAACATTTGGTTTTCTAAAACCTTTTGGGCTTTATCAACCTTAGTGATGTGACTCTCAAATCCTTGAAGCTTTCCCAAGATCATTTCCAGCATGGGATCGAGCTTGTCTTTCCCCGAACTGCTTGCACTATTTGATGTTTGCCCCTGGCTTTTCAAAGGAATGGAAGAAGAAGAAGATGGTGATGTTAGTGAATTTCCTAAATTGGGATTAGAATTACCGGAGTTTTGTTGTTGGTTGGAAAGCCAATTGTTGTTGTTTGAACCCCTATTGTTGTTCCAATTGTTATTCCGGTTGTTGTTGTTCCAATTATTCCGGTTGTTGTTCCGACTGTTGCGATTGGTGTTCTCATTCCCATTGTAGTTATTGTTGTTTCCTAAATAACCAACATCTTGCTCCTTAGGCTTTGGAAAGCTAGCTTTGATGACTTCCTTCAATTCTTTAATCTCGGTGTTGAGAGAAAAGATTTGAGTTTGAGCAGCTTGTGTTAGCTTTGCTCCTTGCTCCACTCGATTAGCTTCCACTTTTCAGTGAGAGTACTTCTCAATGACTCGAGCTTGCTTCTCAATGAAGTCCCAAGCGTCATCTTCCCTCATGTCCATGACTGTGCCACATGAAAGGGATTGGAGCTTGAATTGTGTTTCCACATCCAGCCCCTTATAGTATATCTCCAATAACTCCAATTTGGAAATGCCATGGTGTGGGCAATCCATTAATAAATCCTGAAATATTTCCCAAGACTGAAATAAACTTTCATTAGATCTCATAGAAAAAGCATTAATTTTACCTCTTAACTCCGCCGTCTTGGATGGCGGAAAGAATTTGGTTAGGAACTCCGAAGAAAGATCCTCCCATGTGTTGAGTCTTCCATTTGGAAGAGCTTGATACCAACATAAAGCTTTCCCTTTCAAAGAGAAAAATAATGGCTTGATCTTGTAATTGTTGGTGGTTGCATTCTTTGGCTTCATCGTCTCCATCAAGATCTCAAAATTATGTAGATGTTGATGTGGAGATTCGACACTCGTTCCTTCAAACTAGCTTTGGCGAACGATGGTAATAACTTGTGGGTTGAAGCTAAACCCCTGAATATCGTCAGCATCAAAGTTCACATCTAAACGGCGTGGTTGCTGAATCGGATCCATTCTTTGGCCAAGAGTTCTTGGCTCTTCATCTGCACGAGCGGCTCTTGCACCCCCAGCCGGGATACGATAATTGGCGGCTGGTCTCGGATTATTCATATTCACATTGATCGTTGGATCAATGTCTTCTAGCTACGGCATGGAGGAGTCGCTCTCTTCATCGGATGAGTCGGTTCTAACCGATCTTGTCGGTTTTCTTCTCTTCTTCTTCTTGGAACCACTCATCTCCAACCTCATTTGCAGCATCATGTCCTTGAGCTCATCAATTTGCAATTGATGACGCTCCGATTCTTCCTTGCGAGTCTTCTCACTCCATCTAAGTCGAGCTTCGGAATCATTCAACTGTGCTTGGATATCCCTCTCTTTACTTTCAGCCATCTTTCTTTCTTTGAGCTTCTTTCTCAAAGTCTTCTCAAGTTCTTGATCAAGAGGTAAGAGATCTTTGTTGGTGCTAGACCTGCGCATATACCTAAGATAACCTACAAATATCACTTCGAAAGAGATATCAAATAACAAGAGAAAAGCTCTCAAGCTTGACAACCGATAACCGAATTCGGCCTAAACCAAATCCCCGGCAACGGCGCCAAAAACTTGTTCGCTCTAAAACGTGCGTGCAATCAAACTTTAAATTTATAAAATTAGAATAAAAGCAAGCGAACCCGCTGTGTACGGATCAGCCTAGATTAGCAAGTATTCCGGAGTATCTAACACAGGGATTTGAGGGGAACAAATTCAGTTCGCAAATCGTCAAGAAAGTAAATGTATAAAGTTTTGCAAATATTGGGAAAACAACCGTGGAAGTTCAAGAACAGACCGTGATCTAGGGTAAATCACGGTCAGATCTTGAGTTCCACGGCCGTGGAAGTTCAAGAACAGACCGTGATCTTGGTTCGTCGACGAAATCTATCTAAATCTCAGGGTCTAATAAAATTACAATCGATCTATCATCATCTAAGCCACAACTATCAACCCTTGACCTTAGAATTTCTAAAGAGTTTTAGCTAATAACCATTGTCATGATATCAAAAATCAAATTAAGAAGAACGAAAGATGAAAACCCTCGGAAACTCAAATATAACTCAACGTCAATCTCAAATCCAAAACACAGATTGGAATACTTAATGGATTCAGAATATAACACAAAACCTCACAATAATCTAGGGTAAATATGAAGGACAGGTTGTCCATCCATCTTCAATAACTAACCCTAAGAAATAGGTAAAAAAAACCTTCGGCAATCTTCAATCCGCCCTAGGCAAGAATATTCCAAGCAAGGTAAGCGGCCGCCACGTCTCCGCGAGATCCAACGCCATTTCCACGGGAATAGGTCGTAAGCATCAATGTCCAAAACTCTCTTCTCTAGCCTTTTTATAAGACGGGGTAAAAGTAATCGTCTCGGCCCATCTCGTGAATAACGTGGTAAATGAAGTCTCGTCAAAAGATCGCCTAAATCACTGTCTCAAGGGATTCCACGACCGTGGTTTAGGGCGTGGAATTAGGTAACGGTCTCTCCCATTTTCCACGACCGTACTTTAGGTCGTGTAACTTACTGGAATGCTCCACGCTCATGATGCCAAGATCCACGGCCGTGGTTTAGGGCGTGGACTCTTCTACGGCCGTATTTTAGGGCGTGGAAGTTTAGATTGCTTGTGGTTTCCTTTGTGTCGTGACATTCTCCATCTTAGCTCCTTCTTTAGCTTCCTTGATGTCTTCCTAATCCTTGGATATGATTGAATCCTCTCTTTTCTCTCTCAAATGGTCCGGTTTAAGCTCTCATTCACCTACAATCATTCACAAAACTTGTGTAAACCTCCATATCGAAAATATAGGTGAACAAGCTAACAAATGCTTGAATGCCTTATCCATGAACACAATAATGAATGAAAAAAAACTAGAATAAGTGCCTAGAATGTCGCAATATTTCATGCTAACAATACTCCAACAAACTCACTCACCCTTTCTTGAGGCTCTTGTCAAAGATCATCATGAGTGTCTTCTTTGGACACAAAGAGGAGAATAAGGTCGCCCTCAAGGACCTTCCATTGTTATATGCTTGCCTTCCGATGAGCGAGAAGGTACCGGATTGCCCATACCTCTTCCTTACCGCTTTGAAGTGGATTAGGAAGGACGAGCCAAGGGACATTGTTGGTAGTGGGGTGATTTCCTTGATCGCCTCACAGGTGATGGATCTTTCCGACTTAGAGAATGGGTTGGAGGCCCCACTATACACGGAGAGGATGCTGAGGAGGTGCAAGCTCCTCAAGAGGGACGGGGAGAACCTTTTTTGGCTTTCATTTGCAGATGGGAGCCACATCACATACCTCCCCGGCCGCTTCCATTTGGAGACGAGCTCTCCGAGCTATACATCCCGGCTGACCCTTTCATGCTGAGACGGCCTCAGGTGGCCATTGTTGAGAGACACACTGCGAGCTCCAGCCGGGCTCATTTCGATGACCACATGCCCATACCGGATGATGAGGAGATGCCCACTACATCCCCGGATGATGATCCGGCCGTGGAGAGCCTCTAGGCGCAAATGGCAGCCCTAACTACTCAGCATCCGGCATGGCAGACTGAGTACCAGCGGACCATGCTTGAGCAGCAGTAGGCGTGGCAGTCTAGTTTCGCCTCCTCTATGACCACCCATTTTGACCGCCGGCAGGATGCTTGGCAGGCGGCTCAACAGCAGCAGCTCGAGGCTCAGCAGTTGGCTTGGGAAGCCAACTTTGAGACCTCCTTTGGCAGCCGGATGGATGCTCAACAGGCCCGCATCGACACACTCTACCGCCGGCAGGAGCACTTCTTCAGCCACTTTCCGTACCCACCTGATGAGGGTCCAGATGGTACAGCCGGACCATCCCACTAGTGGTATCATCATTTCTCCCTTTTGCACATTTATCTTTGCTTCATTTTCCACTTTGAGGGCAAAGTGTGCTTCAAGTATGGGGGAGGGAATTATCATTGCTTTTGTAGTTTGTTTAAGTTGTTTTGAGTGTGTTTGCTTTTAGTTTTAATTCAGTTTGAAATTCATATTGAAAAATAAAGGAAAAAAAAAGAAAAAGCCAAAGAAAATGGAAAAAGGCATAAAAATCCTTGGATAAACCGAAAACCCGAAAGGCTGGTTTAGGCAAAAAGAAGGTAGTCCGACCAACCTTACGTTGGTGCAAAATTGGACTTGAGGGATGTGAGTTCCAAGTGAGATCATCAAAGAAAAGAAGAAGAGTGGCAAGGTGAAAACCCGAAAGGGCACCTTGGCAAAATGATCGGCACCGAGTGTAGGTTTCCCTTCCGATATTTGGCGGCATAAGAAGCGGAGTCATAAGGAGGTTGTCCGGGTAGGTCACTCTTGGAGCAATAAGGATCGTAGCTTTCTCACCTTTTTCTCACATTTTCTCCCTTTTTCCTTCTTTCTTTCTTGGTTTCTCTTTTCCATTGTCTATGCCTCTTACCCATGCTTCCTGAGGCCTTTAAGTCTAAAATTGCTGTCATTTGTTTTACTCGGTGTTAGCATGAAATATTGTGATATTTTAGGCACGTTTTCTAAGTGTATTTCATCTATATTGGTATTCCTTGATAAAGCATGGAAGCAATTGTGAGTTAGTTTATCTATTTTGTCGATATAGAGGTCTACATAAGCTTTGTGTTGATTGTAGGCAATTAAGAGCTAAAACCGGACGAATCAAGGGAGAATGGAGATAGATTGAGCATGTCCAAGGAATGAGGACATCACTAGGAGCTAAAGAAGATGCTAAGAAGAAGAATGACACAAAAACAAAGGAAATTACGAGCTATGTACATTCCACGCTCTAAAGTACGACCGTATTAGAGTCCACGCTCTAATCCACGGCCGTGGAACTTTGGCAACACAAGCGTGGTGCATTCCAGCAACTTACACGGCCGTGGAGAGTTGTGACAAACCGTGATCCAACTCCACGCTCTAAATTACGGGCGTGGAACCCTTCCACGACCGTGATCTTGACGATCTTTTACGCAATATTTTAAGCCACAATCTTTTACGCACATAAGCCGAAGACGCATTTTATTTGGGCCTATATAAGGACGGAAGGAAGGAGATTCCGTCACCTCTGCTTACCCTAGTTTACGCCTTCGCTTAGACCTCCGTTGAGAGATTTGCACCGAGCCCGATTGAGATTTCCGGATTGACGGAAAGTTAGAGAAAGAGTGAAGATTTGGAAGATTGTTCGTAAGTTTGTTCCTAGGTTTGATTAGAAGACGGATTGACATCCTGTTCTTCGTTCTTATCTAGAATAGTTACTTGTTTGTGTTTATTCCAAATCTGAGTTGCATTATCATTGATATTTGTGGATTTGAGATTGGTTTGAAAGTTATTGAAGGTTTTCGGGAGTTTTCATCTTTCATTCTTTTAAATCTTAAATTTGATATCAATATGACTGTTGTTGGCTAAAACCCTTTAGCAATTCTAAGGTGAAGGGTTGATAGTTGTGGCTTAGATGATGATAGATCGATCGTAAACAGATTGGACCTTGAGAGTTAGAGAGAATCGCCGACGAACCTAATCCACGGTTTGTTCTTGAGCTTCCATGGCCGTGGAACTCAAGAACTACCCGTAATCTTGTGTCAGTTACGAACCTTGCTTTTACTTTAATCCAATGTTAAAGATTTGATTTAACTTAGTCTTGGCTTGCCTTTTCTAGGTGGTAGTGAAGCCTCAACAACCTCTACCTCGATTTCGAGTGTCACGACCCTAATCGGTTAAGTTGGTCTTGATCCTTGGATTACAAGTTTGGGTATTTGACGTTAATATTTACCTTTAGAATCTTTCTATACTGAAGCCTCAACAACCTTTATAGGGAGTGCCTTTGGGTGAATCATATAAGGTTTTGGAACTTCACCGTACATTGCCTTACATTCGTATACCTTTGCATACCTCAACTCTGTCCTTATATCTTTAGTATATCTTGAATCGACTGCCACAGTTGCATTCCTGGATCTTTAGGATTGTTGTTTTTCCAATATTTACAAAACCTCATACATTTACTTGCTTGACGATTTATAACTGGATTTAACCCCCAAATCCCTGTGTTCGATACTCTGGAATTCTTGCTTAACTATATCGATCTGTACACTGCGGGTTCGCTTGCTTGATTTCTAGTTTTATAATTAAAGCTTATTTACACGCACGCTAAGTGGCGGACAAGTTTTCGGCGCGTTGCAGGGGATTTGGTCTAGGCCGAATTCGGTTATCGGTTGTCAAGCTTGGGAGCTTCTCCCTTGTTATTTGATATCTTTTCAAGTGTATGCGCAGGTCTAGGAATAACGAAGACCTCTTACCTCTTAATCAAGAGCTTGAGAGGACTTTGAGGATAAAACTTAAGGAGAGAAAAATGGCTGAAGAAAGAGAACGTGATCTCCAATCGGAGTTAGCAGAAAAGGAAGCTCAACTCCAATGGAGTGAGAAGACTCGTAGGGAAGAAACGGATCGTCATCAAATGAAGGTTGATGATCTAACGGACATGATGTTCCAAATGAGGCTGGAAATAAACAACCTCAAAGAGAAAAAGAAAAGGAGGAGGCCGGGAAGATCGGTTAGAGCCAACTCATCCAATGAGGATAGCGACTCCTCCATGCCGCCACTAGAGGAAATTGTTCCAACGATCAATGTGAATCCATTCTATCCACGGCCAGCTGCAAATCGCCGTGTTCCACCTAGGAACGTGAGGGTCGAACGTGTGGATGAGGAGCCAAGAACTCTTGGCCAAAGGATGGATCCAACGCAACAACCACGCCGTTTAGGTGTGAACTTTGATGCTGACGATGCACAAGGGTTTAGCTTCAACCCTCAAGTTATTACCATTGTTCGCCAAAATCATTTTGGTGGAACAAGTGTTGAATCTCCACACCAACATCTACAAAACTTTGAGATTATGATGGAGACAATGAAGCCGAAGAACGCAACTACCAACAGCTACAAACTCAAGCCTTTCTTCTTCTCCTTGTAGGGGAAAGCATTGTCTTGGTATCAAGCTCTTCGAAGTGGAAAGCTTGAAACATGGGAGGATCTTTCTTCGGAATTCCTCACTAAGTTCTTTCCGCCATCCAAAACGGCGGAGCTAAGAGGTAAGATTAACGCATTTTCTATGAGATCTAACGAAAGTTTGTTTCAATCTTGGGAAAGATTTCAGGATTTGCTATTGGATTGCCCTCATCATGGAATATCCAAACTTGCACTATTGGAGATATACTATAAGGGGCTGGATGTGGAGACACAATTCAAGCTCCAATCCCTATCATGTGGTACATTCATGGACATGAGGGCAGATGACGCTTGGGACTTCATTGAGAAGCAAGCGCGAGTTATAGAGAAGTATTCTCATCGGAAAGCGGAGGCGAATCATGTGGATCAAGGAGCAAAGCTATCACAAGCAGCTCAAACTCAAATCTTTTCTCTCAATACGGAGATTAAAGAGTTGAAAGAAGCCATCAAAACCAACTTTCCGAAGCACAAGGAGCAAGATGTGGGTTATTTAGGCAACAACAATAACCACAACGGTAATGAGAATACCAATCGCAACAACCGGAACAACAACCGGAATAATTGGAACAACAATAACAACAACAACCGGAACAACAATTGGAACAACAATAGGGCTTCAAACAACAACAATTGGCGTTCCAATCAACAAAATTCCGGTAATTCTTATCCTTCCAATTTAGGAAATTCACTAACTCCACCTTCCTCTTCTTCCACTCCTTTGAAAAGCCAGGGGCAAACATCTAATGGTGAAAGCTCTTCGTGGAAAGAGAAGCCCGATCCCATGTTGGAAACAATTTTGGGCAAGCTTCAAGGGTTGGAGACTCGCATCATCAAGGTTGATGATCACATTACTAAGGTTGATAAAGCCCAAAAGGTTTTATAAAACCAAATGTTCAGCCATGCGGAGGAAGTTCCTAGGAATCAAGGGAAACTTCTAGGAAAAACGGAGGACAACCCAAAAAGAAGGGTGATGGCAATCACAAATAGGAGCGGGGTAACAACTACCGACCCGCAGCCTAAGTTTGTAGAAGTCCCCGTTGAGAAAGAGAAAGAAAAGGGGAAGGAGAAGGAAGATGTCTACGTTCCTCCTCCAGCTTACAAACCTCCCCTACCGTTCCCACAATCTAGAGCAAGAGCGCGTCTAGACAAGCAATTCGGTAAGTTTATAGAACTCATGAGCAAACTACATATTAATATACCTTTCATTGATGCTATTGTAGGTATGCCAGCTTATGGTAAGTTCTTAAAGGAAATCCTCTCTAACAAGAGAAAGCTCGAGGATTTTGGAGAGGTTAAGATGAGTTCGGATTCTTCGGATCTCATCAAAACAATGAAAGAAAAGATGCCTCCAAAGCTAAAGGATCCGGGGTCATTTTGTATTCCCATAGGAGTGGGAGATGTCACATATGATGCACTATGTGATTTAGGAGCAAGTGTGAGCATCATACCACTTGCATTATGTAGGAAGATCGGTTTAGGCGATCCTAAACCGGTGATGATGACGTTGTACATGGCGGATCGATCCATAACTCGTCCCATCGGTATTGTTGAAGACGTCCCAGTCAAGCTAGGTAAATTCTATGTTCCTATAGATTTTGTTGTGCTTGACATTCCTGCAGATAGTCCGGTCCCAATCATTCTTGGAAGACCGTTTCTCGCAACATCCGGCTGCATAGTCGATTGCAAGAATGCTAGACTCGCCTTTGACATAGGACAAGAGAAGGTAGAGTTCGTTCTTTCCACCCTAGTGAAGGAACCAATCTTTGATGAGGATATATTCAATATCCAAGATGAAGAAGGGTTGTCTAGAGAGGAGGTAAGTGCTATTCTCTTCAAAGATCCTTTGCAAAAGGTTATTACTATGAGTCTAATGGATATAGGGGAAGAAGAGGAGTGCAATGAGGCAATTGAAGCCTTAGAAGCACAAGAAGAAGTGTGTGAAGAGGAGTTTGAGAAACTCCACGACGAGGCAGAGAACGTACGGATCCACGGTCATATACTATATTCCACGGCCGTGGATTTCACTAACAAAAGCGTGGAGCACTCCAGAGGGTTACACGGTCGTGGAGAGAACAAAGGAACCGTATTTACTTTCCACGCCCAAAATCACGGCCGTGGAGGATGCAGAGAGGCCATAATTTTGGGTGATTCCGAAGGTAATTGTGTCTCTTCCTCAACTTTTCTTGATTCTTCTCCAACTCCTTCTACACCCTTAGACACTTCTAAGGAACCATCGGATATTTCTCAAGAGCCATTGGAAACTCCGATAGTCATGGAATTGAAACCATTTCCTACTCATCTAAGGTACGCATTTCTTGGACCTAATTCTACCTTTCCGGTTATTGTTAGTTCCGATTTAAGCATAGATGAACATAGGAAGCTCATGGTTGTCCTTAAGAAACATAGGAAAGCTTTAGGATATACTATAGAGGACTTAGTAGGAATCAAACCTTCCCTATGCATGCATAAGATCTTATTGGAAGAGGACTTTAGGACTTCACGACAACCTCAAAGGCGGTTAAATCCGACCATGAAGGAGGTTGTCAAGAAGGAAATTCTTAAACTTCTTGATGCAAGTATTATCTACCCTATCTCCGATAGCAAGTGTGTGAGTCCGGTACAAGTGGTTCCGAAGAAGGGAGGAATGACGGTCATCACCAACAAGAATAACGAACTCATTCCTACCCGAACCGTAACAGGATGGCGGATGTGCATAGACTACCGCAAGCTAAACAACGCGACTAGGAAGGACCACTTCCCACTACCCTTCATCGATCAAATGCTTGAAAGGTTAGCACAACATTCGCACTTTTGCTATCTTGACGGTTATAGTGGTTTCTTTCAGATTCCAATACACCCGGATGATCAAGAAAAGACCACGTTCATGTGCCCGTGGGGTACGTTTGCCTATAGGAGGATGCCGTTCGGGCTTTGCAACGCCCCAGCCACCTTTCAATGGTGCATGATGCCCATCTTCTCGGAATACATAGAGGAAATCATGGAGGTTTTTATGGATGACTTCTCCGTTTATGGTTCCTCTTTTGACAATTGTCTTTCTAACCTTGCTCTTGTGTTACAAAGGTGTGAAAACACTAACCTAGTTCTTAATTGGGAAAAGTGTCAATTTATGGTAAATGAAGGCTTTGTATTAGGACACTTAATCTCTAGTAGAGGGATTGAGGTGGATAAGGCTAAAATAGAGACTATAGAAAATCTTCCTCCCCCAACTTCGGTGAAAGGGATAAGAAGTTTTCTAGGACATGCTGGATTTTATAGACGCTTCATAAAAGACTTCTCTAAAATATCAAAACCGCTTACTAATCTATTGATGAAGGATGCAGTTTTTAAGTTTTCGCAAGAATGCTTAGATGGGTTAAATATGATTCGGGAAGCTCTAATTTCAGCCCCGATTATCCAACCTCCAGATTGGAATCTTCCCTTTGAGGTTATGTGTGATGCAAGTGACGTAGCTATAGGAGCTGTTCTTGGACAAAGAAAGGAAGGGCGAACCCATGCCATATACTACGCTAGCAAGATGCTAGATGAGGCGCAGCTCAACTACGCCACTACCGAAAATGAGTTTTTAGCTATCGTTTATGCAATTGACAAATTTCGCTCTTATCTTGTAGGTGCAAAGGTGATTGTATACACGGATCATGCTGCGATCCGGTACCTCCTTGCAAAGAAGGATGCGAAGCCAAGGCTAATTAGATGGATTCTTCTCCTACAAGAATTCGATCTAGAGATCCGCGACAAGAAGGGTTCGGAAAATTTTGTTGCGGATCATTTGAGTCGCCTAACACATCTAGAGGACGACCACCTACCTATAGATGACTCCTTTCCGGACGAACATTTACACATTATAGAGGAGTGCATCGATGTGATCGCCAAAGGTAACGAACCATGGTTTGCTGATTTTGTTAACTATTTGGTTTGTCAAGAATTACCGCCCGGATTATCCTACGCACAAAGAAAGAAGTTTTTTAAGGATGTTCAGGAATACTTTTGGAATGAACCTCTCCTTTTTAAGAGAGGTCCGGATGGCATTATTCGGCGATGTGTGCCGGAAGATGAGATGCAAAGTGTCATCCGCCATTGTCATTCACTACCTTGTGGAGGACACGCTAGTTCGAACAAGACTAGCGCTAAGGTATTGCAATCTGGATTCTTTTGGCCTACTCTATTCAAAGATGTGCAAACCTTTGTTTCTTGTTGCGATGCTTGTCAAAGAACAGGAAATATATCTAGGAGGAATGAGATGTCTCTCAACAACATCCAAGAGGTGAAGATCTTTGACGTTTGGGGAGTAGACTTCATGGGACCATTCCCATCATCTTGTGGTAACCAATACATACTTTTAGCGGTTGATTATGTTTCAAGATGGGTTGAAGCAATTGCCTCTCCCACCAATGATGCCATGGTAGTGGTTAAGTTCTTTAACAAGACCATTTTCCCACGATTTGGGACACCACGGACCATCATTAGTGATGGAGGCTCTCACTTTATTGCCCGGCGCTTTGAAGCTCTCTTAGCTAAGTATGGGGTGACTCACAAGATCGCCACCCCTTATCATCCACAAACTAGTGGACAAGTTGAGATCTCAAACCGGGAGATCAAAGGAATCCTAGAGAAGACGGTTTCAAGGACTAGGAAAGATTGGTCTTTGAAGATAGATGATGCATTGTGGGCGTACCGGACTGCATACAAGACTCCCATCGGAACTACACCATACAACCTTGTGTATGAGAAGTCTTGTCACTTACCGGTAGAGTTGGAGCACAAGGCGTTTTGGGCAATCAAGTGGTTGAATTTCAGCATGA
Source organism: Fagopyrum homotropicum (assembly GCA_033239125.1). NCBI lineage: Eukaryota > Viridiplantae > Streptophyta > Magnoliopsida > Caryophyllales > Polygonaceae > Fagopyrum > Fagopyrum homotropicum. The sequence continues at coordinate 107,406,893 of BSWB01000007.1, forward strand.
AGGAAGCGGGAGAGAAGCGTCTCTTAGACCTAAATGAGCTTGAAGAACTTCGCTTGAACGCTTACGAAAACGCCAAGATCTACAAACAAAGAGCAAAGCGTTGGCATGATAAGCATATCATTCCAAAGGACTTCAAAGAAGGATATCAAGTTCTCCTCTTCAATTCAAGGCTTCGTCTCTTTCCAGGTAAGCTTAAATCTCGTTGGACCGGACCTTTTCTAATCAAACGTATTTTCCCCCATGGTGCAGTTGAAGTATGGACTGAAACGGGCGGAAGCTTTAAGGTGAACGGTCAACGACTCAAGAAGTATACACCAGAACTCCAAGCTGAAGAGTTCGTGCCCACTGCACTCGAATAAGTGCGAATCTGGTCTAGCTACGGACCTTAAACAAAGCGCTTCTTGGGAGGCAACCAAAGGTATTGCATTGTCGTTTTTGCTTTTGATTCATAGATTAGTTTAGTTTAGACGTTTTTGCTTTGCTTTGCCTTCGATACCTTCCGGTATGTTTGTGTTTTTGGATGTAGGAACAGTGGAAAAGAAAAGGGGAAGAGAAAGTTTGAAGAAAAGCGACGAAACTTGGACTTTGGAGCATTATAGAGAGTTCCACGGCCTAAACCACGGCCGTGACTGCTACAGTGACCGTAATTTTCAAAAGCTTGAGAAAAATCACCAAAACCACGGTTCCGTACAATTCCACGGCTGTGGAACCCCCGACAGACCGTGATTTTCGAAAAATTTTACGGCCACTATATAAACCACGTTTCTTCACAAAACACACCACAAACACCCATTCCACGCCCAAAAATCGCCGATTCCACGCCCTTTCTCTCAAATCTTCGTTCGTTAATCGTTTTTAACGATTCTTTGACCTAAACTGAAGCCAATCCAATCACCAACAAGATCCAAGCAACGATTCGAGCGGCAAATCACCGGAGAAGCCACAATTCAGATTCCAAAATCCGAAAACCTAGGTTTTTGGTTCTTTCTCTATCTTTGTCGGTTCGGCTTCGTTTTTGCTAGTATTTTTAGGAGAACTGATTGAAATTGGAAGGAAATTAGTCTAGGACTGATTGCTGCTGAGTTTGGTGAATTGTTGCTGAGTTTTGAGAAATCACGTGCCGAACCACGGTCACTGTACGTTCCACGGCCGTGGAAATCCAAGAACAGACCGTGGTTTTTGACAGAGTATGGATTTTGTGAGGAGAGTGTCCGGTAGGAACAAGGACAAGGATAAGAACAAGGATAAGGATAAGAACAAGAAAAGGAAGGGCAACCCCTCTTCCTCTTCTAGAGCACCACCCCCTTCATCCCCTTCACCTCCATCATCACCATCACCACCTCACCCTAGGATCCCTACCATCCATGAGGATCATCTCGATGCTTTAGATAAGATCCATAAGAGAACGGTCATAGGGCCTAGGTACCTATTACTTGAGGAGTTAGAGCCTCTACATGTGATAGGAGACATTACTTTGCTTTTAGATAGAGCCGGTCTAGTCATCTTCTCCGCTATCCGGGAAGATGCTTATGAGGAGATCACGAGGGAGTTTGTGGTTTTCTTCGAGCACAGTCATGTGGATAGGACTGTCTCTTTCCGGCTGATGGAAAGAGATTGTGAGTTCTCTATGAGGGAGTTTGGAGCCTTCTTTGGGTTCCACGAGACCTTCAATGGTCGTTTCCCCAGTGGTGTGTACGCCAAGGATTTCTGGGAAGAGATCGCTATGATCTACGCCAATGAGGACCGCTGGCAGCCAGCTGATACCAAGGCTAAGTTGATGTATCACCTACGCCAATGAGGACCCTCTTAGCTGCTACTATGAGCAAGCTAAAGAACAAGAGGGCTGGTAACATTGGATATGGTGGGATGGTCACCCACGTTGCTCGACAGTTAGGGGTAGATTTCTCTGCTTGCACACGTATTGCTGCTACACCCCTAGGACTACATAGCCTCATGACTAGAGGCATTATCTTCCCCACCCATAGAGGTCCACCATATGCTGCTATGTCATGGGAGAGTAGGACCGGGAGAGGTATAGAGTGGCTCCCTGAGTATTCCATTATGGCTGGACGTTATAACTGGAAGGCGACGTTCGCTGTCATGCATGCGAACAAATTGGTAGTCCCTCCTTACGTTCCACCACCACCAGTTGTAGAGGAGGAGGAGATGATTATGAGGGAGGAGGAGGAGCTGATCAGGACTTTGGTACATTCCCGGATCAGCCGGATGCAGTTCCCGACATGCCTAGACATTCCCCCCGCTCTGCTAGAGCATCTGGCTCTTCCTCTCGCCGTGCTAGTGTGAGCGAGAGGCCGACTTGGATGGAAGATCCTCCTGCTTGGTACAACACTCAGCCGGATTGGATGGGAGCTCCACCGCCTTGGCATGCACAGCCGCCACCTGCACCAGCACCTTCAGATGCACCGGCATGGTACAGCCAGCCGCCTGGTTGGTACGAGCAGCTGCCACAGTGGGCTACCGATCTTTCCAACAGGGTTGGAACTTTGGAGATCGGTGCAGATGCTAGGGATGCACGAGTGGACGATCTAGACCACATGATGAGAGACGTTTACCGCCAGCAGTTGGGGCGGTACTATGATCCTAGCTTCTCCCCGTTTCCACCACCGCCTCCACCGCAGTGATGACCTTGGATGATCGACTGTTTTAGCCGCTCCACCACCATTTTGTGAGTTCTTTTTCTTTCATTCTTTTCTTCTTTTTCTTTTCTTTGAACATTAGGGACAATGTTTGTTCCAAGTATGGGGTGGGGTGTGACTAATAGTTTGTAATAACTCTTACTCACTTTGTATGCTTTATCGAGACTATCTTGCATGTTTCATTCTATTGCTGCACGTTTCATTTTTGCATTGCATGAAAAAGAGTTTGAAAAACCCATAAAAATTGAAAAATTTTGAAAATTTTGTGCTTCTAAGGATAGAGATGATTTCTATGATAATCACCACTTGTGAATTGAGTTTTGATGACAATCGCATGCTTAAACAAATAGTGAATTGAAAAGAAATTGAATGAGTTGATTATTCCTCTTTTGCAAGTTTCATAATGTGATAAATGTTACTTAAATCATGTTGAGAAATTAAGGTTGAAATCACATAATAAGTTCTTAAGCTTCTTTTGAGATGATTAAGGCAATTCGATTTTCTTTCTTCTTTCTTTGATCATTTAGCCCCTCATTGAAATAATGACCTCCTTTACCTATCCTGGAATTTGGAGGAGTTGAATGAAAAAGGCATGTTTGATGTGGGAGGGCCATGAAAGCAATATTTTGCATTCAAAAGAATAGAAAGAAATTATAGGTTTAGGGAAGTTAATCATGATGATGAGTAACTCGGCACCATTCACATAGCCGGGTGTTTGTGTCTTGCCAAAGTCGGATTGAGCGATATTCCTAGCAGATTATGGTATGTGCATCAAGGGTTTGAGGCATCTCGTGAAAATGAGAAACGCCAATCTCCTAGTCTTCGGTTTTTGTGCACCTCTATCCATAACTCCAAAAGTAAAGTCGAAAAATGAATTAAAAAGAAGAGAGCGAAGCTCTAAGTTGAAAGTGTTGCGGAAACCGCAAGAGAAAAAGAAAAGAGTAGTTATCAACTTTCCCGGATTCATGCACCACATTCCTTAAATTTTTCCTTCCCTTTCCGCATTCTAGACCTTGTTTGAAAGTCCTTAAGATCAAGAGGATGATATATGACTTGGTGATCTAAATTGAAGTTTCTTATGATTGATTTTGATAATGTTTGAAGGTTATGATGTTTACATGGAAGTTTGATTAATTCATGAGCTTTCTTTACTCTTTACTCTTTGATTATGTGTATGAAAGTCTCATAAGCAAATGAAGCAAGATTTGAGAATGATCTATTGATTAGGAAGCACATTCATCTAAAGAAGTTTTGCTTTTGAGAGCATATCCATATTTCATCCTAACTTGAGTTTTAAAGTTTTTGAAAGACCTTGCTTAGGGACAAGCAAGTGGCAAGTATGGGATTATTTGTTAGCATGAAATATTGTGATATTTTAGGCATGTTTTCTAAGTGTATTTCATCTATATTGGTATTAATTGATAAAGCATGGAAGCAATTGTGAGTTAGTTTATCTATTTTGTCGATATAGAGGTCTACATAAGCTTTGTGTTGATTGTAGGCAATTAAGAGCTAAAACCGGACGAATCAAGGGAGAATGGAGATAGATTGAGCATGTCCAAGGAATGAGGACATCACTAGGAGCTAAAGAAGATGCTAAGATGAAGAATGACACAAAAACAAATGAAATTACGAGCTATGTACATTCCACGCTCTAAAGTACGACCGTATTAGAGTCCACGCTCTAATCCACGGCCGTGGAACTTTGGCAACACAAGCGTGGTGCATTCCAACAACTTACACGGCCGTGGAGAGTTTTGACAAACTGTGATCCAACTCCACGCTCTAAATTACGGGCGTGGAACCCTTCCACGACCGTGATCTTGACGATCTTTTACGCAATATTTTAAGCCACAATCTTTTACGCACATGGGCCGAAGACGCATTTTATTTGGGCCTATATAAGGACGGAAGGAAGGAGACTCCGTCACCTCTGCTTACCCTAGTTTACGCCTTCGCTTAGACCTCCGTTGAGAGATTTGCACCGAGCCCGATTGAGATTTCCGGATTGACGGAAAGTTAGAGAAAGAGTGAAGATTTGGAAGATTGCTCGTAAGGAGATTTCATACTTTGTTCCTAGGTTTGATTAGAAGACGGATTGACATCCCGTTCTTCGTTCTTATCTAGAATAGTTACTTGTTTGTGTTTATTCCAAATCTGAGTTGCATTATCATTGATATTTGTGGATTTGAGATTGGTTTGAAAGTTATTGAAGGTTTTCAGGAGTTTTCATCTTTCATTCTTTTAAATCTTGAATTTGATATCAATATGACTGTTGTTGGCTAAAACCCTTTAGCAATTCTAAGGTGAAGGGTTGATAGTTGTGGCTTAGATGATGATAGATCGATCGTAAACAGATTGGACCTTGAGAGTTAGAGAGAATCGCCGACGAACCTAATCCACGGTCTGTTCTTGAGCTTCCACGGCCGTGGAACTCAAGAACTACCCGTAATTTTGTGTCAGTTACGAACCTTGCTTTTACTTTAATCCAAAGTTAAAGATTTGCTTTAACTTAGTCTTGGCTTGCCTTTTCTAGGTGGTAGTGAAGCCTCAACAACCTCTACCTCGATTTCGAGTGTCACAACCCTAATCGGTTAAGTTGGTCTTGATCCTTGGATTACAAGTTTGGGTATTTGACGTTTATATTTACCTTTAGAATCTTTCTATACTGAAGCCTCAACAACCTTTATAGGGAGTGCCTTTGGGTGAATCATATAAGGTTTTGGAACTTCACCGTACATTGCCTTACATTCGTATACCTTTGCATACCTCAACTCTGTCCTTATATCTTTAGTATATCTTGAATCGACTGCCACAGCTGGATTCCTGGATCTTTAGGATTGTTGTTTTCCCAATATTTACAAAAGCTCATACATTTACTTGCTTGACGATTTATAACTGGATTTAACCCCCCCAAATCCCTGTGTTCGATACTCTGGAATTCTTGCTTAACTATATCGATCTGTACACTGCGGGTTCGCTTGCTTGATTTCTAGTTTTATAATTAAAGCTTATTTGCACGCACGCTAAGTGGCGAACACTCGGGAAGAGTAAAAGGTCTAAGTTTGGGGGAGTTTGATAGGTGATGGAATCACTATCATTTAGGTTAGTTTTTAGGGTCTTTTTAGCACAATAGTGTCGTTTTATGCTACTAACTCCTTGGTCCAGAAGAAGAAGACTAAAAGAAGATAAAAGAGGAGTTATAAGCACTTGGTAGTTGAAGACCATTCACGAAGCAAATCTTCTGGTTCCTCACCGCCCCCGCGGAGCATTGTCACCGCCCCAGCGGGTGACACTGCATTCCGAAACGCAGCCTACGCCTTCGCCGGCTACCGGAACAAAGACTGTCACCGCCCCTACGCCCCTCCTTGGCACCCCTGCGGTGAATTATCCTAAAGAAGCGAAGACCGGTGCCCCTGCGCCTCTGCCTGCGTCTCACCCTGCGAAGCTGTGAAGCCAAAGAGTCAGTGTCACCGCCCTTGCGTTGACACTAGGCCGCCCCTGCGGCTCGACATCAGAAGCGACAGAAAGATGAAGAGTCAGGTGTTTGAAGAACATTAAAGATCTGCCCCTGCGGAATTACCAGGCCGCCCCTGCGGCCACGAAGAAATTCAAGCGTTTTTGCGTAAACCACCCCTGCGGTCCTGAAGGCCGCCCCTGCGGTTCGACGACAGAGACTTTACTCCGGCTGTTTGCACCACCTTTATGGCATTAAAGGTGACTGTTTTGGCCGGTCATTTACTCCCATTTAGTGCCATTTGTAGTATAAATAGACCCATGGATGATTGCTAGAATCATCCACCATTTTCCCATTATTATTCTCCCTTTCTCTTGCTTCCTTTGTAATGAGCTTTTAGTTTCCTTGCTACATTGGGTTGGTTTGACGCTGCATTATTACTTTGGTTGTAAGTGCCTTTCTAATATAATTTTTATTCAGTAATGCTTTGTGTTTCTTAACCTTTATTTGTCTAATTGCATGTTTTATTATCACTTAAGATTGATCACCTTAGGTTCTAAAGTATATGCAAAGAACTAGGATTAATGGATTCCGGGTTCGGGTCTTTAATCTAGTAGTACCCTTTGAGTAATAACGGGTTGTAATTGCTTAAAGGAAAAAGAACACAAATATGAAGATTAGTTTAATGGTTTTAAGCTTATCGTTATATCCCTTAGTCTTTGTTTGAAAGTTGTGATTTGTTCTTTTAGGTTTACGGAACACTAAACTTGTTAAGTTGTGTTGATGCCGGTTGGCTCAACACATACATATGATCAAGACGGGAACATTATTTGAAAACTTGAAAAAAGGAACTCACCAAAGTAGTAATCGCATGCTAAGAATCAACCTAGTGTAGATTCACTCATCATCATCATATTCACTTTATTACTTGCTTTCTAGTTTTCTGTGCATCAATTCATCCAAACCCCCCCCCCTTTTACTTTGTTCTATAATCAATAATTAAATTTATTAAAAATATCACCAAACTCTCTTGAGTTCGTCCCTTACTTAACCGCTAGACTTGTTCTAGTGTTAAGTTGGGATTTATTTTGATAAGATAAAAACGACCTAAGGAAAAGCATCTTGTCATTATGCGTACTCGTGCAATAGCAATTTCAAGATAGGTGACCTCTTGGAAAGTTTCGATGCTAGCATGGTTGGCATATAGACAATGTCCCTAAGACCTCGGGTCAAGGACTCACAAAAAATATTAGGGGTATCGAATCTTTATAACATGAACACCTTCAAGGAATTGTCACTTCACTCTATTCTTTATAATTTGTACTTGTTCGTGAATCATAACACTTTGATCTTTGTAGGACTTGCTTTCCCTTTAATGAATATGCTTTTCTTCACTTTTGAACCAATCACTATTTATTTGTTGATGCATATTTGGTGGTAACTTTTATTCTCTCCACCAAACACAACAAATATCATCAATAATGGGAATATGCATCCGAACTCGCGCATTTACTTCTTGAAATAACTTTCAGACTTCAAGGAACACCTTATACTTGATTTCTTCATTATCTTCTTTCAACACAACCCCGTATAGTGTCAAAGGAGGCTATTAGCAACTGTGAGATATTTTTGAGGAGCACCAAAGAAGGGAAAATAAAGGCAAGAAATGGCTAATAGAAAGGAAACATATATAAAGGTAAAGATCACATATGCTTATCAAATAGGGCCTCAATCATTTAAATATCAAACATATATAATCAAATGAACATGTAGGTTTGAAGGAGGGTCAACCACAAGTTTTTAAAAAACTAAACATGTTGGAGATCTCACAAATATGAAAAAGAAAGGACACATAAAAAATGCATGTCCGTAGGCTTGAGTGCTTACAATGTTATGTTTGGGTAACATTATCATCAATAATGATTCAAAAGCTCATGTGCATAAACGATAGCAAGAAGTAGTAATCCAAAGTATTGTTGTCCACTACAGTGTAATAGCATGACATATTCAATTTCTAGAAGTAAGAATGATGATAATCAACACAAACTATGCTAAATGCGATATTTTGTGTTTTTTATGAATGCATGTGGAAAGCTAAAAGACATAAGAAAAAAGTAAAAGGCATAAAAATTATGTGACAAGAAAGGGAAACATGGAATGTGAATGTGAGTAAAGCACCTCATACCAAAACTACACATCGTTCTCGATGTGAAAAAGAAAGTAAAGAAAAGAAGAAACTCACAAAGCAATGCAATGCATATGGTGATAACAAAGGAAAGGTGGTAGAAGGTGTAATTTTGTGGAAGAGTTTTTGAAGTCCATAGTGTGTAACCCAAGAATCTTAGAATATCCCTACATAAAACATAAACAATAGCTATCTTCCTAGAAAAGGAAATAATAGAAGCAAATTGCAAAAAGGGAAAAAGAGAAAGAAAGTTCAAACTCATGGGTTACCTCCTATGTAAGGTTTGTTTTTGGTCATTAGATCGAACCATGTGGATTACTCCAGAGGGAATCCTTCATCACCGGGGATGGAGGTGTAGACAAGGTGTGTATCGGGGGAGCGAGGGATGTGGGTGAAGATGAACAAGAATCTCTTGTGACGTTGGGGCGGATGAACGTTGTTCTATAGGTGGACGTGAAAGGGTACGTATTTTTGGTGAAAAGTGAGGGGGAAAGAGTTATTTTGCTATTTACAAATGGTGTAAGTGAAAAGTGGCATTGAGAAGTGATGGATTTTGTGGAGGAAGAGGAGTTGTCATTACTATAGTTGGTAGTTTATGAAGGAGGTGGTGATGAAGGTGAGGAAGCATTGAAAAGGGGTGATGGTGTAGGTGAGGAATGTGGGAAAATAAGAATTTTGGCTTTTGGAAAGTTACGTACGGAATTTCTGATTCAATTTTCTAGAAGGGTGCTACGGTCTTCATACAGTCATGATCTTGTCATAAGGTGACCGTGAGGACTTGATGTGGCTTGATGGTTTTGGAATCACCGATCTCTACGGCCAAGGTGGTGGGTGATACGGCCGTAGGGCTCCCATAAGAGGTTGTAAGGTGGATGTAAGAATTAAAACCTTGACTACGACTTTCATATTAATTTTGGACAAATTATTGGCTGAAAATGATTCGTCCATGTTACGGCCGTAAGGCTACTCGTATGGTTGTAGTATGGTGGACGCAAGGTGGCTGTAAGTGGTGTTGTTCAACTCCTCATCGGATTTTTAAGGGACGGACTCTAGATCATCCAATTTTTCGATAGCATCCTCCAACATAGTATCCAAGTGTTCAAGGTAATCAATAACCTCGGGTCGGGAGTCTTCAAGCGCAACAACTTAAAGTTTGAGGGATTCATTGCTATCATTAAGTTCTCTCAGTTCTCGTTCCAATATGGAGTTACTTTCCATAAGATCTTTCATAGTTTCTTTGAGCTCCAAAATGGTGGTTTTCATCTCCATCTGCCCTCTTAGAACCTTTCATCATCATTTCAGGGACAATAACATGTGGAGTTCCCTTCAAAGTAAAAACATCGAAAGATGGGTTATCCGCAATGATCATACAATCATCATTCATAACAACGTTTGTTATAACACTTGTATCATCGTGAGGTAAGGAATATTTAGGGAAGTTGATAAGAGTAAAATTCGCTATTTCTTCATCAAATCGTAAGATGATGAATCCCTCTCAAGCACAGATGAGAGGTCCAATGGAGACAAGTAAGGGATGACCGATGGTCACAGGGATGTCAGTACTTGCATCAACATCAACAACTAAAAAGTCTACGAGCATCTCATACTTTTCAATCCTTACAACAATGATCTTCAAGCATGCTAGTAAGTCTAATAACAACTTGTCGGCCAAAGTCAACGTGAAATTCACTAGTGATAGTTATTTAGTGAGATAAAACTTACACTAGCTCCTAAATCACATACAAGAATGCTTTTTTCCACCAAAGGTGAAAACAATACAAAAGCTTCTCGGATCTCCCTTATTGGGTGGTATCTTTGTATTGAGTATGTCATTACATGTAACACCCCAAATCCGAAGGATTCGGAGCGCTACTGGGCTAGGATCTCACAGTGGATCCTGACCCTAGCGTGACCACAAGTTCACTGGAACTTATAACAAGGCACAAATAGATATAAAACCAAATACATAAAACTGTATAAATATATATATCCAAAAAGTATACAAAACACAACCGAGTACAAAACGGAAATACATATCTAGAGGTGTACAAAACATCCCAACAACCCACGCCCAACCTAGTGTACGGAAGCCCTCGGCTGATCACTCATCTGGCTCACTCTTAGTCTTCCTATCTTGCAGAATAACTACAACATAGTATAAAACCATTAGCTAAAAGATCATAAATAAGAATAACAGTAATAGCAGATACCAACACATCAACACAACACAATATGCAATGTCACGCACATATCCTTTTATTATCTTCATTACGTTATACCATTACAAATTCAACTTATTTTGTAACACGAGAATCTCCCGAAACTCGCCTCCGCTTCCGTCTGCCGCCAAGAATAGATCAGTATTATCCGTTACATGTGGGCCTGGGTCGCAAGAGCACCCCCTAGTCACCTGTAGAACCGGACAAGTGGTCACGACCCGTTATAATACACTAGGGCCATTTAAATATACACATATGGTCGTCCTAGTCCGGTTTAGATTATAAATGTAGCATTCATATGTACAAACACCACTATCACAATCATTCAGATCCATAATCACTAACGAAGTAAGTCCCATGGACTCACCTGTCCCGACGTAAACGTGTATCCAAGTAACAATTTCCCCTCGAGGAAACGATCAGTGCCTGCATTAGCAAGGCACCCACAAGTATCAATCCATAAACTCAACATCTCACAATTCCTCAAACCACTCAAGATATCATCTAATCAACATTCCTCAATCTCAATTTTAATCCTAATTTAATACATTAAACTTTAATTAATTAAATTAATTTTCATCAGAATAACATTTTGCCCGCAGGCAATTTCTGAACTCCCTGTCATCAGATTTCATCAAAAAAACAACCCATAATCACTATGATAATATAACGAGCATAATGGAATTTCCAATTATCCATTTTGACAAAACTAAGGTCAATTTAGGCCAAATCGCAATACAAAAAAGGAATAAATTCATAACTTATTCGTTACTAACCCGATTGATGATCTGAAAGAAGATTCGGAATCACAACGACGCAGGCAACGCTCGGATAGCATCAAACTTACAGGAATCGGAGTGGCGGCACCGACCTAGTGAAATATATGCTCGACCAGGCCTCTAGTTGCTCGGAAACAGAGAAACTAGGTTCCAAAATGAAGAGAATGAAGAGAGGAATCCAAAAACTCAAACGGATTTGAAATCGGATTAGAAACGGAGTGTAGATATGAGTTTGAAGGTTGAGAGAAATCACAGCTTTGACGAGGAATCATGAAAGGAAATGAATTAATAAATGATTTTCCGCTAATTATAGCGAAGACGATAATTATCTTTTAACCGATTCAAAGGTGGGTTGAACCCCCTTCTCCAAACTTCTCGAAATTGGAATAATAAATCTTTAATATTGTTGGGATAATTATTCCGCAATGATAGCATGAACTATAGTCTATATTTTGGGGTTTGTTTGGACGTTTTATCTTCAATAAACTGCATGTTAGCATGTATAATATGTGATCATATTACCATTTCATCTACCTTTGCGGGAATCGAGGTCTACACCTAGTTTTGCTGTAATTGTAGGTAAAATGGCACGTTTTGCATCAAAAAGGAACAAAAGGAGCTATGGAGTCATTGGAGCTACATTGAGGAGCATAAGGAACCATCCAGGAAGCATAGCCATGGATTAAGATTCACTTTGGACCAGTTTTGAGAGATTTCACATTCAGTTATGACTCACCTCGGTTGACCAGAGATTCATCTCGACCGAGGTGATCCAAAGACGCCGACTCGACCGAGGCGAATACCTAGGACGCGGCGAGAATATTTTATTCTTGGCTGAGATCTTTTATCTTTGGAAGGTGATCTTATATTTTTGGGCTTGGAAGGAAGAAGATCTTATATTTTACCTATTTTTATGGGAAAAGATCTTTCTAAGATATTTTATCTTTGGAGAGTAATTTTCCTATAAAGAGGGTTGGATTTCCACAAATCCAACATCATGCTATACCATCGATCAGGGTTTATAGCACGCAGCAGCCATACTCCAGTTGGGAGTTTTGAAGAACCTTTTTGAAGGTTGAAGGAAGATTGAAGATCATAGCTTTTATAGCTTTTTGGAGGGTTTTGTAAGATTGTCTTTCATTCCCTTCCTTGTTGTCTTGTCTTGTTGGATTGCTATCCAAGGAACGCTTTTGTTGTGATATTTGATTCAGTTATTGAAGTCTTTTCATTAAATTCTTCTTGTTCAAATATTCACCTTCTTCCCATATATTTGATTAATACTTTTATGATGATGAGTGGCTAATTTCCTTGTGTGATTCTAGGGTGATTGGCTGAAGGTTGTGGGAAAAACAATGATAGAATAATCTTAGATCCAGTAGGGCCCTGAAAGTTCGAGTCTTTAACCGTAACCCTAAGCATCTCGCTCAGTCGATGAACATCTCGGCCGGGGTGGAATTTGGCTAACCGAGCTGACTTATCTGATCCTAAACTGAGAGTTAAGTGTTAGAGTTTGCCAAATCCTATTCTTATTACACCTTTCCTGGTTCAAAGCAAGCTTAGGATGAGACTTACACGGTAATTCCTTGGTTTGTGTACCAACGATCATAAGTGTAGGTAATAAAGGTTTATCCTTTATTGTGGTTTGAGTGTGCTTCCATCCCATCTTTGTGAGTTAGCCTGAGACTTACCCGGTAAAGGTTGATTCTATTCCCTTAGATGGTGTGTTAGTTTGAGGTTTTAGTTCTTTATCTTGATTCCTTGAGACTTACCCGGTAATAGGAGTTACGGTTTTGGATTAGTGAGTAGTGAGACTTACCCGGTGATCTACTCCACTTTAGTAACACCTTCCCCTTGCAAAAATCTTAGCTTTGTCCGCTTATCTTTAGATCTTGAGTTGGAACCACAACTAGACGCTTTAATCCCTAGAATTGCATGTTTGCGTTATTGACTTCTTATTCATCTTTGATTGTGTTAATTGCTCTTGTGGTTAGTATTCACGAAGCTTACCGTTATTGACTTTGTTTCACTGAGTCCCTGTGATCGACCCCTGGAATTTCTTGCTTTTTACTACGATTGACCCGTACACTGCGGGTTCGCATCCTTGTTTTAAGCTTAAGTCTAGGGTTATAAATTTAAAGCTTGCACACACCGTTTGGAGCGAACACGCAACTGCCTCGGTAAACGCGTATTTCTAAGCTGTCTTTCTTAGCCGCTAAGAAATGAAATAGCGACTCTTTTGGCCGTCTTGCATTTCCATGTTATATCATATCTAGGACATGTGCGATGTCCTGATCATTTCTGTCAACTGCATTTTTATTAATTGAAACTCCCAAATGCTCCAAATAACACCGGAGGGTAAAAATAATTACATGGGTGAAAAAGTGAAAAATTTCCCCATAAGTTCAAAATTACGTTAGGAACATAATGTGGGACTCATACTCATCACTTACGGAATCTTCGCGAGTTATGTGTCAATTACTACCAATGATTAAATTAATCAGCATTAATTAGAATTCGAAAATCTTAGCTCTTACATCACACACCCCATAAAAAAAGTTTTGTCCCGAAAGTTGAACAATTCTCAAATCCTCTCGGTCCCACACGCAGAGGTATAAAGACTTTTCTATCGGAGGCATCACATCTCCATTCAAAGGTATCAACCTATATCACTCTATCACCTCAAAACACAGCATGGAGGAATCATCTACTCCAGCTACATGATCACTACACTATTCAATCGCATAGAGGAAATCCATCACTAGCCAACCCATAACCACATCATAATGGCATGGAGGAAAACCATCTCCAACCAAACCGCCCTCATAACGCAAGGGCATGGGGGGAAAACCATGTCCATCAAACTATAACCACAACATTAGCATCGAGGAAGAACATCTCCAGCAACATCATAATATCACATCTCGAATCATGAAGTAAAATCATCTCCAACTATCCTAAACTCGCTCTATAGCATGGAGGTAGAACCATCTCCAACTATAACCGCAAATCGTGCTAGCACAACAAGATCTACTAAGATCACACATCACAGTCTAGCACGACAATAAAAACACATATCGAATCACATAATCACATAAGCACATAAGTTTCACAACAACTATCAAAATTCTCTCTCGTCAATCTCGTAAGGGCACTTATTCCTCCATAACACTCTAGGTAGCTCCTCTAGATACTACTCTTCATCTTCCATATGGCCACATTGACCATCCATCGAAACCACTGAATTCTCGCCCCCGGAACGTCCTTCGAGCATAATCATCTAATATCTTCTCTAGGACCGCTATTGGATGCTCAACAAACATGTGGTCCACCTCAACCACTAAATCCTTATAACTGGTAATTTTCCTCGAATCTAGTGTATATTCCTCCAGCTGAGACACATGAAAATGGGTAAACACTGTTAGCATGAAATATGACTATATTTTAGGCACTTGTTTTAGTTGTTCTTCCCTCTTTATAGTGTTCTTAGATATGAGTTTGAAGAAATTGTGATCTAGTTCACCCACTTAGTCAATATAGAGATCTACACTAGCTTCGTTTTGTTTTTAGGTGAATAAAGGCTTGGATTGGAGCAAAATGAAGAAGGAAAGGAGTGTTTGACCATGCTTGATGGCAAGGAGATGCATTGGAGAGGCTAAGGAAGGAGCATGGATGAAGGATGTCACAAAACAAAGGCAAAAACAAGGAGTTTAAAGAACCACGCCCTGAATTACGGTCGTGCAAGAGGATTTTTAAGTCCACGCTATGAATTACGGCCGTGGATCTGGCAACATCATCATGGAAGTGAGTTTGGAACACAACAAAGAGTTACACGGTCTAAACCACGGCCGTGGAAATCATATTGTGCCGTAATCTAGTTCCAGGCCCTGAATTACGGTCGTTGAAAGTTGTTCATGACCGTGATTTTGGTGATCCTGTGACGTGTCATATTTGCCACGTCAGCCACGTCATTGGGCTTTCTCGTAACCCTATTTCTCCCTATAAAAAGGCTTGAGAAAGGAGTTTTCGGGATCCTCGCTTATCGCTGCTTAGCGCTGCTTAGAGTTCCGTTTAGAGTTTTGAGACGGCCTTAGGGTTTCATTTCGACCATAAGGATTGGAGATTCGTGAAGGACATATTTTCGGAGATTGTGTACTTTTCGAGATATCTTAGGGTATTCATCGAAGGACGGATTGACATCCCGTTCTTTGTGACTTCTCTAGATCTTTGTGAGGGTTTCTATTCCTATTCTGAATTCATAAACATACTACTTTGTGTTTGGATTTTGAGTTTGACTCTGAGTTTCATTTGAGTTTTCGAGGGTTTTCATCTTTCATTCTTTGTAGTTTGATTATTGATATCATAATGATGATTATTGGCTAAAACCCTTTAGCATATCCAAGGTGAAGGGTTGATAGTTGTGGCTTAGATAATGGTAGATCGATCATAACTTTATTGGACCCTGAGAGTGTGAGAAACCTCGTCGACAGCCTAAACCACGGCCAGTTCTTGAGTTCCACGGCCGTGGAATCTCAAGATCCAGCCGTGATTTTCTCTGTTTTACGACCTTTGCTTTTGCTTTAATCCAAAGTTAAAGATTAGCTTTAACCTAGCCTTGGTTTGCTTTTCCTAGGTAGTAGTGAGACTCAACATCCTCTACTTCGATTTCGAGTTTCACAACCTTAACCGTTTTAGTTTATCTTTGATTCTTTGGGTTTGGACATGGGTATTCGAGATTAATTCTTACCTTTAGATCCTTTCTATAATGCAACCTCAACAACCAATATAGAGAGAGTCTTTTGGTTAAACATATTAGGTTTTGGAACTTCACCATACATTAGCTTAATTTAGTTATACCTTTGCAATTCTCAACTCTGTCCTTACATCTATCGTATATCTTGAATCGATTGCCACAATTAGATACCTGGATCTTTAGGGTTACTGTGTTCCCCAATATTTGCAAAGCTTCTACACTTTTGATTTCTCGATTACTTGAAACTGATTTTGGTTCACCAAATCCCTGAGTTCGATACTCTGGAATACTTGCTTAACTACGCCGATCCGTACACTGCGGTTTTGCTTGCTTTTGTTTCAGTTTTATAATTAAAACTTATTTGCACGCACGCTTTGAGGCGAACAAGTTTTTGGCGCCGTTGCCGGGAATTTAGTCTAAACTAATTCCGGTTTTTGGTTGTCGACCTTGGGAGCTTTGCTCTTGTTATTTGATATCTCTTTGTGAGTGATTTTGCAGATTCTTTAGGTATATGCGAAAGACTAGATCTACCAAAGATCTAGTTCCTTTTGATCCAAACTTGAGAAAACTTTGAGAAGAAAGTTGAAGGAGAAAAAGATGGCTGAAAATAATGAAAGAAACATCCAAGCGGAGTTGCATGAAGCTCAACTTCAACTTAAGTTGAGTGAGAAAGCTCGTTTGGACGAGTTAACGAGTCATCAATTCCAAATTGATGAACTCAAGGCTATGATGTTGGATATGAAGTTGGAGCTGAATGATGCTAAGAAGAAGAAGAAGATCAGAAACCAACTAAGTCCATTAGAGCTGAATCATCCGATGATGAAGATGATGATATGCCGGAACTAGAGGACATTCATCCCTGTTCGCTCCAAACGGTGTGTGCAAGATTTAAATTTATAACCCTAGATGTAAGCTTAAAACAAGGATGCGAACCCGCAGTGTACGGGTCAATCGTAGTAAAAAGCAAGGAATTCCAAGGGTCGATCACAGGGACTTAGTGAAACAAAGTCGGAATAGGTAAGCTTATGTAATTACTAACCACAAAAGCGATTAAAACAATCAAGGATGATAATAAGTCAATTAAGGAAATATGCAATTCCAGGGATTAAAGCATCTAGTTGTGGTTTCAACTCAAGATCTAAAGATAAGCGGACAAAGCTGAGATTTTGCATAGGGAAGGTGTTACTAAAGTGTGAATAGATCACCGGGTAAGTCTCACTACTCACTAATCCCAAACCGTAATTCCTATTACCGGGTAAGTCTCAAGGAATCAAGGTAAAGAACTATAACCTCAAACCAACACACCAACTAAGGGAATAGAATCAACCTTTACCGGGTAAGTCTCAGGCTAACTCACAAAGATGGGATGAAAGCACACTCAAACCCCAATAAAGGATAAACCTTTATTACCGACACTTATGATCTTTGGCAAACAAACAAAGGAATCACCGGGTAAGTCTCATCCTAGGCTTGCATTGAACCAGGAAAGGTATAATAAGAATAGGATTTGACAAACTCTAACACTTAAGTCTGAGTTTCGGATCAGATAAGTCACCTCGGTCAGAAGAATTTCACCCTGGCCGAGATGTTCATCGACTGAGCGAGATGCCTTAGGGTTGAGGATAAAGACTCGAACTTTCAGGGTCCTAGTGTGATTAAGATTATTCTATCATTGTTTTTCCCACAACCTTCAGCCAATCACCCTCGAATCACACAAAGAAATTATCCACTCATCATCATGAAAGCAGTAATCAAATATAAGGGAAGAAAGAGAATAATTGAACAAGAAAACCTTAAGAGAAAGGCTTCAATAACTGAATCAATTATCAAATCAACAAGCGTTCCTTGGATTAAAATCCAACAAGATAAACAACAACGAAGGGAATCTAAGAGAATCTTACAAAACCCTTCACAAACCTATAAAAGCTATAAATTTCCTTCTTCAACCTTCAAAAAGGTTCTTCCAATCTCCCAACCGGAGTATCGCTGTAGTGGATCTTTGATGTATGCAGGCTCTGTGGTATAGCACGATGTTCAGCTGTTAGCAGATGTTGGATTTGTGGAAAATCCAACCCTTTTTATAGGAAAATTACCCTCCAAAGATAAGATATCTTATAAAGATCTCTTCCCATAAAAATAGGTAAAATATATGGGCTAACTTATCTTCTTCCTTCCAGGAATCCAGCCCAAAAATATAAGATCCTCTTTCCAAAGATAAAAGATCTCAACCAAGAATAAAATATCCTTGCCGCGTCCAAGGTGTTCGCCTCGGTTGAGTCGGCTCCTCTGGATCACCTCGGTCGAGGTGACTCTGTAGTCAACCGAGGTGAATCACAACTGAATGTGAAATCTCTCAAATCTGGTCCAAAGTGAATCTTTAATCCAATTCCATGATTCCTGGATTATTCCTTAAGCTCCTGAATGTAGCTACAATGACTCCTTAGCTCCTTTTGCTCCATTTTAGTCCAAAATGTGCCATTTTACCTATGATTACAACGAAACTTGGTGTAGACCTCGATTTCCGCAAAGGTAGATGAAATGACAATATAATCACATAATATACATCCAAACATGCAGATTATTGAAGATAAAACGTCTAAACATGCCCCAAAATATAGACAGTAATTCATGCTATCAAAATACCCCATACTTAGCCCTTACTTGTCCCCAAGCAAGTTCCGCATATAAAATACAAGATAGAATGGATTATTAGTCCTAAAAATCAATGAAAAAGTCCTTCAAAACATTTTGTTGGTGTGCTACAATCATAGATCACTCTAAGAGAATACTTTATGGAGTTTAAAATCAAAATATGCTCAAAACATTTTATAAATTTAAGAAAGTTGTTCATCTTTGCATAAAATTATAGAATGCATAATAAATCATAATCATCGAAATTAATCATGTATAATCCAGTTTAAACCACTAAGTCAATCAACAAGCTCGAGGTCTCAAGGGCTTCCCAAAAGAAAGGTCAAGAAACGTGTTGGGTAGGGATGTATATAAGGTAATGTGGTGCTAGAATCCGGGAAAAGGATATCACTTCACTTTCACTTGACTTTCAACATCATCCACCAATAAGCTTTGGTTATTTCACACTTTTCCTTTTTTACTTTACTTTTTGGGATGCATGGACAGAGGTGCACAATAACTGAAGCCTAGGAGATTAGTAATCATCAATTTCTCGAGATGCCTCAAACCCGTGATGCACATACCGTGACCCGTTAGGAATATTGCTCAATCCGACTTTGGCAAGATACAAACACCCGGCTATGTGAATGGTGCCGAGTTACTCATCATCATGATTGACTTCCCCAAAACTATTTATTACTTTCTCACACTTTCACTTCTAGCCAACTTCTTAACTTTTACTTCACTTGCTTTCACCACTTTGCTCGCTTCCAAATTCCCGGATAGGTAAAGGGAGGCTAATATGTATATGAGGGGCTAAGCATGATCAAGAAGAAGAGAAGAGAATGAATTGCCTTGGTCTTTCCAGGAAGAAAGTGAGGGAACTCATAATGTGGTGTCAACCTTCAAATTCAACATAATTTGGATAGAAACAAAGTATTAAACATGCCCAAAAATTTCAAACAAAGCATTTAGCAACTTAAACATATTATAAAACCTTTCAAACATATAAAGATTTCAAAACCAGTCAGGAAACAAAGTCTTCACTGAGATCATATCCAGATAAGAAGCACAAAAATCGTCTTTGAAAACTTTCAATTAAACCACCTCGGTCGAGGTGTTCTAAGTCAACCGAGGTGAAGTACCTCGTTTGGCCAGAACCATCCCAGTCGAGGTCAAAATTCTTTTGTTTTTCTAAACCAGTTTTTGACGTTTTTCTTAATCAAATAACCTGTATGCATGCATGTAGTGTCAGATAAGCACATAAAGCAAAATAAAGCATAAATATCTGATAAAGTCGAGTCATACAACAACATTATGTCATAAAATACATCCACATGAAATACCCCATACTTAGGACACATTGTCTCAATGGGTCAAATAAGTCTAAAGAAATAAAGTACTCACCGGACATAGTCGAGCTGCATAATAAATAAATAAAGAAAATCCTACAAGCTCTCAATAATCTCGATCCGGTGGTGGTGGTGGTGGTGGCACATACGGGTACTGGGACGGATCAAATGGATAGCCCATGACATGCTGAAACTGAATCTCAGCCATCATGTGTTGATAGTGTAATCTCTCCTACATCTCACGGATATCCAGGGACATGGCAGCATATGAATCGATCATCTGATCCGTCAGATCATCAATTCGACGGTGAGCATCCGGATCTCTCTGTCGGCGTACCCTACGCCTAGCAGGACGTATGGGTGATGCAGCCGGCTCGGTCTCAGTCTCGTCATCGTCTAAATCCATGACCGGTGCACTAGTCCCAGCAATATCAGTGCCTGTATCCATAGGAACACCGCCATCCTCACCAATATCATCCTCCTCAACCTCATCCTCCTCAGCTGGTGTAGCGGCTGCCTCTCTAGCATCATCTATAAATGGGATCCACGCAGCATGCCAGTAGTGTGGATCAAATACGGAGAATTGAGCCGACCATCTGATCCCCTGCGGTGCAGTCGGCTCCCATGGCATCGCCACATATGGCGTAGTAAGTCCTCGGGGAACTAGTATCCTCCGAGTGATCATCTCCTGAAGTCCAAGCGGCTTGGCAGCCGCCACCATGGTACAAGCGCTGAGGTCCATATCCTGGTAACTCGCTATGTGAGTCACAATGCCTCCGCAGCAGATATCGCCCTTCGCCTTCGCCTTGATCCTATGCAGATCCTCCGCCAGCATAAGTCCAAAATCTGGAATCCCTCCAGTCACCATGCAGTATAGGTTAAACAACTCACCCTATATGATCTTCTAGGGCGTCTCGGTACGCGTTAGAAGAGTCTCACTAAAAATCCTGTGAGCCAATCCAAAAGCAAGATGGAATATGATCTTCTCCCTGGAATCTCCAGGTCTCCATATGTTTGCATGCTCAACTACGTGAGCAATCTGTCCCCAGAACTCCCTAGCTACAACTCGGGAGGGAAAATCAGCAGCAGTCGGTACTTCACGGCGCGCATAGTGGGAAGGTAGGTGAAGGAACTGACAAACTCCAAAGTCGGCTCTAAGTAAGCAGGAGCGCGGATCTCAGTGAACTGATCTAGCCCCACCATAGAGATCATACGTCTCAGATCTCCATCCACATGGAGGCAGTCAAAGGCAGAAATGTCCAGGAAGCGAAGTGCAATCACTAGACGGGCTGCTATGCGGTCATAGTCAACCTGGTGTCTCTCGTGGATCACTGGTCTCGTGCGGCGGGAAGAAGAAGAAGGGGAAGGAGAAGATCTGTCCCTCAGGACCAGCTGTCTATCTGAACTCATGTTTTTTGTAATCTGTCAGATCACCTCGGTCGGCCTGACAACTCTGTAGAACACCTCGGCCGAGGCACAGGCCAACTGGACCGAGGCGAAAAACAGTGCAAACGATTCCCTCAAAAATCCAGTTCTTTTCCCCCAAAATCACTACCACAGGTTCCTATGGGGTATTTAATCTGTTTCTCAGCAAATGCAGGGGCAACCAGAGCCCAAATCGAGGGAAAACAGTGGAGAAAGACGAGGTTAGGGTTTTTTCGATATTTACCCCGATTCGGTCGATTGGCTCATTTTTCTTGCAGATTAGCACTTGCAGTGTGATCCTCTACCCTTTCTTAGTAGTTTGGAAGCAAGAATCGTCGAAAACGAGCGAAGAATGGCGAAGCGAGGCGAAAGACGTGCCGCGGTCGAGGAGAAGGTAAAGAGAGAAGAGAGAAATCTCAGCCCCCTTTTATACCCTTTTCTGGAACTGATGTCACCTCGTTCGAGGTGGTCTCGACTGGACCGAGGTGGTACGGACCGAGGTGTATCTTCAGAAACCCTAGTCGCCTCAGTTGCTCAAGAAATATCTCGGTTGAGGTGCTGTGACAGCAACCGAGATGTGTCTCAGTCAAACTCCGTCTTCTCAAATTCTCGAACTTCTGTCCTTCCAGTTGTGCACATGGGTTGTATTCCTTCCTTAGATGTCACCTGTTGTCTGTCTAGGACGCCAAAACAAAACAAAGCAAAGCAAAAGCAAACTATCTAAGCTAGACTAGAAAAAGGGAAAAGAAAGCAATACCTTGGGTTGCTTCCCAAGAAGCGCTTGATTTAAGGTCGCTACCTGGACCGTACGGCGTCTCTTAAACGAGGTATAGTGGTGCAACCTCCTCAACCGGAACTTCTGGTTTGTATTTCTTAGGTCTATGACCATTGACCTTGAAGCTTCCACTCGTTTCGCCCCAAATCTCAACTGCACCATGAGGAAAAACATGTTTCAGAACATAAGGTCCGGTCTATCTAGATTTCAACTTACCTGGAAAGAGGCGGAGGCGGGAGTTTAAGAGTAGAACTAAGTCTCCTTCTTTAAGCTCCTTAGGGATGATGCGCTTGTCATTCCATTTCTTTGTCCTTTCTTTATAGATTTTGGCATTCTCATAAGCGTTCAAACGCAACTCTTCCAGCTCGTTGATATCCAATAGCCGCTTCTCGCCGGCTTCCTTGTTGTCGAAGTTCAACCATTTGATCGCCCAATATGCATTGTGTTCTAATTCAACGGGCAAGTGACAAGACTTCCCATGTACCAAATTATAAGGGGTGGTACCAATGGGAGTCTTAAAAGCGGTTCTGTAGGCCCAAAGAGCGTCGTCCAATTTCATGGACCAATCCTTCCTCGTCCTAGAGACGATCTTTGTTAGCATGAAATATTGTGATATTTTAGGCACGTTTTCTAAACGTATTTGATTCATATTGATAGTCTTTGATTGAACTTTGTGCATATGAGAGCTAGTATTACATATATTGTCGATATGGATGTCTACACTAGTTCTATGTTGATTATAGATAATTTGGAGCTATTTCCGAACGGAATCGAGCAAAGGAGAGTTGAGTTGATATGTCCATAGATCGAGGACACCTTTTGGAAGCAATTTGGAGTCTTAGATTGAGGAATGCACGAATGAAGGCAAGAACCACGTTCTCACCCTAAATTACGACCGTGGATTCCACGACCAAAATCAACCTCCATTCCAGAGGATATTACGGCCGTGGAACTCCAGAGGAGACCGTAATTTTGGCCGTGGAAGATGGTGATCGGCATACTTCTTCAACTTCTTCTAATTCTTCTCCAAACCATCCAACCTCCTTAGAAACTTCTAAGGAAACATCGGAAGCTCCTCAAGGATCATTGGAAGCTCCGAAAGCAATGGAACTCAAACCACTTCCTACTCATCTAAGGTACGCTTTTCTTGGATCTAATTCCACCTTCCCGGTTATCGTTAGTTCCGAATTAAGCATAGATGAACATGAACAGCTCATGATTGTCCTTAGGAAACATAGAAAAGCCATAGGCTATACTATTGAGGACTTAGTAGGAATTAAACCCTCCCTATGCATGCATAAGATACTAATGGAGGAGGACTTTAGAACTTCAAGACAACCTCAAAGGCGGTTGAATCCGACCATGAAGGAGGTTGTCAAGAAGGAAATTCTTAAACTTCTTGATGCAGGTATCATCTATCCTATCTCCGATAGCAAGTGGGTGAGCCCAGTTCAAGTAGTTCCGAAGAAGGGAGGAATGACAGTCATCACCAATAAGAACAACGAACTCATTCCTACCCGAACTGTAACTGGATGGCGAATGTGCATAGACTACCGCAAGCTCAACAATGCAACGCGGAAGGATCACTTTCCATTGCCATTCATCGATCAAATGCTTGAAAGGTTAGCACAACATTCATACTTTTGCTACCTTGACGGCTATAGTGGTTTCTTTCAGATCCCGATACATCCGGATGATCAAGAGAAGACCACATTCACGTGCCCTTGGGGTACGTTCGCTTATAGGAGAATGCCGTTCGGGCTTTGCAACGCCCCAGCCACCTTTCAACGGTGCATGATGGCCATCTTCTCCGAATATGTAGAGGAAATCATGGAAGTCTTCATGGACGACTTCTCCGTTTACGGTTCCTCTTTTAACGATTGTCTTTCTAACCTTTCTCTTGTTTTGCAAAGATGTGAAGACACTAACCTAGTTCTTAATTGGGAGAAGTGTCAATTCATGGTTAAGGAAGGAATCGTGTTAGGTCACTTAGTCTCTAGTAGAGGGATAGAGGTAGACAAAGCTAAAATAGAGACCATAGAGAAACTTCCTCCCCCAATTTCGGTGAAGGGAATAAGAAGTTTCCTAGGACATGCTGGATTTTATAGACGTTTCATTCAGGACTTTTCTAAGATATCAAAACCTCTCACTAATCTATTGATGAAGGATGCGGTTTTTGAGTTTTCACAGGAATGTCTAGATGCGTTCAACACCATTCGGCAAGCTCTAATTTCAGCACCCATTATCCAACCCCCGGATTGGACTCTCCCTTTCGAGATTATGTGTGATGCTAGTGACGTAGCCATTGGAGCTGTTCTTGGGCAACGAAAGGAAGGACGGACCCACGCCATATACTATGCTAGCAAGACGCTAGACGAAGCCCAGCTCAACTACGCCACTACGGAAAAAGAGTTTCTAGCCATTGTCTACGCTATTGACAAGTTTCGCTCTTATCTTGTAGGTGCAAAGGTGATTATCTACACGGATCATGCTGCGATCCGGTACCTCCTTGCAAAGAAAGACGCGAAGCCAAGGCTAATTAGATGGATTCTTCTCCTACAAGAATTAGATCTTGAGATCCGCGACAAGAAAGGCTCGGAAAATTCTGTTGCGGATCATTTGAGTCGTCTAACACATCTAGAGGACGACCATTTACCCATTGATGACTCCTTCCCGGACGAACACCTACATATCATAGAGGAGTGCATCAAGGTAATCTCCAAAGGTAACGAACCATGGTTTGCTGACTTCGTTAACTATTTGGTTTGCCAGGAGATACCACCCGGACTGTCATACGCACAAAGGAAGAAGTTCTTCAAGGACGTCCGAGAATACCATTGGAACGAGCCTCTCCTCTTCAAGAGAGGTCCGGATGGCATCATCCGGCGATGTGTGCCGGAAGATGAGATGCAAAGTGTCATCCGTCATTGTCATTCACTACCTTGTGGAGGACACGCTAGTTCGAACAAAACTAGCGCAAAGGTATTGCAATCTGGATTCTATTGGCCTACTTTATTTAAAGATGTGCAATCCTTTGTTTCTTGTTGCGATGCTTGTCAAAGAACAGGCAATATCTCTAGGAGGAACGAGATGCCCCTCAACAACATCCAAGAGGTGGAGATTTTCGACGTTTGGGGAGTCGATTTCATGGGACCATTCCCTTCTTCTTGTGGAAACCAATACATACTATTGGCGGTAGATTACGTCTCTAGATGGGTCGAAGCAATTGCCTCTCCCACAAATGATGCCATGGTGGTGGTCAAGTTCTTCAACAAGACCATCTTTCCGCGATTCGGGACGCCAAGGACGATCATTAGTGATGGAGGTTCTCACTTCATAGCCCGTCGCTTTGAAGCTCTTCTAACCAAGTATGGGGTTACTCACAAGATCGCCACCCCTTACCATCCACAAATGAGTGGACAATTTGAGATCTCAAATAGGGAGATCAAGGGAATTCTAGAGAAGACGGTTTCAAGGACTAGGAAGGATTGGTCCTTGAAACTAGATGATGCATTATGGGCATACCGGACTGCATACAAGACTCCCATAGGAACCACACCATACAACCTTGTGTATGGGAAGTCTTGTCATTTGCCGGTAGAGCTAGAGCACAAAGCGTTTTGGGCTATCAAATGGCTGAATTTCAGCATGAAGGAAGCGGGAGAGAAGCGTCTCCTAGACATCAACGAGCTGGATGAACTCCGTTTGAACGCCTATGAAAACGCTAAGATCTACAAGGAAAGAGCAAAGCGTTGGCATGATAAGCATATCATTCCAAAGGACCTCCAAGAAGGAGATCAAGTCCTCCTCTTCAATTCGAGACTTCGCCTCTTTCCAGGTAAGTTAAAATCTCGTTGGACTGGACCTTTTCTAATTAAGCGTATTTTCCCCCATGGTGCAGTTGAAGTATGGGGTGAAGCTAGTGGAAGTTTTAAGGTGAACGGCCAACGACTCAAGAAGTACTCGCCGGAACTCCAAGCTGAGGAGTTTGCACCTACCGCACTCGAATAAGTGCGAGATTGGTCTAGCTACGGACCTTAAACAAAGCGCTTCTTGGGAGGCAACCCAAGATATTGCATTCTCGTTTTTGTTTTCGATTCATAGATTAGTTTAGAATAGACGTTTTCGCTTTGTTTTGCCTCGATTTCTTCCGGTATGTTCGTGTTTTTGGTTGTAGGAATGATGGAAAAGGAGAAAGGAGGGATAATGTCAAAGAAAAGCGACGAAATTTGGACTTTGAAGCTTTACAGAGGGTTCCACGGTCTAAATCACGGTCGTCATAGCTACAGTGGCCGTAATTCTCAAAAGCCTGTGAAAAATCACCAAAACCACGGGTCCGTACATTTCCACGGCCGTGGAATGCCCCGACAGACCGTGATTTTTGAAATTTTGCCTGCGAGTATAAAAGCCACACTTCATCACAAAAACACCACAATCCTTCCCCAATTCCACGACCTAGATACCGAAAACACGAACCCTCTCCAAATTCTTCATTTTCTAATCGTTTTCAACGATTCTTCGTCCTAAACTGCAGCAAATCCAACCACGAACAAGATTCAAGCAACAAATCGAGTGGAAATCGATCAACAAACGCACATTTTGGATTTTTCAATCCGAAAAAGAGGTTAATTCTTTCTCTTCGATTCTCGCGGATTTGGTTCGTTTTTGCCATAGATTTTTAGAAAGAACTGACAAGGATTGGAAGGAATTAGATTAGGACTGCTTATTGTGGTGATATTTGGTGAATTTGCTGAGATTCACGAAATTCTGTAACGAATCACGGTCTCTGGAGGTTCCACGGCCGTGGTTTCTATAGAACAGACCGTGATTTTTGGAGAAAAATGGATTTCGTAAGGAGAGTTTCGGGAAGGATAAAGGAGAAGAAAGGGGACCAAAATAAGAAAAGAAAGGGCAACCCCTCCACATCTAGGGCACCACCACCCTCATCTCCCTCACCACCATCCTCACCTTCACCTCCATCTTCACCACCTCACCCTAGCATCCCAACCATACATGATGACCACCTAGCTGCATTTGAGAAGATAGAGAAGAGGGCAGTGATTGGCCCTAGGTATTTGTTGTTGGAGGATCTACATCCTCTCAACATAGTTGACGATCTTACATGGCTCTTGGATAGAGCCGGATTGACCGTCTTCACGAACATTCGTGAAGATGCCTATGAGGAGATCACCCGAGAGGTTGTGACGTCTTTCGAGCACAGCCATGTTGATAGGACTGTCTCCTTCCGTCTCATGAATCGAGACTACTAGTTGAGTATAGTTGAGTTTGGAGCCATTTTCGGGTTCCATGAGACCTACAATGGTCGATTCCCTAGCGGTATCTACCCTAAGGATTTCTGGGAGGAGGTAGCCATGATCTACGCCGACGAGGACCGTTGGCAACCCGCTGATACCAAGGCTAGATTGATGTACCATCTAGCCTTGAAGATAGCTCACCGTGTTCTTTCGGAGTGTCTCTTTCCTAGGACGGAGACGCCCCAAAAGATCAAGACGGATGAGCTATTCCTGCTATACTGTATGCTCTACGGTCGCCGCGCAGATTGTGCTACTCTTTTGGCGGCTACAATGAGTAAATTGAAGAACAAGAGGAAGGGGAACATTGGTTATGGAGGGATAGTGACCCACATAGCTAGGACATTCGGAGTGGATTTTTCTGGTTGCACCCGCATACCCGCCGTACCTCTAGGATTACATGCGTTCATGGTTAGGGGACTCATCTTCCCCACACATAGAGGTCCGCCTTATGCGGGCATTCCCTGGGAGAGTAGGACAGGCAGGGGTATTGAGTGGCTGCCGGAGTATTCCATTGTGGCGGGACGCCACAATTGGAAGGAGACGTTCGCTGCGATGCATGCGAATAGGCTAGGAGCTCCCCTTTACGTTCCACCGCCAGTTGTGGATGAGGAGGAGATGGGAGAGCAGTACGAGAGTGGTGGAGGAGCGGAGCAGGAGTTCGGCTCGTTTCCGGATCAGCCGGAAGCGGCCCCGGATGTACCTAGGCGCTCTCCACGCCCAGCTAGAGCTTCAGGCTCGTCATCTCGCCGCGCCAGCGTGAGTGAGAGGCCCACGTGGATGACTACACCTCCCACTTGGTACGATACACCCCCTCCTTGGTCCACGACGCAGCCAGCAGCACCACCACCACCACCAGCACCAGCACCAGCCGATGCCCCCGCATGGTATGGTCACCCCCCGGGATGGTACGAGCAGATGCCGGATTGGGCTACCGGACTTTCAGAGAGAGTCGGAGCACTAGAGATCCGGGCGGATGCTAGAGACGGACGCTTAGACGACCTTGACCATATGATGAGGGACGTCTACCGCCAGCAGTTTGGGCGGTACTATGATCCGAGTTTCTCTCCATTCCCACCTCCACCGGCACCGCAGTGATTGATGACCGGACAGCTCGTTTTTAGACATTCCCGCCACCACTTGTGAGTTTCTTTTTCTTTTCTTTCTTTTGTTCTTTCTTGTGAACATTAGGGACAATGTTCGTCCTAAGTATGGGGTGGGATGTACTAAATGTTTGTAATAACTCTACTCTATATGTTGCTTCCATTACGAGACTATCATTGCATGTTCATTATATGTTACACGTTTCATTCTTGCATTGCATGAAAAGTGACTTGAAAAAACCATAAAAATTGAAAAATTTTGAAAATTTTGTGCTTCTAATGAATTGAGATGATTTCCATGATAATCACTACTTGTGAATTGAGTTTGATGACAATTGCATGCTTAAAAGGATTGTAAATTGAAAAGAATTTGAATGAATGAATTTTACCTCTTTTGCAAGCTTTATAATGTGAAAACGTTACCTAAATCATGTTGAGAGATTGAAGTTGAAATCACATTATAAGTTCCTATACTTCTTGTTGAAATGATTAAGGCAATTCGATACTTTCTTTCTTCCTTCTTTGATCATCTAGCTCCTCATTGAAATATTAGCCTCCCTTACCTATCCGGGAATTTGGAGAAGTGAATGAAAAAAAGGCATGTTTGATGTGGGAGGGCCATGAGAGCAATTATTTGCAATCAATCGAATAGAAAGAAATTATAAGTTTGGGGAAGTCAATCATGACGATGAGTAACTCGGCACCATTCACATAGCCGGGTGTTTGTGTCTTGCCAAAGTCGGATTGAGCGATATTCCTAGCGGATTATGGTATGTGCGCTAAGGGTTTGAGGCATCTCTTGCAATTTTGAGAAACGCCAATCTCCTAGGCTTCGGTTTTTGTGCACCTCTATCCATAACTCCAGAAGTAAAGTCGAAAAAGAAGAGAGCAAAGCTCTAAGTGAAGTGTTGCGGAAACCGCAAAAGAAGAAGAAGGTAGTTGTCCACTTTCCCGGATTTATGCACCACTCTCCCTTAAAGTTTTCCCTTCCCTTCCATACTCTAGACCTTTTCTTTGAAAGTCCTTAAGATCAAAAGAATGTTATATGGCTTGGTGATCTAAATTGAAGTTCTTATGATTGATTTTGATAATATTTGAAGGTTATAATGCTTGTTTGGAAGTTAAATTGATTCATGAGTTTTCTTTGCCTTTTACTCTCTAATCAAGTGTGTGAAAGTTTGAAAAACGATTGAAGCAAGGTTTGAGAATGATCTATTCTTTAGAAGTCACATTCATCCAAAAGAAGGTACACATATTTCATCCTAACTCTTGTTTAAAGCTTTTTGAAAGACCTTGCTTAGGGACAAGCAAGTGTTAAGTATGGGGTTATTTGTTAGCATGAAATATTGTGATATTTTAGGCACGTTTTCTAAACGTATTTGATTCATATTGATAGTCTTTGATTGAACTTTGTGCATATGAGAGCTAGTATTACCTATATTGTCGATATGGATGTCTACACTAGTTCTATGTTGATTATAGGTAATTTGGAGCTATTTCCGAACGGAATCGAGCAAAGGAGAGTTGAGTTGATATGTCCATAGATCGAGGACACCTTTTGGAAGCAATTTGGAGTCTTAGATTGAGGAATGCACGAATGAAGGCAAGAACCACGTTCTCACCCTAAATTACGGCCGTGGATTTTGAGTCAGAATTCGATGTTCATTCCAGGAGATATTACGGCCGTGGAACTAACCGTAGTAGTTTCCACGCCCTAAATTACGGTCGTGAAAAGATTCCACGACCGTGATTTTGGCGAATCTTTTCGCCATGTTTCGAAGCCACGATCTTTTGAAGATTGGGCCGGGCCGACATTTTGCCCTGCATTATAAAATAGACGGATGAGGCAAGATTCCGTCACCTCGCTTACGACCTTTCAACCCTCGCTTAGCGGCAAAACGCAAAAACCCTCATCTTGGAGGTAATTTGGAGATCTCATTGAAGATCAAAGTTCGTATTGAAGAGTTGCTGTTTGTGATCTTCGTGTTTGTGGAAGATCGAAGTTCTTGGAGGATTTTGCAAGAAGATCTCTCTTCTTGTTTAGGTTTGATTCAGAATCGGATTGACATCCCGTTTCTCTTCTTTCCTAAAGATTGTGATTGCTTGGTCCGTTTTGAATCTTTGGATAAACACTTGTTCTTGATTGTGATTCTGAGATTCACTTGAAGATTATTGATAGTTCTTGAAAGTTTTCATCTTTTATCTCTTAATTCTTGAATCAATATCAATATGACAGTTATTGGCTAAAAACCCTTAACAATTCTAAGGTGAAGGGTTGATAGTTGTGGCTTAGATGATGATAGATCGATCGTAAACAGATTAGACCCTGAGAGTTAGAGAATTATCGCCGACAACCCTAAATCACGGGCTGTTCTTGAGTTCCACGACCGTGGAATCTCAAGATCCAACCGTAATTTCCCTAAGTCTACGAGCTTGCTTTTACCTTAATCTAAAGTTAAAGATTTGCTTTAGCTTAGCTTAGACTTGTCTTTTCTAGGTGGTAGTGAAGCCTCAACAACCTCTACCTCGATTGTGAGCCTCAACAACCTCAATCGGATAAGTTAGTCTTGATCTTTAGATTATAAGTTTGGGTATTTGATACTAATCCTTGCCTTTAGAATCTTTCTATATTGAGCCTCAACAACCTGTATAGGGAGTGTCTTTTAGGTGAATTACATAAGGTTTTTGGAACCTCAACCGTACGATTACCTTACATTAGTATACCCTTGCATATCTCGACTCTGTCTTTATATCATTAGTATATCTTGAATCAATTGCCACAGTTGGATACTTGGATCTTTAGGATTGTTGTTTTCCCAATATATTTGCAAAGCTTTACCTTTTTACTTGCTTGACAACTTTACAACTGAATTTGTTCCCCCCAAATCCCTGTGTTCGATACTCTGGAATACTTGCTAATCTACGCCGATCCGTACACTGCGGGTTCGCTTGCTTTTATTCTAGTTTTATAAATTTAAAACTTGATTGCACGCACGCTAAGTGGCGAACAATCTTCTCCAAAATTGCTTTAATTTCTCTATTCGAGATCTCGACCTGTCCACTAGTTTGAGGGTGATAAGGGGTTGCTACCTTGTGGGTCACCCCATACTTTGATAGAAGTGCCTTAAACTTCCGGTTGATGAAATGCGTCCCTCCATCGCTGATGATGATACGTGGAGTTCCAAAACGTGGAAAGATAGTCCTGTTAAAGAACTTCACAACCACCTTAGTGTCATTAGTGGGAGAAGCAATGACTTCAACCCATCTAGAGACGTAATCAACTGCTAGAAGAATATAGAGGTTTCCTCCGGAGGATGGGAAAGGTCCCATGAAGTCTATCCCCCATACATCAAAGATTTCCACCTCTTGAATGTTATTAAGTGGCATTTCGTTCCTCCTAGATAAGTTCCCTGTTCTTTGGCATGCATCACAAGAGACAACAAACGATTGCCGTATGACGCTATTAACTTCATCTTCCGGAATGCATCTTCGAAGCATCCCATCGGGCCCGCGCTTGAATAACAGCGGTTCATCCCAGTAGTAATGGCGTACGTCCTTGAAGAATTTCTTCCTTTGAGCGTACGTCAATCCGGGTTGTATTTCCTGGCAAACAAGATAATTAACAATATCAGCATACCAAGGTCCTTTATTATCAGAAAGTTGGTGGAGAGAATGTTCCACCAACTTAGGATGAATGTCAGAGAAGGGAGTAAGAAGTTTGTTATTTTCAGTAGTCTCAGTTGACATCATCTCGCCTTCGACCTCGGTCGAGGCGCAGAGGCGTTGACCGAGATGTTCTTCAGTCGCCTCGCTTGGTCCAGAAAGTGCCTCGGTCGAGGTACTGTAACTGGAACCGAAACTGGAGATCTTCATCTCTTGGGTTAATTTCTCAGTTTTAGCTCTTGGATCTTCTTCCAGTGCCTTTAAGCTCTGTATATCTGCATCACAAGAGGCATCTATACCTTCTTCCATTAAACTAAACTAATAACTTTCTCAAGAGGATCGTTAATAAGGATAGAGCTCACCAACTCTCTTGATTCTTCTACATCATAGATGTTGAAGATATCATCTCCTAGCTGCTCTCCCTTCATGGCCGCAAGTAATGCGAATTCCACTTCATCTCCGCCAATATTGAGTTTTAGCTTGGCGTTCTTACAATCCACATTGCAACCCGAAGTTGCTAGAAATGGCCTCCCGAGAATGATAAGAACAGGATAATCTGCGGGAATATCAAGCACAACAAAGTCTATAGGTAAATAGAAGTTACCTAACTTAACCGGAACGTCTTCCAAAATTCCCACGGGATGGGTAATGGAGCGGTCCGCCATGTATAATCGAATCTTCACCGGCTTGGGCTCTCCAATTCCGATCTTAACACATAGCTCCAGCGGAATGATGCTCACGCTGGCCCCTAGATCACATAAGGCTTCACGAGTGACATCCCCAACTTGAATGGGAATGCAAAATGAGCTGGGGTATCTTAACTTGGGTGGCATCTTCTTCTTCATGATTTGAATGAGCTCCGAGGATTTAGATGTCATCCTTACTTCACCGAAGTCTTCCAGCTTCCTCTTCCTTGATAGGATCTCTTTCAAGAACTTCCCATAGGCAGGCATCCCTAGAATAGCATCAAGGAAAGGAATGTTAATGTGTAGTTTATTCATCAAGTCAAGGAACTTACCAAAGTGCTTGTCTAGATGTGCTCTGGCCCTTGACTGGGGGAATGGAAGTGGTGGTTTATATGCATGAGGTGGAATATAAACTTCAGTTTTCTCCTCCGCTTTCTGTGGCTCCACCTCGGTTGGCATCTCGGCCAAAGTGTTCTTCGACTGCACCTGGACCGAGGTGGTCTTCGTCTATACTAGCACCGACCGAGGCACTGGATCTGTAGTCTTCAGTCCACTCCTCGTCGTTATGGCCATAATCTGGCCCTTAGGGTTTCTTTCTGTTCTTGCTGGAAGCTTCCCTGGATCTCTTGGCGTTTCATTCGCCCTACCAGCAAGTTGTTGTTCAAAGGATTTTTGTGCCTTCGAAAATGAAGTCATGAATGTCTCCATAGCACTAAGCTTGATCAAGATAGCCTCCAGCACCGCATCTTTCTTCTCCGGCTGGGATGAGCTTGATCCAAGCTCCTGGCTCTTTAATGGAGTTGAAGGAGAAGAAGAGGAAGAGAGGAAAGGATTAGAGGAATCATTCGTATTAGAATTAGAGTAAGGGTTACCCGAATTTTGGTTGTTTGCCCTCCAATTATTGCTATTGGATCCTCTATTGTTATTGTAGTTGTTGTTCCAGGAACCGTTGTTGTTGTTACGGTATCCATTGTTGTTCCTTGATCCTTTATCTTCCTTCTTAGTTTGAGCAACTAAGAGTTCCTTCAATTGTTTCACGTCATTCTTCAAAGAGATGAGTTGATGAGTGTTTGATGGCTCCTCTTGAAAGTTGACTCTTTTAACTCCATCTTCAGCTCCTTGGTGGGAATATTTCTCCATATGCAAAGCTTGTTTCTCTATGAACTCCCAAGCTTCGTCAATCGGCATGTCCATAAACGTGCCGGCGGATAGTAGTTCGAGGTTGAACTGGGTGCTTCCGTCCAGTCCTTTGAAGTATATCTCCAACAACTCTATCTTTGGAATCCCATGATGTGGGCAATCCAAAAGAATGTCTTTAAACCTCTCCCATGACTTGGACAAGCTCTCCTTGTCCTTCATAATGAATGCATTAATCTTCCCTCTCATTTCAGCGGTTTTAGAGGGGGGAAAGAATTTAGTCAAGAATTCCGTAGTCATCTCCTCCCAAGTACTGATTTTTCCTGGAGGAAGAGATTGATACCAAGTAAGAGCTCTATCTTTTAAAGAAAAGTAAAAAGGTCTTAGATTGTAATTATTGTTTTCTATTCTTGAAGGTCTCAAGGTCTCCATCAAGATCTCATAGTTTTGCAGATGTTGATGCGGAGATTCCTTCTCTAGCCCTCCAAACTAGCATTGGCGAATCATGGAAAGAACTTGCGGTCGAATTTCGTAGTCA
Organism: Fagopyrum homotropicum; assembly: GCA_033239125.1. Lineage (NCBI taxonomy): Eukaryota > Viridiplantae > Streptophyta > Magnoliopsida > Caryophyllales > Polygonaceae > Fagopyrum > Fagopyrum homotropicum. Next base: position 107,441,562 of record BSWB01000007.1, read on the forward strand.
TGGTCCGCCGGATCTCCTAGGTTAACTCCACGACGCCTCAGTTGTTGATTGGGGTCCATTCTTTGACCTAGGGTTTGCGGGATTCCTGCAAAAAGAGCGCCTCGGACTGGTATCCGAGGTGGAAGTACCTCGGCCGGGGCATCAGGTGCTGGGACCTGCCTCGGTCGAGGGTCTGGAACTGGATCCTGCATCGGTCGAGGATCTGGAACAGGGTCTTACCTCGGTCTAAGTAGATACTGGTCTCGTAAGGCAGCCATATCTGCTTCGATCGCTTCAGTCCTGGTGCGAGTTTCTTCTTTCTCCTGCCTCAGTTCTTCCCTACTGAGGCGTAGCTGTTCTAACGCCTCCTTTAATTCGGCTTCAAGATCGCGATTGTCTTGGTCGGCCCTCTTCGCTTCTCTCAAGCGTCGTTTGTATGTCTTTTCTAGTCCGGGATCGTAAGGAACGATTTCCTTCCCAGCGCGGGTTCTTCGCATAAACCTAAGAAAAAGAACCTGCGAAAGTCACTCAAGTAGAGTGGTTAGTAGAAACGGGGGCAAGTGCCCCAAAAGCGTACCACAACCGGCTCGGTCTAGACCAAGTCCCCGGCAACGGCGCAAAAAACTTGTTCGCTCCAAACGGTGTGTGCAAGATTTAAATTTATAACCCTAGATGTAAGCTTAAAACAAGGATGCGAACCCGCAGTGTACGGGTCAATCGTAGTAAAAAGCAAGGAATTCCAGGGGTCGATCACAGGGACTTAGTGAAACAAAGTCGGAATAGGTAAGCTTATGTAGTTACTAACCACAAAAGAGATTAAAACAATCAAGGATGATAATAAGTCAATTAAGGAAATATGCAATTCCAAGGATTAAAGCATCTAGTTGTGGTTCCAACTCAAGATCTAAAGATAAGCGGACAAAGCTGAGATTTTGCATAGGGAAGGTGTTACTAAAGTGTGAATAGATCACCGGGTAAGTCTCACTACTCACTAATCCCAAACTGTAATTCCTATTACCGGGTAAGTCTCAAGGAATCAAGGTAAAGAGCTATAACCTCAAACCAACACACCAACTAAGGGAATAGAATCAACCTTTACCGGGTAAGTCTCAGGCTAACTCACAAAGATGGGATGAAAGCACACTCAAACCCCAATAAAGGATAAACCTTTATTACCTACACTTATGATCTTTGGCAAACAAACAAAGGAATCACCGGGTAAGTCTCATCCTAGGCTTGCATTGAACCAGGAAAGGTATAATAAGTATAGGATTTGGCAAACTCTAACACTTAACTCTCAGTTTCGGATCAGATAAGTCACCTCGGTCAAAAGAATTTCACCCAGGCCGAGATGTTCATCGACTGAGCGAGATGCCTTAGGGCTAAGGATAAAGACTCGAACTTTCAGGGTCCTACTGTGATTAAGATTATTCTATCATTGTTTTTCCCACAACCTTCAGCCAATCACCCTAGAATCACACAAAGAAATTAGCCACTCATCATCATGAAAGCAATAATCAAATATAAGGGAAGAAAGAGAATAATTGAACAAGAAAACTTAAAGAAAAAGGCTTCAATAACTGAATCAATTATCAAATTAACAAGCGTTCCTTGGATTAAAATCCAACAAGACAAACAACAACGAAGGGAATCTAAGAGAATCTTACAAAACCCTTCACAAAGCTATAAAAGCTATAAACTTCCTTCTTCAACCTTCAAAAAGGTTCTTCAAATCTCCCAACCGGAATATGGCTGTAGCGGATCTTTGATGTATGCAGGCTCTGTGGTATAGCACGATGTTCACCTGTTAGCGGATGTTGGATTTGTGGAAAATCCAACCCTTTTTATAGGAAAATTACCCTCCAAAGATAAGATATCTTAGAAAGATCTCTTCCCATAAAAATAGGTAAAATATATGGGCTAACTTATCTTCTTCCTTCCAGGAATCCAGCCCAAAAATATAAGATCCTCTTTCCAAAGATAAAAGATCTCAGCCAAGAATAAAATATCCTTGCCGCGTCCAAGGTGTTCGCCTCGGTCGAGTCGGCTCCTCTAGATCACCTCGGTCGAGGTGACTCTGTAGTCAACCGAGGTGAATCACAACTGAATGTGAAATCTCTCAAATCTGGTCCAAAGTCAATCTTTAATCCAATTCCATGATTCCTGGATTATTCCTTAAGCTCCTGAATGTAGCTCCAATGACTCCTTAGCTCCTTTTGCTCCATTTTAGTCCAAAATGTGCCATTTTACCTACGATTACAACGAAACTTGGTGTAGACCTCGATTCCCGAAAAGGTAGATGAAATGACAATATAATCACATAATATACATCCAAACATGCAGATTATTGAAGATAAAACATCTAAACAGGCCCCAAAATATAGACAATAATTCATGCTATCAATCCCGTGATCCGTCCCGTCCGTAACAACCCACGACCACAACATTAGCATCGAGGAAGAACATCTCCAGCAACATCACAATATCACATCTCGAATCATAAAGGTAAAATCATCTCCAACAATCCTAAACTCGCTCTATAGCATGGAGGTAGAACCATCTCCAGCTATAACCGCAAATCGTGCTTGCACAACAAGATCTACTAAGATCACACTTGTTTTAGTTGTTTTTCCATCTCCAGCTATAACCATCTCCAGCTATATTCCTCCAGCTGAGACACATGAAAATGGGGTAAACACTGTTAGCATGAAATATGACTATATTTTAGCCACTTGTTTTAGTTGTTTTTCCCTCTTTATAGTGTTCTTAGATATGAGTTTGAAGCAATTGTGATCTAGTTCACCCACTTAGTCGGTATAGAGATCTACACTAGCTTCGTTTTGTTTTTAGGTGAATAAAGGCTTGGATTGGAGAAAAATGAGGAAGGAAAGGAGTGTTTGACCATGCTTGATGGCAAGGAGATGCATTCGAGAGGCTTAGGAAGGAGCATGGATGAAGGATGTCACGAAACAAAGGCAAAAACAAGGAGTTTGAAGAACCACGCCCTGAATTACGGTCGTGGAAGGGGATTTTGAAGTCCACGCTATGAATTACGGCTGTGGATCTGGCAACATGATCGTGGAAGTGAGTTTGGAACACAACAGAGAGTTACACGGTCTAAACCACGGCCGTGAAAATCATATTGTGCCGTAATCTAGTTCCAGGCCCTGAATTACGGTCGTGGGAAGTTGTTCATGACCGTGATTTTGGTGATCCTGTGACGTGTCATATTTGCCACGTCAGCCACGTCATTGGGCTTTCTCGTAACCCTATTTCTCTCTATAAAAAGGCTTGAGAAAGGAGTTTTCGGGATCTTCGCTTATCGCTGCTTAGCGCAGCTTAGAGTTCCGTTTAGAGTTTGGAGACGGCCTTAGGGTTTCATTTCAACCTTAAGGATTGGAGATTCATGAATGACATATTTTCGGGTATTGTGTAGTTTTCGAGATATCTTAGGGTTTTCATCGAAGGACGGATTGACATCCCGTTCTTTGTGACTTCTCTAGATCTTTGTGAGGGTTTCTATTCCTATTCTTCTGAATTCATAAACATACTACTTTGTGTTTGGATTTCGAGATTGACTTGCAGTTTTATTTGAGTTTTCGAGGGATTTCATCTTTCATTCTTTTTAATTTGATTATTGATATCATAATGATGATTGTTGGCTAAAAACCTTTAGCATATCTAAGTTGAAGGGTTGATAGTTACGGCTTAGATAATGATAGATCGATCGTAACTTTATTGGTCCCTGAGAGTGTGAGAAACCTCGTCGACAACCTAAACCACGGCCTGTTCTTGAGTTCCACAGCCGTGGAATCTAAAGATCCAGCCGTGATTTTCTCTCTTTTATGACCTTTGCTTTTGCTTTAACCCAAAGTTAAAGATTAGCTTTAACCTAGCCTTGCTTGCCTTTCCTAGGTAGTAGTGAGACTCAACATCCTCTACTTCGGTTTCGAGTGTCACAACCTTAACCGTTTTAGTTTATCTTTGATTCCTTGGGTTTGGGCATGGGTATTCGAGATTAATTCTTACCTTTAGATCCTTTCTATACTGCAGCCTCAACAACCTTGATAGAGAGAGTCTTTTGGTTAGAAATATTAGGTTTTGGAACATCACCGTACATTACCTTACTTTAGTTATACATTAGCAATTCTCAACTCTGTCCTTACATCTATAGTATATCTTGAATCGATTGCCACAATTAGATACCTGGATCTTTAGGGTTGCTGTTTTTCCCAATATTTGCAAAGTTCTACACTTTTGATTGCTCGATTACTTGAAACTGATTTTTGTCACCAAATCACTGAGTTCGATAATTTGGAATACTTGCTTAACTACGCCGATCCGTACAGTGCGGGTTCAGTTGCTTTGTTTCAGTTTATAATTAAAACTTATTTGCACGCACGCTTTGAGGCGAACAAGTTTTTGGCACCGTTGCCGGGAATTTAGTCTAAACCAATTCCGATTTTCGGTTGTCGAGCTTGGGAGCTTTGCTCTTGTTATTTGATATCTCTTTGTGAGTGATTTTGCAGATTCTTTAGGTATATGCAAAAGACTAGATCTACCAAAGATCTAGTTCCTTTTGATCCAAACTTGAGAAAACTTTGAGAAGAAAGTTGAAGTTGAAAAAGTTGGCCGAAAATAATGAAAGAAACATCCAAGCGGAGTTGGATGAAGCTCAACTTCAACTTAAGTTGAGTGAGAAAGCTCGTTTGGACGAGTTAACGAGTCATCAATTCCAAATTGATGAACTCAAGGCTATGATGCTAGACATGAAGTTGGAGCTGAATGATGCTAAGAAGAAAAAGAAGGTCAAGAAACCAACTAAGTCCATTAGAGTTGAATCATCCGATGATGAAGATGATGATATGCCGGAACTAGAGGACATTGATCCCGTGATCCGTCCCGTCCGTAACAACCCACGACCACAACATCACAATCGAGGAAGAACATCTCCAGCAACATCACAGTATCAAATCTCGAATCATGAAGGTAAAATCATCTCAACAATCCTAAACTCGCTCTATAGCATAGAGGTAGAACCATCTCCAACTATAACCGCAAATCGTGCTAGCACAACAAGATCTACTAAGATCACACATCACAGTCTAGCACGACAATAAAAACATATATCGAATCAAGTAATCACATAAGCACATAAGTTTCACAAGAACTATCAAAACTCTCTCTCTCGTCAATCTCGTAAGGGCAGATATTTCTCCATAACACTCTAGGTAGCTCCACTAGATACTACTCTTCATCTTCCATATGGCCACATTGACCATCCATCGAAACCACTGAATTCTCGCCACCGGAACGTCCTTCGAGCATAATCATCTAATATCTTCTAAAAGACCGTTATTGGATGCTCAACAAACATGTGGTCCACCTCAACCACTAAATCCCTATGATTGATAATTTTCCTCAAATCTTGTGTATATTCCTCCAGCTGAGACACATGAAATATGCCTATGTTTTAGGCACTTGTTTTAGTTGTTTTTCCCTCTTTATAGTGTTCTTAGATATGAGTTTGAAGCAATTGTGATCTAGTTCACCCACTTAGTCGGTATAGAGATCTACACTAGCTTCGTTTTGTTTTTAGGTGAATAAAGGCTTGGATTGGAGCAAAATGAGGAAGGAAAGGAGTGTTTGACCATGCTTGATGGCAAGGAGATGCATTCGAGAGGCTTAGGAAGGAGCATGGATGAAGGATGTCACGAAACAAAGGCAAAAACAAGGAGTTTGAAGAACCACGCCCTGAATTACGGTCGTGGAAGGGGATTTTGAAGTCCACGCTATGAATTACGGCTGTGGATCTGGCAACATGATCGTGGAAGTGAGTTTGGAACACAACAGAGAGTTACACGGTCTAAACCACGGCCGTGAAAATCATATTGTGCCGTAATCTAGTTCCAGGCCCTGAATTACGGTCGTGGGAAGTTGTTCATGACCGTGATTTTGGTGATCCTGTGACGTGTCATATTTGCCACGTCAGCCACGTCATTGGGCTTTCTCGTAACCCTATTTCTCTCTATAAAAAGGCTTGAGAAAGGAGTTTTCGGGATCTTCGCTTATCGCTGCTTAGCGCAGCTTAGAGTTCCGTTTAGAGTTTGGAGACGGCCTTAGGGTTTCATTTCAACCTTAAGGATTGGAGATTCATGAATGACATATTTTCGGGTATTGTGTAGTTTTCGAGATATCTTAGGGTTTTCATCGAAGGACGGATTGACATCCCGTTCTTTGTGACTTCTCTAGATCTTTGTGAGGGTTTCTATTCCTATTCTTCTGAATTCATAAACATACTACTTTGTGTTTGGATTTCGAGATTGACTTGCAGTTTTATTTGAGTTTTCGAGGGATTTCATCTTTCATTCTTTTTAATTTGATTATTGATATCATAATGATGATTGTTGGCTAAAAACCTTTAGCATATCTAAGTTGAAGGGTTGATAGTTACGGCTTAGATAATGATAGATCGATCGTAACTTTATTGGTCCCTGAGAGTGTGAGAAACCTCGTCGACAACCTAAACCACGGCCTGTTCTTGAGTTCCACAGCCGTGGAATCTAAAGATCCAGCCGTGATTTTCTCTCTTTTATGACCTTTGCTTTTGCTTTAACCCAAAGTTAAAGATTAGCTTTAACCTAGCCTTGCTTGCCTTTCCTAGGTAGTAGTGAGACTCAACATCCTCTACTTCGGTTTCGAGTGTCACAACCTTAACCGTTTTAGTTTATCTTTGATTCCTTGGGTTTGGGCATGGGTATTCGAGATTAATTCTTACCTTTAGATCCTTTCTATACTGCAGCCTCAACAACCTTGATAGAGAGAGTCTTTTGGTTAGAAATATTAGGTTTTGGAACTTCACCGTACATTACCTTACTTTAGTTATACATTTGCAATTCTCAACTCTGTCCTTATATCTATAGTATATCTTGAATCGATTGCCACAATTAGATACCTCGATCTATAGGGTTGCTGTTTTCCCCAATATTTGGAAAACTTCTACTCTTTTGATTGCTCGATTACTTGAAACTGATTTTGTTTCACCAAATCCCTGAGTTCGATACTCTGGAATACTTGCTTAACTACGCCGATCCGTTCATTGGGGATTCACTTGCTTTTGTTTCAGTTTTATAATTAAAACTTATTTGCACGCACGCTTTGAGGCGAACAAGTTTTTGGCGCCGTTGCCGGGAATTTAGTCTAAACCAATTCCGATTTTCGGTTGTCGAGCTTGGGAGCTTTGCTCTTGCTATTTGATATCTCTTTGTGATTTTGCAGATTCTTTAGGTATATGCGAAAGACTAGATCTACCAAAGATCTAGTTCCTTTTGATCCAAACTTGAGAAAACTTTGAGAAGAAAGTTAAAGTTGAAAAAGTTGGCCGAAAATAATGAAAGAAACATCCAAGCGGAGTTGGATGAAGCTCAACTTCAACTTAAGTTGAGTGAGAAAGCTCGTTTGGACGAGTTAACGAGTCATCAATTCCAAATTGATGAACTCAAGGCTATGATGTTGGACATGAAGTTGGAGCTGAATGATGCTAAGAAGAAGAAGAAGGTCAAGAAACAAACTATGTCCATTAGAGTTGAATCATCCGATGATGAAGATGATGATATGACAGAACTAGAGGACATTGATCCCGTGATCCGTCCCGTCCGTAACGACCACGACAACAACATTAGCAACAAGGAAGAACATCTCCAGCAACATCACAATATCACATCTCGAATCATAAAGGTAAAATCATCTCCAACTATCCTAAACTCGCTCGATAGCATGGAGGTAGAACCATCTCCATCTATAACCGCAAATCATGCTAGCACAACAAGATCTACTAAGATCACACATCACAGTCTAGCACGACAATAAAAACACATATCGAATCACATAATCACATAAGCACATAAGTTTCACAAGAACTATCAAAACTCTCTCTCGTCAATCTCGTAAGGGAACATATTCCTCCATAACACTCTAGGTAGCTCCACTAGATACTACTCTTCATCTTCCATATGGCCACATTGACCATCCATCAAAACCACTTAATTCTCGCCACCCTAACGTCCTTCGAGCATAATCATCTAATATCTTCTCTAGGACCGTTATTGGATGCTCAACAAACATGTGGTCCACCTCAACCACTAAATCCCTATAACTAATAATTTTCCTCGAATCTGGTGTATATTCCTCCAGCTGAGACACATGAAAATGGGGTAAACACTGTTAGCATGAAATATGACTATATTTTAGGCACTTGTTTTAGTTGTTTTTCCCTCTTTATAGTGTTCTTAGATATGAGTTTGAAGCAATTGTGAGCTAGTTCACCCACTTAGTCGATATAGAGATCTTCAATAGCTTCGTTTTGTTTTTAGGTGAATAAAGGCTTGGATTGGAGCAAAATGAGGAAGGAGAGGAGTGTTTGACCATGCTTGATGGCAAGGAGATGCATTGGAGAGGTTAAGGAAGGAGCATGGATGAAGGATGTCACGAAACAAAGGCAAAAATAAGGAGTTTGAAGAACCATGCCCTAAATTACGGTCGTGGAAGAGGATTTTGAAGTCCACACCCTGAATTACGGCCGTGGATCTGGCAACATGATCGTGGAAGTGAGTTTTGAACACAACAGAGAGTTACACGGTCTAAACCACGGCCGTGGAAATTATATTGTGCCGTAATCTAGTTCCAGGCCCTGAATTACGGTCGTGGAAAGTTTTTCATGACCGTGATTTTGGTGATCCTGTGATGTGTCATATTTGCCACGTCAGCCACGTCATTGGGCTTTCTCGTAACCCTATTTATCAGTATAAAAAGGCTTGAGAAAGGAGTTTTCGGGATCCTCGCTTATCGCTGCTTAGCGCCGCTTAGAGTTCTGTTTAGAGTTTGGAGACGGCCTTAGGGTTTCATTTTTACCTTAAGGATTGGAGATTCGTGAAGGACATATTTTCGGAGATTGTGTACTTTTCGAGATATCTTAGGGTTTTCATCGAAGGACGGATTGACATCCCGTTCTTTGTGACTTCTCTAGATCTTTGTGAGGGTTTCAATTCCTATTTTTCTGAATTCATAAACATACTACTTTGTGTTTGGATTTCGAGATTGACTTTGAGTTTTATTTGAGTTTTCGAGGGTTTTCATCTTTCATTCTTTTTAATATAATTATTGATATCATAATGATGATTATTGGCTAAAACCTTTTAGCAATTCTAAGGTGAAGGCTTGATAGTTGCGGCTTAGAAAATGATAGATCAATCGTAACTTGATTGGACCCTGATAGTGTGAGAAACCTCGTCGACAGCCTATACCACGGCCTGTTCTTGAGTTCCACGGCCGTGGAATCTCAAAATCCAGCCGTGATTTTCTCTGTTTTACGACCTTTGCTTTTGCTTTAAACCAAAGTTAAAGATTAGCTTTAACCTAGTCTTGGCTTGCCTTTCCTAGGTAGTAGTGAGACTCAACATCCTCTACTTCGATTTCGAGTGTCACAACCTTAACCATTTTAGTTTATCTTTGATTTCTTGGGTTTAGGCATGGGTATTCGAGATTAATTCTTACCTTTAGATCCTTTCTATACTACAGCCTCAACAACCTTTATAGAGAGAGTCTTTTGGTTAGACATACTAGGTTTCGGAACTTCACTTAGTACATTACCTTACTTTAGTTATACCTTTGCAATTCTCAACTCTATCCTTACATCTATAGTATATCGTGAATCGTTTGCCACAATTAGATACTTGGATCTTTAGGGTTGCTGTTTTCCCTAATATTTACAAAGCTTCTACACTTTTGATTGCTCGATTACTTGAAACTGATTTTGTTTCACCAAATCCCTAAGTTCGATAATCTGGAATACTTGCTTAACTACGCCGATCCCTACAGTGTGGGTTCAGTTGCTTTGTTTCAGTTTTATAATTAAAACTTATTTGCACGCACGCTTTGAGGCGAACAAATTTTTGGCGCCATTGCCGGGAATTTAGTCTAAACCAATTCTGGTTTTCGGTTGTCGAGCTTGGGAGCTTTGCTCTTGTTATTTGATATCTCTTTGTGAGTGATTTTGCAGATTCTTTAAGTATATGCGAAAGACTAGATCTACTAAAGATCTAGTTCCTTTTGATCCAAACTTGAGAAAACTTTGAGAAGAAACATCTGTAGAAACATTGATCCCGTGATCCGTCCCGTCCACTAGAGCTGAATCATCCGATGATGAAGATGATGATATGCCGGAACTAGAGGACATTGATCCCGTGATCCGTCCCGTCCGTAACGACTCACGACCACAACATTTGCATCGAGGAAGAACATCTCCAGCAACATCACAATATCACATCTCGAATCATGAAGGTAAAATCATATCCAACTATCCTAAACTCACTATATATCATGGAGGTAGGACCATCTCCAACTATAACCGCAAATCGTGCTAGCACAACAAGAGCTACTAAGATCACACATCACAGTCTAGCACGACAATAAAAACACATATCGAATCACATAATCACATAAGCACATAAGTTTCACAAGAACTATCAAAATTCTCTCTCGTCAATCTCGTAAGGGCACTTATTCCTCCATAATACTCTAGGTAGCTCCACTAGATACTACTCTTCATCTTCCATATGGCCACATTGACCATCCATCAAAACCACTGAATTCTCGCCACCGGAACATCCTTCGAGCATAATCATCTAATATCTTCTCTAGGACCGTTATTGGATGCTCAACAAACATGTGGTCCACCTCAACCACTAAATCCCTATAACTGATAATTTTCCTCGAATCTGGTGTATATTCCTCCAGCTAAGACACATGAAAATGGGTAAACACTGTTAGCATGAAATATGACTATATTTTAGGCACATGTTTTAGTTGTTCTTCCCTCTTTATAGTGTTCTTAGATATGAGTTTGAAGAAATTGTGAGCTAGTTCACCCACTTAGCCGATATAGAGATCTACACTAGCTTCGTTTTGTTTTTAGGTGAATAAAGGCTTGGATTGGAGTAAAATGAGGAAGGAAAGGAGTGTTTGACCATGTTTGATGGCAAGGAGATGCATTGGAGAGGCTAAGGAAGGAGCATTGCCATGGAAGTTATATTGTGCCTTAATCTAGTTCCACGCCCAGAATTACGGTCGTGCAAAGTTGTTCATGACCGTGATTTTGGAGATCCTGTGACGTGTCATATTTGCCACGTCAGCCACGTCATTGGACTTTCTCGTAACCCTATTTCTCTCTATAAAAAGACTTGAGAAAGGAGTTTTCGGGATCCTCGCTTATCGCTGCTTAGCGCCGCTTAGAGTTCCGTTTAGAGTTTGGAGACGGCCTTAGGGTTTCATTTCGACCTTAAGGATTGGAGATTCGTGAAGGACATATTTTCGGAGATTGTGTACTTTTCGAGATATCTTAGGGTTTTCATCAAAGGACGGATTGACATCCCGTTCTTTGTGACTTCTCTAGATCTTTTTGAGGGTTTCTATTCCTATTCTTCTGAATTCAAAAACATACTACTTTGTGTTTGGATTTCGAGATTGACTTGCAGTTTTATTTGAGTTTTCGAGGGTTTTCATCTTTCATTCTTTTTAATTTGATTATTGATATTATAATGATGATTATTGGCTAAAACCCTTTAGCATATCTAAGTTGAAGGGTTGATAGTTACGGCTTAGATAATGATAGATCAATCGTAACTTTATTGGTCCCTGAGAGTGTGAGAAACCTCGTCGACGGCCTAAACCACGGCCTGTTCTTGAGTTCTACGGCCGTGGAATCTCAAGATCCAGCCGTGATTTTCTCTGTTTTACGACCTTTGCTTTTGCTTTAATCCAAAGTTAAAGATTAGCTTTAACCTAGCCTTGGCTTGGCTTTCCTAGGTAGTAGTGAGACTCAACATCCTCTACTTCGGTTTTGAGTGTCACAACCTTAACCTTTTTAGTTTATCTTTGATTCATTGGGTTTGGGCATGGGTATTCGAGATTAATTCTTACCTTTAGATCCTTTCTATACTGCAGCCTCAACAACCTTTATAGAGAGAGTCTTTTGGTTAAACATATTAGGTTTTGGAACTTCACCGTACATTACCTTACTTTAGTTATACCTTTGCAATTCTCAACTCTATCCTTACATCTATAGTATATCTTGAATCGTTTGCCACAATTAGATACCTGGATCTTTAGGGTTGCTGTTTTTCCCAATATTTGCAAAGTTCTACACTTTTGATTGCTCGATTACTTGAAACTGATTTTTGTCACCAAATCACTGAGTTCGATAATTTGGAATACTTGCTTAACTACGCCGATCCGTACAGTGCGGGTTCAGTTGCTTTGTTTCAGTTTATAATTAAAACTTATTTGCACGCACGCTTTGAGGCGAACAAGTTTTTGGCACCGTTGCCGGGAATTTAGTCTAAACCAATTCCGTTTTTCGGTTGTCGAGCTTGGGAGCTTTGCTCTTGTTATTTGATATCTCTTTGTTAGTGATTTTTCATATTCTTTAGGTATATGCGAAAGACTAGATCTACCAAAGATCTAGTTCCTTTTGATCCAAACTTGAGAAAACTTTGAGAAGAAAGTTGAAGGAGAAAAAGATGGCTGAAAATAATGAAAGAAACATCCAAGCGGAGTTGGATGAAGCTCAACCTCAACTTAAGTTGAGTGAGAAAGCTCATTTGGACGAGTTAACGAGTCATCAATTCCAGATTGGTGAACTCAAGGCTATGATGCTGGACATGAAGTTGGAGCTGAATGATTCTAAGAAGAAGAAGAAGGTCAAGAAACCAACTAAGTCCATTAGAGCTGAATCATCCGATGATGAAGATGATGATATGCCCGAACTAGAGGACATTGATCCGGTAATCCATCCCGTCCGTAACGACCCACGACCACCGGTTGTTCCTCGCATTTGCGCTGGAGATGTGAGAGTTGCTCATGGAGGGGATGAACCAAGGACTATTGGGGAAAGGATGGATCCAATTCAGCAACCACGCCGTCTAGGTGTGTATTTCGGAGCTGAGGACATCCAGGAATTCAGTTTTAGCCTGCAAGTTATGACCATGGTTCGCCAAAGTCAATTTGGTGGAACTAGTGCAGAATCTCCACACCAACATTTACACAATTTTTAGATTCTCATGGAGACATTGAAGCTGAAAAGTCCTACCAACAACAACTACAAGATCGAGCCGTTCTTCTTCTCTTTGAAGGGCAAAGCCTTGGCTTGGTATCAAGCTCTTCCAGCTGGAAGGCTTAACACATGGGAGGATCTATCTTCGAAGTTCCACACCAAGTTCTTTCCGCCATCCAAGACGGCGGAATTGAGAGGTGAAATTTATGCATTTTCTATGAAAGCTAACGAAAGTTTGTTTCAGTCATGGGAAAGATTTTAGGACCTCTTATTGGATTGCCCACACCATGGCATTTCAAAGCTAGAGCTATTGGAGATTTACTACAAGAGGTTGAATGTGGACACACGATTCAACCTCCAATCTCTCTCTTGTGGTACATTCATGGATATCAGAGAGGATGACGCTTGGGACTTCATTGAGAAGCAAGCCCAAGTGATTGAGAAGTATTCTTACCGGAAGGTGGAGCCGGGAGTCAAGCTAACACAAGCTGCAGAAACTCAAATATTCTCCCTCAACACCGAAATCAAAGAGTTGAAGGAAATTATTAGAGTTGGCCTTCAAAAGCCAAAGGAGCAAGATGTTGGCTACTTAGGCAACAACAACAACAACCGGAACAACAATTGGAAAAACAACGATTGGAATAACAACAGTAACCGAAATTCCAACAAAAATTGGCATTCCAACCAACAACAAAATTCCGGTAATCCCTATTCAAATTTTGGAAATTCACTAACATCTCCCTCTTCTTCTACCCCTTTGAAAAGCCAGGGGCAAACATCAAATGGTTCGAACAATAAGGAGAAGGAGAAGCCCGATCCTATGTTGGAGACGATCTTAGGAAAGCTCCAAGGGTTGGATAGTTACATAACTTCGGTTGATAAAAATCACAAACCTTTAGAAAACCATATGTTCAGCAAGGCCGGAGAAGTACCTAGAGATCAAGGAAAGCTTCCCGGGAAGACGGAGGATAGCCCAAAGGGAAGGGTGATGGCTATCACTACTAGGAGTGGTGCGACAACCACCGACCTGCAGCCCAAATTTCTGGAAGTCCCAGCTGAGAAAGGGAAAGATAAGGAGATGGAGAAGGAAGATGTCTATGTTCCTCCTCCAACTTACAAACCTCCTTTACCATTCCCGCAGTCTAGAGCAAGAGCGCATCTAGACAAGGAATTCGGTAAGTTTATTTAACTCATGAGCAAACTACATATTAATATACCTTTCATTGATGCAATTGTATGTATGCCCGCTTATAGGAAATTCTTGAAAGAGCTCCTCTCTTAAAAGAGGAAGCTAGAGGACTTTGGAGAAGTCAAGATGAGTTCGGAATTTTCGGAGCTCATCAAAACGATGAATGAAAAGATGCCCCTAAAGCAGAGAGATCTGGGGTCATTTTGCATTCCAATTGGAGTAGGAGAAGTCACATGTGATGCCCTTTGTGACTTGGGAGCAAGCGTAAGCATCATTCCGCTTGCTTTGTGTAGGAAGATCGGTTTAGGTGAACCTAAACCGGTGAAGATGACGTTATACATGGCGGATCGATCCATAACTCATCCCATCGGTATCATTGAAGACGTCCCAGTCAAACTCGGTAAGTTTTACATTCCAATTAATTTCGTTGTGCTTGACATTCCTGCAGATTGTCCGGTTCCGATCATTCTCGGAAGACAGTTTCTTGAAACATCCGGATGTATAGTGGATTGCAAGAATGCTAGATTGGCTTTCAACATAGGTGAAGAAAAGGTTGAGTTTGTTCTCTCAACTTTGGTGAAAGAGCCAGCTCTTGGAGAGGACATTTTTCAATATCTATGACGAGGAAGCATCTAGAGAGGAAGTGACCTCGATTCTATTCAAAGATCCATTGCAAAAGGTCATTACCATGAGCATCATGGAAAAGGGAGAAGAAGAGGATTGCAATGAGGAGATTGAAGACTTGGAGGAGCTAAAGGAAGTGCAAGAGGAAGATTTTGAAAAACTCTACGATTGCTCAGAAAATGTGAGAAACCACGGTCAGTCGTGCTTTTCCACGGCCGTGGTTTCCCCCAAGATGACCGTAACCAGCTATTCGGAGAGCACCGGTAAGGTACACGGCCAAAACCATGGTCGTGGAACCACCAGTGGTTCCGTAATTGAGATCCACGCCCTAAACCACGACCGTGGAAGTAACAGTGGTGGCGTAATTTTGGGAAATTATGAGAACAACTCCATTCTTTCCACAACTGCTCTTGAGTCTTCTTCAATCACTCATACACCCTTAGATACTTCTAAGGAAGCGTCGGACACATCGCAAGACTCATCAAAGGCATTACTTTTCCCGTAATTATTAGTTCTGAATTAAGTGAAGATGAACATGAGAAACTAATGGTTGTTCTAAGGAAACATAGGAAAGCCTTAGGTTATACCATAGAGGATCTTGTAGGAATTAAACCATCATTATGCATCCACAAGATTCTAATGGAGAAAGATTTTAAGACACGACAACGTCAAAGACGGTTAAATCCGATTATGAAGGAGGTTGTTAAGAAGGAAATTCTTAAGTTGCTTGACGCAGGTATCATCTATCCTATCTCCGATAGCAAGTGGGTGAGCCCCGTACAAGTTGTCCCAAAGAAAGGAGGAATGACGGTTATCACCAACAAGAACAATAAGCTCATTCCTACAAGAACGGTGACGGGATGGAGGATGTGCATTGATTACCGCAAGCTGAACAATGCAACTAGGAAGGATCACTTCCCACTACCATTCATTGATCAAATGCTTGAGAGGTTAGCACAACACTCCTATTTTTGCTATCTTGACGGTTATAGTGGTTTCTTCCAGATTCCGATCCATCCAGACGATCAAGAGAAGACCACATTCACGTGCCCATGGGGGACGTTTGCCTATAGGAGGATGCCATTCGGGCTTTGTAACGCCCCAGCCACCTTCCAAAGGTGCATGATGGCCATCTTCTCGGAGTATATTGAGGAAATAATGGAGGTTTTTATGGACGATTTTTCTGTTTATGGTTCCTCATTCGACAATTGTCTTTCGAACCTATCTCTTGTGTTGCAAAGGTGTGAAGACACTAACCTAGTTCTTAATTGGGAGTTCATGGTAAAGGAAGGCGTTGTGTTAGGACACTTAATCTCTAGTAGAGGGATTGAAGTAGACAAAGCGAAGATAGAGACTATAGAGAAACTTCCCTCTCCATCTTCGGTAAAGGGAATAAGAAGTTTCCTAGGACATGTTGGATTTTATAGGCGATTTATCAAGGACTTTTCTAAGATATCAAAACCTCTTACTAATCTATTGATGAAGGATGCAGTTTTTGACTTTTCGTAGGATTGTTTAGATGCTTTCTATAAGATCCAGGAAGCTCTCATCTCAGCCCCGATTATCCAACCTCCGGACTGGAATCTCCCATTCGAGGTTATGTGTGATGCAAGTGACGTAGCTGTTGGAGCTGTGCTAGGACAAAAGAAGGAGGGCCGAACTCATGCTATCTATTATGCTAGCCACACTCTCGATGAAGCGCAGCTCAACTACGCCACAACTGAAAGGGAATTCTTAGCTATTGTATATGCCTTTGGAAAGTTTCGTTCTTATCTGGTAGGAGCAAAGGTGATTGTATACATGGACCATTCTGCGATCCGGTATTTACTTGCCAAGAAGGATGCGAAACCGAGGCTGATTACATATCATAGATAGTGCATCGACAAGATATCTAGAGGTAACAACCCTTGGTTTGCTGATTTTGGAAATTACTTGGTTTGTCAGGAAATACCTCCCGGATTATCCTACGCACAAAAGAAAAAGTTCTTTAGGGATGTCCGGCAATACTTTTGGAATGAACCTCTACTCTTCAAGAGTGGTCCTGACGGCATCATTAGGAGATGTGTGCCGGAAGACAAAATGCAAAGTGTCATTCGTCATTGTCATTCACTACCTTGTGGAGGACACCCTAGTTCCAATAAAACTAGCGCTAAGGTATTGCAATCTGGATTCTTTTAGCCTACTTTATTTAAGGATGTGCAAACCTTTGTTTTGTGTTGCGATGCTTGTCAAAGAACAGGAAATATCTCTAGGAGAAACGAGATGCCCCTCAACAACATTCAGGAGGTGGAAATCTTTGACGTTTGGGGAGTAGACTTCATGGGACCTTTCTCATCATCTTGTGGAAACCAATACATACTTCTAGTTGTAGATTAGGTTTCGAGATGGGTTGAAGCTATTGCTTCTCTAATGATGTCATGGTTGTTGTCAAGTTCTTTAATAGAACTATTTTCCCAAGGTTTGGGACACCACGGACCATCATTAGTGACGGAGGTTCACACTTCATTGCCCGACGATTCGAAACTGTACTAGCTAAGTATGGGGTGATTCACAAGATCGCCACCCCCTACCACCCACAAACGAGTGGACAAGTAGAGATTTCGAATAGAGAGATCAAGAGCATCCTTGAAAAGACGTTCTCAAAGACAAGGAAGGATTGGTGTTCGAAGTTAGATGATGCAGTATGGGCATATAGGACTGCATACAAGACTCCAATAGGTACAACATCATAAAACCTTGTGTATGGGAAGTCTTGCATCTCTCGGTTGAGCTAGAACACAAGGCGTACTTGGCTGTGAAGTGGTTGAACTTCGGCATGAAGGAAGCGGGCGAGAAGCGCCTATTGGCCCTTAATGAGCTTGAAGAACTCCGCTTGAACGCCTATGAAAAAGCCAAGATCTACAAAGAAAGGGCGAAGTGTTGGCATGATAAGCATATTATTCCAAAGGATCTCAAAGAAGGAGATCAAGTTCTCCTCTTCAATTTGAGACTTCGTCTCTTTCCAGGTAAGCTTAAATCTCGTTGAACTGGACCTTATCTAATCAAACGTGTTTTTCCCCATGGCGGAGTTGAAGTATGGGGTGAAAAGAGCGGAAGTTTCAAGGTGAATGGCCAACGTGTTAAGAAGTATTCACCGGAGCTCCCAGTTGAGGAAATCGCTCCGATTGTCCTCGAATAACCACAGGAACGGTCTAGCTACGGACCCAAAACAAGCGCTTCTTGGGAGGCAACCCAAGGTATTGCACTTACGTTTTTGTTTTTCCTTCTTAGAGTAGTTTAGCTTAGTTGTTTTTCGATGTAGGAATAAGGATTGGGCAAAGGAAAAAAGCAAAAGTTAGAAGGAATTGACGAAACTTGGATTTTGGCACACAACAGAGACTTCCACGGCCTAAAACACGGTCGTGGAAGTAACAGGTGACCTTAATTCCCCAAAATCTAGCAAAATTCATCAAAACCACGGGTTCTGTACAATTCCACGGCCGTGGAATGGCCCGAATGACCGTGATTTTCAAAAATTTTATGGGCACTATATAAACCACCTTCCTTCACAAAAACAAACAAAAAAACCCAATTTCACGCCCAGTTCCACACCCAAATCGCCGACAGCCTTCATAGACCCGTGAAACTTCGTTCGGAGTCCAATTCGTTCGATTCTTGAGCCTAATGTTAAGTATTTTTGATCATCTACACGATCCAAGCAACAAACCAAGTGAACAATCCACGCTGGAAAAGGAATTTGGATTTGAAAGATCCAAACCCTAGGTTTTTCTCCCTTTTCTCTACTTTGTCAATTTGGTTCTATTTTTCGCAAGATTTAGGAGAATTGAATAGAATTGGAATTGGAATTAGTCTAGGATAGTGATTGTTGAGTTTGGTGTTGATTTGCTGTGATTTGAGAGAAATAGACCAAAACCACAGTCTCTGTACGTTCCACGACCGTGGTTTTCCAAGAACAGGCCATAATTTTCACTATTGCTGAGAATATGTTTAGGAGAAAGTCTAGTAGGAACAAGAAGAGAAAGGATGATAGTTCCTCCTTTTCCCAACCTCCCCTAGTGAACCACCATCACCACCACCTCCTAGAATCCCAACTATCCATGAAGACTACCTAGGAGCCTTAGAGAGAATCGAGAAAAGACTGGTCATACCTCGATACCTAGTCCTTGAGAAGCTTGAGCCGCTCAACGTTGTGAATGACTTGACATGGCTCTTGGATAGAGCTGGATTGATCGTCTTCTCCGCTATTAAAGAGGACGCTTATAAGGAGATCACAAGGGAGTTTGTCACCTCCTTTGAGCATAGCCATATGAACCGAACGGTCTCTTTTAGGCTAATGGAGCAAGACTATAAGTTCTCCATTGTTCAGTTTGGAACCTTCTTTGGGTTCCATGAGAGCTTCAATGGTAGGTTTCCTAGTGGTGTGTATCCTAAGGACTTTTGGGAGGAGATTGCCATGATATATGCTAGTGAGGATCGTTGGCAACCGGCCGACACCAAGGCAAAGCTCATCTATCACTTAGCCTTGAAGATAGCTCATAGGGTCCTTTCCGAGTGTCTCTTCCCTAGGACCGAGACCCCACAAAAGATTAAGACCGATGAGCTCTTCCTCCTTTATTGCATGCTTAACGGTAGATCCGCCGATTGTGCTACCCTCCTTGCCTCCACCATGAGTAAGTTGAAGAACAAGAAAGCCGGGAACATTGGTTATGATGGTATGGTGACTCATATAGCCAACCAACTAGGGATAGATTACCCCGCTTAAACTAGGATAGCGGCGAGACCTTTGGGCCTCAACGGGCTCATGACTAAAGGCATTATCTTTTCCCGCCACTAAGCTCCACCTACCGCAGCCATGCCATGGGAGGAGAGAGGTGGTAGAGGTATCCCTTGGCTTCCCGAGTATGGCCGGGTGCCATAATTGGAAGGCGACCTTTGCGGTCATGCATGCCAATAGACTTATAGCACCTCCATATGTGCCAGATGATATCCCAGCTGGGGATGATGATGAGGGGATGGGATGAGGTGATAATCATGATATAGGAGGTGATGAGCATACCTTTGGTGCATTCACGGATCAGCCGGCCGATTTCCCAGAGCCACCTAGACGTTCTCCCCGCCCTTCTAGACCTTCTGGTTCCTCTTCTTCACGCCGGGCTAGCGTGAGTGAGAGGCCGACTTGGATGGCAACTCCACCCGCTTGGTATGGAGAGCAGTCATCAAGGATGGGAGCTCCTCCTCCATGGTATGAGCAGGCACCGGTGTCACCGACTCCTCCTCCTCAAGACGCTCCAGCTTGGTATCGACAGCCGCCGGATTGGTACTCGTAGCTTCCGGAATGGGCCACCGATCTTTCCAAGAGAGTGGGAGATCTAGAGATCCGACAGGAGACTCATGACACCCGGAGCCAGGAGCATGATCGCATCTTGAGGGACATATACCGCCAACAATTTGAGCCACCACACCGCCATTAGTGAGTTCCTTTTGCTTTTCTTTATTTTCTTTATTTCATTTGAACATTGAGGACAATGTATGTTTCAAGTATGGGGTGGGGTGTGACTATCGTTTGTAATAACTCTACTCACTTTGCTTTGCATGACTATGAACACTTGCATGTTTTCTTTCATTGTCACACGTTTCGTTATTGCATTGCATGAAAAAGGCTTTGAAAAACCCTTAAAAATTTGAAAAGATTTTGTGCTTCTAAGATTAGAGATGAATTCTATGATGAAAACTACTTGTGGAATGAGTTTTTGATGACAATTGTATGCTTAAATTGAATTATGAATTGTGAAGAGATTGAATATGTTGTTTATCCTTTCTTGGAAATTTCGTAATGTGAAGGTTTTATCTAAATCATATTGAGAAACAAAGGTTGAAATCACAATATAAGTTCTTATACTTCTTTATCAAATGATTAAGGCACCTCGATTTTCTTACATCTTTCTTTGATCATTTAGCCCCTCAATGAAAATTTTGCCTCCCTTACCTATCCGGGAATTAGGAAGAGTGTAATTTTGGCATGTTTGATGTCGGAGGGCCATGAAAGCAATTGTTTTCAAAGCGTAGGAAAATTCTAGGTTTGGAGAAGTCAATCATAACGATGAGTAACTCGGCACCGGCCCATTCACATAGCCGGGTGTTTGTGTCTTGCCAAAGTCGGATTGAGCGATATTCCTAACGGATTATGATATGTGCATCAAGGGTTTGAGGCATCTCGAAATTGAGAAACGCCAATCTCCTAGGCTTCGGTTATTGTGCACCGCTTTCCATAACTCCAAAAGTAAAGTCGAAAAATTATGTGTAAAAATTATAGAGCAAAACTCTAAATTGGTGGAAGTTCAAATGGTAAAAAGAAAAGAGTTTGTGTTGTCCCTGTTAGCATGAAATATTGTGATATTTTTGGCACATTTTCTAAGTGTATTTCATCCATATAGGTAGTCATTGATAAAGCATTGAAGTATTTGTGAGTTAGTTTATCTATTTTGTCGATATAGAGGTCTACATAAGCTTTGTGTTGATTGTAGGCAATTAAGAGCTAATTCCGAACGGATTGAGAGAGAATGGAGTTTGATTGAGTATGTCCAAGGATTGAGGACATCTCTAGGTGCTAAGGATGGTGCTAACTTGAAGAATATCACGAGGCTAAGGAAAATCACGAACTACCTCTAAACCACGCTCTAAAATACGGCCGTACTAGATTCCACGTTCTAGTCCACGGCCGTGGAACCTTGACAAGAGAAGCGTGGTGCATTCCAGCAACTTACACGGCCATGGAGGGTTGTGACAAACCGTGACCCAATTCCACGCTCTAAATTACGGGCGTGGAACCCTTCCACGACCGTGATCTTGGCGATCTTTTACGCAATATTTTAAGCCACGATCTTCTACGCAATGGGCCGGGCTTATATTTTATCTTACCCTATAAAAGGACGGAAGAAGAGAGATTCCGTCACCTTCGCTTAGACTTTGTCTATGCTTATTGCACGTGCCTAGGGTTTCAAGTTGGACGTGTAAATATTGCTATTTCGCAAACGGAGACTTGCGAAGAGTTGAAGATTTGGAAGATTGTTTGTAAGGAGATTTCATCTTTATTCTTAGGTTTGATTAGAAGACGGATTGACATCCCGTTCTTCGTTCTTATCTAAGGTTGTGATTGTTTGTGTTATTCTGGATCTACTTGCATCATTGTTCTTGATTTGTGGATTTGATATTGGTTTGAAGGTTATTAATGGTTTTCAGAAGTTTTCATCTTTCATTCTTTTGAATCTTGAATTTGATATCAATATGACTGTTGTTGGCTAAAACCCTTTAGCAATTCGATCGTAAACAGATTGGACCCTGAGAGTTAGAGAGAATCGCCGACGAACCTAATCCACGGTCTGTACTTGAGCTTCCACGGCCGTGGAACTCAAGAACTACCCGTAATCTTGTGTCAGTTTACGAAATTGATTTTACTTTAATCCAAAGTTAAAGATTTGCTTTAACTTAGTCTTGGCTTGCCTTTTCTAGGTGGTAGTGAAGCCTCAACAACCTCTACCTCGATTTCGAGTGTCACAACCTTAATCGGTTAAGCTAGTCTTGATCCTTGGATTACAAGTTTGGGTATTTGATGTGAATATTTACCTTTAGAATCTTTCTATACTGAAGCCTCAACAACCTTTATAGGGAGTGCCTTTAGGTGAATCATATAAGGTCTTGGAACTTCATCGTACATTGCCTTACATTTGTATACCTTTGCATACCTCAACTCTGTCCTTATATCTTTAGTATATCTTGAATCGATTGTCACAGCTGGATTCCTGGATCTTTAGGATTGTTGTTTTCCCTATAATTTGAAAAGCTTCATACATTTACTTGCTTGATAATCTATAATTGAATTTGTTCCCCCAAATCCTTGTGTTCGATACTCTGGAATTCTTGCTTAACTATATCGATCCGTACACTGCGGGTTCGCTTGCTTGATTTCTAGTTTTATAATTAAAGCTTATTTGCACGCACGCTAAGTGGCGAACAGTCCCTTCTTCCCGGATTCATACACCACATTCCTTTATAAGTTTCCCACCTTTTCCGCATTCTTGGCCTTATTTGAAAGTCCTTGAGATCATAAGAGTGCTATTTGACTTGGTGATCCAAATTGAAGTTTCACATGCTTGATTTTGACAATGCTTGAAGGTTATGATGTTTGTCTTGAAGTATTTGCAATTTATGAAGTTTCTTTTCTTTGCATACTTTGGTTTATGAATATGAGCGTTTTCAAGGATGAATGAAGCAAGGGTTGAGGATGATCTATTGACTAGAAGCACATCAACCAAAAAGATTGTTTTGTATTATTTTGCATTCATATTTCATTCTACCTTATTTGGTGGAACAAGCGCTGAATCTCCACATCAACATCTACAAAACTTTGAGATTATGATGGAGACAATGAAGCCTAAGAATGCAACTACCAACAGCTACAAACTCAAGCCTTTCTTCTTCTCCTTGAAGGGGAAAGCATTGTCTTGGTATCAAGCTCTTCCAAGTGGAAAGCTTGAGACATGGGAGGATCTTTCTGCGGAGTTCCTCACTAAGTTCTTTCCGCCATCTAAAACGGCGGAACTAAGAGGTAAGATTAACGCATTTTTTATGAGATCTAACAAAAGTTTGTTTCAATCTTGGGAAAGATTTCAGGATTTGCTATTGGATTGCCTACATCATGGCATATCCAAGCTTGCACTATTGGAGATATATTATAAGGGGCTGGATGTGGAGACACAATTCAAGCTCCAATCCCTCTCATGTGGTACATTCATGGACATGAGGGAAGATGACTCTTGGGACTTCATTGAGAAGCAAGCGCGAGTCATAGAGAAGTATTCTCACCGGAAAGTGAAGGGGACTCGTGTGGATCAAGGAGCAAAACTAACACACGAAGCTCAATCTCAAATCTTTTCTCTCAATAACGAGATTAAAGAGTTGAAGGAAGCTATCAAGACCAACTTTCCAAAGCAACAAGGAAAAGATGTGGGGTATTTAGGTAACAACAATAACCACAACGGTGGTGAGAATACAAACCGCAACAACAACAACAACCGGAACAACAACCGGAATAATTGGAACAACAACAACAACTGGAACAACAATTGGAACAACAATAGGGGTTCAAACAACAACAATTGGCGCTCCAATCAACAAAATTCCGGTAATTCTTTTCCTTCCAATTCAGGAAATTCACTAACTCCACCTTCCTCTTCTTCCACTCCTTTGCAAAGCCAGGGGAAAATATCTAATGGTGGAAGCACTTCGGGGAAGGAGAAGCCCGATCCCATGTTGGAAACGATTTTGGGGAAGCTTCAAGGGTTGGAAACTCGCATCATCAAGGTTGATGATCACATTTCTAAGGTTGATAAAGCCCAAAAGGTTTTAGAAAACAAAATGTTCAGCCATGCGGAGGAAGTTCCTGGGAATCAAGGGAAACTTCCAGGAAAAACGGAGGACAACCCAAAAGGAAGGGTGATGGCAATCACAACTAGGAGCGGAGTCACAACTACCGACCCGCAACCCAAGTTTGTAGAAGTCCCCGTTGAGAAAGAGAAAGAAAAGGGGAAGGAGAAGGAAGATGTCTACGTTCCTCCCCCCAGCTTACAAACCTCCCCTACCGTTCCCGCAATCTAGAGCAAGAGCGCGTCTAGACAAGCAATTCGGTAAGTTTATAGAACTCATGAGGAAATTGCATATTAACATACCTTTCATTGATGCTATTGTAGGTATGCCGGCTTATGGCAAGTTCTTGAAGGAAATCCTCTCTAACAAGAGAAAGCTAGAGGATTTCGGTGAGGTTAAGATGAGTTCGGATTCTTCGGATCTCATCAAGACCATGAAAGAGAAGATTCCCCCAAAGCTAAAGGATCCGAGGTCATTTTGCATTCCTATAGGAGTGGGAGACGTCACATATGATGCATTATGTGACTTGGGAGCAAGTGTGAGCATCATCCCACTTGCATTATGTAGGAAGATCGGTTTAGGTGACCCTAAACCGGTGAAGATGACGTTGTACATGGTGGACCGTTCCATAACTCGTCCCGTCAGTATTGTTGAAGACGTCCCGGTCAAGCTAAGTAAATTCTATGTTCCTATAGATTTTGTTGTGCTTGACATTCCTGTAGATAGTCCGGTCCCGATCATTCTCGGAAGACCGTTTCTTGCAACATCCGGCTGCATAGTCGATTGCAAGAATGCTAGACTCGCCTTTGACATAGGAGAAGAGAAGGTAGAGTTCGTTCTTTCCACTCTAGTGAAGGAACCAATCTTTGATGAGGATATATTCAATATCCAAGATGAAGAAGGGTTATCTAGAGAGGAGGTAAGTGTTATTCTCTTCAAGGATCCTTTGCAAAAGGTTATTACTATGAGTCTAATGAATGTAGGGGAAGAAGAGGAGTGCAATGAGGTAATTGAAGCCTTAGAAGCACAAGATGAAGTGTGTGAAGAGGAGTTTGAGAAACTCCATGACGAGGCAGAAAACGTACGGATCCACGGCCATACACTATATTCCACGGCCGTGGATTTCACCAACAAAAGCGTGGCTCACTCCAGAGGGTTACACGGTCGTGGAGAGAACGGAGCAACCGTATTTACTTTCCACGCCCAAAACCAAAAAACCGTGGAGAAGTCAGAGAGGCCGTAATTGTGGGTGATTCCGAAGGTAATTGTGCCTCTTCCTCAACTTCTCTTGATTCTTCTCCCACACCTTCTACACCCTTAGACACTTCTAAGGAGGCATCGGATGCTCCTCAAGAACCATTGGAAACTCCGATAGTCATGGAACTAAAGCCACTTCCTACTAATCTAAGGTAAGCATTTCTTGGACCTAATTCTACCTTTCCGGTAATTGTTAGTTCCGATTTAAGCATAGATGAACATAGTAAGCTCATGGTTGTCCTTAGGAAACATAGAAAAGCTTTAGGATATACTATAGAGGACTTAGTAGGAATAAAACCTTCCCTATGCATGAAAGAGGTTGTCAAGAAGGAAATTCTTAAATTGCTTGATGCAGGTATCATCTATCCTATCTCCGATAGCAAGTGGGTGAATCCCGTACAAGTAGTTCCGAAGAAGGGAGGAATGACAGTCATCACCAACAAGAATAACAAACTCATTCCTACCCGAACCGTAACAGGATGGCGGATGTGAATAGACTACCACAAGCTAAACAACGCAACGAGGAAGGATCACTTCCCACTACCTTTCATCGATCAAATGCTTGAAAGGTTAGCACAACATTTGCATTTTTGCTATCTTGACGGTTATAGTGGTTTCTTTCTGATTCCGATACACCCGGATGATCAAGAGAAGACCACATTTACGTGCCCGTGGG
The DNA here is from genome assembly GCA_033239125.1 of Fagopyrum homotropicum. NCBI lineage: Eukaryota > Viridiplantae > Streptophyta > Magnoliopsida > Caryophyllales > Polygonaceae > Fagopyrum > Fagopyrum homotropicum. Next base: position 107,467,818 of record BSWB01000007.1, read on the forward strand.
GTACGTTTGCTTATAGGAGGATGCCGTTCGGGCTTTGCAACGCCCCAACCACCTTTCAAAGGTGCATGATGGCCATCTTCTCCGAATATATAGAGGAAATCATGGAGGTTTTTATAGATGACTTCTCCGTTTATGGTTCCTCTTTTGACAATTGTATTTCTAACCTCGCTCTTGTGCTACAAAGGTGTGAAGACACTAACCTAGTTCTTAATTGGGAGAAGTGTCAATTAATCGTGAAGGAAGGCATTGTATTAGGACACTTAATCTCTAGTAGAGGGATTGAGGTGGATAAAGCTAAAATAGAGACTATAGAAAAGCTTCATCCCCCAACTTCGGTGAAAGGGATAAGAAGTTTTCTAGGACATGCTGGATTCTATAGGCGTTTCATAAAGGATTTCTCTAAAATATCAAAGCCGCTAACTAATCTATTGATGAAGGATGCAGTTTTTGAGTTTTCGCAGGAATGCTTGGATGCGTTTAACATGATTCGGCAAGCTCTAATTTCAGCCCCTATTATCCAACCTCCGGATTGGAATCTTCCCTTTGAGGTTATGTGCGACGCGAGTGACGTAGCTATAGGAGCTGTTCTTGGACAAAGAAAGGAAGGACGAACCCATGCCATATACTACGCTAGCAAGACGCTAGATGAAGCGCAGCTCAACTACGCCACTACGGAAAAAGAATTTTTAGCCATTGTTTATGCAATTGACAAATTTCGCTCTTATCTTGTAGGTGCAAAGGTGATTGTGTACACGGATCATGCTGCGATCCGGTATCTCCTTGCAAAGAAGGATGCGAAGCCAAGGCTAATTAGATGGATTCTCCTCCTACAAGAATTCGATCTAGAGATCCGCGACAAGAAGGGTTCGGAAAATTCTGTTGCGGATCATTTGAGTCGCCTAACACATCTAGAGGACGACCATCTACCTATAGATGAATCCTTCCCGGACGAACATTTACACATTATAGAGGAGTGCATCGATGTAATCTCCAAAGGTAACGAACCATGGTTTGCTGATTTTGTTAACTATTTGGTTTGTCAGGAAATACCGCCCGGATTGTCCTACGCACAAAGAAAGAAGTTCTTTAAGGATGTTCGGGAGTACTTTTGGAATGAACCTCTCCTCTTTAAGAGAGGTCCAGATGGCATTATTCGGCGATGTGTGCCAGAAGATGAAATGCAAAGTGTCATCCGCCATTGTCATTCACTACCATGTGGAAGACACGCTAGTTCGAACAAGACTAGCGCTAAGGTATTACAATCCGGATTCTTTTGGCCTACACTATTTAAAGATGTGCAAACCTTTGTTTCTTGCTGCGATGCTTGTCAAAGAACAGGAAATATCTCTAGGAGGAATGAGATGCCTCTCAACAACATCCAAGAGGTGGAGATCTTTGACGTTTGGGGAGTAGACTTCATGGGACCATTCCCATCATCTTGTGGTAACCAATACATACTTTTAGCGGTTGATTATGTTTTAAGATGGGTTGAAGCGATTGCCTCTCCCACCAATGATGCCATGGTAGTGGTCAAGTTCTTTAACAAGACCATCTTCCCACGATTTGGGACACCACCTACCATCATTAGTGATGGAGGCTCTCACTTCATTGCCCGGCGCTTTGAAGCTCTTTTAGCTAAGTATGGGGTGACTCACAAGATCGCCACCCCTTATCATCCACAAACTAGTGGACAAGTTGAGTTCTCAAACAGGGAGATCAAAGGAATCCTAGAGAAGACGGTTTCAAGGACTAGGAAGGATTGGTCTTTGAAGCTAGATGACGCATTGTGGGCGTACCGGACTGCGTATAAGACTCCCATCGGAACCACACCATACAACCTTGTGTATGGGAAGTCTTGTCACTTACCGGTAGAGTTGGAGCACAAGGCGTTTTGGGCAATCAAGTGGCTAAATTTCAGCATGAAGGAAGCGGGAGAGAAGCGTCTCTTGGACCTAAATGAGCTTGAAGAACTCCGCTTGAACGCTTATGAAAACGCCAAAATCTACAAAGAAAGAGCAAAGCGTTGGCATGATAAGCATATCATTCCAAAAGACTTCAAAGAAGGAGATCAAGTTCTCCTCTTCAATTCAAGGCTTCGTCTCTTTCCAGGTAAGCTTAAATCTCGTTGGACCGGACCTTTTCTAATCAAACGTATTTTTCCCCATGGTGCAGTTGAAGTATGGGGTGAAGCGGGCAGAAGCTTCAAGGTGAACGGTCAACGACTCAAGAAGTATACTCCGGAACTCCAAGCTGAAGAGTTCGCGCCCACTGCACTCGAATAAGTGCGAATATGGTCTAGCTACGGACCTTAAACAATGCGCTTCTTGGGAGGCAACCCAAGGTATTGCATTTACGTTTTTGTTTTTGATTCATAGATTAGCTTAGTTTAGACGTTTTTGCTTTGTTTTGCCTTCGATATATTCCGGTATGTTCGTGTTTTTGGATGTAGGAACAGTGGAAAAGGAAAGGGGAAGAGAAAGTTTGAAGAAATGTGACGAAACTTGGACTTTGGAGCATTACAGAGAGTTCAACGGCCTATTCCACGGTCGTGACAGCTACAGTGACCGTAATTTTCAAAAGCCTGAGAAAAATCACCAAAATTACGGTTCCGTACATTTCCACGGCCGTGGAACCCCCCGACAAACCGTGATTTTCAAAAATTTTTACGGCCACTATATAAACCACTTTCCTTCACAAAACACATCTCACAAACCCCATTCCACGCCCTAAACGCCGATTTGCTTCCCCTCACCTCAAATCTTCATTCGTTAATCGTTTTTAACGATTCTTTGGCCAAAATAGAAGCAAATCTTATCACCAACAAGATCCAAGCAACAATTCAAGCGGCAAATCACCAAGGAAAGCAGAATTTGGATTTAAAAATCCGAAAACCTAGGTTTTTTCGCTCTTCTCTATCTTTGTCGATTCGGACTTGCATTTGCTAGAATTTTTAGGAATAACTGATTGGAATTGGAAGAGAATTATTCTAGGACTGCTGCTGTGAAATTTGGTGAAATTTTGTTGATGTTTGCGAAACTATTCCCAAAACCACGGTTCCTGGAGCTTCCACGGCCGTGGAATACTTAGAACAGACCGTGGTTTCTGCCAGAATATGGATTTTGTGAGGAGAGTGTCCGGTAGGAATAAGGACAAGAACAAGGATAAGGATAAGAACAAAAAGAGGAAAGGCAACCCCTCTTCCTCTTCTACAGCACCACCCCCTTCATCCCCTTCACCTCCATCATCTTCATCATCACCTTCACCACCTCGCCCTAGGATCCCTACCATTCATGAGGATCGTCTCGATGCTTTAGAGAGGATCCATAAGAGGATGGTCATAGGACCTAAATACCTGCTATTGGAGTAGTTAGAGCCTCTACATGTCATAGGGGACATCACTTGGCTCTTGGATAGAGCCGAATTAGTCATCTTCTCCGCTATTCGGGAAGATGCATATGAGGAGATTACGAGAGAGGTTGTGGTTTCCTTTGAGCACAGCCATGTTGACAGGACAATTTCTTTCCGGCTGATGGAAAGAAACTATGATTTCTCCATCCGGGAGTTCGGAGCCTTCTTTGGGTTCCACGAGACCTTCAATGGTCGTTTCCCCAGTGGCGTGTACGCCAAGGATTTCTGGGAAGAGATCGCTATGATCTACGCCAGCGAGGACCGCTGGCAGCCAGCTGATACCAAGGCTAAGTTGATGTATCATTTAGCCTTGAAGATAGCTCACAAGGTACTTTCTGAGTGTCTCTTCCCTAGGACGGAGACACCTCAGAAGATCAAGACAGATGAGCTCTTTCTTCTCTACTGTATGCTATACGGTAGACCTGTTGACTGCGCCACCCTCTTAGCTGCTACCATGAGCAAGCTAAAGAATAAGAGGGCTGGCAACATTGGATATGGTGGGATAGTCACCCACCTTGCTAGGGCATTAGGGGTAGATTTCTCCGCCTACACACGTATTGTTGCTGTACCCCTAGGACTTCAGGCCCTTATGACTAGAGGCCTCATCTTCCCCACCCATAGAGGTCCACCTTATGTTGCTATGCCGTGGGAGAGTAGGACCGGGAGAGGAATTGAGTGGCTCCCTGAGTATTCCATTATGGCTGGACGCCATAACTGGAAGGCGACGTTCGCTGCCATGCATGCGAACAGATTGGTAGCTCCTCCCTACGTTCCACCACCACCAGTTGTAGAGGAGGAGGAGATGAGAGATGATTATGAGGGAGGAGGAGGAGCTGAGCAGGACTTTGGTAGATTCCCGGATCAGCCGGACGCAGTTCCCGACATGCCTAGGCATTCCCCCCATCCTACTAGAGCATCTGGCTCTTCCTCTCGCCGCGCTAGTGTGAGCGAGAGGCCTACTTGGATGGCTGACCCTCCTGCTTGGTATTCGACTCAGTCTGATTGGATGGGAGCTCCTCTACCATGGTCTACACAGCCGCCACCGCCACTAGCACCAGCACCTTCAGATGCACCGGCGTGGTACAGCCAGCCGCCTGGCTGGTACAAGCAGTTGCCAAAGTAAGCTACCGACCTTTCTAGCCGGGTTGGAGCTTTGGAGATCCGTGCAGATGCTAGGGATACACGAGTGGACGACCTTGACCACATGATGAGGGACATTTACCGTCAGCAGTTCGGGCGGTACTATGACCCCAGCTTCTATCCGTTTCCACCACCACCTCCACCGCAGTGACACCTTTGATGATCGACAGTTTAGCCGCTCCACCACCATTTTGTGAGTTCTTTTCTTTCTTTCTTTTCTTCTTTTTCTTTTCTTTGAACATTAGGGACAATGTTTGTTCCAAGTATGGGGTGGGGTGTGACTAATAGTTTGTAATAACTCTTACTCGCTTTTGTATGCTTCTATTGAGACTATCTTGCATGTTTCATTCTATTGTTACACGTTTCATTATTGCATTGCATGAAAAAGCTTTTGAAAAACCCATAAAAATGGAAAATTTTTGAAAATTTTGTGCTTCTAAGGATAGAGATGATTTCTATGATAATCACCACTTGTGAATTGAGTTTTGATGACAATCACATGCTTAAACAAATAGTGAATTGAAAAGAAATTGAATGAGTTGATTATCCCTCTTTTGCAAATTTCATAATGTGATGAATGTTACTTAAATCATGTTGAGAAATTAAGGTTGAAATCACATAATAAGTTCTTATGCTTCTTTTTGAAATGATTAAGACAATTCAATTTTCTTTCTTCTTTCTTTGATCATTTAGCCCCTCATTGAAATAATGACCTCCTTTACTGATAACACGATTTATAGCATAGTTTTTGGTGTACATTTAGATAGATTTTTCGCTCAATCATGCATGGTCTAGCATTAGTCCAAAACGTTTTGCACTAAAAACATGTATTTTGTCGAGATAGACGTCTACACGGACTTGTGTGCGTTTTGTAGGTATTTCGGGAAGTTTAGAGCCAAAACGATGCGTTTAAGGATCGTTCATTTAGATGACACGACCTCGGACTCATTAGGACACAAGCCAAGGGCTAAGGGGGACTCATGGAACCTTGCCAACACAAGCCATGCACCAAACCACAGCTTAATGATCAAAGGCGAAGTTTCTGCATAGAATCACGGTTCTCTGAAGAACCACGGCCGTGGAAATGACCGTGGATTTTGCCAGATTCTCGTGACAGCTGTGCCACGACTCTCATGGCCAGCTCATGCACAATTTGTTATAAAAGTGGTCCTTGATGGGTTGTTTAAAGCAGTTGGGGTAGTTTGGGAGCAGCGGATCCATTTCCCATTTCTCTAACAAATATATTCTCAAAAATCAAGAGGTTTTTCTAGGAAGGAAAGTGCCAAAGAGAAGGAGAAGAACTCCATTGAAGAGGAAGAGAAGAACTCACCATAGCTTTCTTGTATTTCGGATTTCATTTTCTAGAGATTGTATGAGTCTTTGAACCTTCTTTTGGAAGGGTTGTAAGTGGTTCTAATTCTAATCTCCAGCTTAGTTTTGGATTAAGTTCACTTGTTCATCCTTTTTCTTTCATTATCTTGCAATGGATGTTTTGATTTCATGTTTGTTTGTTTTGAGTTCCATTATGAATGTTGTAGGCTAAATTGATGTGGTTCTAGGGTAAGGAAAGGAAGGTTATGGCTAGAACTATGATAGGACGGACTTAGATTTACCTTTGGATGATCTCTGTTAATGAACGTAGTTCCTGTTAGGAATCACGGGTAGTTCTTGAAGAACCACGGCCGTGGTTTCTGTAGAACAAACCGTGATTTTCCTGGTTCGAAGGACCTTGTCTAAGATCTATGAATTGTTGAAACCCTAAGTGTTTGTTGAGTTTAACCTATCCTAGGATGACTTAGTGTAGTGGCTAAGAGTTAGGAGGGACTTACCCGGTAATCCTTGCCCTTAGAATCCAAAATAGCAAACCTTAGGTAATGGTAAGCCTAATAAGCCGCCATTGGATTAGATGTGCTAGGAATGTTGATTAGGACTCCCCTTTCCAAGACTTACCCGGTAAGGATAGGTTAGATCCCTAATTAACAATCCGGTTTGTTTAGAATTCCTATCTTTAAGATCTTAGAGACTTACCCGGTGATAAGATCTTAGGAATGGACTAGTTGGATCATGAGACTTACCCGGTAATTGATCCCAAATTAGAAACACTTAATCCCAACACATCATAGTGAGATCCAAAGAATGAATAGATGACTTGAGTTTTATGCCATAACCGGAATTTCCGACCCCTAGAATCCGTCTTCTCTATCTTTGATTATCATCTTGTTTGGTTCGTTCATTTGTGCAGATTTTTAGTCTAGTTTGATTGTTTACTTTGCATGAATTGTGATCCTTGATTGATCACCAAAATCCAACCAAAAACAATTGAGATTTTCATTTCTTTGTTTCCCTCTTTTCTAACCTTAGACCTTCACTAAACTTAATCACAAAACCGAATCAATTTCACCTTAGTCTTTGTGTTCGACCTCGGAATACTATCCATACTACAAACGTCCCGTACACTGCGGGTGCGCTAGAAGTTAGGATAATTATAACGAGTATAAATTTAAGGCTTATTGCATGCACACTTTTTAGCGTAACAAGTTTTTGGCGCCGTTGCCGGGGACAAGGTCTAGATTGAGTCTATTTTGTGATTGTTTCTAGTGTAGATCTTTCTTGTTGCTTTTGATCTCTCTTTGGTTTGTGTCTTTGCTTTTCAGGACATCTATTACTCTTTAGGTGTATGATAAGATCTCGTGGCAAGGATTTAGCTCCATTCGATCCCGAACCGGAGAAAACCCTTCGATCTAGATCTAAGAACATCCGAAAAGAGAAAGAGATGGCCGGTAGAAATCTTCAAGCTGAATTGGATGAAGCCTTAGAGCAAATAAGGCTTAGAGATGAGCTCTTGGAGGAAGAAAGGAGACTTGCCAATGAGAGGCAAGAGGAAACTAGGAGGGAGATTGAGGAGATTAGGCAAGCCCTTGTTCAAGGAGAGCTTAATCGCCGACAACCTCCACCTCCTCCACCACAACCGCAGCCGGCGGCCAATGTTAGGGTTGTTCCCATTGCTATTGAGGAGCCACAAACCCTAGGGAGGCGTATGGATCCGGCACAAAGAGCACACCGACCGGGTGTGAATCTAGGAGATCCCGCAACTCACAACTATGAGCTCCGCCCTCAAGTTCTACAAATGATCCGGCACAATCAATTTGGAGGGATGGAAGGAGAGTCTCCTCACCAACATTTGATGAACTACGAGATTTTGATGGAGACTCTTAGGCCACCAAGATTAGAGAGCAACAACCATAAGCTTAGGGCTTTTTCCTTCTCTCTTAAGGATAAAGCCTGGCTTGGTATCAATCTATTCCACAAGGGCGAGTTGGTACTTGGGAGGAGATGACAACCGAGTTTTTAACCAAGTTTTTCCCACCTTCAAAGACCACCGAATTAAGAGGGAAGATCAATGCCTTTGTGATGAGGGATAGAGAAAGTTTGTTCAACTCTTGGGAGAGATTTAAAGACCTTCTCCTAGATTGTCCGCACCATGGCATACCGAAGATTGAGCTATTGGAGATCTATTTCAAGGGACTTGATGAAGATAGCCAATTCAAGCTCCAATCTCTTTCCGGTGGGACATTTATGGAGAAGCATGTAGATGATGCTTGGGAGTTTGTGGAGAAGCAAGCTCTAGTGATTGAGAAGTACTCTCATAGGAAGAGTGAAGGAAGAAAGGCGGGAGCATATCAGGTGAGCGAAGTCACCATGAGCAATTTCAAGCTTGACGCCATCAACAACGAGTTGAAATCCTTGAGAGAGTTGTGTACTACAACCTTGAAGAGCCAAGCAACTCCTCAAGTGCTTCCACAAGCTAACTTGTCTTCCAAGGAGGAAGATGTGAATTTTATGGGAAGGGGCAACTTCAACAATTACCAAGGCCCAAGGAACTTCAACAACAACCGGCAATTCAACAATTACCGGCCAAACCACAACCATCCCGGATTCTCTTACTCTAACCCGGATGGAGCCTTGAACCCTCCCACCTCCACAAGCACAACTCCACCACAAAGAGCTTCACAAGAACCTCCACCCGGTTTTTCTCAACCTTCCAAGGATAGAACCGAAGTCATGTTTGAGCAATTGCTAGGAAGATTGAATGGACTTGAGAGCACCGTGACTTCAATCTCTAAGGCTCAAAAGGTCTTGGAAGCACAAGTCTTCCAAAAGGCGGGTGAAGCACATAGAGATCCGGGGAAGCTTCCCGGAAGAACCGAAGACAACCCAAGAGGCCAAGTGTTGGCTATCACAACAAGGAGTGGTTGAGTATGAAGGATCCTTTGCCCAAGGACCAAGCTAAAGGAAAACAAGTAGTGGTAGAAGAGGGAAGAAGGCAAGAAGATGGAGGCAAAAGCAAGGATGTAGAGCCAACCTATGTGGCACCGCCTCCATACAAGCCACCACTACCGTTCCCACAATCAAGAGCAAGAGCTCGTTTGGACAATCACTTTGGTAAGTTCCTTGAACTAATGTCCAAGTTACATATTAACATTCCGTTCATGGATGCCATCTTAGGAATGCCGGCATATGGGATGTTTTTGAAAGAAATACTCTCCAACAAAAGGAAGTTGGAAGAGTATGGGGAGATAAGGATGACCAACAGATCCTCGGAGTTGATCCAAATGATGAAGGAAGAAATGCCTCCCAAGTTAAGGGATCCGGGCTCTTTTTGCGTCCCGATAGGAGTGGGAGATGTGAAGTACGAGGCCCTTTGTGATCTTGGGGCGAGTGTAAGCATCATACCGCTTGCACTTAGCAACAATGTCGGGCTAGGAGAGCCAAAGCCGGTCAAGATGACCCTCTATATGGCGGACCGTTCTATCACTCATCCGGTTGGGATTCTAGAGGACATTCCGGTGCAATTGGGAGGATTCTATGTACCCATCGACTTTGTAGTGTTGGACATTCCGGCGGATTATCCGGTTCCCATCATCCTAGGAAGACCTTTCCTAGCCACCTCTGGATGTTTAGTGGATTGCAAGAACGGGACTCTCTCCTTCAACATCGGAGAGGAGAACATCAAGTTCAAGCTGTCCACAATGATGAAAGGGCCAACCCTTGATGAAGATACCTTCAACATAGTCGAGCAAGAAGAATCTAGAGAAGTTGTAAGCTCGATCTTGATCAAGGACCCCTTGGAGAAGGTTCTTACCTTGAGTATGATGGAAGAGGACATTGAGGAGGAATGCAATGAAGAGATCAAGGCCTTGAAGGCCTTGGAAGAGGAGCCAAAAGTTGGATTTGAAAGCCACGAAGAGGTTGTGAACAGCTGCAAGTTCCACGGTCGAGATTTAGGTTCCAAGGCCGTCAAACTCTCTGGACAACTCCAAGAAGAAAGCTTGCAAAGAACCACGGCCGTGGAAGATGAGCAACCCGTGTTTCCAACCGTGGTTCTCCCTGAATCAGCTCTTGATGATGAAGCTTTTAGGAGCCATGGGGAGTCTTCCCTTGCTTTGGATTCATCTCATCCAATCTTATTTGGATCTTCTTCAACCAAAAAAGGTCCTCCCTCACTTGAACTCAAACCCCTCCCCTCTCATTTAAAGTATGCATTTCTTGGTGATAATTCTACATATCCGGTGATTGTTAATGCATGCTTGAGTGATGATGAACTTGCTAAATTGCTGCATGAACTAAGATTGCATAGGAAAGCCATTGGATACACTATTGATGATTTGGTTGGCATTAAGCCATCTTTGTGCATGCATAAGATAATGATGGAAGATAACCACAAACCCTCTATTGAACATCAAAGGAGATTGAATCCTATAATGAAAGAGGTGGTCAAAAAGGAAATCATTAAGTTGCTAGACGCGGGAATTATCTACCCTATCTCGGATAGTTAGTGTGTTAGTCCCGTTCATGTAGTACCTAAGAAGGGTGGGATGACGGTAGTAACTAATGAGAACAATGAACTAATACCAACTAGGACGGTCACGGGATGGAGGATGTGTATAGATTATAGGAAATTGAACATGGCCTCTAGGAAAGATCACTTCCCCCTCCCCTTCATTGACCAAATGCTAGAAAGGTTAGCTCAACACTCTCATTTTTGCTATTTAGATGGGTATAGTGGATTCTTCCAAATCCCTATCCACCCCGATGACCAAGAGAAAACGACTTTTACATGTCCATGGGGTACCTTTGCATATAGGAGAATGCCATTTGGGTTGTGTAATGCGCCCTCCACCTTTCAAAGGTGTATGATGACCATCTTTTCGGAATACATAGAAAATATCATGGAAGTGTTCATGGATGATTTCTCTGTTTATGGTTCTTCTTTCGATGATTGCTTGGCTAACTTGTCATTAGTGTTGCAAAGATGTGAGGAGACAAATCTTGTCTTAAATTGGGAGAAATGCCACTTCATGGTAAGTGAAGAGATTGTGTTAGGACACTTGGTGTCTAACCGTGGCATTGAGGTTGATAGGGCTAAAATTGAAACGATAGAGAAGTTGCCACCACCTACCTCGGTGAAGGGGGTAAGAAGTTTCTTAGGGCATGCCGGTTTTTACCGGAGGTTCATTCAAGATTTCTCTAAAATTTCTAAGCCTCTCACTAACCTACTAATGAAAGATGTTGATTTTGTCTTTTCCAAAGATTGTCTTGAAGCGTTTTGTAGGTTGAAGAACGCCTTGATCTCCGCACCTATCATGCAACCTCCGGATTGGAGTCTACCATTTGAGATCATGTGCGATGCAAGTGATGTGGCCGTTGGGGCCGTTTTAGGGCAAAGGAAAGAAGGGCGCACTCATGCTATTTACTATGCTAGCAAGACGCTAGATGATGCCCAACTCAATTATGCTACTACCGAGAAGGAGTTGTTAGCGGTGGTGTATGCATTTGAGAAATTCCGCTCATACCTTGTTGGAGCGAAGGTCATAGTTTATACGGATCATGCGGCGATCCGTTATCTACTTACAAAGAAGGATGCCAAACCAAGGTTGATTCGGTGGATCCTTCTTCTTCAAGAGTTTGATTTGGAGATACGAGATAAGAAGGGATCCGAGAACTCCTTGGCGGATCACCTTAGTAGACTCCCATCTTTGGATCTTGGGAAAGACAACATCCCAATAGATGATTCATTCCGGGACAAACAATTGCAAATGGTGGAAGAATGCTTGTTCCACGTGGCTAGAGAAAGTGAGCCATGGTATGCCGACATTGTGAATTACTTAGTGTGTGAGGAAGTGCCTCCCGGATTAACATATGCACAAAGGAAAAAGTTCTTCAACGATGTAAGGCATTACTATTGGAGTGAGCCTCTTCTATTCAAAAGAGGCCCGGATGGGGTGCTTAGGAGATGCATACCGGAAGATGAAATGGAAAGTGTGATCCGGCATTGTCACTCCTTGCCATGTGGAGGCCATGCTAGCTCACACAAAACGTGTGCCAAGGTATTGCAATCCGGTTTTTATTGGCCTAACTTGTTTAGAGATGTGCAAGGTTTTGTAGCGGCATGTGATGCTTGCCAAAGGACGGGCAATATTTCAAGGAGGAATGAAATGCCCTTGAATAACATCCAAGAAGTTGAGATTTTTGATGTGTGGGGTGTAGACTTCATGGGACCATTCCCTTCTTCATGTGGCAATCTCTACATCCTATTGGCAGTGGACTATGTGTCAAGATGGGTAGAGGCCATCGCCTCTCCTACAAATGATGCCAAGGTGGTGGTGCGGTTCTTCAACCGAGTGATCTTCCCTAGGTTTGGAACACCAAGGGTGATCATTAGTGATGGAGGGAAGCACTTCACAAATAGGAATTTTGGAGCACTTTTGGCTAAGTATGGGGTGACTCATAAGGTGGCAACACCTTACCACCCCCAAACTAGTGGTCAAGTGGAGATCTCCAACTGAGAGATAAAGGCCATCCTCGAGAAGACGGTGTCTAGAACAAGGAAGGATTGGGCTATGAAGCTCAATGACGCACTATGGGCATATAGAACCGCCTTCAAGACACCTATTGGTACCACTCCTTACAAGTTGGTCTATGGCAAGTCTTGCCATCTTCCGGTGGAAATGGAGCATAGAGCTTATTGGGCCATTAAGTGGCTAAATTTTGACCTCAAGGAGGCGGGAGAGAAGAGATTGCTTGATATCAATGCCCTTGAGGAGCTCCGGTTGGAAGCCTATGAGAATGCCCGGATCTACAAGGAGAGAACCAAGAGATGGCATGACAAGAGGATTATCCCAAAGGAGTTGAGTGAAGGAGATCTTTTCCTTCTCTTCAACTCGAGGCTAAGACTTTTCCCCGGAAAGCTCAAATCAAGATGGACCGGGCCATATGTGGTGAAGAAGATCTTTCCCCATGGAGCTATTGAAATAGGAGGGGAGCATTGTGGAAATTTCAAAGTGAATGGGCATCGCTTGAAGAAGTATATTCCCGGAGCCCTGGTAGACATGATTGCCCCGCTTCACCTTGAATAGACGCTCCCGAGTTTGGTCAAGCTAATGACCTTAAAGAAGCGCTTGGTGGGAGGCAACCCATTGGTAACATTTTTTTCCCTTTTCATTTTTGCTTAGATTTTTCTGTTTTTGTGTGCTTTGTGTGTGTTTTGTCTACTTTCGTGTGTGTGCTAGAGCATTAGTGGCATTGGAAGCCTTTCTTAGCAATGAACATGATGATGATGAAACCCTCACCAATTATGGGTGGAGCGGACGCGGAACTTGGACGGCTAGCGGTGCCTAGTGCGGGTTCCGAAGCTTGAAGGATGCTTAGAGCTCTCTACCATGGTTGAAAGGATCATCCAACATCAATTCACTTGAGAATTCCCAAATGCCATAGCAAGCAATTTTACATTGTGAGAACCTCCTTTCACTCTCTTTACTTGAATACCACATTGGGGACAATGTGTTTCTAAGTATGGGGTGGGGTTTGCATTATCCTTTGCATGATGAGCATCTAGGATAGGCTAATATTTTGCACATGTCTTGCATTGTACATATTTAAAACAAAAATCCCATAAAAATCAGAAAATTTAAAAATGTTTGTGCTTTCTAGGCTTGGATATGATCCTAATGATGAAACTTGTCTTGTGATTGACTATGAATGGCCTTATGTGTCGAATTGATAAATGCATATGTGGACTTGAACTACTTTTCTTAAATTCTATGAATGACTTGTGATCATGATGATTGCCTAGAATGGATTGAGTATTGAAAATTGAAATTACATGATAGTTCTTGCATACCATCTAGGAATGAATGAGGCATTTCATCTTTCTCTACTTCTCATCTTGATCATGATTGCTTGAACACCTCAATTGATATAAATTCAACCTCCTTTAAACCCATCCGGGAATAGGAGCATGCTAGTGTGTTTGAATGTGTAAAAGCAAGTGCGGGGTGAAGATGTAATGAAAAGAATGTCGTGAATGGAATGCTGAAATTATTGTGGAAGTGTAGCCAAAATAGGTTTGGGGGCGTTGGTTTAAATGATAAGTAACTCGGTACACTTCACATAATCGGGTGTTGGTGCCTTGCCAAAGTCAAATGAACCAATAGCCCTAACGAGCTTTGGTATGTGTGCCCGGTGTGGATGCACCTCAAAAAAGAGAAAAAGCCCGAGGATGGCTAATCACCGAGGTTTCGGCTATTGTACACCAATGCCATTGTCTCAAAAATGAGTTAAAGAAAAAGAAAAGAAAGCAAGATAGGGAAAAATATACACTTGGGGGAAGTTGATCGAGGACAAGGAAGTGAAGTTAGTTCCATTCCCGGATTAGCATCACATACCTAGAAAAATCCCCCGCCCAATTGCAACGTTTCTTGGCCTTTTATGTCACAAGTCCTTATGACCTACTTGCATGTTTGTAAGACTTAGTAATCTAGATTGGATAGACTCTTGATCTTCTTGACTTCTTCATCCTCACATCTCATGCATGCTTTTGAGTTAAGTACAAGTGTCTTTCCATGCCCTTATTGTTTGATACATAATTGCTTATCCAATTGCCATCGATCATGACTATGAAGGTGATCCAATAGTAGAAGCACAAAACCCAAAAAGATTTTGCCATTTTTCTGCATACATAAATCATGTCATCTCTTAGTCTATAGTTGGGAATTTGCTCGGGGATGAGCAAACCTTAAGTATGGGGTATTTTGATAACACGATTTATAGCATAGTTTTTGGTGTACATTTAGATAGATTTCTCGCTCAATCATGCATGGTCTAGCATTAGTCCAAAACGTTTTGCACTCAAAACGTTTTGCAATCCGGATTCTTTTGGCCTACACTATTTAAAGATGTGCAAACCTTTGTTTCTTGCTGCGATGCTTGTCAAAGAACAGGAAATATCTCTAGGAGGAATGAGATGCCTCTCAACAACATCCAAGAGGTGGAGATCTTTGACGTTTAGGGAGTAGACTTCATGGGACCATTCCCATCATCTTGTGGTAACCAATACATACTTTTAGCGGTTGATTATGTTTTAAGATGGGTTGAAGCGATTGCCTCTCCCACCAATGATGCCATGGTAGTGGTCAAGTTCTTTAACAAGACCATCTTCCCACGATTTGGGACACCACCTACCATCATTAGTGATGGAGGCTCTCATTTCATTGCCCGGCGCTTTGAAGCTCTTTTAGCTAAGTATGGGGTGACTCACAAGATCGCCACCCCTTATCATCCACAAACTAGTGGACAAGTTGAGTTCTCAAACAGGGAGATCAAAGGAATCCTAGAGAAGACGGTTTCAAGGACTAGGAAGGATTGGTCTTTGAAGCTAGATGACGCATTGTGGGCGTACCGGACTGCGTATAAGACTCCCATCGGAACCACACCATACAACCTTGTGTATGGGAAGTCTTGTCACTTACCGGTAGAGTTGGAGCACAAGGCGTTTTGGGCAATCAAGTGGCTAAATTTCAGCATGAAGGAAGCGGGAGAGAAGCGTCTCTTGGACCTAAATGAGCTTGAAGAACTCCGCTTGAACGCTTATGAAAACGCCAAAATCTACAAAGAAAGAGCAAAGTGTTGGCATGATAAGCATATCATTCCAAAAGACTTCAAAGAAGGAGATCAAGTTCTCCTCTTCAATTCAAGGCTTCGTCTCTTTCCAGGTAAGCTTAAATCTCGTTGGACCGGACCTTTTCTAATCAAACGTATTTTTCCCCATGGTGCAGTTGAAGTATGGGGTGAAGCGGGCAGAAGCTTCAAGGTGAACGGTCAACGACTCAAGAAGTATACTCCGGAACTCCAAGCTGAAGAGTTCGCGCCCACCGCACTCGAATAAGTGCGAATATGGTCTAGCTACGGACCTTAAACAATGCGCTTCTTGGGAGGCAACCCAAGGTATTGCATTTACGTTTTTGTTTTTGATTCATAGATTAGCTTAGTTTAGACGTTTTTGCTTTGTTTTGCCTTCGATATATTCCGGTATGTTCGTGTTTTTGGATGTAGGAACAGTGGAAAAGGAAAGGGGAAGAGAAAGTTTGAAGAAATGTGACGAAACTTGGACTTTGGAGCATTACAGAGAGTTCCACGGCCTATTCCACGGTCGTGACAGCTACAGTGACCGTAATTTTCAAAAGCCTGAGAAAAATCACCAAAACTACGGTTCCGTACATTTCCACGGCCGTGGAACCCCCCGACAGACCGTGATTTTCAAAAATTTTTACGGCCACTATATAAACCACTTTCCTTCACAAAACACATCTCACAAACCCCATTCCACGCCCTAAACGCCGATTTGCTTCCCCTCACCTCAAATCTTCATTCGTTAATCGTTTTTAACGATTCTTTGGCCAAAATAGAAGCAAATCTTATCACCAACAAGATCCAAGAAACAATTCGAGCGGCAAATCACCAAGGAAAGCAGAATTCGGATTTAAAAATCCGAAAACCTAGGTTTTTTCGCTCTTCTCTATCTTTGTCGATTCGGCCTTGCATTTGCTAGAATTTTTAGGAATAACTGATTGGAATTGGAAGAGAATTAGTCTAGGACTGCTGCTGTGAAATTTGGTGAAATTTTGTTGATGTTTGCGAAACTATTCCCAAAACCACGGTTCCTGGAGCTTCCACGGCCGTGGAATACTTAGAACAGACCGTGGTTTCTGCCAGAATATGGATTTTGTGAGGAGAGTGTCCGGTAGGAATAAGGACAAGAACAAGGATAAGGATAAGAACAAAAAGAGGAAGGGCAACCCCTCTTCCTCTTCTACAGCACCACCCCCTTCATCCCCTTCACCTCCATCACCTCCATCATCACCTTCACCACCTCGCCCTAGGATCCCTACCATTCATGAGGATCGTCTCGATGATTTAGAGAGGATCCATAAGAGGATGGTCATAGGACCTAAATACCTGCTATTGGAGTAGTTAGAGCCTCTACATGTCATAGGGGACATCACTTGGCTCTTGGATAGAGCCGGATTAGTCATCTTCTCCGCTATTCGGGAAGATGCATATGAGGAGATTACGAGAGAGGTTGTGGTTTCCTTTGAGCACAGCCATGTTGACAGGACAATTTCTTTCCGGCTGATGGAAAGAAACTATGATTTCTCCATCCGGGAGTTCGGAGCCTTCTTTGGGTTCCACGAGACCTTCAATGGTCGTTTCCCCAGTGGCGTGTACGCCAAGGATTTCTGGGAAGAGATCGCTATGATCTACGCCAGCGAGGACCGCTGGCAGCCAGCTGATACCAAGGCTAAGTTGATGTATCACTTAGCCTTGAAGATAGCTCACAAGGTACTTTCTGAGTGTCTCTTCCCTAGGACGGAGACACCTCAGAAGATCAAGACAGATGAGCTCTTTCTTCTCTACTGTATGCTATACGGTAGACCTGTTGACTGCGCCACCCTCTTAGCTGCTACCATGAGCAAGCTAAAGAATAAGAGGGCTGGCAACATTGGATATGGTGGGATAGTCACCCACCTTGCTAGGGCATTAGGGGTAGATTTCTCCGCCTGCACACGTATTGTTGTTTTACCCCTAGGACTTCAGGCCCTTATGACTAGAGGCCTCATCTTTCCCACCCATAGAGGTCCACCTTATGCTGCTATGCCGTGGGAGAGTAGGACCGGGAGAGGCATTGAGTGGCTCCCTGAGTATTCCATTATGGCTGGACGCCATAACTGGAAGGCGACGTTCGCTGCCATGCATGCGAACAGATTGGTAGCCCCTCCCTACGTTCCACCACCACTAGTTGTAGAGGAGGAGGAGATAAGAGATGATTATGAGGGAGGAGGAGGAGCTGAGCAGGACTTTGGTACATTCCCGGATCAGCCGGACGCAGTTCCCGACATGCCTAGGCATTCCCCCCATCCTGCTAGAGCATCTGGCTCTTCCTCTCGCCGCGCTAGTGTGAGCGAGAGGCCTACTTGGATAGCTGACCCTCCTGCTTGGTATTCGACTCAGTCTAATTGGATGGGAGCTCCTCCACCATGGTCTACACAGCCGCCACCGCCACTAGCACCAGCACCTTCAGATGCACCGGCGTGGTACAGCCAGCCGCCTGGCTGGTACAAGCAGTTGCCAAAGTGAGCTACCGACCTTTCTAGCCGGGTTGGAGCTTTGGAGATCCGTGCAGATGCTAGGGATACACGAGTGGACGACCTTGACCACATGATGAGGGACATTTACCGTCAGCAGTTCGGGCGGTACTATGACCCCAGCTTCTATCCGTTTCCACCACCGCCTCCACCACAGTGACACCTTTGATGATCGACAGTTTAGCCGCTCCACCACCATTTTGTGAGTTCTTTTCTTTCTTTCTTTTATTCTTTTTCTTTTCTTTGAACATTAGGGACAATGTTTGTTCCAAGTATGGGGTGGGGTGTGACTAATAGTTTGTAATAACTCTTACTCGCTTTTGTATGCTTCTATTGAGACTATCTTGCATGTTTCATTCTATTGTTACACGTTTCATTATTGCATTGCATGAAAAAGCTTTTGAAAAGCCCATGAAAATGGAAAAATTTTGAAAATTTTGTGCTTCTAAGGATAGAGATGATTTCTATGATAATCACCACTTGTGAATTGAGTTTTGATGACAATCACATGCTTAAACAAATAGTGAATTGAAAAGAAATTGAATGAGTTGATTATCCCTCTTTTGTAAATTTCATAATGTGATGAATGTTACTTAAATCATGTTGAGAAATTAAGGTTGAAATCACATAATAAGTTCTTATGCTTCTTTTTGAAATGATTAAGACAATTCAATTTTCTTTCTTCTTTCTTTGATCATTTAGCCCCTCATTGAAATAATGACCTCCTTTACTGATAACACGATTTATAGCATAGTTTTTGGTGTACATTTAGATAGATTTCTCGCTCAATCATGCATGGTCTAGCATTAGTCCAAAACGTTTTGCACTCAAAACATGTATTTTGTCGAGATAGACGTCTACACGGACTTGTTTGCGTTTTGTAGGTATTTCGGGAAGTTTAGAGCCAAAACGATGCGTTTAAGGATCGTTCATTTAGATGACACGACCTCGGACTCATTAGGACACAAGCCAAGGGCTAAGGGGGACTCATGGAACCTTGCCAACACAAGCCATGCACCAAACCACAGCTTAATGATCAAAGGCGAAGTTTCTGCATAGAATCACGGTTCTCTGAAGAACCACGGCCGTGGAAATGACCGTGGATTTTGCCAGATTCTCGTGACAGCTGTGCCACGACTCTCATGGCCAGCTCATGCACAATTTGTTATAAAAGTGGTCCTTGATGGGTTGTTTAAAGCAGCTGGGGTAGTTTGGGAGCAGCGGATCCATTTCCCATTTCTCTAACAAATATATTCTCAAAAATCAAGAGGTTTTTCTAGGAAGGAAAGTGCCAAAGAGAAGGAGAAGAACTCCATTGAAGAGGAAGAGAAGAACTCACCATAGCTTTCTTGTATTTCGGATTTCGTTTTCTAGAGATTGTATGAGTCTTTGAACCTTCTTTTGGAAGGGTTGTAAGTGGTTCTAATTCTAATCTCCAGCTTAGTTTTGGATTAAGTTCACTTGTTCATCCTTTTTCTTTCATTATCTTGCAATGGATGTTTTGATTTCATGTTTGTTTGTTTTGAGTTCCATTATGAATGTTGTAGGCTAAATTGATGTGGTTCTAGGGTAAGGAAAGGAAGGTTATGGCTAGAACTATGATAGGACGGACTTAGATTTACCTTTGGATGATCTCTGTTAATGAACGTAGTTCCTGTTAGGAATCACGGGTAGTTCTTGAAGAACCACGGCCGTGGTTTCTGTAGAACAAACCGTGATTTTCCTGGTTCGAAGGACCTTGCCTAAGATCTATGAATTGTTGAAACCCTAAGTGTTTGTTGAGTTTAACCTATCCTAGGATGACTTAGTGTAGTGGCTAAGAGTTAGGAGGGACTTACCCGGTAATCCTTGCCCTTAGAATCCAAAATAGCAAACCTTAGGTAATGGTAAGCCTAATAAGCCGCCATTGGATTAGATGTGCTAGGAATGTTGATTAGGACTCCCCTTTCCAAGACTTACCCGGTAAGGATAGGTTAGATCCCTAATTAACAATCCGGTTTGTTTAGAATTCCTATCTTTAAGATCTTAGAGACTTACCCGGTGATAAGATCTTAGGAATGGACTAGTTGGATCATGAGACTTACCCGGTAATTGATCCCAAATTAGAAACACTTAATCCCAACACATCATAGTGAGATCCAAAGAATGAATAGATGACTTGAGTTTTATGCCATAACCGGAATTTCTGACCCCTAGAATCCGTCTTCTCTATCTTTGATTATCATCTTGTTTGGTTCGTTCATTTGTGCAGATTTTTAGTCTAGTTTGATTGTTTACTTTGCATGAATTGTGATCCTTGATTGATCACCAAAATCCAACCAAAAACAATTGAGATTTTCATTTCTTTGTTTCCCTCTTTTCTAACCTTAGACCTTCACTAAACTTAATCACAAAACCGAATCAATTTCACCTTAGTCTTTGTGTTCGACCTCGGAATACTATCCATACTACAAACGTCCCGTACAGTGCGGGTGCGCTAGAAGTTAGGATAATTATAACGAGTATAAATTTAAGGCTTATTGCGTGCACACTTTTTAGCGTAACATTTACCTATCCGGGAATTTGGAGGAGTTGAATAAAAAAGGCATGTTTGATGTGGGAGGGCCATGAAAGCAATACTTTGCATTCAAAGGAATAGCCGGGTGTTTGTGTCTTGCCAAAGTCGGATTGAGCGATATTCCTAGCGGATTATGGTATGTGCGCTAAGGGTTTGAGGCATCTCATAAACATTGAGAAACGCCAATCTCCTAGGCTTCGGTTTTTGTGCACCTCTATCCATAACTCCAAAAGTAAAGTCGAAAAATGAAAAGAAAGAGCGAAGCTCTAAGTTGAAAGTACTGCGGAAACCGCAAGAGAAGAAGAAAAGAGTAGTTATCCACTTTCCCGGATTCATGCACCACATTCCTAAAGTTTTCCTTCCCTTTCCACATTCTAGACCTTGTTTGAAAGTCCTTAAGATCAAAAGAATGTTATATGGCTTGGTGATCTAAATTGAAGTTTCTTATGATTGATTTTGATAATGTTTGAAGGTTATGATGTTTACATGGAAGTTTGATTGATTCATGAACTTTCTTTATTCTTTACTCTTTGATTATGTGTATGAAAGTCTTATAAACGAATGAAGCAAGATTTGAGAATGATCTATTGATTAGAAGACACATTCATCCAAAAGAAATTTTGCTATGAGAAGGTACACATATTTCATCCTTGTGTTTTAAAGCTTTTGAAAGACCTTGCTTAGGGACAAGCAAGTGGCAAGTATGGGGTTATTTGTTAGCATGAAATATTGTGATATTTTAGGCACGTTTTCTAAGTGTATTTCATCCATATAGGTAGTCATTGATAAAGCATTGAACTATTTGTGAGTTAGTTTATCTATTTTGTCGATATAGAGGTCTACATAAGCTTTGTGTTGATTGTAGGCAATTAACAGCTAATTCCGAACGGATTAAGAGAGAATGGAGTTTGATTGAGTATGTCCAAGGATTGAGGACATCTCTAGGAGCTAAGGATGGTACTAACTTGAAGAATAGCACGAGTCTAACAAAAATCACGAACTACCTCTAAACCACGCTCTAAAATACGGCCGTACTAGATTCCACGTTCTAGTCCACGGCCGTGGAACCTTGACAAGAGAAGCATGGTACATTCCAGCAACTTACACGGCCGTGGAGGGTTGTGACAAACCGTGACCCAATTCCACGCTCTAAATTACGGGCGTGGAACCCTTCCACGACCGTGATCTTGGCGATCTTTTACGCAATATTTTAAGCCACGATCTTCTACGCAATGGGTTGGGCTCATATTTTATCTTACCCTATAAAAGGACGGAAGAAGAGAGATTCCGTCACCTTCGCTTAGATTTTGTCTACGCTTATTGCACGTGCCTAGGGTTTCAAGTTGGACGTGTAGAGATTGCTATTTCGCAAACGGAGACTTGCGAAGAGTTGAAGATTTGGAAGATTGTTCGTAAGGACATTTCATCTTTATTCTTAGGTTTGATTAGAAGACGGATTGACATCCCGTTCTTCGTTCTTATCTAAGGTTGTGATTGTTTGTGTTATTCTGGATCTACTTGCATCATTGTTCTTGATTTGTGGATTTGAGATTGGTTTGAAGGTTATTAAAGGTTTTGAGAAGTTTTCATCTTTCATTCTTTTGAATCTTGAATTTGATATCAATATGACTATTGTTGGCTAAAACCCTTTAGCAATTCTAAGGTGAAGGGTTGATAGTTGTGGCTTAGATGATGATAGGTCGATCGTAAACAGATTGGACCCTGAGAGTTAAAGAGAATCGCCGACGAACCTAATCCACGGTCTGTTCTTGAGCTTCCACGGCCGTGGAACTCAAGAACTACCCGTAATTTTGTGTCAGTTTACGAAATTGCTTTTACTTTAATCCAAAGTTAAAGATTTGCTTTAACTTAGTCTTGGCTTGCCTTTTCTAGGTGGTAGTGAAGCCTCAACAACCTCTACCTCGATTTCGAGTGTCACAACCTTAATCGGTTAAGTTAGTCTTGATCCTTGGATTACAAGTTTGGGTATTTGATGTGAATATTTACCTTTAGAATCTTTCTATACTGAAGCCTCAACAACCTTTATAGGGAGTGTCTTTAGGTGAATCATATAAGGTCTTGGAACTTCACCGTACATTGCCTTACACTCGTATACCTTTGCATACCTCAACTCTGTCCTTATATCTTTAGTATATCTTGAATCGATTGCCACAGCTGGATTCCTGGATCTTTAGGATTGTTGTTTTCCCAATAATTTGAAAAGCTTCATACATTTACTTTCTTGATAATCTATAATTGAATTTGTTCCCCCAAATCCCTGTGTTCGATACTCTGGAATTCTTGCTTAACTATATCGATCCGTACACTGCGGGTTCGCTTGCTTGATTTCTAGTTTTATAATTAAAGCTTATTTGCACGCACGCTAAGTGGCGAACAGTCCCTTCTTCCTGGATTCATACACCACATTCCTTTATAAGTTTTCCACCTTTTCCGCATTCTTGGCCTTATTTGAAAGTCCTTGAGATCATAAGAGTGCTATTTGACTTGGTGATCCAAATTGAAGTTTCACATGCTTGATTTTGACAATGCTTGAAGGTTATGATGTTTCTCTTGAAGTATTTGCAATTTATGAAGTTTCTTTTCTTTGCATACTTTGGTTTATGAATATGAGCGTTTTCAAGGATGAATGAAGCAAGGGTTGAGGATGATCTATTGATTAGAAGCACATCAACCAAAAAGATTGTTTTGTATTATTTCACATTCATATTTCATTCTACCTTATGATCTAAGCTTTTGAAAACCTTGCTTGGGGACAAGCAAGTGACAAGTATGGGGTATTTTGTTAGCATGAAATATGACTATATTTTAGGCACTTGTTTTAGTTGTTTTTCCCTCTTTATAGTGTTCTTAGATATGAGTTTGAAGCAATTGTGAGCTAGTTCACCCACTTAGACGATATAGAGATCTACACTAGCATCGTTTTGTTTTTAGGTGAATAAAGGTTTGGATTGGAGCAAAATGAGGAAGGAAATGAGTGTTTGACCATGCTTGATGGCAAGGAGATGTATTGGAGAGGCTAAGGAGCATGGATGAAGGATGTCACAAAACAAAGGCAAAAACAAGGAGTTTGAAGAACTACACCCTGAATTACGGTCGTGAAAGAGTATTTTGAAGTCCACGCACTGAATTACGGCCGTGGATCTGGCAACATGATCGTGGAAGTGACTTTGGAACACAACAGAGAGTTACACGGTCTAAACCACGGCCGTGGAAATCATATTGTGCCGTAATCTAGTTCCACGCCCTGAATTACGGTCATGGAAAGTTGTTCATGACCGTGATATTGGTGATCCTGTGACGTGTCATATTTGCCACATCAGCCACGCCATTGGGCTTTCTCGTAACCCTATTTCGCCCTATAAAAAGGCTTGAGAAAGGAGTTTTCGGGATGCTCGCTTATCGCTGCTTAGCGTCGCTTAGAGTTCCGTTTAGAATTTGGAGACGGCCTTAGGGTTTCATTTCGACCTTATAGATTGGAGTTCGTGAAGGACATATTTTCGGAGATTGTGTACTTTTCGAGATATCTTAGGGTTTTCATCGAAGGACGGATTGACATCCCGTTCTTTGTGACTTCTCTAGATCTTTGTGAGGGTTTCTATTCCTATTCTTCTGATTTCATAAACATACTACTTTGTGTTTGGATTTTGAGATTGACTTTGAGTTTTATTTGAGTTTTTGAGGGTTTTCATCTTTTATTCTTTTTAATTTGATTATTGATATCATAATGATGATTATTGGCTAAAACCCTTTAGCAATTCTAAGGTGAAGAGTTGATAGTTGCGGCTTAGATAATGATAGATCGATCATAACCTGATTGGACCCTGAGAGTGTGAGAAACATCGTCGATAGCCTAAACCACGGCCTGTTCTTGAGTTCCACGGCCGTGGAATCTCAAGATCCAACCGTGATTTTCTCTGTTTTACGACCTTTGCTTTTTCTTTAATCCAAAGTTAAAGATTAGCTTTAACCTAGCCTTGGCTTGCCTTTCATCGGTAGTAGTGAGACTTAACATCCTCTACTTTGGTTTCGAGTGTCACAACTTTAACCGTTTTAGTTTATCTTTGGTTCCTTGGGTTTGGGCATTGGTATTCGAGATTAATTCTTACCTTTAGATCCTCTCTATACTGCAGTCTCAACAACCTTTATAGAGAGAGTCTTTTTGATTAAACATATTAGGTTTTGGAACTTCACCGTACATTACCTTACTTTAGTTATACCTTTGTAATTCTCAACTCTATCCTTACATCTATAGTATATCTTAAATCGATTGCCACAATTAGATACCTGGATCTTTAGGGTTGCTGTTTTCCCCAATATGTGCAAAGCTTCTGCACTTTTGATTGCTCGATTACTTGAAACTGATTTTGTTTCACCAAATCCCTGAGTTCGATACTTTGGAATACATGCTTAACTACGCCGATCCGTACACTGCGGGTTCGCTTGATTTTGTTTCAGTTATATAATTAAAACTTATTTGCACACACACTTTGAGGTGAACAAACACCCTCTAATTTGGTGGCAACACAAGTCGGTATAAATACGATCCTCCTAGTATAACCATCCTTCCAAAGATTACCGGCTATCGTGATACGTAAGCTCGTATCTACAATTGCATGCATCGATTGTAAAATCTTTAAGGAACCCATCCATCTCTATTAGAGAAAATAAACCGCATTATCCCGTGGTATCAAATTATCTGACTATTGAGTTCCTCAACTAGCCGAATCACCGACCATGCGTTTTCCTTAATGAAAATAATGTGTGAGGTACTCGTCAATCTATCTCCCACAGTTCAAGTAGCGCTAAATTTCTCACTCGGTCTCAAATCGATAACATAGTTCATAGAGATAACCTCCCACTTCCATTGTAGAACTAGTAGTGGATGGAGTTCTCATCTGGGTCTATAATGTTCTAACTTAATCTACTGACAGGTCGCATTATAGGTCACAAACTGGCCATGTTGTGCTTCATTCCATCTCACTATAACGAGCGCCTCACATCTTGATACTTCTTACTCGCACCTGGGTGCACTGAGTAAGGAGTGATGTGGGTCTCCTGTAGAATCCTTTGTCTCAACTTTGCATCAGCGGATACACAGACGCGCTCACGGCGTTCCATTACTCCATCTACTCTTATGGAGAATCGTAGCGCTTCACCACAAGACATCATGTCTCGGATACGTCTCAACATTAGACAGGTCTCCTGCTTCTGTTGGATCTCGCTCCACAGATCAGGTAGAACCTCTACACCAAACAATTGACAGTCATCATTAGAGAACCGAATGACTTCAAAACCTCTAGAGCAAACTTTCTCGATATTCGTAGGTGTCATCTATGTTGTTACAGACTCTCTCTTCGCAAAATCAAATTTGATCTCTTCAGCGGAAATCACATGACTTCAAAAGGTCACAAACATCCAAAACTTGCACTTAGAGAGCTCGGCATACCGCTCTCTACCATGTAAAACTCGTAAACCCATCCTCAATATCCGACGTGTTTCTCTCTGCTACGAGAGTACACCAGGATATCGTCTATGAAAACCGCCACAAACTGATCTAGTAAGTCAATGAATATTCTATTCATTAACTCCATAAAGACGGCGGGCGCAATTGTGAGCCCGAATGGCATCACTACAAACTCGTAGTGGCCATGCCGAGTCCGAAATACCGTCTTATGCACATCTTGCTCTCTCGCCCTCAGTTGGTGATATCCCGAGCGCAAGTCTATCCTAGTCGCTCCCTCAAGCTGATCCAACAAGTCATCGATGTGGGACAAAGGATACTTGTTCTTGTTGGTCGCCTTGTTCAACTCTTTGTAGTCGATGCACAATCTCAACGATCCATCCTTCTTCCACACGAAGAGGACAGGTGCACCCCATGGGGAAACGCTAGGGAGAATGAAGCCCTTCTCAGCCAACTCCTCGAGTTGCTTCTTCGGGTCTAACAACTCGACAAGCGGCATACGGTATGGGCCTTCGAGATCGGTCTCATCCCCGGCTCAAACTCTATGCCGAAGTCCACGCTCTTCAATCGAAATAGACTAGATGGCTTGTCAAACACATACACCAACTCGCATGCAACAAAATGTTATCTAACGTTGCACCCAAAGCTGTCAAAATCCTGTCCAACTAGTCTCACCTCAGCTTGAACCGTTGATCCCTTGGATGAAGAATCGACTCTAATGATGTCTGTATAGTTTTATATCAATACTCTCTAGTAATTGTAAATCTTTAATCATACATCCGGGGTCGGTGTTCATGGCTTCTCTTGAGCCTTAAAAATCTTAGTCATCCTCTTTGGTGTAACAAACACTGAAATCACCTTTTATAACACCTCAGCGGATCTGGTGATGCCGAAGGATATGGAACGCATCTTTCCTTGTTCGCCACTTTTGTTACACGCTACACGTGTTCTCAAGCTTGTTGCATTATCGAGACGGAACTTGAATCTTCCACTGGGGTACTCTAAAGTCTAAGTTGGGTAACTATCTCGTTCCTTTCTGCGATCCAAACGTCACCGACAACCTTGGAAATTACATTCTCACCATCTTCCATAACTTGGTCTTCCGCATATAGAGAATCAGCAATGTGGACTTAACCCCGACCTCTTGCGACTAGAGGTCCACCAACTCGTTGACGACTTACGTTTACCGGAGATAGATATGGTCTACCTTTTCCCCGTCCTATAAGAGATGTTGCTCTATTATGAGCCATCACCGATAATATCATAGCTACGTAAAAGGCTATATAATGTCATATCTGTGTGTATATATATATATAATACTCAAATCCATCGAAGCATGCACAAACAAACACATAATATATGTGTGTATATATATATATATATATATATATATATATATATATCTTTATAACCGAGATCCTCAGAAGGGGTGATGACTTCTCGTACACTCTATCCCAAAACAGATGTACCAATTTCAAAACCAAAATCCTTGAGCAAAAGTCAGACCCCTTTCGGGTTCTGTTTATTTATCTATTCGACCTTTATCGCATATTGCAAGTTCCATTGTTGTCAACCTAAGGCTTGGATACCAACTTTGTAACACCCCGAATCCGCAGGATTCGGGGCGCTACAGGGCTAGGATCTCACGGTGGATCCTGACCCTAGCTTGACAACAAGTTCACTGGATCTTACAACAAGGCACAATTAGATATAAAACCAAATACATAAAACTGTATAAATATATACATCCAAAAAGTATACAAAACAGAGCCGAGTAGAAAATGGAAAAACATATCTAGAGGTGTACAAAACATCCCCACAACACACGCCCAACCTAGTGTACGGAAGCCCTCGGCTGATCACCCATCTGGCTCACTCTGCAGCCTTCCTATCCTGCAGAATAACTACAACATAGTATAAAACCGTTAGCTAACATATCATGAATAAGAATAACAACAATAGCACATACCAACACAATAACACAACACAATATGCAATGTCATGCACATATCCGTTTATTATCTTCAGTACGTTATACCATTACTAATCATCATGATTGACTTCCCCAAACCTATTTGTTTCTTTCTAAACTTCCAGCCAACATCTCAACTTTACTTTCACTTGCTTTTCTTTCCTTGCTTCCAAATTCCCGGATACGTAAAGGAAGGCAAATATGTATATGAGGGACTAAAGCATGATCAAGAAGAAGAAGAGAAGAGAATGAATTGCTTTAATTATCCGGAAGAATGTGATAGAACTCATCATGTGGTGTCAACCTTCAAATTCAAGATAATTTTGATAAAATCAAAGTATTAAACATGCCAAAATTTCAAACAAAGCATTTTGCAACTTAAACATATCATAAAACCTTTCAAACATATAAAGATTTCAAAACCAATCTGCAAACAAAATCATCACTGAGGTCATATCCTGAAAAGAAGCACAAAACGTTTCGAAAAATCTCTCAGTTAAACCGCCTCGGTCGAGGTGTTCTAAGTCATCCGAGGTACTTGACCTCGTTTGGCTAGAATCATCCCGGTCGAGGTCATAAGAAAAATTTTAAACTAGTTTTTGACGTTTTTCTCAATCAAATAACCTGTATGCATGCATGTAATCTGTGACAAATACATAGAGCACAAAGAAAATCATAAATATCCACATCGAGTCATACAAGCATACACAGTGTAAAATCATACACATAAATATCCCATACTTGGGACACATTGTCCCAATGGGTCAAAATAAGTCCAAAACAAGAGAACTCACCGGACATAGCTGAGCTACGAAAATAAATAATAAAGAAAGTCCATGCTGCTCTAGTCCTGATCCGTTGGTGGTGGTGGTGGATATGGGATGAAGGGATGTTGAGATAGGTCAAATGGGTAATCCATAGTGTGCTGAAACTGGATTTCCATCATCCTCTACTGGTAGTGTTGACTCTATAAGCTCCATTATCTCCAATAAACTGTGGCAACCAAAGCTCCATCGGATCCGTCAGCTCATCAATCCATCAGTAAGCTACGGGATCTCTCTGTCTGCGGACTCTACGTTTGGCAGGTCGTGATTGTGTTGCAGTTGCCTCCTCCTCTGTAGCCTCGTCGTCTAAATCGACAACTGGCACGCTAGGGCCGGCTGTATCTGTACTAGTCTTCATGACAGCTCCACCATCATCATACTCCTCCTCCTCCACAACTAGGGCAGCATCTCTCACATCCTCTATATAGGGCTGCCAAGCGGAAGACCAGTATTGTGGATCGAAGATTGTAAACTGAACTGACCATAGGATACCCTGAGGGGCAGTTCGATCCCAAGGCATCGGTACGTGTGGTGTGGTAAGGCCACGAGGAATCAGTATCCTCCTCGTGATCATCTCCTGAAGTCCAAGCGGTTTTGCAGCCGCCACTAATGTACAAGCAGTCAAGTCTAGACCCATAACTCTAGCGATATGAGTCACCAGTCCTCCACAACAAATATCTCCCTTTGCCTTGCCCTTGATCTGGTGTAAATCCTCAGCTAGCATGCCTCCAAAGTCAGGCACTCCTCCAGTAACCATGCAGAACAACTCAGCAGCTCTCCCTGTCTGATCTTTTGGGGCATCTCAGTACGCGCCAGAAGAGTCTCACTAAATATACGGTAGGCCAGAAGGAATGCTAAATGGAAGATGATGCGCTCCCTGGAGTCTCTAGGTCTCCATTTGTCAGCGTGCTCCACCACATGGGCAATCTGCCCCCAGAACTGTCGAGAAGGGAAGTCAGTCACTGTAGGGGTCGGGAAGTCAAAAATGTCTCGGAACTAATCCATGAGTACAATGTAGTTCCGGTTCAACAACCGGTACTTGATGATGTTCCTCTCTGGGATGTGAGTGACAGAACTCACAAACTCCATCATCGGCTCAAGGTAGGCTGGAGCTCGAATCTCCATAAACTGCTCCAGCCCTACCACGGATATCATCTTCTTCAAGTCCTCCACCACGTGGAGGCACTCGAAGGCTGGAACATCGAAAAAACGCGGGGCAACTACGGGGTGCCCGCATATGCGATCAAAGTCCGCCTGGTGACGCTCATGTATCACCGGGATAAAAGGTCAAGAAGAAGGAGAAGGAGAAGAACCACTGGGAGCATCTCTCAGAACCAGCTGATGATTAGTTCGAGAACTCATAATGGCTGCTGACAAGGTCACCTCGGTCGGTCTGACAAACTGAAGAACACCTCGGCCGAGACACAACTCGACTGGACCGAGGCGAAGTGTTGTTCGATTTGCTCTCCCTGATTTCCAGTTCTTTTCCCCCAAAATCACTACCAATTGCTTCCTATGGGGTACTTATACTCTTTTCAGCAATAAACTGTAGCAACCAAAGCCAAAAATTGCCCAAATCAGTAAAGAAAGAGGAATTTAGGGATTTCGACAATTTACCCCAAATTAGGTCGATTCGAGGCATTTATCCTGCAGTTTGTTGTTTGCAATCTAATCCTCTTGCTTTTCCTTGAGAGATCGGAGCAGAAATCGTGGAAAACGATCGAAAAACAAAGAAACGAGGTGGAGAGTCGCCGCGGTTGAGAAGACAAATGGGAGGGAAGAGAGAGAAATTTGTTCTCCTTTTATACACCTCGCCAATTTTGTTGTCACCTCGGTCGAGGTGGTCCCGACCGGACCGAGGTGGTCGACTGGATTGTCAGAACCTAGTTGCCTCGGTTGCCTCAAGAACATCTCGGTCGAGGTGCTATGACAGCAACCGAGATGTGTCTCAGTCAAACTCCGTCTTCTCAATTTCTCGAACTTCTGTCCTTCCAATGTTGCTCCTGAGTTGTAATCCTTCCTTAGAGATTCTCTGGTTTCTGTCTAGGACATTAAAAACAAAACAAAGCAAAGAAAAAGCAAACTATCTAAAACTAAACTAGAAAAAGAGAAAAGAAAGCAATACCTTGGGTTGCCTCCCAAGAAGCGCTTGATTTAAGGTCGCTAGCTAGACTATACAGCATCCCTAAACAAGGTATAGTGGTGCA
Organism: Fagopyrum homotropicum; assembly: GCA_033239125.1. Lineage (NCBI taxonomy): Eukaryota > Viridiplantae > Streptophyta > Magnoliopsida > Caryophyllales > Polygonaceae > Fagopyrum > Fagopyrum homotropicum. The sequence continues at coordinate 107,498,889 of BSWB01000007.1, forward strand.
ATCTCCTCAACCTGGACTTCCGGTTGGTACTTCTTAAGCCTATGACCATTGATCTTGAAGCTTCCGCTTGTTTCTTCCCAAATCTCAACTGCACATAAGGGAAAACATGTTTCACAACGTAAGGTCCTGTCCATCTAGATTTTAACTAACCTTGAAAGAGGTGAAGACGGGAGTTGAAGAGTAGAACTAAATCTCCTTCTTTGAATTCCTTAGGAATAATATGCTTGTCATGCCACTTCTTTGTTCTTTCCTTGTAGATCTTGGCATTCTCATAAGCATTTAAGCGCAATTCTTCCAGCTCATTGATGTCCAATAGCCTCTTCTCTCCGGGTTCCTTGATATTGAAATTCAACCACTTGATTGCCTAATATGCATTGTGCTCTAACTCAACTGGTAGGTGGCAAGACTTCCCATATGCCAAATTGTAAGGGTTGGTACCAATGGGAGTCTTGAATGCGGTCCTATAAGCCCAAAGAGCGTCGTCCAACTTCATGGACCAATTCTTCCTCGTCCTAGAGACGGTCTTTTCCAAAATTGCCTTGATTTCTCTATTCAAGATCTCGACCTGTCCACTAGTTTGAGGGTGATAAAGGGTTGCTACCTTGTGGGTTACCCCATACTTCGATAAAAGTGCCTTAAACTTCCAATTGATGAAATGTGTCCCTCCATCGCTGATGATGATGAGTGGTGTCCCAAATCGTTGGAAGATAGTCCGATTGAAGAACTTCACAACCACCATGGCGTCATTAGTGGGAGAGGCAATGGCTTCCACCCATCTAGAGACGTAGTCAACAGCTAGGAGAATGTAGAGGTTTCCTGCGGATGATGGGAAAGGTCCCATGAAATTAACTCCCCATACATCAAAAATTTCAACCTCTTGGATATTGTTGAGTGGCATCTCTTTCCTTCTAGACAAGCTCCCTGTTCTTTGGCATGCATCACAAGAAACAACAAACGTTTGCACATCCTTAAATAATTTAGGCCAAAAGAAACCAGAACGTAATACCTTAGCGCACGTTTTGTGAGCGCTAGCATGTCCTCCACAGGGAAGCGAGTGGTAATGCCGTATAACACTAGTAACTTCATCTTTTGGAATGCATCGTCGAAGCATCCCATCCGGACCTCTCTTAAACAGTAGAGGTTTATCCCAATAGTAGTGGCGTACATCCTTGAAGAATTTCTTCCTTTGAGCGTACGTCAATCCGGGCGGTATTTCCTGGCAAACAAGATAAATAACAATATTAGTATACCAAGGTTCTTTATTATCAGAAGCTTGGTGGAACCAGTGTTCCACCAACTGTAAATGAGTCTCAGAAAAGGGTGAAAGAAGTTTGTTGTCCTCAGTTGACAACATCTCGCTTGCTGTCTCGGTCGGTGTCCGAGGTGGGTGACCGAGATGTTCTTCAGATAAGAACACCTCGCTTGGTCCAGGAAGTGCCTCGGTCGAGGTACTAGAATTGGGAACGAAACATGAATTTCTCCTCTCCTGGATCAGTTTCTCAATCATAGCTCCTGGATCTGCTTCTAGTGCCTTTAAGCTCCCTATATCTACATCAAAAGAAACATCTATACCTTCCTCCATTAAGCTAAAACTAATAACTCTTTCAAGAGGGTAATTAATAAGGATAGAGCTCACAAATTCTCTTGATTCTTCTTCATGATAGATGTTGAAGATATCATCCTTCAGCGGCTCTCCTTTCATTGCAGCAAGCAATGCAATCTCCACTTGATTACCGCCGATTTTGAATTTCAACTTGGCGTTCTTACAATCCACATTGCAACACGAAGTTGCTAGAAATGGTCTCCCGAGAATGATAGGAACGGGATAATCTACGGGTATATCAAGTACAACAAAGTCTATAGGTAAATAGAAGTTACCTAACTTAACGAGAACGTCTTCCAAGATTCCCACGGGATGGTTAATGGAGCGATCCGCCATGTATAACCTTATCTTCACCGGCTTGGGCTCCCCAAGTCCGATCTTCACACATAGCTCCAGCGGGATGATGCTCACGCTGGCCCCTAGATCACACAACGCCTCACAAGTTACATCCCCAACTTGAATGGAAATGCAAAATGAGTCGGGATCTCTCAACTTGGGTGGCATCTTCTCCTTCATGATTAAATGAGCTCCGAGGATTTAGATGTCATCCTTACTTCTCAAAAATCTTCCAGTTTCCTTTTCCTTGATAGAATTTCTTTCAAGAACTTCCCATAGGCGGACATCCTTAGAATAGCATCAAGGAAAGGGATATTAATATGTAATTTATTCATCAAGTCAAGGAACTTACCAAAATGCTTGTCTAGATGTGCTCTGGCCCTTGACTGAGGGAATGGAAGTGGTGGTTTATAAGTAGGAGGTGGGACATAAACTTCAGATTTTTCCTTCGCTTTCTGAGACTCCACCTCGGGTGGCACCTTGACCGAAGTGTACCTTCGCTTTCTGGGACTCCCTTGAAGTATATCTCTAGCAATTCTATCTTTGGAATCCCATGATGTGGGTAATCCAATAGAACATCCTTGAAACTCTCCCATGAATTAGACAAACTCCTCTTGTCCTTCATCATAAATGCATCAATCTTCACTCTCATTTCAGCGGCTTTGGAGGGGGGAAAGAACTTTGTTAGAAACTCCTTCGTCATCTCTTCTCAAGTGTTGATCTTTCCGGGTGGAAAAGATTGATACCAAGTAAGCGCCATGTCCTTCAAAGAAAAGTTGAAAGGCCTTAGCTTGTAGTTGTTGTTTTCCAGCCTTGAAGGTCTCAAGGTCTCCATCAGGATCTCATAATTTTGCAAATGTTGATGCGGAGACTCCCTCTCTAAACCTCCAAACTGGCATTGGCGGATCATGGATAGAACTTGCGGTCGAAGTTCGTAATCATGCTCCGCTGGATCACCTAGGTTGACTCCTGGACGCCTTGCTTGCTGATTAGGGTCCATCCTCTGTCCTAGGGTCTGTGGGATTCCTGCAAAAAGAATATCTCGGACAGGCATATGAGGTGGATGTATCTCGGCCGTGGCAACTAGGACTGGTCCTGCCTCGGTCGAGGATCTGGTCGATGCAGAATCTGGGCTCGTAGATCGGTCATATCTGCTTCAATCCCTGCAGTTCTGGTGCGAGTCTGCTCTCTTTCTCGCTGCAATTCTTCCTTATTGAGGCGCAGCTGTTCCAGCGCCTCCTTTAATTCGGCCTCAAGATCGCGATTGTCTTGATTGGCCATCTTAGCTTCTTTCAAGCGTCGTTTGTATGTCTTTTCTGGTTCGGGATCGTAAGGAACGATTTCCTTTCCAACACGGGTTCTTCGCATAAACCTAAGAAAAAGATCCTGCGAAAGCACTCATGTAGAGTGGTTAGTAGCAACAAGGGCAATTGCCCCGAAAGACAACCGCAACCGGCTTGGTCTAGACCAAGTCCCCGGCAACGGCGTCAAAAACTTGTTCGCTCCAAACGGTGTGTACAAGCTTTAAATTTATATCCCAAGAAATATGCTTAAAACAAGGATGCGAACCCGCAGTGTACGGATCAATTGTAATAAAAAGCAAGAATTCCAGGGGCCGGTCTCAGGGACTTAGGTAAAATTAAGCAAGAATAGGTTATCAAATATTGCAAATAACCACAAAAGCAATTAAGGTAATCAAAGATGATAATAAGGTCAAATAAGGGGAAATGCGGACTCCAAGGATTAAAGCATCTAGTTGTGGTTCCAACTCAAGATCTCTAAAGATGATGCGGACAAAGTTGAGGTTTTGCAGAGGGAAGGTGTTTCTAAAGTGGGAATAGATTACCGGGTAAGTCTCACTACTCACTATCCCAAACCAAAGTTCCTATTACCGGGTAAGTCTCAAGGTACTAAGGAAAGGAACTATAATCTCAAACCAACACACCCCCTAAGGGAATAGAATCAACCTTTACCGGGTAAGTCTCGGGCTAACTCACAAAGATGGGATGAAGGCACACTCAAACCCCAATAAAGGATAAACTTTTATTACCTACACTTATGATCTTGGGTAAACAAACTAAGGAATCGCCGGGTAAGTCTCATCCTAGGCTTGCATTGAACCAGGAAAGCTGTAATAAGAATAGGATTTGACAAACTAGAACACTTAACTGTCAGTTTCGGATTAGAAAAGGTCACCTCGTTCATTAAAGTTCCACCTCGGTCTAGATGTTCATTGATTGAGCGAGATGTTCTAGGGTTAAGGTTAAAGACTCGAGCTTTTAGGGTCCTGCTGGGATTAAGATCATTCTATCATCGTCTTTCCCACAACTTTCAGCCAATCACCCTAGAATCGCACAAGAAATTTAGCCAATCATCATCACGAAAACAATAATCGAATATAAAGGAAAGGAATGAATATTCAAACAAGTAAACCTTAAGAAAAAGGTTTCAATAACTGAATCGAATAATAACAAGTCAGCGTTCTTTAGATCACAAATCGAACAAGACAAATAACCAAAGGGAATCTAAGAAAAACTCACAAACTCCCTCTAAGCTAACTTCAAACTATCAATCCTTCCTTGATTGATCTTCAATCTTCCTTCCTTCCTTCCAAGCTTCCAGAAAATCTACTCTTTGCTGGTTATTCTCAGCCTCCAAGCATGGTTGAACTTGTAGAAAATCCAACCCTTTATATAGGAGAATTATCTTCCAAAGATAATAATATCTTAAAAAGATAATTTCCTATAAAATATATTCATATCTCTAAAATAGAACTCCCAAAAATAAGATCTTCCTTCCAGAAATCCAGCCCAAAAATACAAGATATCTTCTTTCCAAAAATAAAAGATCTTAGCCAAAAAATATGATCACGCCGGCGGCAGGGTGTTCGCCTCGGTCGGGACGCTCCTCAAGATCACCTCGGTCGAGGTGACACTATAGCTGACCGAGGTGAATCTCAACTGAGTGTGAAATCTCTCAAATTTGGTCCAAAGTAAATCTTCTTCATTAATTCCATGCTTCCTGAGTTCTTCTTTGAGCTCCAAAATGTAGCTCCTATGACTCCTCAGCTCCTTAGCTCCATTACGATCCAAAACGTGCCATTTTACCTACGATTACAACGAAACTTGGTGTAGACCTCGATTCCCGTAAAGGTAGATGAAACAACAATATAATCACATAATATACATCCATACATGCAGATTATTGAAGATAAAACGTCCAAACAAGTCCCAAAATATAGACTATAATACATGCTATCAACACGTCACCGACAGCCTTGGAAAATACATTGTCACCATCTTCCATAACTTGGTCTTCTGCAAATAGCGACTCAGTAATGGGGACTTAACCCCGACCTCCTCTTGCGACTGGAGGTCCACCAACTCGTTCACGACTTACGTTTACCGGAGATAGATATGGTCTACCTCTTCCCCGTCCTATAGGAGATGTTGCTCTATTATGAGCCATCACCGATAATATAATAGCTACGTAAAAGGCTATATAATGTCATATATATATATATATATATATATATATATATATATATATATATATATATATATATATATATATATATATATATATATATATATATATATATAATACTCAAATCCATACAAGCATGCACAAACAAACACATAATATGTGTGTGTATATATATATATACACATATATCTTTACAACCGAGATCCTCATAAGGGGTGATGACTTCCCATACACTCTATCCAAAACAGTTGTAAACATTTCAAAACCAAAATCCTTTGGCAAAAGTCAGACCCCTTTCGGGTTTTGTTTATTTATCTATTCGACCTTTATCGCATATTGCAAGTGTCATTGTTGTCAACCTAAGGATTCGATACCAACTTTGTAACAGCCCGAATCCGTAGGATTCGGGGCACTACAGGGATAAGATCTTACGGTGGATCCTGACCCTAGCTTGACAACAAGTTCACTGGATCTTACAACAAAGCACAATTAGATATAAAACCAAATACATAAAACTATATAAATATACACATCCAAAAAGTATACAAAACACAACCGAGTACAAAACGGTAAAACATATTCAGAGGTGTACAAAACATCCTCACAACCCACGCCTAACCTAGTGTATGGAAGCCCTCGCCTGATCGCCCATCTGGCTCAATCTACAGTCTTCCTATCCTGCAGAATAACTACAACACGGTATAAAACAGTTAGCTAACTGATCATGAATAAGAACAACAGTAATAGCATATACCAACACATCAACATCGCACAATATGCAATGTAACACACATATCCGTTTATTACCTTCTTTACGTTATACCATTGCTAATTCAACTTATTGTGTAACACGAGAAAGTCTCGAAACTCGCCTCTACTTCCGTCTGCCGCCAGGAATAGATCAATATTATCCGTTACCTATGGGCCTGGTTCGCAAGAGCACCCCTAGTCACCTGTACAATTTGACAAGTGGTCAGTGTTACGCTAGGAATGTACGACACAAATCCAAGGCAAGAGTGCCAAGAACTCGTTCCCCCAAAACGTGCACCCACAAAGTCTTAAATTTATAACTCGATCTAAAATCCTAAAGTACCTAGCAAAACCCGCAGTGTACGGATCGTTATGTAGGAAGGAAAGTATTCCGAGGTCGAACACAAGGACTGAGGTGAAATCAAATCATTCAATAATCATCTATAGTGCAAATCTAAACTAAGAGATGAGAAAGGAATAAAGAAATGCAAAAAACAATATTTTGGTTGGTTTTGGGTTATCAATCAAGGATCACAAAATATGCAACACAAACAAGCAAGCAAACACACAAACACAAGGATAAGTGATAAGAGGTAAGATATGCGGATTCTAGAGATTCGGAATTCCGATTATGACAATGGACTCATGCTTCTAAATATCAAAGGAAAGTTGCGGTCGTTCGGAGTTGGGTGTTTCTCTAATAGGAACAATTACCGGGTAAGTCTCATGCTCCACTAGTCTCTCACCTAAGGACCTATTACCGGGTAAGTCTCAAGGAGCCTAAGGACGGGAATTCTACACAAACTGGCCACTACCTAAGGGTCAAACCCCTCCTAACCGGGTAAGTCTCGGAAAAGGTAAGTCTTAGGCAAGGATCCAAGCACACTCAATCCAATAGAAGCTCTTTTGGCTCACTACTACCTAGAGTTCATCATCTTATGTATCTAAGAGAGGAAATTACCGGGTAAGTCTCATTCCTCAAAAAGGTTGCTAACATTAGGTCACCCTAAGCTATATTAGGCTCAACAAACACTAGGATTTCAACACATCTACATCCTAACATCCAGATTTATAAAAATAAGTACAACAGAACAAAACCACGGGTGGATCATGGAAATCACGACAGTGGAAGCATGAAGAACATGTCGTGGTTTGGGTCTGAATTAGGGTTTCGAACACAAATCCATCCTAAGCTAACATGCAAGTCCATACAATCATAGTCCAAAGCATAAACATCATTCCTTCACCCTAGAATCACAACTACTTAGCCAATAACATTCATTTCAAGGTCAAACATCATTATACAAGCATGCATGCATTCCATGGCAAGAAAATGAAGATAAGAACAATGAAAGCGAATGAACTAAGCTGAAATAGAAGGTTACAAGAATCTTACAAAGCTTCAAGGGCAGCTCCAAGTCGGATCTTACAAGCTTCCACAAGAATCTCACTTATAACCACTCAAACTCACTCTAGATATTAAGATTGATAATGTTCTAATCTTATCTCCCCCAAGAACACCCACAAAGGGCTTGGAAGAGAGCAACAAGAGGAGAGAGAGTCATCTAGTAGTCTCCTAGGCCAGCCTGCAAAAGCAACTCAAGTACGACATCAAAGGAAAGCAAAGGTTAGGCAAAGGAATCGTGTGACAAGTGTCAAAGTTGTCCAGATAGAAACCATTTGCAAAACACAGAAACCACGGGTGTGGTTATGGCCTCTGGGCCGTAATTTTACACCAGAAGCCGTCCTTGGTGCAAGGCATGTACCAATAGGATCTTTTGTGTTCTCTTTTGCTCCTAGCTTGCTCCTTAAAGAGTCCGGATGTGTGCCCGCACAAAGAATGATCCTCGAATGTATTGATTAAGTCCAAGAAGCTCCCCAAAATACCTACAAAACCGACAAAAGCTTGTGTAGCCATCTATTTCGACAATATGGATGAATTAAGCGTAAACATCACGAACCAATGCGGAAACATGCATGAATGGAGAGGAAAACTATCTAAAAGAGTGCCTAAACTAGTGTCATAAATCATGTCATCAAAATACCCCATACTTGCCACTTGCTCTTCCCGGAGCAAGGTCCAACTATAGGCTACGAGATGGCATGATTTATGAGTGCGTAAAAATAGAGAATCTTTTTGGAATTGTGCTTCTAAAGATGGATCACCTTCATAGTCACGTTTCATGGCAATTGACAAGAAAACATGTATTGAATGAATGAAGGCACGGAAAGACAATCATACTTAACTCGGAAGCATGCATGAAAGGTAAAAATGATGAAGTCAAGATGATCATGAGAATATCCAATCTAGATCACTAATTCATACACATATGAAATAGGTCATAAGGAATTAGGAAAGAAGAGGCCAAGAAACGTGATGATAAGGTGGGAATATTCTAAGGTCACGTGGTGTAAATCCGGGAAAGGAACTAAACAACCAAAACTTCACATTTATATTTCATCCACCAAAGTGTATTTTTCTCCATCTTTTCTTTCTTTTCTTTTCTTTTCTTTTTCTTTTTCATTTTCTTTCACTTATTTTTGAAACAATGGCATTGGTGTACAAAAGCCGAAACCTTGGTGATTAGCGGACCTCGGGATTTTTTTCGAGGTGCCTCACACTGGGCACACATACCAAGGCTCGATAGGACTATCGGTTAATCCGACTTTGGCGAGACACAAACACCCGATTATGTGAATGGTCGTTAGTCATCATCAAAACCAACGTCCCCAAACCTTAATTTTTTCTACACTTTCAGAACATATTCGGCACTTCATTCACAACATTCATACACCAACTTCACCACCCCTTACTTGTTTTACACACACTCAACACACTAACATGCTCCTATTCCCGGATGGGTCAAAAAAGGTCAGATTTGATATCAAGTGAGGTGCTCAAACAACATGATCAAGATGTGAAGGAGAGATGAACTGCCTTAATCATTCCTAGATGATGTGCAAGAACTAGCATGTAATTTTGACTATCAATTCTCAATCCAATCAAGACAAGCATCATAATCACAATTCATGCGTAGAATTCAAAAGAAGTATTTCAAGTCCACATATGCATAAATCCATTCAACACACAAGTTCATCATCCAATTCACAAATCATAATCATCATAAGGGTCATATCCAAACCTAGAAGCACAAAAAATTTTAAAAATTTTCGATTTTTTGGAATTTTTGAAATATATATGTACAATGCAAAACATGAAAAGAAACGTTTGACAATAAAATAAAACTATCCTAGATGCGATCATGCCATGCTAAGAATCATGAAAACCCCACCCTATACTTAAAATCACATTGTCCCTAAAGTGCAAATTAAGTAAATAAGTGAAAGAGGATCTCACAATGTAAAAATGGTAGTGTTTTCGGTATTTTGGTTCACTCGTGTGGAGTGGTGGTGCGGATGATCGATCAAGCATGGTAGAGAGCTCTTCATAGTCATTCGGGCATCGAGACCCGCGCCAAGGTGTATGCGAGATGGGAGCTCTTCCATCCCTCAAAGACACCTTATGCCGTCCAAGTCTCACGTCCGCTCCACCCACGGTTGAAAATGGGATCATCATCATCAACTTGCCTTGCAAGGCTTCCTTATTACCTAAAATCTAGCACACAGACACAAAACACAAAAACACACAAAAACAAAAACAAAAGCAAAAACGAAAGAGAAAAGGGAAAGAGTTGTTACCCTTGGGTTGCCTCCCAAGAAGCGCTTCTTTTAGGTCATTAGCTTGACCAAACTCCGTGGATGTGTCAATCCATCTCAAATACCATGGTTTGCTTGAGGAGTCCAAGCAACCATCGCTTTCCGGCATCCAAGATGGCAAGCACGGGCCACTTGATGCCCAAGTATACCTTAAGTTCTCTCTTTACCGGCGAGTAATAGACTCCTTTATCACCGCTTCTTTGATGATAGTATGGAGTTGCAACCATAGGTGCCACCCCTTACTTAGACAATTGGTACTCCGCAGTCACACCGGTGAAATGCTTGCCATCCTCATCCTCTATGATCCGAAGAAAGCCGATTCTGGGAAAGAACTCTTCATTCAAGTGCTTCATAACCATCATGGATCCATCATGCTTGCCTCCTTGATACAACATGGGAGACTCCTTAGGAAAGGGACTCAAACCTTCGTGTGTACTCCGGGCAAGCAAGAAAGGATTGGAAGGAGTTGAAGTCAACTTAGGGCTCTCTGCACAAAACCACGGGCGTGGTTTGGCCCTCTAGGTCGTGGTTTTGGAAGAATTTGGCTACAACATGGTTTTCCACGGGCAGAAAATAAGAAACTACGGGCGTGGTTTGGCCCTGATCGGGGCCGTGGTTCTTATAGTTCTCTTCTTCCCTCGTGAGCTCTTCAAGTGTGTTCCGGAGTTGATGGCAAGGAGGTCCAAGGGTGAGAGTACTTCATTCCACTCCTCCAAAGGTGAAGGAGGTGGAGGTAAGCCTTGAAGAATGATAGACTTCTCTTGCAAAAGAGCAAGCCAATTCTCCTCAATCTCCCTCTTCATTTGTTCTTCTCTCTCTAAAGTCAATCTTCTTGCATCCTCCAAGGCTAAATCCCTTAGCCACAATTGCTCCCGAGCTTGATTCAACTCTTCTTCAAGGTCTCTGTTCGCCACTTAGCGTGCGTGCAAATAAGCTTTAATTATAAAACTAGAAATCAAGCAAGCGAACCCGCAGTGTACGGATCGATATAGTTAAGCAAGAATTCCAGAGTATCGAACACAGGGATTTGGGGGGTTAAATCCAGTTAAGAATTGTCAAGCGAGTAAATGTATGAGCTTTGTAAATTATTGGGAAAACAACAATCCTAAAGATCCAGGAATCCAGCTGTGGCAATCGATTCAAGATATACTAAAGGTATAAGGACAGAGTTGAAGTATGCAAAGGTATACGAATGTAAGGCAATGTACGGTGAAGTTCCAAGACCTTATATAATTCACTCAAAGTCACTCTCTATAAAGGTTGTTGAGGCTTCAGTATAGAAAGATTCTAAAGGTAAATATTAACGTCAAATACCCAAACTTGTAATCCAAGGATCAAGACTAACTAAACCGATTAAGGTTATGACACTCGAAATCGGGGTAGAGGTTGTTGAGGCTTCACTACCACCTAGAAAAGGCAAGCCAAGACTAAGTTAAAGCAAATCTTTAACTTTGGATTAAAGTAAAAGCAAGGTTCATAACTGACACAAAATTACGGGTAGTTCTTGAGTTCCACGGCCGTGGAAGCTCAAGAACAGACCGTGGATTAGGTTCGTCGGTGATTCCCTCTAACTCTCAGGGTCCAATCTGTTTACGATCGATCTATCATCATCTAAGCCACAACTATCAACCCTTCACCTTAGAATTGCTAAAGGGTTTTAGCCAACAACAGTCATATTGATATCAAATTCAAGATTTAAAAGAATGAAAGATGAAAACTTCCGAAAACCTTCAATAACCTTCAAACCAATCTTAAATCCACAAATATCAATGATAATGCAACTCAGATTTGGAATGAACACAAACAAGTAACTATTCTAGATAAGAACGAAGAACGGGATGCCAATCCGTCTTCTAGTCAAACCTAGGAACAAAGTATGAAATCTCCTTACGAACAATCTTCCAAATCTTCACTCTTCCTCTAACTTTCCGTCAATCCGGAAGTCTCAATAGGGCTAGGCGCAAATCTCTCCACGGAGGTCTAAGCGTAGGTGTAAACTAGGGTAAGCAGAGGTGACAGAATCTCCTTCCTTCCGTCCTTATATAGGCCCAAATAAAATGCGTCTTCGGCCCATGTGCGTAGAAGATTGTGGCTTAAAATATTGCGTAAAAGATCGTCAAGATCACGGTCGTGGAAGAGTTCCACGCCCATAATTTAGAGCGTGGAGTTGGATCACGGTTTGTCACAACCCTCCACGGCCGTGTAAGTTGCTGGAATGCACCACGCTTGTCTTGCCAAGGTTCCACGGCCGTGGATTAGAGCGAGGACTCTAATACGGTCGTACTTTAGAGCATGGAATGTACATAGCTCGTAATTTCCTTTGTTTTTGTGTCATTCTTTGTAACACCCAAAATTTAGGCACGTTTTCGATATTTAATTTTTGCGTAATTTTATTAATATTTTAATAGCCTGAATAAATTTCGATGATATGTTATCGTAAATTAATTGTTATGGGTATATTTATATATCTTAAGTATACATATATTCCGTATTTTTTTTATTTCCGTAAAATTTTGGAAAAGTTTTCCAAACCGAAAATCTCATTCCCGTATTTTAGATCGAGTTTATTTATTACCGATTTCCTATTTTTTATTTTACCTTTTCTTATTTCATTTTTTTTATCTCCCACGCCACGATGGCGTGTCCCTGATCCTGGGCAGCTCACTTTTCCCGTCTTAGCCGCCCGCCTAGCTGAACCTATTCCCTAGTCCGACCCCTTGTTTCCCTCACCTTCCCTCTCTCATTTCCTTGCCTCACACCCTCAGTCTACTCTCACGCCTCTTGACTCCCTCTCAATCTAACTCCTCCCTTACGATTGACGACACGGGACGAGCCACTCCAACACTCGGAATGTCGTCGCCGGTCAGAACGAGCCTATCGTCTATCTTCTTCACGATTGACGATGCTAGAGAAACTTCCCCAGCCGTGCACGCAGTCGATTGCGACCCGGAAGCCGGCGCCGTCACCGATCGCCATCGCCGAGATCTATCACGTTCCAAATGCCCAGCGATCATGATCGGACTACCCTCGGCTGTTATTCCAGTAGTTGTCCTAGCGCACGCTCCCTCTTGATTTGGTTTGTTATCAGACGCTTCGATCGACCCGTAATATTGCGGTGAGTCCCTCTTTGCCTCACAATCTTATTCTTTCCTTTTCATGGTGTCGTTATAATGGATCAACGAGTCGGTTTGTTGCGTTAGGAAGGGTAGCAGGAATATGGGCAACAATACAATAAGTTTGGTTGGAGCTGTAGTGTTTGAGAAAATCTTAAGTTTTGTGTTGTTATGGTGAAAGAGGTGTGTTGATTGGGTAATTAATCATGGGGTATTAGGATGTTGTTTAGCTTTGTTAGAATGGTTTTAGGGTGATGTTGATAGGTCTCGACAAGGTTGAGTTTGAGTTGTATCATAGTTATGAAGTGGAGATTAGTTTAAATAAGATTGGAAGCTAGCTACTGTGTATTTATATTAGAAAGATTTGAAGTTGTTGTGTATTTAGATTAGAAAGGTTCACAGCTGATGGGTATTTTGTTTCTTTATTTTATTTTGTTAATTTTAAATACATGGATGATTAGATTGGATTTAATTTATAGACTTTAATATTAGTTGTTGTGAGTAATTAGGCTAATCCTAGTTAGTGGCTTAACCTTCTATTATATGTAACTTATATATAGTTATGAGATCGAATTAGATTCTTTTTAGATGCCCTTAAGTTAACATGTTAGTGTAGGCTACACTAACTTTTGTTTTGTTCGTTTATCAAGTACATACACGAGGAAGGAAGTAAGCTTTGTCAGATCGATCCAATAAGGCATGGTATATTTAAACCCTTCTCTGAGTTTTAAGGATTTAGTTAAATGTTGGTTGGAGGCTAAGTATATCTTATGTTAGATCGAAGGGAAGCTTGGAAGTTGGCAAATCCTACAAACTCCATTGTTCTTTCGTATTAGAGTTATACGTTTTTTCATGGACTCTAATTTTCTTTTGAGTTTTTCCGAACCTAGGGGTGATATCGTCTTTTTACTCATATAGGGCTAGTTTGATATTCTTTTCCTAATCGATTCTAGTTAACTTAGAAATTAGAAAACTTCTAAGAATATGGATATGATATTGATCCAAGTTGTCCTGTTATAACCAGATGCTTGAGATCTTATTCTTGCGAAGTCGAGTAGTAGCTTTAACGGGATATTGACTCGATTGAGGTAAGTCTCTGGACTTACTTAGCTCGTATTCTTTGTATTAGCATTATTGTGTGTTGGGTGGTGTGTGTTTATTATTTTACTGTTTATAACAACTAAACCGGAAATAGGATTACCGACCTTTATATATTATTTGGCCCAAGTGTATGATAACGGGCGGTGACATCACTGCCTGGCTCCCCGTGAGAGCTAGGGGGATCTCGGCGACTGGCCCGTGCTGGTTAGACGGTCGGAGGCATCCGACCGTTCCATTGCCGGAAGAAGGGACCGAGGCGAGTTTTGGAGGATTCTCGTGTCACAAAAGAAGTTGAATTAGAACGGGGTATGACTTAATAATAATAAAGATAATAAACCGGATTTGTGTGCTTCTGAGTATGTTGTGTGACTATGATGATTTACTTGTGTTTGTGCCTTTCCCTTTAATTCTAATGCTTGGAATGTGAGCTAACGGTTTTATACCGAATGTTGTAGTTGCCTTGCAGGGTAGGCATGCTCCGAGAGATCCGGAAGGGTGGGCAGCCAGGGTCCGTACATTTTAGGAAGGGTTTTGAGTTGGGGTTGTCTTGTGTTTTGGTCTTTTGGTTATTACGTTTCGTGTGCCGCTTGTTTGGCATTTGGTTTAAGTTGTACCTCGGCTGAAGTTGTTGTTGCATTCTTTCGGGTTTCTTATCATTTGCATTAAAATTGATTTACGATTTTGCCTTTATTTGTGCCATGTTGGAAAGGTCCGGTGAAATTGTTGTCAAGCTAAGGGTCGGGACCCATTGTGAGGTCTCGCCCGTAGCATCCCGATATCCCGCGGATTCGGGGTGTTACAAAAGTGGTATCAGAGCCCTAGGTTGACAGCAATGGCACTCGCAATCTTCTAAAGGCCGAATAAGGAATAAACAGAACCCCACGGGTTCTGAGTTTTCGTTTTCAAAATCGCATGCATGAGTCGGGGTAGAATGTACGGACCACCACTCCTTCCGCGGATCTCGGAAGCTTAGTTTATTGGATTTATATATCTATATATATATATGTATATGTGTAGATATGTATATATTGATTGTAGTTGCATGTTGGACTTGATATATATGTGTATAGTTATATATGTGGACGGTTATATGTTATGGGACCTTATATTGTGGATGAAATGCTGGATGTGTTTATATTGGTAGTAATATGAACGTAGGACTTCTATAGTTATGTATACGTATTCTTATTATATATAGTAGTAGCATATGGAGTTTTAGGACCTAATAGAAAAGATGATTGTATGATATCATCGCCCTTGGACGACGATGTTTGACATAGGATAGTGTACATACGAGGATGAATATGCTCAAGAATCGAGTTGAGCGCTATATTCGGGCGAAAACCTTGGAGTTCTCGTACTCCTTTAAGAGAAGGTCGAAGAGGAGGATTAGATATGACGTAAACAAAGGACAACCAAGTAAAAGAAAACTCGCGGCAACTTAAGATAAATCGAGATGGAGACCATACAAGAAAAAGGAGTAACACGAAGGTGTGGAAGTGGCTACAAAGAAGTCACGATTGGAAAGAAAACGAAACCAATAAAGATAACAAACTTATTTCTTCAAGAAGACGCGTGGACAAATACAAATGCGAATCGAGGAGGAGATGGGTACACCTAGCAAGGCTAAAGGTGGTATTCCATTAGATGTGGAAGTTTCCTTAGGTGCTCCTAAACATTGGAGTCAAGATGAGAAGAGTGATCAGACCTTTTGCGAAAGATTTAAGATACCGTTAAGAAACGCCTAGAAGAAAGAAGTGTGAGTAGACGTGATTCCGAGAAGAGGAGAAACACAACAAGGAGAATTTAGTTATGAAAATACGTAAGATCACAACAAAGAGAAACGCGAACGGTTGCCGAGTAACATTAGAGATTTGAGAAGACACACTTACAAGATAGCATGAGGGGCGGTTAAGCTTATGAAGATGAGTTATACGGCGCGCGAGGCCTAAAAGAGTATAGTTACCTTGTGGAAGAGGAAGAAAGTATGGAACGGGGAAAGAACTAATGGGGTTTAAGGTAAAGTACCCCAAGGAGGGTAGCCTTCATGAGAATGGTAACATGAGAAGAGTAGTAGGATAATAAGTCGTTGACTTCGGAGTAGGTCAATTACAAGTTAAGCGGTGACAACTAAGAACGCACAGGTGCGAGTTGTCTATTGGTGAGTGTAGAGGGGATGAGTAAACAAGATTCGGGGCATTTAGAGAATCGACAATAAGAGCTTAAAGTATTCGCGGTGGATCAATGTCTATGGTTAGGAAGGACGTCAACGGAGGGGCATTTGTCTTAAGTCAAATAATGTTGAATGAAGTCAAGCAAGTAACTCTAGCGGACCTTTTAGAGAGGGGTTAGGATGACCTTATCCTACCTTTGTAGGTCATGAAATTGGCATATGGGAGATCAACACGGATTAGAGGTTTTAAAGTTTGACCACGTTAAAGGGGAAGTAGAGAATCAAGAAGAAGGAAAGGTTTCATGGAGGTGGTACGTAAACGGGAGTATATAGAAGATGTATGGTATGAAATGGATGGTATGTTTTCATAAGCAAAAGCTGAGTCAGATGTCTCAGACTCACACGGAAGAGCCATGGTGGGTATGGCGTGAAAGGGGGGACCTAGATGAGGGAAACGCTACAAGCTTAGAGTTTATGATGTGAGTGCTTGGTGAAGTATGGAGTGGATCTTGCGTTCTCCACGGGGCGTACTAGTACGGTTGTGACGTTGTTAATGGGATACCAATAGATGCCTAAGGTGACCAACAAGAGAAAGAGAAGACCGAAATTTGGAGATTTGATGTCGACCTGAGATGTAGGAGAGGTATATGGAAGTTTTAAATTGAGAACCTCCTTGTTAGATTGAATTTGCAAAAGAAAGTAAAGTATAAATTTTTACACCTACTTGAAGAAAAGATGTCTATGGTGAAAGTTTATGTAGAATACGAGGAGCTTCTCCCATATGTGGGGATGGCAGAGAAGCGAAGAAGATTGTATCGGTTTGTCTTAAGGCATGATTGAGTCCTATAATGAGGACCTTTGTGACTGAACATATGTGCAAAGTCAAGAGATGTATTATCGCCTTTAATTTGAAGTGAAAAGAGGGATTAAGCTGAACTATTGCTTAACCAAGGCTTCAATACTCGGAAGACTCGAGCAAGTTCCACGAGTCTAGGAGATGAAGGATTTGTAAAAGAAAGGCAGTCGACATGGTAGCTACGAATGGAATATTACACGTGTTAAAGGACATAACCCAGCAGATCGAGGTAGATCATTAGTATCACGACCACTTGTAAAGTGATAAGACAAGATTGTGTCGGTTACTACGATATGTGACGGGAAGAGAAAAGATGAAACCTGAGATATCACGGATTCCAATACGTCAGAATGTGGAATTTTCCACTAAGGTCGAGCTTTATTTAATTCCGATGTCTAAGGCGCCGTATAGAATAACACTTGTGCAGAGACATGAGTTGTGGAAGCAAGTGAAGGAGAAATTGCAAGAACTTAGTGATAAGATTTCATTAGAACTAGTGAAATGTCATAGAGGACACCAGACGTTATCTTGAACTCTTGATTTGAAGTTGTTATGGAGAACATCAGTTTGCAAAAAGTGAGACACTTATCTCCGTTGTACATCGATGTCTATAAGTTGAGCAAGATGACAATGAAGGACCAATATCCCTTACAACGAAAGGGAGATCTACTCGATCAGCTGCAAGGGTCGGTAGTCTCTTCTAAGATTAAGTTAAGATTTGATTGTAACCATTTGAGAATTCGCAACTCAGATATTGCAAATACGGCATTTTGGACCAACCAGAGTCACTACAAGAGAGAAGTCGTACGACAAGTTGTCTCGGGACGGCAAACCCCGAGAGATATGGAAGGAGTTACAAGTTATCTTAGAAGTGCCGAGCTTTACCAGATATGTGAAGGGAGAAGTTGTATAAAAATTTTTATGGTAACCTACTACGGATGATAATGAAGTATTGAATGGGACGAAGAATTGACAATAGAGTGGCTGAGAGTTAAGAGGGGATTTATTGGTGCAACTGTTTTAATTTACCTTGAGGTATTATGATCTTGAAGTGGACAAGTGATTCTCCAATACAAGGTCTTGATTGGGTATTGAGGAGCGATGTAAAAGTAATAGCATACTAGTATCGTTAGTAGAAGCGGTGCAAAGTAAGGTATATCCTTCGCTACTTGGAATTGCCACAAGAATTGAGGAAACGTAACATCGAAGTTTGGTTTGACAAGGACCAGAACTAATAGTGTATATTGGAAGTATGATCTTCTTTGATAGAGACATCAAAGAGAAACCTAATGGAAATGTTGTATTGAGAACGACCCGAGAAGGAAGTTAAGTTCCGATTTACGGACCTTTTTTAGAGATGAGAACAAGTAGGTTGTGTTTACAGATTGGTGTTGCCACCAAGAGTGGAGAGTATTTTCTGATGTTTCTAGCGTACCGGTGATGGGAGTATATATATTACTCAGATTATGATGTTAGTCGTGATGATCTAGTTGCAGACGAGGAGCCGATGAGGCTACCGGGAGGACATGATATAGTATCTTTGGTTGAGTTATGTGCATGTGTGATGTTAAGTGTAGTTGTGTCCTGTGTGAGAATGTGCTATATGATTTGATATATCTTGCAGTGCTGGTTTGAGTAGTTTGTGTATATAGATTAGTAGGTTTCAATCTTCTTAGAGTGAGAGTTCCTACCTCGGCCTTGAGGGACCGAGAAGTTCGACGGGTGTCAAGTTTCGGGACGAAACTTGTTTTTTAGGGGGATCTGATGTAACACCCAAAATTTAGGCACGTTTTCGATATTTAATTTTTGCGTAATTTTATTAATATTTTAATAGCCTGAATAAATTTCGATGATATGTTATCGTAAATTAATTGTTATGGGTATATTTATATATCTTAAGTATACATATATTCCGTATTTTTTTTATTTCCGTAAAATTTTGGAAAAGTTTTCCAAACCGAAAATCTCATTCCCGTATTTTAGATCGAGTTTATTTATTACCGATTTCCTATTTTTTATTTTACCTTTTCTTATTTCATTTTTTTTATCTCCCACGCCACGATGGCGTGTCCCTGATCCTGGGCAGCTCACTTTTCCCGTCTTAGCCGCCCGCCTAGCTGAACCTATTCCCTAGTCCGACCCCTTGTTTCCCTCACCTTCCCTCTCTCATTTCCTTGCCTCACACCCTCAGTCTACTCTCACGCCTCTTGACTCCCTCTCAATCTAACTCCTCCCTTACGATTGACGACACGGGACGAGCCACTCCAACACTCGGAATGTCGTCGCCGGTCAGAACGAGCCTATCGTCTATCTTCTTCACGATTGACGATGCTAGAGAAACTTCCCCAGCCGTGCACGCAGTCGATTGCGACCCGGAAGCCGGCGCCGTCACCGATCGCCATCGCCGAGATCTATCACGTTCCAAATGCCCAGCGATCATGATCGGACTACCCTCGGCTGTTATTCCAGTAGTTGTCCTAGCGCACGCTCCCTCTTGATTTGGTTTGTTATCAGACGCTTCGATCGACCCGTAATATTGCGGTGAGTCCCTCTTTGCCTCACAATCTTATTCTTTCCTTTTCATGGTGTCGTTATAATGGATCAACGAGTCGGTTTGTTGCGTTAGGAAGGGTAGCAGGAATATGGGCAACAATACAATAAGTTTGGTTGGAGCTGTAGTGTTTGAGAAAATCTTAAGTTTTGTGTTGTTATGGTGAAAGAGGTGTGTTGATTGGGTAATTAATCATGGGGTATTAGGATGTTGTTTAGCTTTGTTAGAATGGTTTTAGGGTGATGTTGATAGGTCTCGACAAGGTTGAGTTTGAGTTGTATCATAGTTATGAAGTGGAGATTAGTTTAAATAAGATTGGAAGCTAGCTACTGTGTATTTATATTAGAAAGATTTGAAGTTGTTGTGTATTTAGATTAGAAAGGTTCACAGCTGATGGGTATTTTGTTTCTTTATTTTATTTTGTTAATTTTAAATACATGGATGATTAGATTGGATTTAATTTATAGACTTTAATATTAGTTGTTGTGAGTAATTAGGCTAATCCTAGTTAGTGGCTTAACCTTCTATTATATGTAACTTATATATAGTTATGAGATCGAATTAGATTCTTTTTAGATGCCCTTAAGTTAACATGTTAGTGTAGGCTACACTAACTTTTGTTTTGTTCGTTTATCAAGTACATACACGAGGAAGGAAGTAAGCTTTGTCAGATCGATCCAATAAGGCATGGTATATTTAAACCCTTCTCTGAGTTTTAAGGATTTAGTTAAATGTTGGTTGGAGGCTAAGTATATCTTATGTTAGATCGAAGGGAAGCTTGGAAGTTGGCAAATCCTACAAACTCCATTGTTCTTTCGTATTAGAGTTATACGTTTTTTCATGGACTCTAATTTTCTTTTGAGTTTTTCCGAACCTAGGGGTGATATCGTCTTTTTACTCATATAGGGCTAGTTTGATATTCTTTTCCTAATCGATTCTAGTTAACTTAGAAATTAGAAAACTTCTAAGAATATGGATATGATATTGATCCAAGTTGTCCTGTTATAACCAGATGCTTGAGATCTTATTCTTGCGAAGTCGAGTAGTAGCTTTAACGGGATATTGACTCGATTGAGGTAAGTCTCTGGACTTACTTAGCTCGTATTCTTTGTATTAGCATTATTGTGTGTTGGGTGGTGTGTGTTTATTATTTTACTGTTTATAACAACTAAACCGGAAATAGGATTACCGACCTTTATATATTATTTGGCCCAAGTGTATGATAACGGGCGGTGACATCACTGCCTGGCTCCCCGTGAGAGCTAGGGGGATCTCGGCGACTGGCCCGTGCTGGTTAGACGGTCGGAGGCATCCGACCGTTCCATTGCCGGAAGAAGGGACCGAGGCGAGTTTTGGAGGATTCTCGTGTCACAAAAGAAGTTGAATTAGAACGGGGTATGACTTAATAATAATAAAGATAATAAACCGGATTTGTGTGCTTCTGAGTATGTTGTGTGACTATGATGATTTACTTGTGTTTGTGCCTTTCCCTTTAATTCTAATGCTTGGAATGTGAGCTAACGGTTTTATACCGAATGTTGTAGTTGCCTTGCAGGGTAGGCATGCTCCGAGAGATCCGGAAGGGTGGGCAGCCGGGGTCCGTACATTTTAGGAAGGGTTTTGAGTTGGGGTTGTCTTGTGTTTTGGTCTTTTGGTTATTACGTTTCGTGTGCCGCTTGTTTGGCATTTGGTTTAAGTTGTACCTCGGCTGAAGTTGTTGTTGCATTCTTTCGGGTTTCTTATCATTTGCATTAAAATTGATTTACGATTTTGCCTTTATTTGTGCCATGTTGGAAAGGTCCGGTGAAATTGTTGTCAAGCTAAGGGTCGGGACCCATTGTGAGGTCTCGCCCGTAGCATCCCGATATCCCGCGGATTCGGGGTGTTACATTCTTCATCCTAGCATCATCCTTATCTCCTAGTGATGTCCTCAATCCTTGGACATACTCAATCTATCTCCATTCTCTCTCAATCCGTTCGGAACTTGCTCTTAATTGCCTACAATCAACACAAAGCTTATGTAGACCTCTATATCGACAAAATAGATAAACTAACTCACAAATGCTTCAATGTTTTATCAATGACTACCAATATAGATGAAATACACTTAGAAAACGTGCCTAAAATATCACAATATTTCATGCTAACAAATAACCCCATACTTGCCACTTGCTTGTCCCTAAGCAAGGTCTTTCAAAAGCTTTAAAACACAAGTTAGGATGAAATATGTGTACCTTCTCAAAGCAAAACTTCTTTTAGATGGTTGTGCTTTCTAATCAATAGATCATTCTCAAATCTTGCTTCATTCGCTTATGAGACTTTCATACACATAATCAAAGAGTAAAGAGTAAAGAAAGCTCATGAATTAATCAAACTTCCATGTAAACATCATAACCTTCAAACATTATCAAAATCAATCATAAGAAACTTCAATTTAGATCACCAAGTCATATATCATTCTCTTGATCTTAAGGACTTTCAAATAAGGTCTAGAATGCAGAAAGGGAAGGAAAACTTTAAGGAATGTGGTTCATGAATCCGGGAAAGTGGATAATTACTCTTTTCTTTTTCTCTTGCGGTTTCCGCAGCACTTTCAACTTAGAGCTTCACTCTCTTCTTTTCATTTTTCGACTTTACTTTTGGAGTTATGGACAGAGGTGCACAAAAACTGAAGCCTAGGAGATTGGCGTTTCTCATTTTTACGAGATGCCTCAAACCCTTGATGCACATACCATAATCCGCTAGGAATATCGCTCAATCCGACTTTGGCAAGACACAAACACCCGACTATGTGAATGGTGCCGAGTTACTCATCATCATGATTGACTTCCCCAAACCTATAATTTCTTTCTATTCTTTTGAATGCAAAATATTGCTTTCATGGCCCTCCCACATCAAACATGCCTTTTTCATTCAACTCCTCCAAATTCCCGGATAGGTAAAGGAGGTCATTATTTCAATGAGGGGCTAAATGATCAAAGAAAGAAGAAAGAAAATCGAATTGCCTTAATCATCTCAAAAGAAGCATAAGAACTTATTATGTGATTTCAACCTTGATTTCTCAACATGATTTAAGTAACATTCATCACATTATGAAACTTGCAAAAGAGGAATAATCAACTCATTCAATTTCTTTTCAATTCTCTATTTGTTTAAGCATGCGATTGTCAACAAAACTCAATTCACAAGTGGTGATTATCATAGAAATCATCTCTATCCTTAGAAGCACAAAATTTTTCAAAATTTTTCAATTTTTATGGGTTTTTCAAAAGCTTTTTCATGCAATGCAATAATGAAACGTGTAACAATAGAATGAACATGCAAGGTAGTCTCAATAGAAGCATACAAAAGTGAGTAAGAGTTATTACAACTATTAGTCACACCCCACCCCATACTTGGAACAAACATTGTCCCTAATGTTCAAAGAAAAGAAAAAGAAGAAAATAAAGAAAGAAAAACAACTCACAAAATGGTGGTGGAGCGGCTAAAACTGTCGATCATCAATCATCTCACTATGGTGGAGGCGGTGGTGGAAACGGGGAGAAGCTGGGATCATAGTACCGTCCGAACTGCTGGCGGTAGACATCTCTCATCATGTGGTCCAGATCGTCAGCTCGTGCATCCCTAGCATCAGCACGAATCTCCAAAGCTCCAACCCTATCGGAAAGGTCGGTAGCCCACTATGGCAGCTGCTCGTACCAACCAGGCGGCTGGCTGTACCACGCCGGTGCATCTGAAGGTGC
This sequence comes from Fagopyrum homotropicum, assembly GCA_033239125.1. NCBI lineage: Eukaryota > Viridiplantae > Streptophyta > Magnoliopsida > Caryophyllales > Polygonaceae > Fagopyrum > Fagopyrum homotropicum. Next base: position 107,522,318 of record BSWB01000007.1, read on the forward strand.
TGGTGTAGGTGGCGGTTGTGCATGCCAAGGCGGTGGAGCTCCCATCCAATCCGGCTGCGTCCTATACCAAGTAGGAGGATCTACCATCCAAGTCGGCCTCTCGCTCACACTAGCACGGCGAGAGGAAGAGCCAGATGCTCTAGCAGGGCGGGGAGAACGTCTAGGCATGTCGGGAACTGCATCCGGCTGATCCGGGAATGTACCAAAGTCCTGATCAGCTCCTCCTCCTCCCTCATAATCATCTCCTCCTCTCATCTCCTCCTCTACAACTGGTGGTGGTGGAACTTAAGGAGGGGCTACCAATCTGTTCGCATGCATGGCAGTGAACGTCGCCTTCCAGTTATGGCGTCCAGCCATAATGGAATACTCGGGGAGCCACTCTATACCTCTCCCGGTCCTACCCTCCCATGGTATAGCAGCATATGGTGGACCTCTATGGGTGGGGAAGATGATGCCTCTAGTCATGAGGCTATGTAGTCCTAGGGGTGTAGCAGCAATACGTGTGCAAGTAGAGAAATCTATCCCTAACTGTCGAGCAAGGTGGGTGACCATCCCACCATATCCAATGTTACCAGCCCTCTTGTTCTTTAGCTTGCTCATAGTAGCAGCTAAGAGGGTGGCACAATCTGCATGTCTACCGTATAACATACAGTAGAGAAGGAAAAGCTCATCTGTCTTGATTTTCTGAGGTGTCTTCGTCCTAGGGAAGAGACACTCAGAAAGTACCTTGTGAGCAATCTTCAAGGCTAAGTGATACATCAACTTAGCCTTGGTATCAGCTGGTTGCCAGCGGTCCTCGCTGGCGTAGATCATAGCGATCTCTTCCCAGAAATCCTTGCGTACACGCCACTGGGGAAACGACCATTGAAGGTCTCGTGGAACCCGAAGAAGGCTCCAAACTCTCTAATCGAAAACTCATAATCTCTTTCCATCAGCGGGAAAGAGACAGTCCTATCCACGTGACTGTGCTCGAAGGAAACCACAAACTCCCTCGTGATCTCCTCATAAGCATCTTCCCGAATAGCGGAGAAGATGACTAGACCGGCTCTATCTAAAAGCCAAGTAATGTCTCCTATCACATGTAGAGGCTCTAACTCCTCAAGTAATAGGTACCTAGGTCCTATGATCGTTCTCTTATGGATCTTCTCTAAAGCATCGAGATGATCCTCGTGGATGGTAGGGATCCTAGGGCGAGGTGGTGATGGTGATGATGGAGGTGAAGGGGATGAAGGGGGTGGTGCTCTAGAAGAGGAAGAGGGGTTGCCCTTCCTTTTCTTGTTTTTATCCTTATCCTTGTTCTTATCCTTGTCCTTGTTCCTACCGGACACTCTCCTCACAAAATCCATAATCTGTCAAAAACCACGGTCTGTTCTTGGATTTCCACGGCCGTGGAACGTACAGTGACCGTGGTTTGTCTCGAAAATTCTCAAAACTCAGCAACAATTCACCAAACTCAGCAGCAATCAGTCCTAGACTAATTTCCTTCCAATTTCAATCAGTTCTCCTAAAAATACTAGCAAAAACGAAGCCGAATCGACAAAGATAGAGAAAGAACCAAAATCCTAGGTTTTCGGATTTTGGAATCCGAATTGTGGCTTCTCCGGTGATTTGTCGCTCGAATCGTTGCTTGGATCTTGTTGGTGGTTGGATTTGCTTCAGTTTAGGCCAAAGAATCATCAAAAACGATTAACGGATGAGGATTTTAGAGAAGGGGTGTGGATTCGGCGAAATAGGGCGTGGTTTGGGGTTTTTGGTTTGTGTTTTGTGAAGAACGTGGTTTATATAGTGGCCGTAAAAATTTTTGAAAATCACGGTCTATCGGGGGGTTCCACGGCCGTGGAAATGTACGGAACCGTGGTTTTGGTGATTTTTCTCAGGATTTTGGAAATTACGGTCACTATAGCTGTCACGGTCGTGGTTTAGGCTGTGGAACTCTCTGTAATGCTCCAAAGTCCAAGTTTCGTCACTTTTCTTCAAACTTTCTCTTCCCTTTTCCTTTTCCACTGTTCTTTCATCCAAAAACACGAACATACCGGAAGGTATCGAAGGCAAACAAAGCAAAAACGTCTAAGCTAAACTAATCTATGAATCAAAAACAAAAACGACAATGCAATACCTTGGGTTGCCTCCCAAGAAGCGCTTTGTTTAAGGTCCGTAGCAAGACCAAATTCGCACTTATTCGAGTGCGGTGGGCGCGAACTCTTCAGCTTGGAGTTCCGGTGTATACTTCTTGAGTCGTTGACCGTTCACCTTAAAGCTTCCGCCCGTTTCACCCCATACTTCAACTGCACCATGAGGGAAAATACGTTTGATTAGAAAAGGTCCGGTCCAACGAGATTTAAGCTTACCTGGAAAGAGACGAAGCCTTGAATTGAAGAGGAGAACTTGATCTCTTTCTTTGAAGTCCTTTGGGATGATATGCTTATCATGCCAACGATTTGCTCTTTCTTTGTAAATCTTGGCGTTTTCGTAGGCGTTCAAGCGGAGTTCTTCAAGCTCATTTAGGTCCAAGAGATGCTTCTTTCCCGCTTCCTTCATGCTGAAATTTAGCCACTTTATTGCCCAAAACGCCTTGTGCTCTAACTCTACCGGTAAGTGACAAGACTTCCCATACACAAGGTTGTATGGTGTGGTTCCGATGGGAGTCTTATACGCAGTCCGGTACGCCCACAATGCGTCATCTAGCTTCAAGGACCAATCCTTCCTAGTCCTTGAAACCGTCTTCTCTAGGATTCCTTTGATCTCCCGGTTTGAGATCTCCACTTGTCCACTAGTTTGTGGATGATAAAGGGTGGCGATCTTGTGAGTCACCCCATACTTAGCTAGAAGAGCTTCAAAACACCGGGCAATGAAGTGAGAGCCTCCATCACTAATGATGGTCCGTGGTGTCCCAAATCGTGGGAAGATGGTCTTGTTAAAGAACTTAACCACTACCATGGCATCATTGGTGGGAGAGGCAATCGCTTCAACCCATCTTGAAACATAATCAACCGCTAAAAGTATGTATTGGTTACCACAAGATGATGGGAATGGTCCCATGAAGTCTACTCCCCAAACGTCAAAGATCTCCACCTCTTGGATGTTGTTGAGAGGCATCTCATTCCTCCTAGATATATTTCCTGTTCTTTGACAAGCATCGCAGCAGGAAACAAAGGTTTGCACATCTTTAAATAGTATAGGCCAAAAGAATCCAGATTGCAATACCTTAGTGCTAGTCTTGTTCGAACTAGCGTTTCCTCCACATGGTAGTGAATGACAATGGCGGATGACACTTTGCATCTCATCTTCCGGCACACATCGCCGAATAATGCCATCCAGATCTCTCTTAAAGAGGAGAGGTTCATTCCAAAAGTATTCCCGAACATCCTTAAAGAACTTCTTTCTTTGTGCGTAGGATAATCCGGGCGGTATTTCCTGACAAACCAAATAGTTAACAAAATCAGCAAACCATGGTTCGTTACCTTTGGAGATCACATTGATGCACTCCTCTATAATGTGTAAATGCTCGTCCGGGAAGGAGTCATCTATAGGTAGATGGTCGTCCTCTAGATGTGTTAGACGACTCAAATGATCCGCAACAGAATTTTCCGAACCCTTCTTGTCGCGGATCTCTAGATCGAATTCTTGTAGGAGAAGAATCCATCTCATTAGCCTTGGCTTCGCATCCTTCTTTGCAAGGAGGTACCGGATCGCAGCATGATCCGTGTATACAATCACCTTTGCACCTACAAGATAAGAGCGAAATTTGTCAATTGCATAGACAATAGCTAGAAACTCTTTTCGGTAGTGGCGTAGTTGAGCTGCGCCTCATCTAGCGTCTTGCTAGCATAGTATATGGCATGGGTTCGCCCTTCCTTTCTTTGTCCAAGAACAGCTCCTATAGCTACATCACTTGCATCACACATAACCTCAAAGGGAAGATTCCAATCCGGAGGTTGGATAATCGGAGCTGAAATTAGAGCTTCCCGAATCATATTGAATGCATCTAAACATTCCTGCGAAAACTCAAAAACTGCATCCTTCATCAATAGATTAGTAAGCGGTTTTGATATTTTAGAGAAGTCTTTTATGAAGCGCCTATAAATCCAGCATGTCCTAGAAAACTTCTTATCCCTTTCACCGAAGTTGGGGGAGGAAGCTTTTCTATAGTCTCTATTTTAGCTTTGTCCACCTCAATCCCTCTACTAGAGATAAAGTGTCCTAATACAATGCCTTCCTTCACCATGAATTGACACTTCTCCCAATTAAGAACTAGGTTAGTGTCTTCACACCTTTGTAACACAAGAGTAACGTTAGAAAGACAATTGTCAAAAGAGGAACCATAAACGGAGAAGTCATCCATAAAAACCTCCATGATTTCCTCTATATATTCCGAGAAGATGGCCATCATGCACCGTTGAAAGGTGGCTGGGGCGTTGCAAAGCCCGAACGGCATCCTTCTATAGGCAAACGTACCCCACGGGCACGTGAACGTGGTCTTCTCTTGATCATCCGGGTGTATCGGAATCTGAAAGAAACCACTATAACCGTCAAGATAGTAAAAGTGCGAATGTTGTGCTAACCTTTCAAGCATTTGATCGATGAAGGGTAGTGGGAAGTGGTCCTTCCTCGTCGCGTTGTTTAGCTTGCGGTAGTCTATGCACATCCGCCATCCTGTTACGGTTCAGGTAGGAATGAGTTCGTTATTCTTGTTGGTGATGACCGTCATTCCTCCCTTCTTCGGAACCACTTGTACCGGACTCACCCACTTGCTATCGGAGATAGGGTAGATGATACCTGTATCAAGAAGTTTAAGAATTTTCTTCTTGACAACCTCCTTCATGGTCGGATTTAACCGCCTTTGAGGTTGTCACGAAGTCCTAAAGTCCTCTTCCATTAAGATCTTATGCATGCATAGGGAAGGTTTGATTCCTACTAAGTCCTCTATAGTATATCCTAAAGCTTTCCTATGTTTCTTAAGGACAACCATGAGCTTGCTATGTTCATCTATGCTTTAATCAGAACTAACAATTACCGGAAAGGTAGAATTAGGTCCAAGAAATACGTACCTTAGATGAGTAGGAAGTGGTTTCAATTCCATGACCATCGGAGTTTCCAATGGTTCTTGAGGAGCGTCCGATGCTTCCTTAGAAGTGTCTAAGGATGTAGAAGGAGTTGGAGAAGAATCAAGAGAAGTTGAGGAGGAGACGCAATTACCTTCAGAATCACCCAAAATTACGGCCTCTCTGCATCCTCCACGGCCGTGATTTTGGGCGTGGAAAATGTTTACGGTTGCTCTATTCTCTCCACGACCGTGTAACCCTCTGGAGTGCTCCACGCTTTTGTTGGTGAAATCCACGGCCGTGGAATATAGTGTATGACCGTGGATCCATACGTTCTCTACCTCATCGTGGAGTTTCTCAAACTCCTCTTCACACACTTCTTCTTGTGCTTCTAAGGCTTCAATTGCCTCATTGCACTCCTCTTCTTCCCCTATATCCATTAGACTCATAGTAATAATCTTTTGCAAAGGATCTTTGAAGAGAATAGCACTTACCTCCTCTCTAGACAACCCTTCTTCATCTTGGATATTGAATATATCCTCATCAAAGATTGGTTCCTTCACTAGAGTGGAAAGAACGAACTCTACCTTCTCTTCTGCTATGTCAAAGGCGAGTCTAGCATTCTTGCAATCGACTATGCAGCCGGATGTTGCAAGAAACGGTCTTCCGAGAATGATCGGGACCGGACTATTTGTAGGAATGTCAAGCACAACAAAATCTATAGGAACATAGAATTTACCTAGCTTGACTGGGACGTCTTCAACAATACCGACGGGACGAGTTATGGATCGATCCGCCATGTACAACGTGATCTTCACCGGTTTAGGATCGCCTAAACCGATCTTCCTACATAATGCAAGTGGGATGATGCTCACACTTGCTCCCAAGTCACATAATGCATCATATGTGACATCTCCCACTCCTATGGGAATACAAAATGACCCCGGATCCTTTAGATTTGGGGGCATCTTCTCTTTCATGGTTTTGATGAGATCCGAAGAATCCGAACTCATCTTAACCTCTCCAAAATCCTCTAGCTTTCTCTTGTTAGAGAGGATTTCCTTTAAGAACTTACCATAAGCCGGCATACCTACAATAGCATCAATGAAAGGTATATTAATATGCAATTTGCTCAAGAGTTTAATAAACTTACCGAATTGCTTGTCTAGACGCGCTCTTGCTCTAGATTGTGGGAATGGTAGGGGAGGTTTGTAAGGTGGAGGAGGAACGTAGACATCTTCCTTCTCCTTTCCCTTTTCTTTCTCTTTCTCAACGGGGACTTCTACAAACTTAGGCTGCGGGTCGGTAGTTGTCACTCCGCTCCTAGTTGTGATTGCCATTACCCTTCCTTTTGGGTTGTCCTCCGTCTTTCCTGAAAGTTTCCCTTGATTCCTAGGAACTTCCTCCGCATGGCTGAACATTTGGTTTTCTAAAACCTTTTGGGCTTTATCAACCTTAGTGATGTGATCATCAACCTTGATGATACGAGTCTCCAACCCTTGAAGCTTGCCCAAAATTGTTTCCAACATAGGATCGGGCTTCTCTTTCCCCGAAGTGCTTCCACCATTAGATGTTTGCCCCTGGCTTTTCAAAGGAGTGGAAGAAGAGGAAGGTGGAGTTAGTGAATTTCCTGAATTGGAAGGATAAGAATTACCGGAATTTGGTTGATTGGAGCGCCAATTGTTGTTGTTTGAACCCCTATTGTTGTTCCAATTGTTGTTCCGGTTGTTGTTGTTGTTCCAATTATTCCGGTTGTTGTTCCGGTTGTTGCGATTGGTATTTTCATTACCGTTGTGGTTATTGTTGTTGCCTAAATAACCCACATCTTGATCCTTGTGCTTCGGAAAGTTGGTTTTGATGGCTTCCTTCAACTCTTTAATCTCCGTGTTGAGAGAAAAGATTTGAGTTTGAGCTGCTTGTGATAGCTTTGCTCCTTGATCTACATGATTCGCCTCCACTTTCCGATGAGAACACTTCTCTATAACTCGCGCTTGCTTCTCAATGAAGTCCCAAGCGTCATCTTCCCTCATGTCCATGAATGTACCACATGAAAGGGATTGGAGCTTGAATTGTGTCTCCACATCCAGCCCTTATAATATATCTCCAATAGTGCAAGTTGGATATGCCATGATGAGGGCAATCCAATAGCAAATCCTGAAATCTTTCCCAAAATTGAAACAAACTTTCGTTAGATCTCATAGAAAATGCATTAATCTTACCTCTTAGCTCCGCCGTTTTGGATGGCGGAAAGAACTTAGTGAGGAATTCCGAAGAAAGATCCTCCCATGTTTCAAACTTCCCACTTGGAAGAGCTTGATACTAAGACAATGCTTTCCCCTTCAAGGAGAAGAAGAAAGGCTTGAGTTTGTAGCTGTTGGTAGTTGCGTTCTTAGGCTTCATTATCTCCATCATAATCTCAAAGTTTTGTAGATGTTGGTGTGGAGATTCAGCGCTTGTTCCACCAAATTGGTTTTGGCGAACAATGGTAATAACTTGAGGGTTGAAGCTAAACCCTTGTGCATCGTCAGCATCAAAGTTCACACCTCAACGGTGTGGTTGCTGCGTTGGATCCATCCTTTGGCCAAGAGTTCTTGGCTCCTCTTCTACACGTTCGACCCTCGCGTTCCTAGGTGGAACACGGCGATTTGCAGCTGGCCATGGATAGAATGAATTCACATTGATCGTTGGATCAATTTCCTCTAGTGGTGGCATGGAGGAGTCGCTATCCTCATTGGATGAGTTGGCTCTAACCGATCTTCCCGGTCTCCTCCTTTTCTTTTTCTCCTTGAGGTTGTTTATTTCCAGCCTCATTTGGAACATCATGTCCGTTAGATCATCAACCTTCATTTGATGATGATCCGTTTCTTCCCTACGAGTCTTCTCACTCCATTGGAGTTGAGCTTCCTTTTCCGCTAACTCCGATTGGAGATCACGTTCTCTTTCTTCAGCCATTTTTCTTTCCTTAAGCTTTCTCCTCAAAGTCCTCTCAAGCTCTTGATCAAGAGGTAGGAGATCTTCGTTGTTACTAGACTTGTGCATACACTCGAAGAGATATCAAATAACAAGGGAAAAGCTCCCAAGCTTGACAACCGATAACCGAATTCGGCCTAGACCAAATCCCCGGCAACGGCGACAAAAACTTGTTCGCCACTTAGCGTGCGTGCAAATAAGCTTTAATTATAAAACTAGAAATCAAGCAAGCGAACCCGCAGTGTACGGATCGATATAGTTAAGCAAGAATTCCAGAGTATCGAACACAGGGATTTGGGGGGTTAAATCCAGTTAAGAATTGTCAAGCGAGTAAATGTATGAGCTTTGTAAATTATTGGGAAAACAACAATCCTAAAGATCCAGGAATCCAGCTGTGGCAATCGATTCAAGATATACTAAAGGTATAAGGACAGAGTTGAAGTATGCAAGGTATACGAATGTAAGGCAATGTACGGTGAAGTTCCAAGACCTTATATAATTCACTTAAAGTCACTCTCTATAAAGGTTGTTGAGGCTTCAGTATAGAAAGATTCTAAAGGTAAATATTAACGTCAAATACCCAAACTTGTAATCCAAGGATCAAGACTAACTAAACCGATTAAGGTTATGACACTCGAAATCGGGGTAGAGGTTGTTGAGGCTTCACTACCACCTAGAAAAGGCAAGCCAAGACTAAGTTAAAGCAAATCTTTAACTTTGGATTAAAGTAAAAGCAAGGTTCATAACTGACACAAAATTACGGGTAGTTCTTGAGTTCCACGGCCGTGGAAGCTCAAGAACAGACCGTGGATTAGGTTCGTCGGTGATTCCCTCTAACTCTCAGGGTCCAATCTGTTTACGATCGATCTATCATCATCTAAGCCACAACTATCAACCCTTCACCTTAGAATTGCTAAAGGGTTTTAGCCAACAACAGTCATATTGATATCAAATTCAAGATTTAAAAGAATGAAAGATGAAAACTTCCGAAAACCTTCAATAACCTTCAAACCAATCTCAAATCCACAAATATCAATGATAATGCAACTCAGATTTGGAATGAACACAAACAAGTAACTATTCTAGATAAGAACGAAGAACGGGATGTCAATCCGTCTTCTAATCAAACCTAGGAACAAAGTATGAAATCTCCTTACGAACAATCTTTCAAATCTTCACTCTTCCTCTAACTTTCCGTCAATCAGGAAGTCTCAATAGGGCTAGGCACAAATCTCTCCACGGAGGTCTAAGCGTAGGCGTAAACTAGGGTAAGCAGAGGTGACGGAATCTCCTTCCTTCCGTCCTTATATAGGCCCAAATAAAATGCGTCTTCGGCCCATGTGCGTAGAAGATTGTGGCTTAAAATATTGCGTAAAAGATCGTCAAGATCACGGTCGTGGAAGAGTTCCACGCCCGTAATTTAGAGCGTGGAGTTGGATCACGGTTTGTCACAACTCTCCACGGCCGTGTAAGTTGCTGGAATGCACCACGCTTGTCTTGCCAAGGTTCCACAGCCATGGATTAGAGCGTGGACTCTAATACGGTCGTACTTTAGAGCGTGGAATGTACATAGCTCGTAATTTCCTTTGTTTTTGTGTCATTCTTCATCCTAGCATCATCCTTAGCTCCTAGTGATGTCCTCAATCCTTGGACATACTCAATCTATCTCCATTCTCTCTCAATTCGTTCAGAATTTGCTCTTAATTGCCTACAATCAACACAAAGCTTATGTAGACCTCTATATCGACAAAATAGATAAACTAACTCACAAATGCTTCAATGCTTTATCAATGACTACCAATATAGATAAAATACACTTAGAAAACGTGCCTAAAATATCACAATATTTCATGCTAACAGTCTCTAATGGTTATAGTTGAATCGGGCACTTCTTGGATCTCCTCATGGTGAACCACTTCTTGTCGTAACACTTCCGCTTCAAGCTCCATGTGGGAACTCGAAAGGGAAGCAAGGTTGCTCTCTAGATCATCCATCTTCCTCAACAAATGTTTTAATAATGATTCCACTGGGTCATTGTGAGGTTGATGGTGAGGTTCCACATAAGGCAATATAGTCATGTGAGCTTGGTCATGGGACTCGTGATAGGCATTAAACTCCTCCCAATACTCAAACTCAACATGGAGAGGACCTCGATCTTGGTTTTCTATCCACTCCTCATACTCCATATTGTCAAGGTCGTCTTGGAAGTACAATCCGTCCATGGAAAACATGAAAAGGAAAAGACAAAAACAACACAAGATCAAAAGTAACAAGAAAGATAAATACTATAAAAAATCAAAAGAAAATGACTTAATCTAGACCTAGTCCTCGACAACGGCGCCAAAAAACTTGTTACGCTAGAAATGTACGACACAAATCCAAGGCAAGAGTGCCAAGAACTCGTTCGCCCAAAACGTGCACACACAAAGTCTTAAATTTATAACTCAATTTAAAATCCTAAACTACCTAGCGAAACCCGCAGTGTACGGATCGTTATGTAGGAAGGAAGGTATTCCAAGGTCGAACACAAGGACTGAGGTGAAATCAAATCATTCAATGATCATGTATAGTGCAAATCTAAACTAAGAGATGAGAAAGGAATAAATAAATGCAAAACACAATATTTTTGGTTGGTTTTGGGTGATTAATCAGGATCACAAAATATACAACATAAACAAGCAAGCAAACACACAAACACAAGGATAGGTTATAAGAGGTAAGAAATGCGGATTCTAGAGATTTGGAATTCCGATTGTGACAATGGACTCATGCTTCTAACAATCAAAGGAATGTTGCGGTTGTTCGGAGTTGGGTGTTTCTCTAATGGGAACAATTACCGGGTAAGTCTCATGCTTCACTAGTCTCCCACCTAAGGTCCTATTACCGAGTAAGTCTCAAGGAGCCTAAGGACGGGAATTCTACACATATCAGCCACTACCTAAGGGTCAAACCCCTCCTTATCAGGTAAGTCTCGGAAAAGGTAAGTCTTAGGCAACGATCCTAGCACACTCAATCCAATAGCGGCTTTTTTTGGCTCACTACTACCTAAAGTTCATCATCATATGTATCTAAGAGAGGAAATTACCGGGTAAGTCGCATTCCTCAAAAAGGTTGCTAACATTATGTCACCCTAAGCTATATTAGGCTCAACAAATACTAGGATTTCAACACATCTACATCCTAACATCCAGATTTATAAAAATAAGTACAACAGAAAAAAACCATGGGTGGATTATGGAAATCACGGCAGTGGAAGCATGAAGAACATGTCGTGGTTTGGGTCTGAATTAGGGTTTCGAACACAAATCCATCCTAAGCTAACATGCAAGTCCATACAATTATAGTCCAAAGCATAAACATCATTCCTTCACCCTAGAATCGGAACTACTTAGCCAATAACATTCATTTCAAGATAAAACATCATTATACAAGCATGCATGCATTCCATGGAAAGAAAATGAATATAAGAACAATGAAAGCGAATGAACTAAGCTGAAATAGAAGGTTACAGCAATCTTACAAAGCTTCAAGGGCAGCTCCAAGATGGATCTTACAAGCTTCCACAAGAACCTCACTTATAACCACTCAAACTCACTCTAGATCTTAAGATTGATAATGTTTTAATCTAATCTCCCCCAAGAACACCCACAAGGGGCTTGGAAGAGAGAAACAAGAGGAGAGAGAGTCCTCCAGCAGTCTCCTAGGCCAGCCTGCAAAAGCAGCTTAAGTACTCCACCAAAGGAAAGTAAAGGTCGGGCAAAAAGGAATCGTGTGACAAGTGTCACAGCTGTCCAGACAGAAACCACGGGCAAAACACATAAACCACGGGCGTGGTTATGGCCTCTGGGCCGTGATTTTACACTAGGAGCCGTCCTTGGATTACTAAGTAATGAGTTGGTGCAAGGCATACACCAATAGGATCTTTTGTGTTCTCCTTTGCTCCTAGTTTGTTCCTTAAAGAGTGCGGATGTGTGCCACCACAAGGAATGATCCTCGAATGTATCAATTAAGTCCAAAAGCTCTCCAAAATACCTACAAAACCGACAAAAGCTCTTGTATACTTCTATTTCGACAATATGGATGAATTAAGTGTAAACGTCACGAACTAATGCGGAAACATGCATGAATGGAAAGGAAAACTATCTAAAAGAGTTCCTAAACTAGTGTCATAAATCATGTCATCAGTCACAACCCGTTATAATACACTTGGGCCATTTAAATATACACATATGGTCGTCCTAGTCCGGTTTAGGTTATAAATGTAGCATTCATATGCACAAGTACCACTATCACAATCATTCAGATCCATAATCACTAAGTAAGTCCCATGGGCTTACCAGTCCCAACGTAAACCTGTATCAAAGTCACAGTTTCCCCTCGACGAAACGATTATTGTCTGCATCAGCAAGGCACACACAAGTATCAATCCATAAACTCAACATCTCATAATTCCTCAAACCTCTCAAGATATCATCTAATCAACATTCCTCAACCTCAATTCTAATCCTAATTTAATAAATTAACCTTTAATTAATTAAATTAACTTTCTCCAGAATAACATTTTTCCCACAGGCAATTTTTGAACTCCCTGTCATCAAATTTTATCAAACAAACAACCCATAATCACTAGAATAATATAACGAGCATAACGAAATTTCCAATTATCCATTTTGACAAGCCTAAGGTCAATTTTGGCCAAATCGCAATACGGAAAATGTATAAATTCATAACTTATTCGTTACAAACCCGATTGACGATTTGAAAGAAGATTTGAATTACAACAACACAGGATACACTCGGATAGCGTCAAATTCACAAGAATCGGAGCGGCGGCACCGGCCTAGTGATATATATGTTCGACTAGACCTTCAGTTCCTTGGAAACGCAAAAACTCGGTACCAAAATGAAGAGAGTGAAGAGAGGAATCCAAAAACTCAAACGGATTTGAAATCGGATTAGAAGCGGAGTGTAGATGTGAGTTTGAAGGTTGAGAGAAACTAGAGATTTTACTGTAATACACGGAAATTTATTTCCGTTATTTCTTTTCATTTTATCTTTTTTATCAACCTAAATCTTATCATTTTACGCGATATTAATACTCACATAAAATGATAAAAGTTTCACAACAATTCCTTCCTTTGATAATTCTATCATTTAATGGGAAGAGTTAATCACAAAAAGTTTTACGAACATTTATGATTTTATGTGGAGTTTTGATCAAATAAAATACTACTTATAACACTCTTACAAAACTAGAATTTGATGGATCTTTTGACAAGGCAATAAGGCCATTTGACAAGCCCATGACAAATCCATGACAAGCTCATGACTAACCCATGACAAAGCCCAAGATCTAGCACCCTTTTGCTTCAGCCCAAGCCGCCAGCATCTACCAGCCAATAGCGAAACGCTCTAGCTAATCGTATCTTCATGGATTAAACAGATCATATAAATTACCTCTCTTTCCTCCTAAAAACCGTACAGAATCCACACATCTCTTCTTTTCGTAACCGCTTATTCATTGTTACCTTCTCAACTTACTCCAGCATTGAATCCATTGTATACAAACACAACCTTCTACCTACAACCTATCTCTTTTCCCCCTCATGATCTATATAGTCAAACCTTCCAGCCCTCTATTGCAGCATCGTCGACGTCTCCCAGACCGCAATAGCACCGACGTGATTTTCCTCTACCTCTATAGCAACATCGAGCCTTCCATCCCTCTGCAACAGCGTCGAGCCTTCCAGCCTTATGGTGCAGCGGCCTTCAACCAGACAAATGCTCCTAGCCTGGTGGTGCAATGGACTTCAAACCAGAAAGATGCTCCCAGCCTTGCGCCTCATTCACGCCGCATGTGCGCCCATCCCTGCCGCGGTTGCGCCTCGAGGAGACGAAGGTCATGCTTCTCCCTCCTGGTGCACACGATCTGGAGTGACACAGAGACTCCTAGTCTCTCCTCTTCTGTGTAACAACTAGCTCGACAACAGTCTTGGCTCACCTTCTTACTTCCCTTTGAGCTTTGGAATCGGGTAAGGTGGATAACCTTTTCTTCCTTGCAATTCCTTCCACACCTTTCATGTCTAATGAATGCCCATTATGTCTCCTAATCATGCCCAGAACAGCCATAGAAGAAACAATGAAGATAGATGCAGTTTTTGAGTTTTCGGAAGGGACGAATATTCAACTTCGGGTTTGATTTTGGGTAAGCTAGACTCTTCCTTTTTTGCTGATTTTCGGATATGTCTTAGTCGGTATTGCATAGTATAATATACTAAAATTTGAGAATAATGAGAGTTACAGTTTGAGAGTTATGGTGTCCCAAAGTTGGCTACTCATGCAGTTTTTATAAGTGTGCTGAGTGTTGAGAAAAACTGTGTGTGATGCAGTTTTGTGAGATAGTTTTGAATAGGTTTTTGATCTCCGTTGGACTTGGATTTCGGATATGTCATAGTTAGGACTACATAGTATCATATATCAAAATTTGAGAGGATTTCATCAAGAGGTTTAGGAGTTATGATTTTTCGAAGTTGGGACCTTGAACAGTTTTTCTGTTGTTGCTGAAATATTCTAAGTGTTGGAAAAACTGTGTGTTAAAGCCATTTTTGGAGCTAGATTTGAATAAGTTAGATAATTATGATGAACATGAAATTTTGATGGATTAGAGTTCATATACAGTAATTTATCTTGTAAAGTTTTGAGGATGATCTAACAGTTAGTTTCAGACTTATGATGTTCCGAAGTAGGGTAGTAACACAGTTTTTGGGAAAAGAAGTTATTATTTGACTAAGTATGGAACTTTTAGATTTCGGAACCATCTTTGGAGATTTGTGTAGGAGTTGTGGTTGAGTATTTTTGGGAGATCTTTGTTTCTTTGATTAGATACCATATCATAGAAGACCTAGAATACTTTTGTGGAATTTTTATATTTTTATTCGAGCCTCGTATCTTACATTAAAGTCGGACCTTAGCGACTTTTATGAAAGTCAAGAATGTAGTTAACTCTTCTAAATCTTTAGCAAGCTTCCTTTTGAGAGTTAAGAGTGTGGTTTTGTGTACCAAAGAATAGTTTGGAACTTTGGTATAGAATTTTCTAGAGTTACGGGACCAGGGGTAAAATGGCCATTTACCTTATAAGAGTATTATGGTAATTTCTTTATGATCGATTTGAGTATCTTAGAGGTTAGAGAATTTAAGAAAGTGGGATACATTATTGATCCACTTGCCTTGT
This sequence comes from Fagopyrum homotropicum, assembly GCA_033239125.1. NCBI lineage: Eukaryota > Viridiplantae > Streptophyta > Magnoliopsida > Caryophyllales > Polygonaceae > Fagopyrum > Fagopyrum homotropicum. The sequence goes on from BSWB01000007.1 coordinate 107,537,561, forward strand.
ATAACAGGCGGTTGAGTTTCTACGGTTATAGACCGAGTCGAGATAACGGTAATTCAGATTGATTCAGGCAAGTCCTTTGGGCTTACTTAGTTGGGTTCTAGATATTAGTTGAATGATGATAGTGGTGTGTGTTATGTGTTTAATAATTATAACTTGCGTAGGACGACCCTTATTATTATATGGCCCAAGTGTATGTATAACGGGCGGTGACATCACTGCCCAGCTCTGACAAGAGATTGGGAGGTTCTCTATACCCAGACCAGACCGGTACATGGTGAGGTGCATCGGATCCACTCCTGATGGTTACACGGGGGCGGAGGCGAGGTTTGGGAATCCCTCGTGTCACAAAATAAGTGTATCTAGTAAAATGTATGACTTAATTAAAGATAATAAATGGAATTTTATGGAAGCATGATGAGTGTTTTATTTCTGTTATGATGTGTGAATGTGTTATTATTTATTCTGCTAGTATTTGGATAGTTCACTAACGGTGTATCCGTGTTATTGATTTTTTGTAGGTATAGACAGTTGTAGAGAGGTCCAGGGCAGATGGTCAGCTGGGTTCCACGTACTCATTAGATTGGGACGGGGGGAGTCTTCCTATTGCATGCACGAAGTTAACTTATTTATTTATTTGTTGTAAGGTTGTCATATGTAGTACATTCATTCAAATAAAATTTAATGACTTTCAAAATATTTATTTACATTTGTGCCTTGTTGTAAGATCCTAAATAAAGTTGTGGTTAAACCAAGGTCGGGACCCATTGTGAGGTCCTAACCAGTTGCTCCCCGAGTTCTAAGAATTTGGGGTGTTACATTTACGAGAAAGCGTGAAAGGAAATGAATTAATAAACGAATTTCCGCTATTTATAGCAAAGGCCATAATTATCCTTTAGCGAAGTCGATTATTATCCTCTAACCGATCCAAAGGCGGGTTGAACCCCCTTCTCCAAACTTCTCAAAATTGGAATAATAAATCTGGAATATTGTAGGGATAATTATTCCGTAACTACCTCGGAAAACCCGTATTCCTAAGCTGTCTTTCTTAGCCGCTAAGAAACAAAATAGTGTTCCTGATGTCCCCTATGGATCCACCAAGTGCTCCCTTGTCAAATCCATGGTGAGGGCATAAAGGCAATCATTCATTAATCATTTCCATGCAGAATGGATGTTTGCTCCATCTTCTAGGTCAAAGTGGAAATCTCCTCCCTAATCTCAACAGTCTTGTATGGAGGAAAATACTTGCTCATGAATTTTGTTGTTAATACTTCTCAACTAGAAAAAGTACTTGGGTTGATTTTGTACCCAAGTTGCAGCCTTTCTTGTCAAAGAAAAAATAAATGCATGTATACTCAATGCATCGGGAGTAATACTCTCATAATTCAAAGTATTCATAATATTCTCAAAATTCCATAATTGTTGATGCGGGTTCCCGTTCAGCAATCATGAGAATTGATCATTTTGGAGCAAGCTGATGGTGTTTGTCCTGAGGTTGAAGTCTTGACCTCCAAGTGCAGGGAGTATGAAAGCATGATGTGGCACCCTTTTGTATAGGATTCATTCTTGCGTCCAACGTTTGAGGATGACGAGCCCTTTCAACAACAAGTGCGGCATTGAGTCTACAAATTTCAAGTTGTGGATCAATAGCGGGGAGTTGGTTACTTTTGTCTTCCATTGCTTGACTTTCAGTAGATTTCCTAGTAGACTTTTATGTGTAGAGGGTGCGTTCAATCTCGTTGCCAAGCGGGACAAGTTTGCTTGAATCATGGATCTTCTCATTCATCAATCAAGCTTGTAAATAAATAACAAAAATATAAAAAAAATTAGAAATAAAAACAACTTACCGAAAGTAATAACAACCTCCCTCGCAAGGATACGGGATCGGATGTAGTATAATCACGTATCAAATTCACAAGGAATGCGTTTGATTTGGATAATACTAATAATTAATTATTTTAAGTGAAAGCAAGGCAATGATGTCGCAATTCTAACATGCAAAAGCAATAATGGTGTACGCAATATGATGGAGGCGATCTAAGGAAACAAGAATCTCCCTATAATGAATTAAGATATTGATGCATATATATAACTCATGAACATTGATATATGACAATTGTAGGTAACTATCTAAATAGCCGTTGGAATAGACCAACAAAGACCGCTTTCCAATTCGCGTAACTCTCAATCCAACGATTTGGAAAGTATAGGAAAACTCATTAAATACTTAGAAATCCAAAAAAGACCAAGAACAACCTTCAATGTTTGCTCTTCAGTTAGTTCTTCTACTTAGCTCCTTTGCTCACTCCTTAGGTGGTGTTCCTAGCCTCCTGTGGTTCTTCCTCACGTTCCGCCTCGAGGCTCAGTTCTCATATGCGCCATTTCGCTCCAAAGCTCTCCGAATTGCCTGAAAACGAGAGAAGAATACGTGTAGACATCTATTCTAGTATAATATGCAAAGTTGAGCCTAAATGTCATGGATTCATGTCTATGCGTGCAAAACAAAGAGAAAATCTACCTAAATGCAAGTCTAAACTAAGGTCATAATTCACGTTATCAAGTAGTATTAATTGGATCCGAAAGGATGATTGATCATACTTGTGATGTTATTGTCCAAACTATGATGATATTGGATATTGTAAGAAAATAGAAAACAACATGTTATGCTTATGTTGTCTAGTATGGTCGTAGTTGTTACCAAGCTTATCAATTAGTATGAAACCCCCAAATATTTGATCCATTGATCACTCCTTTTTCCTTTCTTTTATACACTTAGACCTTACTCATGATTCTTGAAATTGATACTTTCAAGCTATATAGAATCTCTCTTGGGATTTTGGCCTTGATGAATACATCATGCATTAACATTGACGTGATTGTATACTTGAGGTAATATGTAATTTTTGAGTATCCACCAAACTCATATCAACTTGAGTATATGTTTCTTGTGTGAAAAATTCAATTATCTTCTTGCGTGTTAGTTCATGTGATTTACTCTTGATTTAGTGTCTAACCTTGCCATGGAAAAAAATCTGAAAAGTGATTATCCATTTGAAGCATGCCAACCAAAAAGATTTTGCTTTGTTTATTTCCTCTTTAGTATGCTTTCTCAATGCTTTGTGTTTGTTCTTGCTTGGGGACAAGTAAAAGCTAAGTATGGGATATTTTGATAACATGTTTTTATGCTACATATTAGGTATTTTTAGATGTTATTTTCTTTAGATTTGTCTTTGTTTTGCATGGGTTTAGACATCTTTACATTACTATGTATTCATTATTGTAAAAGAGATGTCTACCTCCTTTTTGTGTGTTTACAGGTGTTTTTGCCTAGAATGGAGATAATAAGGAGCTATTATGCACAATTCCTAAGCCAAAGAGAAAGGATCTCACCACCACCACCACCACCACCACCACCACCATTCAAGCTTAAGGACTGCCAAGAAGGATTGGCTTCAATGATCCAAGCATATGTCCTCAAGAAGTCCCGAGTCTCATAAGGACGAGCACATCGACCTTTACAAGCCTAGCACGGAGTTTGAGGAGTCATAGGATCATCCAAGAAGAAACCATAAAACAAGAACCTAAGGAAGCTTTCAAAGCACTAGGCCGAGTTATAGGCATGTGTTTGACCAAGCTAGATCACACTATCCATATTATGGCCGAGTTGCCCATGTTGGTGTGTCACCATTTCTTCCTCTCATCCAATGGGAATCAATTAGGGACTAGACCACCTCCAAAACTCTATATCATCATCATCATCATCATTTCTTCCTCTTGGGTGTTTTATGTCTTGTAATGCTTATTATCATTTGTATTGATCATATCATGCCTTTTAATGTTTTGTATCACTTGACATATCATCCTACCTGCATAGACTTGAAAGTTTGGTGATAAATCACTACCCAAGTAGCACTTGGATCATGACACACGACTTACATCTCCTTTATCCCCTTCATATGATTTGATCATGTATTCTACTTATCTTGCTAGCATTGGTTTGAGAGGATTAATCCTTTAACCTAGTTATTCCCCTTATAGTTTACCCTTACTTTACTTTTTTTTTATTTAGTGAATACGTGTTACTTGATCACCCATACATTTCTTTGATATATGATCACCATTTTACTTGTTACTTGCTACTTGGTACATTACTTTTCTTGAATGATTGACGAACAATCCTCAATACCGTGTTGAATTCGACCTTGATCTGATGAATCCCATACTACACAAACAATGGTCGTACACTTACGGCTCCCTACATTGCATTCCATTTTTAGCACCTATTTGGTGTATATGAACTAGAGAAGAAATCTTATCGTAAGCAACCTTGAAACTAAGGATTCTCCAAGGTTCCGGTGTACTTCCCACCAACCCTATTGGCCCATCTCTTTTCAAAACTCCCACATGAAAGGAAAACCTTGTATCTAAAGAACATAATGAAGAACATGATGGAGAGCCAATAGTTCTCAAAGTTGTCTCCAAAAAGAAAAAAAAAATCATCTCCAAGAAAAGGACCCGGTCTGTAATAAAAGACGAGTTGATGACTTTGGGTTAATTATGGTCCTTCTTCAAGAAAGTCTTTGAACAAAGTTGTATGAGTTGACCTTTAACCATCACAAAGGGAGAATGAGAAGTATATTAGGATAATGATGTTTGGTATGAAAGGCTCACCTAAAGTAACAAGGAAATTGAAATTATATCCAACTTTTGTGGACGAAAAGATGGTTAGGGTTTTCCTATCTCATGATTACACTGAAGAACAAAATGATCAACAAACAATGCATATTGATTTGTTTATATAATGGGGAAACACATGAATTCATTATTATGACCATCAGTACACTACTAGAAGTACCAACTAGTGAGGGATATCTAGAAGTAGTTTCCTTTTCCCCCTAGATCTTGCATTCCTAGAATCTTTCATCCAAAGTTAACGAAAACATATAATCTGAAACCGACGGATATGCCCTTCTGAAAAAAACATATTGATTATGTTTCAAGAAAAGAAAATAAAAGATCGAGCTACCTAGACTAATGATCCATCATATTCAACATTGCTCTCTAGATAAAGTTCATGGGCACTATACCCAAGATTGGTAAGGGCATTTTAACGTATCTCGGATTGTATCAACCTAATATTGTGAGTGAACTAGGGCATGAAATGAGTACTACTAGCTCAAAGGGCTTCAGTTTGATTTAGGTACCTTTAAAAGTTGAAGATGTTCGAAATACATGTGCATGTAACAAGGGGGAATTCCAAAGAAATATTCATCTGCCAAGGGGGATTGCTTGATGGATTGATCATTACTCTTGCTTTCGAGATTTTATATAATTCATTGCATTTTAAAAATTATATATTATTGATTATTTGAGGTTAATTGATCATATCTTCAGATCTAGATTAATCGTGCTTAGTTATTATACCATATATTTAGTTATTTGTACTTGTGCTAAAATTTGTATAGGTTTGTTATCATCAAAAAGGTGGGGGTTGTTGGAAGTAAAGGACATCACATTTCATGGTACCTAAGTATCCCTAGGTTTTGGAGAGGACAAACCTCATATAAAATACTAATTCTGTATTTGAGTATATATTCAGGATCATTGAAGTACCAGAGAAGGACTTATATTGCATAAGTATCTAACAAGTATTCACATAACTCAAACGTATGGAAAAACCTACACAATGATATATACAATCAGGGTTTCATATATAGGATAGAAGGATATGGCCAAGCACTTTAAAGGAAATATTATTGCACCTACCTTAGACGATCTTCAAAACGTGTAATCTTTATCCTAGTTTAGAATATTATGTATCTAGGAGCTCTTGTTAGTAGATTAGTCAATGTTTATAATATAGGATATTGTCTAGATATTTTGGATAAATATTATCTTATCTTAGGACTATGTATACTAGGGTTAATTCTTCACGAGGGTTAATGCACTATAATTCATTTATACATCTATTGTGCGGACGAACAAGAAAAAAAAACTTAAGACGTTCAAAAAGTTTGTTCGTGTAGAAGAGAAGAAAAGATGAAGACAAAGGCTTTTTAGGAGCAAGTGGAGGCTGACTTATTGATGTTGTACTGGGTTAGCTTATTTTGATTGACAATAGGGTAGTCAAGGTACTACGTGTAATATAAGATAAGTTACCAACAAGTATCTTTGAAGTCCGACCTAGCATATCTAGAAATAGAGTGGTTTTGATCTCATTTACTTGTTGGTAATCAGAGGTTTCCACTACAAATTATTTCCACTACAAATTGTTATGTTAATCAGCATAAGTACTTAAGTCATTTTCACTACAAGGACTATCAACTAAAGCATTCCTACTGTAATTCTAACAATCTACACATTCCATTCTTCCAACACTAGGAATATGGGATGTTATATCCTACATAATCTAATTGTAGATGGACTCTAGTAGGCCTCAAACACGATATGTTTTTCTTGAGTAAATTACCCATGGAAATGATTCAAAAGAAAAAAGAATTACTTACACTACTAGAAAAATGGGTCCTTCACGAAGTTTTTAAGTCTTTTTTAACTCTTTAAAGCGTCCATATAAAACTTTTTTGGCAAAGCGTCGTCATTCACGTCGACGAGAATGGTCCACGCTTTTATCTAGTCGGGGTTCTCGATACTTTAAAACATCCGTAAAACGCTTTTCGATGATTTGGAAAAGCTTCGTTAGTCACGCCAACGATAATTGTCAACGCTTTTATTTTTCGATGTTCTCGACGCTTAACGTAGTTGGATTCACAATCTCAAAGTTTGTTTCACTGAGCTTTTTACGAAAAATTTAACGAAAATTGCCGCAAAAAAGCCTCAAAATATGTTAACTTTTACAAATTTTCAAGGTCCAATGCGTCGAGATTTTAGCCCTCCAAATTCCCGACAATATTTATTGACATTTAAAAACGTCGAAAATGTTTGGCACCCCTTATTTTTTAAGATTTATGGACACTAAGAAGTACTGATAAATTATTTAATTGAAAATAACCGAACACTTAAAAGCGTTGGGAAATGAGTTATGGGTAAATAACGTTTTGCGTCAATCCCGTATAAGAGTTGACACTAAATATTATTGACACTTTTATGCGCCAATATAAACACCCTGTTACAAAAATTTATTACATAAACAAGCATTATGATATTGTACATACAAACTAGTCTCCTTAACTCAAACAAACATTATATATTATGTACTTACAAAGTGGTAGGATCTACACGTGTTGCTTCCTAGAGCCAGCGCAATTATTGCACCTCTCAGCACAACTCCTGAACTGGTGCACCGTGCACAAGCTAAAATATCTTGCATATCCCTGAGCAAGCTATAGCATTTTGCGTGGCCTTAGGAAAAGATCCAACTCCTCTACACTTCTTTAAAAGCAAATATAAGTCACTAATCATGGCTACACAACAATTTATGAGGAAGCAAAGGTTTATTTCCTGTCCATTATTAGTGACTGATTAGGATTGTTAGTGCCTGGGCCAGTTCGACTCCATCTAATTGTATATATTTCCATGCAGTGACCAATTACTCATGCCTCAAGAAAATCATTTAGAACAATAAGCCAAAAGTGAACTAGTTGAATCCCACTTTATAGCATTAACGGAAATAAAAAACCTCAAAATATTATATGGAGCATAAAGTAAGAACAAGTTTGACTATGCTCATTATTACTCTTATGTACTATATATGAATTATATATAGTAAAGAAGCTTTGCAAGCATGCATTATTGTCTTTCAGTTTTCTTCCCCAACATAAACTACCCTTTGCGCAGAAAATATGGTCACAAATGAATGGTACAATGCTTACTTAACCTACTGAAATTTAAAATAGTTTGAATACACGCTTAAATATTAAATTGATTGATAGAGGGGAAAAACATAAGAAAGATACAGGCAAGAGTTAAACAAAGAAAAATACTAACCAATAGAGCATTACTTATATAATCAGGATCAGGCAAAAACTGAAATGCAATCCCTTTAACCTTCAGCACATAAACCTAAGGTTTGAAATAGAAAGGGTAACGCAACCAACCAAACCGATGCTTCTGCTTCAACTTTGAGAGGCTGAAACCAAATTTGAAAAAGACTAAATAAAGAAATAGACGATGATCAAGTGGTCTAGTGTGATTGGAATGATTTGGCTCGACTCCTCAATTCCGACCTTTTAGTCTGAGCCCGAAATTTTTCGAGTTCAAATTTAAAATTGAATTCTAACAAAAGAAAAAATCAAATTATTAGTATGTAGATATTTAGATATCTTAACTTTAATAAACCTAATCTAAACTGGAAGAACAAAACTTGGGTTACACCCTTAAAACATACATTACTTATTAGTTTACATGCACATACAAATTCGTTCACTATCCTTTAACTTTTGCATACAAATTAAACTTATTTATGACATTTCGTATAAAATTCATCCAAAGATTGACATTGATCATCTTGAAAAACTACACATGGCATCCTAGCTGACATCTAAGTGAGATAGTAGTATGTCTATTATCAGCTTATAGTTATATCATATTTTCATCCTTTAATTGACAAGTCATACATGATGCGTCCTTGGATGCATTCAAGGATAAACTCCGAATTCAGATCGAGCTTGAACTTCAAGTACTACTTTTTCGTTATGTGTCGATGGATTTCAATGATGAAAATGAGTTGGTGGAAGCTATGAGATGGATGTGGAAGTGAATGGTTGATTCAATTTAGGTAGATCGAGCAAGCTATGAAGTTGAGTGAATAGGTGAAATTTCGAAAAACCCTCGAAGATGAAGACTTCGATCAAAGATCCAAAGAAGAACTTTGCGAGATGAATATTGTGATGTCCAAAACCAAGGACGAGGCAATACTTCTCAACTAAACTTGATTAAAATTAGACATGTTTTATAAATGAGGTCAACCATCCTTTATATATAGGATGGTATCACAAGACTTAAATGAGAATGTAATATCCGGAAATTTTATTCCGCTTATTTCCGAGTCAAACCGGAATTCGACCCGTTAACCTTTTCTCATTCTACCTAGTGTTGCACACTATCACAAATTTTATAATTTTATGTAAATTTAATTCACATAAAATGATAAGTTTACATCAAACCCTAATATATATATATATATATATATATTGTAACAAGGCCTATGACAACAAACAATTGCAAGGCCCATGACAACAATTGGCAAAGCCCATGACAATATTTGACAAAGGTTTGACAAGCCTTGTCATACCTTGCTCCCACCTAGCCCAAGAGTGCGCAGCCCAAGTCCCATCCTCGTCAAGCCCAACCGGAGGAGCTCCCACCTCAGCAGCCCTGACGTATTTGTTCTTGTAACCTTCCCGCAATTCACGCAGCAGATCGTACTTCCTTCCCTGGTGCAGCCGCACGTTTCCTTGCTTCCATCCACATTCAACGCTCCCCTCCCCATCGTGTTCTTCTGCAACAGATCAGCTCCCTTGATCAATCTCTGCAGTGCAGCAGCAAGCAACCCTAGCCGTCGCCTGTACCACGTTCTCCTCCCTCTCTCTTGTTGTGAGAAGTAACATCGTTCACCTCTTCAACTACACTAATAGTCACGTCTGCGTCCGGCATCACACACCATAACAACAAGGTGAGTCCTTTGCCTCATACTCCTCTCTTTCTCGAGATCTGGTTAACCTCTATACACAGCAACACTCGTGCCTTCTCCTTCTACGCTCGCTCACCCTCCTACACTCGGCAACAGAAGCGGCTATCAACTAGACGTCGGATCCCCACGCAACTCCTCGAAGGAAAGTAGTACAGATCCTTCTGGACAGACATATCTGATCTTCTGGGGTCTCGGTTGCGTCCAACACAAAAAACAACATCCACTCAATCCAACCTCCTCCTGCATAGACAACCTCGACTAGAGGATACTAGCCACACCGACGTGTAACGATCTCTTCCTTCCTTCTTTCTCTTGCTTGCCATTACAAATGTATAACCCCTAGCCTCTCCTATGCGCATGTGTTTATCAACAGAGGAAAGAAAGAGCAACTTGGTAGATCTAACAAGAGGGTGTGGATCCTACATCTTGGCCATCTGCAATGAAGTCAGTAAGTAAACCTTTTCCACCCTTTGTAACCATGTATCTAGAAGAAGAAATATAGTTTTATGTACGTGTTTTGAGCTCTACAGATTTCAAAACGTAGATCGGTTGCTCTCCTAGTTTTGAATAGGAAGTTGAGGCTGAGGAGAATCGAACATGCGACGTGAAGAGAGCTTTAATCCAGATTTGAGGATGGTGAGATTCAAACTCCCAACCTGATGCAAATTCCTGTTTTGGTTGCAGAAACTTTAGTGTAGCAGTCAGCTTCGAGTTTATGTTTCGACATTTTAGAAAATTAATTCACCTTTCAATTTTTAACACATTGTAGTGGGTTATGTATAGTTTACTATATCAAAAGTTGGGGTGGATCTAGAGTTATGATGTCTCAGAGTAGAGTAGTTGTGCAGTTTTTACAACAATGGATATTTGGCTAAGTATGGGAGATTTTGTTTTGAGTAGCCAACTTGGGATTTTTGTGTAGGATTAGTTATTGATCCTTTCTGAGTTTTGTTTCTTCTTTTGAGTATAGTGCATTGCATAACAATATTAGATATTTTATTTGGGATTTTTAGATTTTTGTGTGAGCGTTTTAAGTTAGGTCAAAGTGAGATCCTTAGTGAGTTTTTCATGGGAGCTAAGAAGTTGGAAAATCTTCCAACTCAACTAGGTCTTTCTTGTGAGTGTTAGATTGTGGTTTTGGACTTCATAGGAAGTTTAGAAATATATTAAAAATATTTCTAGGGTTCTTGAGACCTAGGGGTATAATAGTATTTTTACCCTTATGAGGGTATTTTAGTAATTTCTCTTGATGAGCTTGTGCATCTTAGAAGTTGTAGACTTCCAAGAAAGGGGGCTACATTATTGACCCACTTGCCTTTTATAATAGGTGATTGAGTTTCTACGGTTGCATACCGAGTTGAGATTTCGAGAGTTGGGAAGTCCTTTGGGCTTACTTAGCTGACTTCTAGATTTTTGTGTTAATGACGATAGTGGTGTTTGACTTATATGTGTATAAGTATAATTATTCTTTACCTGCTACCGACCTATATTTTGGCCTAAGAGTAACGGGCGGTGGCATTCTGCCTAGTAAGCCCGAGGGTGATTGAGAGGATCTTTAGGGACTAGTCCATACTTGTTTTGCGGGGACGCTACCGGTGGAGGTGTGTCAAACCATCACTAGTTGGATAAGGAACGGAGGCGAGAAATGTTAGATTTCTCGTGCCACACCTTTAAAAACAGAATAAAGTGAATCACCTAAGTTATCAGATAATAACCGGTTTGTGTGCCAGCATGATGATTGTTTTATTTTGCCTTGGTTGTGTTTGTGCTATTATTATTCTACTTGTATTTGGATAGTTAGCTAATTGTTGTCTTATTATTGTTTAGACGTGCTACAGGTTAGAGTTGATGCAGAGTGATCCGGAAGGTAGTGGTCCGTCGGGTTTTCGTACTTCATAGGACAGGTTGAAGTCTTTTTATTGTTGGTCTTTTTGTTATGATATTTTGAGAAACTTAGTTCTAAGATTATTTTTGTCAGTTTTTGGTCTTTGGTCACATTCATGACATTACAAAACCTTATTTTATGATTTCGATTTTCTCTTATATGTGCCTTGTTGTAAGATCTAGTTAAGTTGTTGTCAAACTATGGTCGGGATCCATTGTAAGGTCCTAATCAGTAGCTCCCCGAGTTCTAAGAATTTGGGGTGTTACAACATGGTATCAGAGGTCTAGGTTGGCAACAATGACACTTGAAATCTTCTAACGGACCGAATAAGTAAATAAACAGAACCCGAAAAGGGTTTGAACTTTTCATAGAACTTTTGGTTTTCAAAATACATGCATAAGTCGGGATGGGATAGAAAGTGCGGATGACCACCACTACCTCTACGGATCTCGGCAGCTTAGTACTTTTAGAAATGTTATATTGACTTATTAGCTTGATTATAAAGATATGTAATATAGATAAGCATATGCCGAATGTTAGTAACATTTATAGTTATATTATGCCGTTTACGGAGATACCAGAATGAGATCCTTACTCTGTTGACACTTCTAGGTAGATTTTGAAGGTGTCAACACGAGGATAAGTATGCTTAGCTTATAAGCATTAGGTTAGGCGAACATCCGGTCAACTCCTTTGAAGTCGTTGAGGAACATCGAGACGGAAAAGTGAACACTACAAGACAATACCCACGAAAATGGCAAGAAGAGAAACCCGAGTCAACTCAACAAGGATCAAATGAAGAATCTACATGAGAGTAGTTCCGGAGAAGCATTTGATGATCGACAATTATGCAAATGGGGAACCGCAATCTAGAGGCTTTTTCAAGTGTCGTATAACAAAGTGGATGCCTCCAGAAATAGTCATAGTCACGAATGTCGATCAATATCCTTGAGTACAATAAACCATACACATTTTCCAAAATGTGTCCTTATTAGGCACCAAAATGATTTGCACCGGATAAGGGAGATAGGGCTCCGATCAATATCCTTGGTCTAGAAGCTCTTCTATGTTTCAATTGAGCTTTTCCATGCCATCTCCTCCGGAGTGGATCTGAATGTTGTCCAGTTGTGTAAAGATGTATCGGGAACCAAATTGATATGGTGCTTAATTAAAGCCTTAAATGGTTGGCAAACAGTAGGTCACAACACCTAACAACCTGAAATTCACAAAACACCAAAGATAACTCGTGTGGCACATTATTTAAGTCATGAGAAGTTGATAAACAATATGGAACGAGAAAAAAAACAAGGAAACTTGCCCTTCATGATCGGTGTTAAACTGTCTTGAAGTGCTAAGAGAATCCACGGCTTACAATGCCCTTGAATGATCATTGGCATTGGAGGTACTAAAGATGTGGTCGTATGAAAAAATGATCCTTGACTAGACCTCGTTGTGATACCCTTGGGACAATGGGCGGTATTGCAGTTGCCGGATCTATTAGCGTCGATGACGTCCGGGGAACTCCGAGGAGGATCCGACGACGCTAAATCTGTCTTGGTCATATCAATAGATTATTGCCTTTTTCTTTCCGCATAGTCTACCAAAATCTAATGCGGGTCATAGGAAAAAACGGGACTCGTTACACGTGATATTGGAACATGTATCTGATGATAACCATCATCAAATGTTCGACGATCGAATTGTCATGGTCGTCCTAACAATACATGCGTGGAATTGATGTTGATAACATCACAAAGGATTTTATCAACATAGGAACCTATGGAAAATGACACTCAAGCTTGACGTGCGACGGTGTCACACGTCTTTTTGGAGATTCATTGGAGTCCGTAAGTTTTTGGGTGAAGGGTTGACGGTAAGTTAAAGTGTTTTACAGCTGTATCATTAATAATATTACAACATGAACCCCATCAATTATCAATGACAAGGTTATGTCATTGACCAAGCATCGAGAATGGAAAACGTTCTCGCATTGATCAATAGACACAAACTCATTGATAGTTAAAATATGTTTCGATACAAGGGAAAACTTATTCCGGCGTGCAATCTAGTTGATCGTCGTATGGTTCCATGCCATAATCGGGGTCAACATCTCCTTCATCCTCAATGATGATATCGTCGTCGTTGTATTCTCCGCTCTTCACATATAATGGGTTAGAAAATAAAATCCGCTTTGTGTTCGGGCAATCACGTTGAACATAACCAAACCCACTACACTTGTAGCACACGGGTTCATAAGGTCGCACTACGACTTGGGAGCATTGGATGGCGCGGCCGGGGTGGGTTGTGCAGTGCGAACATGGACACGGTTTTGCGCCCTCTCGAAAGTCGTTTGATATGTAGGTTAGGCTCTTTCATTGCCTCATTTGGAAGAACCTTAATTGTTCGGAGTGGACACATCTTGCACACGTGTGTTAGAAGTATAAACATATTGAGCAAAGTAGGAATTATTACACCTTGAGTATTTTGGCTCTTCTTGTTGTTACTTGTAGAGTTTCATTACCGCATGATATATGGTACCCAAATATTTATATGAAACAATCTTGAGGGGTCTCCTAATTACGTCATTATTACCGATCAAAAATTTGGTATGGAGGGGGGAGGCAAAAGCCAAAATTCCACCCTTCTCATGCATATCTTCGAGTTTAGCCAAGTAGGCCACCGGTAAATCATTGTCTTAATGGAGTCCAGCAATTTGCATTCACGTGTCATTCTTGAAGTTGTTGGGCACATACATCTTGGTCATGGCATAAATCAATTGATCAAACGTCATCACCGGATCCCAACCTTGCATTTTACGGTTGTTTCCATATCGGTCCAGCAAGACTTGGCATTTCCCTAAAAGTAGAGAGTTGTTGCCTCGATTTTCTCATGCTCTTTAGAATGGCAATGTTTCAAGACCATCTTCATATAATGTGCCCAATTAAGAAAAGCACATGAATTATATTCACCATACAAAATTGGAAATTTGACCTTACCTTCTCTACGATCGTTGTAGGGATTCGGACGTCGGGGCTCAACGTAATCGTCTTCATGTTGGGTTTAACGTTGGCCGCCGTGAGGCCGTGGACGCCCATGGTGGCTTGTCTTGGCCTCTAAGGATTTGGAGGGGAAAAACCATTCATCACCCCGATCTTGGTTCTCAAAAGGTTCCTGAATAGGAGGGTGCCATGGTCAAACATGTGCGACACGCTCCAGATCGGACTCATCAATCGAGAACTCAACAAACTCGTCATATTCCTCATACTCTTGGCGCATGATTTGGCGGAGATTGTTTTGGCGTCGTGGACCATAATGATCACTTTCGAGACCATAAGGAATTACACTACCGGGTCGACGGGGTCGGGGCACTTTCTGGTGTCACGTCCGGAAGGACCGGAACAATGTGTGTCACAGGAAATTAGGGTACCCCTGTAACGTTGTCAATCGGACTTTCGACGCTTGTGTTTATCATTTGTGTTGACAAAGCGTGTGTCATCCGGGAGAGGCCCAAGGTCCTATTCGTCTTTGTCAAATGACTCATCACCGTCACATAACTATTGGTTTTGGATTTCGATAACGGAGGCAAGAAGTGGAGCATCAAATGGTCATGTAACCATGATACATTTGTTTTTGTGACGCTGGTCCAATGGAGGATCATTGTGACCGGCTTCATTTGGTGGTGTTTTCCGTTGGGAGGATGTCGTAAAATCTTGTGATTGTTCCTTCACCTCCTCCATTTCACGCCTTAGAATTGCGTTTTTCTCAAATAACAAACGGATATTCCCTTGTTCTTGTCATTCTTGAGAATCCTGTCAGTTTTCCAATTGAACATTAGTCATAATTTCAATTTCAACGCACACTGATGTAACCAATCAAATGAACCAGATGACAAAAATTAAGTCAATGTTACCCAAGTTTAAGTGTGTTATGGTTCTAATTTGGGATAAAAGTGTTAAGCAAGTAAGGTTAATCCAACAAAAGTTAAGCAATTGCACACAAAAACAAGAGATAGTTTGCAAACGTATGTAACAAAATGGAGAGATAGGAAATGGATGGATTTTTTAAACGGCAAGTACTACTTGTTTCGATCTTGTGACCTTTTCAAAAAACCCGATTTTTCGGACTTCTTTAAACTTTTTTTGTTTCTTTTTTAAACCTTTAAATGTAATTTTCCACTAGTGAAAATGCAAGAGAATTAATCCACTTTTTGAAACAAATCCAGTTTTTGAAGAGTTCTTTTTGTTTTTATTTTTGGAATATCAAAGATGCGATATCCGATTTTTGTTAACAATATACCCCAAGAAATTCGGTGCAATTAATTTACAAATATTTCGGAGTGGGTGAGTTAATGTGAAAGATTTGGTAGATATATGAATTGATGGCAAACCAAAATATCTCCTAAATTGCTTGAAAAATGGATCAAAAAAAAATAATTTTCAAGAAAATGGAGTTGAAAGATGAAGAACACGTTGAAGAACGAGATGAACAAAAGGCTAAAAATAATAAATATGTAACGCACAAAAACTAGAGTAAACAAAAGTTAGCTTTGATCCCTTTGCTCTAGTACCAAATTTGATGTGTCCTCGTTCAAGGATAAACTCCGGATACATATCGAACTTGAACTTCAACTACTCCATTTTCATTATGTGTTGATGAATTCAAATGATGGAAATGAGTTGGCGGAAGCTTTGAGATGGATGCACAAGAAAATGGTTGATTCGATCTAATAGATTGAGCAAACCATGAAGTTGAGTGAATAGGTGATTGTTGAAGAATCATCAAAGGTCGAGATTTGGATCAAAGATCCAAAGAAGAACTTTGAGAAAGGAATATTGTGAAGCCCAAAATCAAGGATGAGACAACACTTCTCAACTAAACTTGATTAAAACTAGACATGCTTTACAAATAAGGTCAACCATTATTTATATAGGGATGGATGGTGGCAAATCACAAGATTTAAATCACAATATGCTAGGCATTAAAGAAAAAATTTAATGAGAATATTCTAAGAATTATTCTAATTCATAAATGTCTTCTTAAAGGGAGAGATTGACAAGAAATTTATCTTTAATAAATAAAATATTATAGGTTACGGAAATAAATATGCGAAAAATATCTTCCGTCAGCACCGTGGGCAATCATCAATCATCCGTCGGTAAACCCATAGTGTCGCAAGGGTAGGGTGTGTCGCTAAAGTGTCGAGATGGGCGGACACATGGGTGATAGTTGTATCCAAGGGCGTATTAATACATATTAGCAAGGTCCTACAATATCTTTTTTTCCATAGCTCATGTCATATAGTGTAAGGAATAACGTTGTTTTAATGAGAACATTCAACCTAATCAAGAAACCAAAAAATGTGAGGTAACATCAATTCAAAAAGAGAAAATTGCTTAAACAGTACCCCATCTTTTAGCCTGACTAAACTTTAGCACACCGTTGTTTAAACTATCAGAACGGTACCTCACCTATTGAGTCCGACAAAAAATTAGTACCTAGATTACCATCTAGAAGCTGTCATTTATTTGATTGAAGGAGGAAATGAAAGTGGTTGGCGGTTTTCATAATTGAAAAACCACTAACCACTTTCATTTGCTCCTTCAATCAAATAAATGACAAGCTTCTAGATGTTGATCTAGGTACTAATCTTTGGTCGGGCTCAATAGGTGAGATACCGTTACGATTGGTACTAAAGTTTACTCAACCTAAAAGATGGGGTAATGTTTAGGCAATTTTCTCATTCAAAAAATAATATTCTTCCATGTCATAGTAGTGATGCTCAACCAAAAGGTCTATCATTCACACAAGTCTCATAACAGTATTCTTAAATGCTTAGGTTCTTAACGAGTGAACTTTCTAAATTTTTGACCTTGTGCTTCATTCATGTAATAAACCTTTACCTTACTTCAATCATAAAGCAACCAGCTGAATTATCAAACAACCAACTAGTAAAATGAAATTTTGGAGTAATAGGTGTAAAACCTACACAACAATGTAAATAAACAAGTAAAAAGTGCAAACACGAAGCTCCTTTTCGAACCGGATCACTAACTTCATACCTTTCAATCGTGTGCCAAAGAAGAAAATCAAAGAAAACCCTAGCGGGTTATTTCATATTGATCTTTGTTTACGCTCTCCGAAGTGGATACTTCTCCCTGCATCACCTCAAATCGTAGCTTCAAATTTCTAGTCAACGGAGAATGCGCCGTAGAGAGGGATTCGGTTCGTTGTGGGAAGACCCACCATCATCCCTTGCAAAGGACTTAGATTTTCCTATTCTCGACCGAACCGACTCCAAAGATCAAATCTGAAACAAACTAATTTCTAGAGTAAGATGGTAAAGAACAAGAGAGAAACATACCGAAGAGATCGAAATAGTGAGGAGAGATATCCCAAATCGAATTCCTCACTAGAATAAGAAGGAATTAGGAAGCAATAGAAACAAAACGTGGACAATGAAGAGAGTGATGCAGAAGAGACAAAGACCAGCGGTGTGGGAGAAGTGTGGAGCGAGTTAGGATTAGAGGAGAAAAAAGTAAGAAAATAAAAAAGATGCGGGTTTAGTGTTACCAAAAAACGAGGCAGGTTTAGTCTTAAAAAAAATAGGCGGGTGTAGTCTTAATTTTGTCTATTGCACATAATGAAGTTTTGATCATTTTGTTTTTATTTATATTTTTAAAATTTATGTAAATAGTATGAATAGGTGGGTTTATCATGTAGCGCTGCTTTGTAACATATTTTGATACTTATAGATGTCGTTTTTTTTATTTTTGATGCTAAAAAGCGTCAAAATAGAAAAACACTTGTTCCGCGCACATGTTGTTCAGCGAAATAAGAAAGTGTCGACAAAAGTGTCGATAAAGACCCGTTTTTATAGTAGTGTTCGAGTGATCTAGCATGGTTATTGAATTTGAAGATTATTCTGAAGATCAAAAACTTACTATGAAAATTGTCAATGCCCTGTATTCTAAAGAAAGGAAACCCTAAGAGGTAAATAGTAGTGATGCCTATATTCATTATGGAAAAATGAAAATGCAACACGCCATTTTACAAATGTCTATTTGTTATTAGCAACATGTTTAGCGACTAATCCAAAAATTTTTGCACAAGAACTAGATACTAATAACCTAAGATGTAATAGCTAATATTGAGCATTTGGGGGAAATTTGATAATAGAAATTTTGATCCATTTTGGTATGGTTTGGTGGAGCATAAGTGAATGAGAAATTAATGTATCTTCGCCAATGAAGTTCCAAAGTGTGTAAGAGTGTTTGGACCTAAATCAAAGCTTGAGAAGCAGCAACCATTAAGTATAACAAAAAAAAAATAGTATTGTACAATAGCAAAGAACATCCATTGGTCCCAACCAAATAAGGGTAATCTAAAACTGATTTTCCATCCATCAAGATATAGTAATGTTTATTTAGATTTATTTTAATATCATTGTTGTCATTGCTACTCTTGCTCAAGCAATCTTGGAGCTCACTCACTTGGATGCTCAGTAGCAGCCAGTCTCTAGAGTGGCGGTCAACACCAACCATCGTCTTTCAATTCAAGATGACTTCTCGTACCACTTCTAAAGTGTCCCGAATTGTGTTAAAAAAAAATGTTGATACATTTATCCTACATTTAAAAGTATGGATACCATCGAAAAAATTGACCAAATTATTTCTAATATCTCTTTGGTGGTCGTTGTTTTTTCACACGTAACAATACACAAATATTTTTAGAAAAATTAATGGTGTGATAGACAAATCAAAATAGTCCTTCAAACTTGTTATCTATGTTAAGTTTCCATATGAAGTGAAAATAGTCAATTAGAAAATGTAGGTTGTTACATGTCCAAAAAGTGATCAAATTTTAACTTATTGCACGTTCTTATATTTAGGGAAAAAATGAGCAATATAAAGACTCGGTCGAATACAAGCGGACACGTTGGACGGCCGTAACCAACTGAAATATGTGGCAGTTTTTTATTCAGTTATTCATTTATATCTTAAATTATTTTATCTTTTTACATTTATTCTACCTAGCCTTTTTTTTATTCGGAAACGTGATGTCCTACAGCTTTGGTCATTTATATTTTATAGTTTCAAAAGAACAAAATATTATGCGACGCTTAGAGATTGTTAAAATGTAATGTAATTAATAATTATAATATTATATCAGTCGTTTAATTATGTTTATATCTAATTCATTTCATGTGCCTTTCGCAATTTTTTTAATGATATTAAATAAAGATACAACTTATTTTGGTAGTTATTTTTATTAAAGTGTGTACAGACTAAGTCTTAAATAATATAATATTTTAATTTTATCAGATATATTTTTAAAAAACAAATAATTTAACGTAAAATATCTGAAAAAGACTTTATAGTAATTTTTAAATATGATTATCCTTAACATAATTTTAAGTTTTTTTTATACATAAATTCATATCTTTGTACAAATGATTTTTTGATATGTAAATTTCTTTTACAACCAATTTTGTGATATTCATTTTCTATATGACACGTTTTTTTCTTTTATCTTTATCACACAATTGATGTCCTTTTTCAAAAATAATTTCCAAAAGATTTAAATATATTAATATAAATTTAAATTATTTTTCAACGAAACAAAATTTAAGTGAGCACGATACGTCACACTTATTTTTTCTATATTTGAAAGAATACTTTAAAATAAATTGTTATATATAACAATTTAGTTACAAATATTCCATTCTATTCTATCACTATTTTTCAATCATATACATTAATAATAATTTTTTATAAATGTATAATTAAAAAAAAAAAAATTTGGACTAATTTGGTAACTAGGCCCTTTTGAGATTCTCTTTTAGTAAATAGGCTGTTAGGTTTTTCTGATTAAGTAAATAAGCCCCAATTACGTTTTTACTGTCTCTTTCAACCAAACCCTAGAATATGAAATCAGAAGTGGAGAGGAGTGCCTTTGTCGGCCATCCCAGAGACGCAATCCGTCTTCTGCTTCTTCCAGCTCTCTCATTTGCTTCCAAGGCTTCTTACGAGGGATCGGACGGCGCTCCACTACTCGTGCCGGCTGATTTTATTGCTGAAGATCTTAAGAAGACTGCGACAAAGGGTTCCGCTATTGCTGCTCTTCCTAAGAAGTTGTTTGGGAAGTCTGGCGATAAAGGGAGTAGAGAGAAGAAGACGAAGCCGTTGACGGATGTGAAGGCGAATGCCAATACAAGGACATTGGCTATGGTTTTGAGGAAGGGAGCTTCTTAGCTTGAATAAGGAGCAAAAACCCCCTTCACTATCATCTTCCTCGTTGCCAGGGTCAAAAATTAGTCAGCACTTTCGTAATCCTCGACCTTCTGTTCTTCATATCTGGCCTTCTTCACTTACTAGTCAGATTCCTCACAAAACACCCAAATTCAACTTCACCGGACCTTACAACACGGCACAAATAAAAGCTAAATGGAAAGAGTTTTTAATGCATGAAGAGTATCTAAAATACAACCGAAAAACATAACTCCAGACAAGTTCTCAAAACGAACAACATGACAACGTATGAAACAATAACAACAGATAAATTGATCTCGTCCTATAATGTATGAAACCCTGGCTGCTCACTACCGCCGGATCACTCGACCGCCTCCATAACCTGCAAGGCATATACAAGCGGTATAAAACCGTTAGCTAAACATTCTAAGCAATAGAATAAAGGTAAAGACACATAAACACATAACGAACACATACAACATGCAACCACTCAAGTCCATTTATTATCTTCATTTACGTTATTCCTCAAAAATGATACTTATTTTGTGACACGAGGGATTTCCAAACCTCGCCTGTCCCCGTTTACCAGCAAGGAATGGTAGAAATGCATCTGACCGTCTACCTGCCTAGGCTAGTCGCAGAGAACCTCCTAGCGCTCGCAAGAGCTAGACAGTGATGTCACCGGCCGTTATCATACACTTGGGCCAATTATGTAATATACATAAGTCGTCTTATTCCTGTTTTGTTGTTTAACATAACTAACACACACCACCAAAACACAATATGCTAATACAAAGAAGTCAGCTAAGTAATTCCGTGGACTTACCAGACTCAAAGCGAAACCCAATCAAACTCTCTTAACCTCCCATGGGAAAACACGCAACGCTTGCTCAACACAAGACACACGGATCAAACAACACTCTAGTCAACTAGAAGTCCTTAGACTTCTAGGCTCAACATCCTCAGAAGATCATAAACTAAAGATAGATTCACACTCTAGCCAACTAGAAGTCCTTAGACTTCTAGTGCTCACAATCCTCACAACTCATAAACACACAAGATATATTATCACTCTCAGTCCACCGCCTCAAAGGCTCCCAACATAACATGTAACATCCGGAATTTTTTATTCCGGTTAGTGAGCGATTTATCAACCTTCCCGCAGGTGCGGCTCAGTTTGCCCGCAAACATGATATGCTGAGTGACGGGTTTATCCCAAAAATCCCGTACCGACCCTTCGTTTTGGGGGAACCGACCCCTCGTTGCCCTCCCTTTTGCTTACCCCTTCAACTGAACATTTCTCTCTCCTCTCATTTTGGATTTCACGTGAGTTTGCTTCTCCTCCTCTACTCTTCTTCAAACTCCTTCAATGGTGGTGTTTCTTCCTCTCCTCCTTGCTTTTGTGAGTTGTGCATCTTTGGATAGTAGTGTACTGCAGATCCAGATTGGTAAGGGTAAGCCTTTCTCTCTGATGACATGAATTATATGCCATTATAATCATGCATATTGTAGAGGTTTTACCTCAATTTACCTTGTATTTAGAGAGATTTGTGTACCTTTAAGGTTTATTTCATTTATATTCCAGAAATAGAGGTTTACACGAGTTTTAGTTGAACTATAGGTGAATTCGGTGGAATTGGAAGCACAAGTGGAGCAAAGAGTATCTAAGGTCAATAAGGATGCTTAAGTGACCTTAGAGGAGTCATAAAGAGCAAAAGAAGTATGTAAAAGAGTCACTAAAGGAAGGAAGGAAACAAGTCAAGAGACGAGCACTTTCTGTTGAAGAAAATCGAGTCATTTACCCTATAAATCGGACGAATTTCCTTATAGAAATCGAACGGTTTTTATTGAATTGAATCGCACGATTTTCTTCAACTTTTGGCTAAAAATATTACGACCCAAAGCCCATCACTTGTGGGCCTAAGAAGTGATATGCCAAGCGGCCCATTAGCAAGAAAGTATACATTGGAACCTTGATGTGATCGAACTTGATTCGAACACGAGGGTCCACCGGCACAAGTTCACACTCGGATTGGAATTGGAACTCCTTTTTTTGGATTTTTGTGTTTTTGGATATGAAGAGCAAATTCCCTCGGCCTCTCACTTGGGGAATCCCTTAACTCGAACGAACTACCCTCGGAATCTCACTTTGGGGTTCAAACCTTCGTTCCTCAACCTCTCACCTTAGAACCACCTAAGCATCTCACCTAGATGTTTGAAAACTAAGCATTTCACCTAAAATTCAGGTTTTGTTTTAAAGCAAACAATAACTTTGAAAGCACAAAGGCTAACTTACTTCATTTAACTTGACTTGCTTACAATGGGAGGATACAAGTCTTTATATAGCCACAAAACTCAGCCTAAAAACTCCCTAATTAAGTGCTAGAAATATCAAAGATTTATCAAAAGAAAATGCAAGAAATTCAAGAGTTTTTCTAGGAAATTCAAACACATAAATGGCCACATTTGGCCTTTATTCAAAGATGACTCTTGAATCCTATTCTCTTCACTTGGACAACACATCAAGGATGGTCTAATCAAGTCTTGGACGTCCATATTGAAGGAGAAGAAGACCATTGAACTAACTTGGCCTCCATTCAATGTATGTGTGTGAAGATGCCTTCAATGTTTGATTGAATGTTCACATGTTGACCTTCACATGATTAATACATAAATTCATGCATAATATATGAATAATATGAGCATGGTATGCTGCATGAAATATGTATGGGTGGGACGTGCATATGTTTGTATATCCATCTTTCATGCCTCCATGCATGATCTTGTCCAATAATCCATACAAGTACCGTACTTGCTGCAATGTAGGGTCATTTTCACCCTCTTCCTCTTGGAATCTCGACTTTGAGTAAACTATAAAGTTGTCAATGTAGTACTCATGGGCCTTTTATTTCCAAGTATTGCCTCAATTATAGGCGATTTACTGAGAGTGCGCAAACCTGACAACTTAGCCGGAGAGAGTGAAAATTGGAGTGTATTGGGCATGCTCGAAGCAAGCTTTTTCGGTTTGATTTCAATAGGTTTTGGCTCAGTTTTAGGCATGACCTCCAACACATAACTATTGATTTTGATAGGTTCTGGCTGACTTTTGACTTGGACGGTTGGTGGCAAAACGATTGGTTCCGGCTTGATGACGATGATTTCTTCCCCGGTGGGGATCACATCATCCTCTCTCTCTCTTCAAAAAGATTCGTCCTCGAATCCGAATCATCCATGCGCGGGGAGAGTGTAGTAATAGGCGAAGGAGTGGGATCTGATGGTGGAAGAGCGGGATTCGGTGGAGGAGGAGGCGGGGTTGGTGTAGCAGCCTTCGGTGGTGGAATAGACGGCGATGTGTACTTCGTCTTGCTTCCCGCTTTCTCAACTCGACTTGATTGAAAATGAGTTGCGTTCTTGATCCATTTTTCGAATACCCTACGGCGCCGAGCTTCTTCTTCTTGTTTTCTAGCCTCCCTTTCTGTTAGCATGAAATATTGTGATATTTTAGGCATGTTTTCTAAGTGCATTTGATTCATATTGATAGTCTTTGATTTAGCATTGTTGCATTTGTGAGCTAGTTTGCCTATATTGTCGATATAGATGTCTACACAAGCTTTATGTTGATTATAGGTGATTGAGAGCCATTTCCGAACGGAATTTAGCAAGGATGAGTTGATTGAGTATGTCCATGGATTGAGGGCATTCTTAGGAGCAAAATGAGTGTCAACTTCAGGAATGCACGAGGCTAGGGAAGAATCACGTTCTTGCCTAAACCACACTCTAAAATACGGCCGTACTACAAACCACGTTCAGTTCCACGGCCGTGGAACCCTGCAGGAGAAGCGTGATTCATTCCAGAAGCTTTTACGGTCGTGGAATCCATGGTTCAAACCGTGTTGATTTCCACGCTCAAAATTACGGTCGTGGAACCTTCCACGACCGTGATCTTGGCGATCTTTTTCGCCACATTTCAAGCCACGATCTTTCAGAAGATTGGGCCGGGCCGATATTTTATCTTGCCCTATAAAAAGACGGACGAAGAGAGATTCCGTCACCTCGCTTTAGACCTTGGCTTAGACGTATTTCCGACCTTCGCTTTACACTTTTCGCCTACGCCGCGACTTGGAGATTTTTGGTGATTCTTGCAAAAGACGTATTCCACGTTACGCTTGGAGTTGCCCTAATCTCGCACTTTTGGTGGAGATTGCTGTTGAGAATTCCGGATTGACGGAAGATCGAAGATTCGGAAGATTGTTGCAAGAAGAATTCTCTTCTTGTTTAGGTTTGATTTAGAAGACGGGTTGACATCCTGTTCTTCCTTCTTTCCTAAGATTGTGTTTGTTTGTTTTATTCTGAATCTATTGATGATATTCGTTCTTGATTGTGACTTTGAGATTGGTTTGAAGTTTATTGGAAGTTTTCGGAAGTTTTCATCTTTCAATCTTTTAATCTTTGAATTTGATATCATGATGATGATTGTTGGCTAAAAACCCTTAACAATTCTAAGGTGAAGGGTTGATAGTTGTGGCTTAGATGATGATAGATCGATCGTAAACAGATTAGACCCTGAGAGTTAGAGAGAATCGTCGACGAACCCTAAATCACGGTTTGTTCTTGAGTTCCACGACCGTGGAATCTCAAGATCCACCCGTAATTTCCCTTAAGTTTACGAACCTGCTTTTACTTTAATCCAAAGTTAAAGATTTGCTTTAACTTAGTTTAGGTTTGCCTTTTCTAGGTGGTAGTGAAGCCTCAACAACCTCTACCTCGATTGTGAGTGTCATAACCGTAATCGGTTTAGTTAGTCTTAATCCTTGGATTACAAGTTTGGATATTTGACATTAATTCTTGCCTTTAGATCCTTTCTATATTGAAGCCTCAACAACCTGTATAGAGAGTGTCTTGTAGGTGAGTCATATAAGGTTTTTGGAACTTCACCGTACGATTACCTTACATTAGCATACCTTTGCATATCTCAACTCTGTCTTTATATCATTAAGTATATCTTGAATCGATTGCCACAGCTGGATACTTGGATCTTTAGGATTGTTGTTTTCCCAATAATTTGCAAAGCTCTTATATTCACTTGCTTGATAACCTACGATCGAATTTATTCTCCCCAAATCCCTGTTTTCGATACTCTGGAATACTTGCTAATCTACGCCGATCCGTACACTGCGGGTTCGCTTGCTTGATTCTAGTTTTATAAATTTAAAGCTTATTTGCACGCACGTTTAAGGGCGAACAAGTTTTTGGCGCCGTTGCCGGGGATTTGGTTTAGACCGAATTCGGTAGCCGGTTGTCAAGCTTGGGAGCTTGCTCTCGTTATTTGATATTTCTTTGAGTGCATGCGCAGGTCTAGGAACACCGAAGACCTCTTACCTCTTGATCAAGAGCTTGAGAGGACTTTAAGGCAAAAGCGCAAGGAAAAGAAGATGGCTGAAGAACACGAACGTGATCTTCAAGCGGAGTTGGCGGAGAAGGAAGCTCAACTCCAATGGAATGAGAACATCCGCCGGGATGACTTGGATCGTCATCAATCTCAAGTTAACAATCTACAGGATATGATTTTTCAAATGAGGATAGAACTAAGCGACCTTAAGAATAAAGGAAGCAAGAAATCCTCAAGAAGGGCATCAAGATCTAGAAGAAGAAGTCACTCATCCGCTGATGATAGTGATTCTTCCATGCCACCGCTAGAGGAGATTGATCCCACGATCAATGTGAATCCTTTCCATCCACGGGGAGCTGGTAATCGCCGCATTCCGCCTAGGAATGCAAGGATCGAACGTGTAGATGATGAGCCAAGAACTCTTGGCCAAAGGATGGATCCAACACAACAACCGCGCCGTTTGGGTGTGAATTTTGACGCTGAAGATGTGCAAGGGTTTAGCTTCAACCCTCAAGTTATTACTCTTGTTCGCCAAAACCAATTTGGCGGGACAAGCGCTGAATCTCCACACCAACACTTGCAAAACTTTGAGTGTATGATGGAGACAATGAGACCGAAGAGTGCTACTACCAACAACTATAAGCTCAAGCCTTTCTTCTTCTCCTTGAAGGGGGTTATCTTGGTACCAAGCTCTTCCTAGGGGGAAACTAGACACGTGGGAAGACCTTTCCGCGGAGTTCCTCACCAAATTCTTTCCGCCATCCAAAACGGCGGAACTTAGAGGTAAGATTAATGCATTTTCCATGAGACCTAACGAAAGTTTGTTTCAATCTTGGGAAAGGTTTCAGGATTTGCTCTTGGATTGCCCTCATCATGGCATATCCAAACTTGCCTTGCTGGAAATCTACTATAAGGGGCTGGATGCGGGGACGCAATTCAACCTCCAATCCCTCTCATGTGGAACATTCATGGACATGAGGGAAGATGACGCTTGGGACTTCATTGAGAAGCAAGCAAGGGTCATAGAGAAGTATTCCCACCGGAAAGTGGAGGGAAATCGTGTGGAGCAAGGAGAGAAGCTCACACATGAAGCTCAAAATCAGATTTTATCCCTCAACAATGAGATCAAAGAGTTGAAGGAGGCTATCAGGACCAACTTTCCAAAGCAACAAGGAAAGGATGTTGGTTATTTGGGCAACAACAATGGCGGCAATAACACAAACCGCAACAACAACAACAATAACCGGAACAACAATCGGAACAACAATTGGAATGGCAATAACAACAACCGGAACAACAATTGGAACAACAATAGGGGTTCAAACAACAACAATTGGCGCTCCAATCAACAAAATTCCGGTAACTCTTATCCTTCCAATTCTAATTCACTAACTCCACCTTCCTCTTCCTCTACTCCTTTGAAAAGCCAGGGGCAATCATCTAATGGAGGAAACAATTCGGGAAAGGAGAAGCCCGATCCCATGTTGAAAACGATTTTGGGAAAGCTTCAAGGGTTGGAGAACCGCATCATTAAGGTTGACGATCAAATTTCTAAGGTTGATAAAGCTCGAAAGGTTTTAGAAAACCAAATGTTCAGCCATGCGGAGGAAGTTCCAAGGAATCTAGGGAAACTTCCAAGAAAGACGGAGGACAACCCTAAAGGAAGGGTGATGGCAATCACAACTAGGAGCGGAGTGACTACCACCGATCCGCAGCCTAAGTTCGTTGAAGTCCCGTAGAGAAAAACAAAGAGAAGGGGAAGGAGAAGGAAGATGTCTACGTTCCTCCTCCAGCTTACAAACCTCCCCTACCATTTCCTCAATCTAGAGCGAGAGCGCGCCTAGATAAACAGTTTGGTAAGTTCATAGAGCTCATGAGCAAGCTGCATATTAATATACCATTTATTGATGCTATTGTAGGTAGGCCGGCTTATGGCAAGTTCTTGAAGGAGCTCCTCTCTAACAAGAGGAAGCTAGAAGACTTCGGAGAGGTCAAGATGAGTTCGGACTCTTCGGATCTCATCAAGACCATGAAGGAGAAAATTCCCCCAAAGCTAAAGGATCCGGGGTCATTTTGCATTCCCATAGGAGTGGGAGATGTCACATACGATGCGTTATATGACTTGGGAGCAAGTGTGAGCATCATACCACTTGCATTGTGTAGGAAGATCGGTTTAGGCGACCCTAAACCGGTGAAGATGACGTTGTACATGGCGGATCGATCCATCACTCGCCCCGTCGGTATTGTAGAAGACGTCCCGGTCAAGCTAGGTAAATTCTTTATTCCCATTGATTTTGTCGTGCTTGATATTCCTGCAGATAGTCCGGTCCCGATCATACTCGGAAGACCGTTTCTTGCAACTTCCGGCTGCATAGTCGATTGCAAGAATGGTAGACTCGCTTTTGATATAGGAGAGAGCAAAGCATTGGCATGATAAGCATATCATTCCAAAGGATTTCAAAGAATGAGATCAAGTTCTCCTCTTCAATTCAAGGCTTCGTCTCTTTCCAGGTAAGCTTAAATCTCGTTGGACCGGACCTTTTCTAATTAAGCGTATTTTCCCCATGGTGCAGTTGAAGTATGGGGTGAAACGGGCGGAATCTTTAAGGTGAACGGCCAACGACTCAAGAAGTATACGCCGGAACTCCAAACTGAAGAGTTCACGCCTACCGCACTCGAATAAGTGCGAGAATGGTCTAGCTACGGACCTTAAACAAAATGCTTCTTGGGAGGCAACCCAAGGTATTGCATTTTTGTTCTTGTTTTCGATTCATAGATTAGCTTAGTATAGACGTTTTTCGCTTTGTTTTTGCCTTCGATTCCTTCCGGTATGTTCGTGTTTTTGGATGTAGGAACGATGGAAAAGGAAAAGGGAAGGATAATGTTGAAGAAAAGTGACGAAATTTGGACTTTGGAGCTTTACAGATAGTTCCACGGCCTAAACCACGGTCGTGACAGCTACAGTGCCCATAATTTCCAAAAGCCTTTGAAAAATCACAAAAACCACGGTTCCGTACAATTCCACAGCCGTGGAACACCCCGACAGACCGTGATTTTCAAAATTTTGCCTGTGACTATATAAACCACGTTCTTCACAAAAATCACCCACAAAACCCCCCTTCCACGACCTAAACGCCGAATCCACGCTCCCTCCTCAAATTCTTCGTTCGTTAATCGTTTTTAACGATTCTTCTTCCCAAACTGAAGCAAATTCGACCACCAACAAGATCCAAGCAACGAATCGAGCGGAAATTCACCAAGGAACGCACAATTCGGATTTTTAAATCCGAAAAATAGGTTTTTCCACTCTTCTTGATCTTTGTCGATTTGGTTCGTTTTTGTTAGAGATTTTAGGAAGAACTGATTGAAATTGGAGGAAATTAGATTAGGGCTGCCTGTTTGTTGAGATTGAGTGCTGAATTCTGAGATTTGCGAAAAACTGAGACAAACCACGGTTCCTGGAAGAACCACGGCCGTGGAACCTCTAGAACAACCCGTAATTTTGAACAGAAATGGACTTCGTGAGGAGAGTTTCAGGGAGGATTAAGGAGAAAAAGAATGACCAGAACAAGAAGAGGAAGGGTAATCCCTCTTCTTCCTCATCCTCTAGAGCACCACCACCATCTTCCCCTTCACCTCCATCATCACCTTCATCACCTTCACCTCCTAGCCCTAGAGTCCCGACCATTCATGAGGATCACCTCGATGCATTCGAGAGGATCCACGAGAGAGCTGTGATTGGACCTAGGTACTTGTTGTTAGAGGATCTAGCTCCTCTTAACATCATAGAGGATCTTACTTGGCTCTTGGATAGAGCCGGACTAGTTATCTTCTCGGCTATCCGAGAAGACGCCTACGAGGAGATTACGAGGGAGGTAGTGACGTCCTTTCAGCATAGCCATGAAGATAGGACCGTTTCTTTCCGTCTTATGGAAAGAAACTATGAATTTTCCATCCGTGAGTTTGGGACTTTCTTCGGGTTTCATGAGACCTTTAACGGTCGATTTCCTAGTGGCATTTACGCCAAGGACTTTTGGGAGGAGGTAGCGATGATTTACGCCAGCGAGGACCGCTGGCAACCTGCTGACACCAAGGCTAAGTTGATGTACCACTTAGCCTTGAAGATTGCTCATCGTGTTCTTTCAGAGTGTCTCTTTCCTCGGACGGAGACGCCCCAAAAGATCAAGACGGATGAGCTCTTTTTGCTGTATTCCATGTTGTATGGGCGCCGAGCTGACTGTGCCACCCTCTTGGCTGCTACTATGAGCAAGCTCAAGAACAAGAGGAAGGGCAACATTGGATATGGTGGGATAGTTACCCACCTTGCTAGGAGCTTGGGAGTTGATTTCTCTGCCTGTACCCGTATACCAGCTGTACCTTTAGGTCTTCATGCCTTCATGACTAGAGGGCTCATCTTCCCCACTCATAGAGGTCCGCCTTATGCGGCCATGCCTTGGGAGAGCAGGACCAGTAGGGGCATTGAGTGGCTGCAGGAGTACTCCATTATGGCTGGACGCCATAATTGGAAGGAGACGTTCGCTGCTATGCATGCGAACAGGATTACAGCTCCCCCATATGTCCCACCACCAGTTGTTGAGGAGGAGGAGATGGGAGATCAGTTTGAGAGTGGAGGAGGAGCCGAGCAGGAGTTTGGCACGTTTCTGGATCAGCCGGATGCAGCCCCGATGCGCCTATACGTTCTCCACGTCCAGCTAGAGCTTCAGGCTCGTCTTCTCGCCGCGCTAGCGTGAGTGAGAGACCTACGTGGATGACCACACCTCCTACATGGTATGGAGTTCCACCTCCATGGTCCACAGAGCAGTCAGCAGCACCAGCAGCAGCACCATCCGACGCTCCAGCATGGTACAGTCAGGCCCCGGGATGGTATGAGCAGATGCCAGATTGGGCTACTGGTCTTTCGGAGAGAGTATGAGCATTGGAGATCCGAGCCGATGCTAGAGATGGACGCTTGGACGACCTCGATCACATGATGAGGGATGTCTATCGCCAGCAGTTTGGGCGGTTTTATGATCCTAGCTTCTCTCCATTCCCGCCTACACCAGCGCCGCAGTGATGATTGCGTGACCGTTTGCTTTAGCCGCTCCACCGCCACTTTGTGAGTTTCTTTTTCTTTTCTTTCTTTTCTTTCTTTCTTCTGAACATTAGGGACAATGTTCGTCCTAAGTATGGGGTGGGGTGTACTAAAAGTTTGTAATAACTCTTACTCACTATGTTTGCTTCTATTCGAGACTATCATTGCATGTTCATTATATTGTTGCACGTTTCGTTATTACATTGCATGAAAAAGAACTTGAAAAAAAAACCCATAAAAATTGAAAAATTTTAAAAATTTTGTGCTTCTAAGGAATTGAGATGATTTCTAGGATAATCACTACTTGTGAATTGAGTTTGATGATAATTGCATGCTTAAAAGAATAGTGAATTGAAAAGGAATTGAATGAGTTGATTATACCTCTTTTGCAAGTTTCATTATGTGATGAATGTTACTTAAATCATGTTGAGAAATTGAAGTTGAAATCACACTATAAGTTCTTATACTTCTTGTTGAGATGATTAAGGCAATTCGATATTTTCTTTCTTCTTTCTTTGATCATTTAGCTCCTCATTGAAATATTGACCTCCTTTACCTATCCGGGGATTTGGAGAAGTGAATGAAAAAGGCATGTTTGATGTGGGAGGGCCATGAGAGCAATTATTTGCAATCAAAAGAATAGAAAGAAATTTTAGGTTCGGGGAAGTCAATCATGATGATGAGTAACTCGGCACCATTCACATAGCCGGGTGTTTGTGTCTTGCCAAAGTCGGATTGAGCGATATTCCTAGCGGATTATGGTATGTGCGCTAAGGGTTTGAGGCATCTCATAAAATTTGAGAAACGCCAATCTCCTAGGCTTCGGTTTTTGTGCACCTCTGTCCATAACTCCAAAAGTAAAGTCAAAAAATGAAAAGAAGAGAGCGAAGCTCTAAGTTGAAAGTGTGCGGAAACCGCAAAAAAGAAGAAGAAGGAGTAGTTGTCCACTTTCCCGGATTCATGCACCACATTCCTTAAAGTTTCCTTCCCTTTCCACTTTCTAGACCTTTTTCTTTGAAAGTCCTTAAGATCAAAAGAATGTTATATGACTTGGTGATCTAAATTGAAGTTTCTTATGATTGATTTTGATAATGTTTGAAGGTTATGATGTTTGTATGGAAGTTTGATTAATTCATGAGTTTTCTTTACTCTTTACTCTTTGATTAAGTGTATGAAAGTCTTATAAACGATTGAAGCAAGATTTGAGAATGATCTATTCTTTAGAAGGCACATTCATCCAAAAGAAGTATTGCTTTGAGAAGGTACACATACTTCATCCTAACTCTTGTTTTAAAGGCTTTTGAAAGACCTTGCTTAGGGACAAGCAAGTGTTAAGTATGGGGTTATTTGTTAGCATGAAATATTGTGATATTTTAGGCATGTTTTCTAAGTGCATTTGATTCATATTGATAGTCTTTGATTTAGCATTGTTGCATTTGTGAGCTAGTTTGCCTATATTGTCGATATAGATGTCTACACAAGCTTTATGTTGATTATAGGTGATTGAGAGCCATTTCCGAACGGAATTTAGCAAGGATGAGTTGATTGAGTATGTCCATGGATTGAGGGCATTCTTAGGAGCAAAATGAGTGTCAACTTCAGGAATGCACGAGGCTAGGGAAGAATCACGTTCTTGCCTAAACCACACTCTAAAATACGGCCGTACTACAAACCACGTTCAGTTCCACGGCCGTGGAACCCTGCAGGAGAAGCGTGATTCATTCTAGAAGTTTTACGGTCGTGGAATCCATGGTTCAAACCGTGTTGATTTCCACGCTCAAAATTACGGTCGTGGAACCTTCCACGACCGTGATCTTGGCGATCTTTTTCGCCACATTTCAAGCCACGATCTTTCAGAAGATTGGGCCGGGCCGATATTTTATCTTGCCCTATAAAAAGACGGACGAAGAGAGATTCCGTCACCTCGCTTTAGACCTTGGCTTAGACGTATTTCCGACCTTCGCTTTACACTTTTCGCCTACGCCGCGACTTGGAGATTTTTGGTGATTCTTGCAAAAGACGTATTCCACGTTACGCTTGGAGTTGCCCTAATCTCGCACTTTTGGTGGAGATTGCTGTTGAGAATTTCGGATTGACGGAAGATCGAAGATTCGGAAGATTGTTGCAAGAAGAATTCTCTTCTTGTTTAGGTTTGATTTAGAAGACGGGTTGACATCCTGTTCTTCCTTCTTTCCTAAGATTGTGTTTGTTTGTTTTATTCTGAATCTATTGATGATATTCGTTCTTGATTGTGACTTTGAGATTGGTTTGAAGTTTATTGGAAGTTTTCGGAAGTTTTCATCTTTCAATCTTTTAATCTTTGAATTTGATATCATGATGATGATTGTTGGCTAAAAACCCTTAACAATTCTAAGGTGAAGGGTTGATAGTTGTGGCTTAGATGATGATAGATCGATCGTAAACAGATTAGACCCTGAGAGTTAGAGAGAATCGTCGACGAACCATAAATCACGGTTTGTTCTTGAGTTCCACGACCGTGGAATCTCAAGATCCACCCGTAATTTCCCTTAAGTTTACGAACCTGCTTTTACTTTAATCCAAAGTTAAAGATTTGCTTTAACTTAGTTTAGGTTTGCCTTTTCTAGGTGGTAGTGAAGCCTCAACAACCTCTACCTCGATTGTGAGTGTCATAACCGTAATCGGTTTAGTTAGTCTTAATCCTTGGATTACAAGTTTGGATATTTGACATTAATTCTTGCCTTTAGATCCTTTCTATATTGAAGCCTCAACAACCTGTATAGAGAGTGTCTTGTAGGTGAGTCATATAAGGTTTTTGGAACTTCACCGTACGATTATCTTACATTAGCATACCTTTGCATATCTCAACTCTGTCTTTATATCATTAAGTATATCTTGAATCGATTGCCACAACTGGATACTTGGATCTTTAGGATTGTTGTTTTCCCAATAATTTGCAAAGCTCTTATATTCACTTGCTTGATAACCTACGATCGAATTTATTCTCCCCAAATCTCTGTGTTCGATACTCTGGAATACTTGCTAATCTACGCCGATCCGTACACTGCGGGTTCGCTTGCTTGATTCTAGTTTTATAAATTTAAAGCTTATTTGCACGCACGTTTAGGGGCGAACACTTTCTTGACGACGTTTGCGATGTTGGTCTTCTTCCTCTTGTTTACGAGCTTCCTCTTCACGGCGACGAGCTTCTCTTCTCTTTCTTCGTCTTCCTAGTTCTTCATAGACGGCGTCGTAAAGATTGTTTTCCATTTCACTCAAACGAAGATAACCATCGTCATACTCTCGAATATCACATCGAACGTATTCTTCATTTATTGTTCTTTTTCGATCGCGTCTTGACATTCTCAAACAGTTCACAACCCGAAAGCTTGAGGAACTCGCATCGTTGGGCTCTGATACCACTTGATGTGATCGAACTCGATTCGAACACAAGGATCCACCGGCACAAGTTCACACTCGGATTGGAATTGGAACTCCTTTTTTTTGGATTTTTGTGTTTTTGGATATGAAGAGCAAATTCCCTCGGCCTCTCACTTTGGGAATCCCTCAACTCGAACGAACTACCCTCGGAATCTCACTTTGGGGTTCGAACCTTCATCCTCGGCCTCTCACCTTAGAACCACCTAAGCATCTCACCTAGATGTTTGAAAACTAAGCATCTCACTTAGAATTCAGGTTTTGTTTTAAAGCAAACAACAACTTTGAAAGCACAAAGGCTAACTTACTTCATTTAACTTGACTTGCTTACAATGGGAGGATACAAGGCTTTATATAGCCACAAAACTCAGCCTAAAAACTCCCTAATTGGACGGTTGGTGGCAAAACGATTGGTTCCGGCTTGATGACGATGATTTCTTCCCCTTTGGGGATCACATCAAACCCTAGGAACGAAATTCGGGAGTTTGCAGCGGGAAAGATTTACAGGATTTTACGGAATTGAAGGTTCTTGGAGAGAGGATTGAAGGGAAAAAATAAGAAGTCAAGATTCAAGAAGTTTTGTGAGATCTTTTGTTTCTCTTCTGATTCTTGTGAATTGTGAACACATTATTGGGTGTTTTGAGAGATTCTTTGAAAGATTTTGAGATTTGATTATAGATTCGGAGATTATTTGATTTTTATTCAAGGTTCGAGTTTTATTTGGTTTTATTCATTCAATCTTGATTTTGATTTGAATATGAAAATGTTTGGCTAAAAACCTTGTGATTCTGGGAAGAGTAGTTGATGATTGAGGCTTAGATAATGATAGACTGAACTCATTTAACCATTTGGACCCTGAGAGTTGAGATTTAACTTTGCGACAATAGGAAAAGCGACCTGTTCTAAGGGAAATCGACCGATTTAGTGAAGAACAACCCGATTTATTACCCTGACGATCTTTAATTGATTTATTCTTTAACCAAAGTTAATCCTTGCCTAAATCCTAACCTTGCTTAACCTTTTTAACCCCTATTCATGTGTGAGAAGAGACTTCATCATTGATTCTTCACTTGATACCTAAAGTTTGCAAGATTCGGTAATAGAGAGACTCAACATCCTCTATTAAGGTTTGAGTGTGCTTTCCATCTTTACCTTTGAGAGTCATATCCTTGGGTTTTGGGTGGTTTGTTTGAGTGAAATTCTTATCCTTAGACCTTTCTATATTGCAGCCTCAACAACCCTTATAGAGAGAGCCTTTGGGTGAGATATATAGGTTTTGGAACTTCGCCATACGATACCTTCCTTTGAAACACATAACCTTGGCAACGCCAACTCTGTCCTTTGATCTTTAGAATTGTCTTGAATTGAAAGCCGCAGTCGGATACTTGAATCCTTGGAATCATTTGTCTCTTTATTAATCACAAAAGCTTTTACACTTTACTAGATAATTTGAAATCGATTTTATTCTCACCAAATCCTTGAGTTCGACTATGGAATTTCTTGCCTTACTACAGCTGCTCCCTACATTGCGGGTTCGCTTTTGCATAAGTTTTAGATATAAATTTAAGACTTTGACGCATACACTTTTGAGCGAACAAGTTTTTGGCGCCGTTGTCGGGGATTTGGTCTAGACCAAATCCGATTTTCGGTTATCTAGCTTGGGAGCTTTTGCTCTTGTGATTTGATTTGTGTACTTGAGTGATTTTTACATATTCTTTAGGTATATGCGAAGGACTAGATCTACCAAAGATCTCGTTCCTTTTGATCCCGAATTGGAGAAAACTTTGAGAAGAAAGCTAAAAGAGAAAAAGATGGCTGAAAATACTGAGAGGAACATCCAAGAGGAGTTGGATGAAACTCGAGCTCAACTCCAATTGAGTGAGAAGGCTCACTTGGAGGAAAAAGAACTTAATCAATTTCAAATAGATGAGCTCCGTGCGATGATTCTAGACATGAAACTAGAGAGGAATGACTCTAAGAAGAAGAAGAAGAAGGCTAAGGCATCTATAGCTGAATTATCCGACGATGATGAGATGCCGGAGCTAGAGGACATACCACCATTTAATCCTCGTGCTAATGTCGATCCTCGTCCTCGTGCTAATGTTGATCCTCGCCCTCGTGCTAGAGAGGCGAGAGCTGCTGATGTCGTGGGTGAACCATAAACACTTGGGCAACGAATGGACCCAATTCAACAACCACGCCGTATAGGTGTGAATCTTGGAGAGCAAGATGATCATGACTTCGGGATGCGTCCACAAGTCATCACTATGATCCGCCAAATTCAGTTTGGTAGAATGGAAGCTGAATCTCCGCATCAACACTTGCAAAATTTCGAGATTCTCATGGAAACTTTGAAACCTCAAAGGGTTAACAACAACAACTACAAGTTGAGACCGTTCTTCTTCTCTTTGAAGGACAAAGCCTTAACTTGGTATCAAGCTCTTCCGGCTGCAAAGCTCAACACATGGGAGGACTTGACTTCGGAGTTTCTCACTAAATTCTTTCCGCCATCCAAAACAGCGGAATTGAGAGGTAAGATAAATGCTTTTTGTATGAAACCTAACGAAAGTTTGTTTCAATCTTGGGAAAGGTTTCAAGATCTTCTATTGGATTGCCCACACCATGGCATTTCAAAGTTGGACTGGTTGGAGATCTACTACAAGGGATTGGATGTGGAGACACAATTCAAACTCCAATCTCTTTCTTGTGGTACATTCATGGACATGAGAGAAGATGACGCTTGGGACTCCATTGAGAAGCAAGCCCAAGTGATTGAGAAGTATTCCCATAGGAAGATGGATGTTGGGAATCGGAATTCGGGAGATCTAGGAGCAAAGTTGACTCATGCTGCACAAACTCAAATATTCTCCCTCAACAATGAGATCAAGGAGTTGAAGGAAGTCATAAAAACTAGCCTTTAAAAGATGAAGGAGCAAGATGCTGGCTACCTAAGAAGAGATAACAACCAAGTCAATAGGAACAACTACCGGAACAATAATTGGAATAAAAACAGGAACTCCAACAACAACTATTGGAGATCCAACCAACAAAACCCCGGTAATCCCTATTCACATGCTGAAAATGCACTAACGCCTCCATCTTCTTCTACTCCTTTGAAAAGCCAGGGTCAAACATCGAATGGCTCGAGCAAACCAGAGAAGGATAAGCATGATGCTATGCTAGAGACAATCTTGGGAAAGCTCCAAGGACTAGAGAATCACATCACTTCGGTTGATAAGGAACAAAAAGCCTTAGAAAACCAAGTGTTCAGCAAGGCCGGAGAAGTTCCTAGAGATCAAGAGAAGCTTCCCGGAAAGACGGAGGATAACCCAAAGGGCCGAGTAATGGTGATTACTATTAGGAGTGGTGTAACAACCACCGATCCACAACCTAAACTAGTTGAGGCCCCCGCTGAAAAAGAAAAGAAGAAGGAAAAAGAGAAGGAAGATGTCTATGTTCCTCCTCCTGCTTACTAACCACCTCTACCTTTTACCCAATCTAGAGCAAGAGCGGGTCTAGATAAACACTTCGGTAAGTTCATTGATCTTATGAGTAAGATGCACATTAATATACCTTTTATGGATGCAATTTTAGGTATGCCGGCTTATGGGAAGTTCCTAAAGGAGATCTTCTCTAACAAGAGGAAACTAGAAGACATCGGTGAAGTCAAGATGAGTATGGAGTCATCCAAACTTATCAAGACTATGACGGAGAACATGCCACCTAAGTTGCGTGATCCAGGATCATTTTGCATAACCATCACCTTAGGAGAGGTCACTTACGATGCACTTTGTAACCTTGGAGCAAGCATAAGCATCATACCACTTGATTTATGCAAAGCGGTTGGTCTAGGAGAGGCTAGACCGGTGAAGATGACACTTTACATGGTTGATCGTTCCATAACTAGGCTTGTTGGAATCATAGAAGACATTCCTGTGAAACTTGGTAAGTTATACATTCCTATAGATTTTGTCGTTCTTGACATTCCTGCAGATTATCCAGTTCCCATCATACTTGGGAGACCATTCCTTGCAAACCTCCGGTTGTATGGTTGATTGCAAGAATGGATAGCTATCATTCAATATAGGGGAAGAGAAAGTGGAATTTATGCTCTCCTCCTTAATCAAAGAGCCAGCTTTGAGAGAAGATGTTTTTAACATCTTTGATGAAGAAGAGTCTAGAGAGGTGGTGAGTTCAATCTTGATCAAAGATCCACTTCAAAAGGTTCTTCGCATGAGTATCATTGAGGAAGGAGTGGAACATGACTGTGATGATGAGATTAGAGCATTAGAAGATGCAGAGGAAGAGCCGGAGGCGAGATTTGAAGAGCTGAAAAGAGCCCCGGAATCTGTTGAAAAAATCGACCTACACAAAGAAAATCACTCAACTTCTGATAATACAAGTCGATTTTCAACAACAGAAAGAAACATCGGACCAAAAATCGACCGATTTACGTCAGGGGAGGTCGATTTTTCGGCAATTTCTCCAACTTCTACAAACTCGATTGTAGTTGTTCTTAACTGTAATAGCACACTTCCTCCACCTTCAGAGGCCTCTCCAATGACACTAGATGATCATGAATCATCAACCAAGGCACCACCTTCATTGGAGTTGAAACCACTTCCTACACATTTAAGGTATGCATTCCTTGGACCTAACTCAACATATCCTGTTATAGTTAATGCACAATTAAGTGATGATGAACTAGAGAAGCTTATGAATATTCTAAAACAACATAGGAAAGCCTTAGGCTATACCATTGATGATTTAGTAGGAATTAAACCTTCTCTATGTATGCATAACATCTTGATGGAAGAGGATTACAAATCTTCACGTCAACCTCAAAGACGGTTAAATCCGATCATGAAAGAGGTCGTCAAGAAAGAAATTCTTAAGCTACTTGATGCAGGTATCATCTTCCCTATTTCTGATAGCAAATGGGTGAGCCCCGTACAAGTGGTTCTAAAGAAAGGATGCGTTACCGTTGTTGCAAACAAGAACAACGAGCTTATTCCCACAAGGATAGTTACGGGGTGGAGAATGTGCATCAACTACCGTAAACTGCATGTTGCCACGAGGAAGGACCATTTCCCCTCCCTTTCATTGATCAAATGTTGGAAAGGTTAGCCCAACACTCTTACTTTTGTTATCTAGATGGATATAGCGGTTTCTTTCAGATTCCCATTCACCCGGATGATCAAGAGAAGACAACTTTCACGTGCCCTTGGGGTACGTTTGCCTATAGAAGAATGTCATTCGAGTTATGCAACGCCCCAGCCACCTTCCAAAGGTGTATGATGGCAATCTTTTCAGAATATGTAGAGAATATCATGGAAGTATTCGTGGACGACTTTTCGGTATATGGTTCTTCCTTTGATAACTGTCTCTCTAACCTTTCCCTTGTTCTTAAGAGATGTGAAGACACTAACCTAGTCTTAAACGGGGAGAAGTGTCATTTTATGGTCACCGAAGGAATTGTGTTAGGTCATTTCATTTCGAATAGAGGAATAGAAGTTGATAGAGCTTTAGATTGAAACTATAGAGAAGCTACCTCCTCCATCTTCGGTGAAAGGAGTTAGAAGCTTTTTAGGACATGCATGTTTCTATAGGAAATTCATAAAGGATTTTTCTAAGATTTCAAAACCTTTGACTAATCTTTTAATGAAGGACATAACTTTAGAGTTTTTGAAAGAATGTTTAGATGCCTTTTGCATGATCAAGGAAGCTTTGATTTCAGCTCCTATCATCCAACCACCCGATTGGACTCTTCCTTTTGAGATCATGTGCGATGCAAGTGACGTAGCTATAAGAGCTGTACTTGGACAGAAGAAAGATGGTCATACACACGCCATCTTCTATGCTAGCAAGACGCTAGATGAATCTCAACTGAATTATGCTACCACGGAGAAGGAGCTTCTTGCCGTTGTCTATGCATTTGATAAATTTTGTTCCTATCTTGTAGGTGCGAAAGTGATAGTCTACACGGATCATTCAGCAATACGTTACTTGTTCACAGAGAAGGATGCAAAGCCTAGGCTCCTAAGATGGATCTTGCTCCTACAAGAGTTTGATCTAGAGATCCGTGACAAGAAAGGCTCGGAGAATTCGGTTGCCGATCACCTTAGCCGTCTCCCACACCTCACCGATGAGACGGATGAGTTCTCTATTGACGACTCATTCCCCGACGAATAATTCCACAAGATTGAAGAATGTCTTCAACAAATCTCGAAAGGTAATGACCCATGGTTTGCTGATATTGTCAATTACCTTGTTTGTCAAGAGCTCTCACCCGGACTTTCATATGCTCAAAGGAAGAAGTTCTTTAGAGACGTCCGACACTTCTATTGAAATGAACCTCTACTCTTCAAGCGAGGTCCCGATGGCATGTACAGAAGATGTGTTCCGGAGGATGAGGTGGAAAGCATTATCCGCCATTTCCATTCTTTACCTTGTGGAGGACATGCTAGTTCCCACAAGACGTGTGCTAAGGTACTCCAATCTGGTTTCTTTTGGCCTACCTTATTTAAAGATGTGCGAAACTATGTTGTTGCTTGAGATGGTTGTCAAAGGACAGGTAATATTTCAAGGAGGAATGAGATGCCTCTCAACAACATACAAGAAGTAGAGATATTCGATGTATGGGGAGTGAAATTCATGGGACCATTCCCATCTTCTTGTGGAAACCAATACATACTTCTAGCCATAGACTATGTCTCAAGATGGGTAGAAGCAATCACTTCTCCCACTAATGATGCAATGATAGTGATGAAGTTCTTCAATAGAACGATCTTCCCAAGGTTCGGGACCCTCCGAACCATCATTAGTGATGGAGGAACGCACTTCACAACCCGTCGATTTGAGGCTCTATTAGCTAAGTATGGGGTAACCCATAAGATTACCACACCATACCATCCGCAAACAAGCGGACAAGTTGAGATATCCAACAGGGAGATCAAAGGAATTCTAGAGAAGACTGTCTCTAGAACAAGAAAGGATTGGGCAATGAAGCTAGATGATGCATTATGGGCATACAGGACCGCTTTTAAGACACCCATAGGTACAACACCA
Organism: Fagopyrum homotropicum; assembly: GCA_033239125.1. Taxonomy (NCBI): domain Eukaryota; kingdom Viridiplantae; phylum Streptophyta; class Magnoliopsida; order Caryophyllales; family Polygonaceae; genus Fagopyrum; species Fagopyrum homotropicum. The sequence continues at coordinate 107,579,306 of BSWB01000007.1, forward strand.
TACAACCTTGTGTATGGGAAGTCTTGTCACCTTCCTGTAGAGCTAGAGTATAAAGCATATTGGGCCGTCAAGTGGCTCAACTTCAGCATGAAAGAAGCCGGAGAGAAGCGATTATTGGACATCAATGAGCTAGAGGAGATCCGGATGAATGCGTATGAGAACGCAAGGATCTACAAGGAAAGAACGAAGCGGTGGCATGATAAACATATCATCCCAAAATACTTGAAAGAAGGAGATCAGGTTCTTCTATTCAACTCAAGGCTTCGACTCTTTCTAGGTAAGCTTAAATCCCGCTGGACAGGACCTTATGTAATTAAACGTGTTTTCCCCCATGGTGCAGTTGAAGTATGGGGTGAACAAAGTGGAAGTTTCAAGGTCAATGACCAACGGTTGAAGAAGTACATACCGGAAGTTCTGGTTGAGGAGATAGCTCCTATCCTCCTCCATTGAGCATCTAAACAAGCAGCGTCCAGCTAAAGACGTTAAATCAACGCTTCTTGGGAGGCAATCCATGGTAGTGTAGTTCTTTTCCCTTCTTTTCATCTTAGAATAGTTTAGGTTAGTTGCTTCTTTGCTTTTGTTTTAGCTTTGTTTGTTCCTCGATACGCTCTCGGTTTGTTTGTGTCATAGATTTCAGGAACTAGGTGAAAGTTTGAGTAATTGATGGAGAAAGTTGCAATAAATTGGATCAAATACACTTTTTAAGGAAAAGAAGGAAGTAAATCGACTTACCATAAGTTAATCGAACGATTCAGGCAACAGAGCAAGTCGTTTTTGGGCAACAGAAGATAAATCGACTCAAAAATCGACCCCCCGGAAAAAAATCAGTCGATTTTCTTGCTTAAGCTGTGAAAGGGATGAAAAATCGGACTGACAAATAAATTGCCCAGAAAAATCGGTCGATTTCCTTTGTATTTTGGTCAGCCTATATAAAGCCTTCTTCACTCGATTTTCTCATTCCAACACTTAACCAAAATTGTTCCCTCTTGCTCCAAAAACGCCGAAAATAGCCTACCCTCCCATATCCCAAATTTGTAATCATTTTGAACGATTCTTGAGCCTAAACTGAAGCATTTTTAAAAAGGAACAAGGATCTAGCAACAACAAGCTTGACAAACTACTTATTCTTCCGGAATTCAGGTTTTTTCGATCAAAAACCTAAGTATTTCGTTCGATCTTGAATCTTACTTAGAAGTTGTTAGATTGCTAAATTTGATTGAGGGCTTTGGTTAGAAACACCCCTAGGAAGCTTTTTGTGATGTTGGATTGCTCGGAACTTTACAGATTTGTGATTTGTGTTGAAATCGTGAGAAAAATCGACCCAAACCCAGAAAAATCGCCCGATTTTTTTTCCAAGAATAGGTCGATTTTAGTGTGGACTTTGATGATTTGGTTTGTCATAATTCTTGCATTATTTGCTTTCCACTATGACATTCGCATTTGCATGTTTTCATTCGAAAGTTGTGAGTATTTCAAAAATTTTAGTGCTTCTTATCATAGAAATGACCTCTATAATGAGAATTGTGATGTGGAAAAGGCAAAAGATGACTTAGTTATGTTGAGATTTTAATTGTAGCATGAATGAACTTGAATGTCTTACTTGAATACATGAATAATTCATATGATCTTGATGTCTTGATAGGAGAACGAAATAATGATCGAAGCTATATTATAAGTTCTTTTGCATCATATAGGAATGACCAAGGCAATTCGTTTATTTTCTTGTTCATATCTTGTTCATGCTAGCTCCTTAATGAAATATTTGACCTCCTTTTGACCATCCGGGAATTAGGATAAGTAGTTATAAAAGGCATGCTTGATGTGGGAGGGCCATTGTGAAAGTGTTAACTGAAAGTTTAGCAAATTATAGGTTTGGGGACGTTGAACATGAGGATGAGTAATTCGGCATCATTCATATAGCCGGGTGTTTGTGTCTTGTCAAAGTCCGATTGAACGACAAGTCCTAATGGGATATGGTATGTGCATCAAAGGTTTGAGGCATCTCGAAAATTGAGAAACGCCGATCTCCTAGGCTTCGGTTTTTGTGCACCGGTGTCCATACTCTCAAAATAGTAAAGTAAAAGAAAGCACAAATTTTACATGCAAAGCATGTGTAGTGAAGTTATGTTCTTAAAGCTTTTATTGTGTTGTTCCTCTTTCCCGGATTAGCATCACATTACCTTAAAGATTTCCCACCCTTGACACGTTTCTTTGACCTTTTTTCTTGATTTGAAGACCTTGAGACCTTTGTGCACATGTTTAAGGCTTCATGGCTTAGATTTGTTTGACTTTGATTATATTTACATCTTTATCATGTCTTTTATTTGTGTCTTTGAGAAAGAAAGGATGGTTGGTTCATAATATGGTTATTATTGATGCATACCTTGTCTTCCTATGTCTTGAAACATTACTTTGAGGGTGATCCAATAAGAAGAAGCACTTTTCAAAAGGTTTTTGAGTTTTTTGCATCATATAATCCATGACATCTTGTATTCTAGGTTTGAACCTTGCTTGGGGACAAGCAAGAGACAAGTATGGGGCATTTTAATGACATGAATTATATGCCATTATAATGATGCATATTGTGGAGGTTTTACCTCAATTTACCTTGTATTTAGAGAGATTTGTGTACCTTTAAGGTTTATTTCATTTATATTCCGGAAATAGAGGTCTACACGAGTTTTAGTTGAATTATAGGTGAATTCGGTGGAATTGGAAGCACAAGTGGAGCAAAGAGTATCTAAGGTCAATAAGGATGCTTAAGCGACCTTAGAGGAGTCATAAAGAGCAAAGGAAGTATGTAAAAGAGTCACTAAAGGAAGGAAGGAAACAAGTCAAGAGACGAGCACTTTCTGTTGAAGAAAATCGAGTCATTTACCCTATAAATCGGACGATTTTCCTTATAGAAATTGAACGGTTTTTATTGAATTGAATCACACGATTTTCTAAAGCTTTCGGCTATAAATATTACGACCCAAAGCCCATCACTTGTGGGCCTAAGAAGTGATATGCCAAGCGACCCATTAGCGAGAAAGTATACATTCGAACCCTATGAACGAAATTCGGGAGTTCGCAGCGGAAAAAATTTACAGGATTTTGCGGAATTGAAGGTTCTTGGAGAGAGGATTGAAGGGAAAAAATAAGAAGTCAAGATTCAAAAAGTTTTGTGAGATCTTTTGTTTCTCTTCTGATTCTTGTGATTTGTGAACACATTATTGAGTGTTTTGAGAGATTCTTTGAAAGATTTTGCAATTTGATTACAGATTCGGAGATTATTTGATTTTTATTCATGGTTCGAGTTTTATTTGGTTTTATTCATTCAATCTTGATTTTGATTTGAATATGAAAATGGTTGGCTAAAAACCTTGTGATTCTAGGGAGAATAGTTGATGATTGAGGCTTAAATGATGATAGACTGCACTCATTTAACTATTTGGACCTTGAGAGTTGAGATTTAACTTTGCAACAACAGGAAAATCGACCTGTTCTAAGGGAAATCGACCGAATTAGTGAAGAACATCCCGATTTATTACCCTGATGATCTTTAATTGACTTATTCTTTAACCAAAGTTAATCCTTGCCTAAATCCTAACCTTGCTTAACCTTTTTAACCCCTATTCAAGTGTGAGAAGAGACTTCATCATTGATTCTTCACTTGATAGCTAAAGTTTGCAAGATTCGGTAATAGAGAGACTCAACATCCTCTATTAAGGTTTGAGTGTGCTTTCCATCTTTACCTTTGAGAGTCATATCCTTGGGTTTTGGGTGGTTAGTTTGAGTGAAATTCTTATCCTTAGACCTTTCTATATTGCAGCCTCAACAACCCTTATAGAGAGAGCCTTTGGGTGAGATATATAGGTTTTGGAACTTCGCCGTACGATACCTTCCTTTGAAACACATAACCTTGGCAATGCCAACTCTGTCCTTTGATCTTTAGAAGTGTCTTGAATCGAAAGCCGCAGTCGGATACTTGAATCCTTTGAATCAATTGTCTCTTTATTAATCACAAAAGCTTTTACACTTTGCCAGATAATTTGAAATCGATTTTATTCTCACCAAATCCCTGAGTTCGACTCTGGAATTTCTTGCCTTACTACAACTGATCCGTACACTGTGGGTTCGCTTTTACATAAGTTCTAGATATAAATTTAAGACTTTGACGTACACACTTTTGAGCGAACACTCTCCTTCTTCCCTTCTTCATCTTCATCTTCATCTCCATCTTCTTCCTTGAGCTTCAATGGAGGAAAGCATTGATTCACCTTGTTCTTCCCTCTTCTTGTGTTGCATGTGGGTGGATCGAGTTTAGTATGATTGTGTGAGTGTGGATTCTAGTGATGGATGTTTGGAGAAGACCCAGCAAGATAAGGAGGCCTTTGCAACTCAAGATCCACAACCGAAGACGAAGAAAACGACCTTCTGTTGTTCGAAAGCGGGGGCGGGTCTTTAGAGCCGCAGGGGCGGCAACTACACTGAGCTGTAGGGGCGTCCAACAAGAGCCGCAGGGGCGGCCACTAGCTCAGCCAGCATGCCCTTGCGGTCTTCTTCTCCGTTTTGCAGCTTTGCTTCCTTCTTCCGCACCCGTGTCTTTTCTTGGTGAGTACCCTCTTTTGGTCATGTGTTCCTAGCCTATCCTAGAGTGTATACATGTTAGAAGCATGCTAGGATTGGACTTAGGATAGTTGGGAATGGCATGTAGTGGCTTGTGGACCTTAGATGATTTTGTGAAGTTTTCAGAATGTTCTAAGGGTGTATGGTTGTATGTTTCTGAGTTGGTTCATGGGATGAGGGCATGGCTGCCTTGTGAGGCTTATGAGGATTAAGTTTGCGAGTTTATGGTTGTGAGAGTGTGGGTTAGGATGTGCATATCCTAGCATAGTCTTGTACCTTTGAGATTGTCGGGACTAGTCTTGTTATCCTAGTATGTGTATGGGTTATGATCTTGCGAGATCATCGGGTGTAGAAGTCTAAGGACTTTTGTTCGCTCTAAAGTGTGCATGCAAAGTCTTAAATTTATAAAAATCTGATATCAAGCAAAGCGAACCCGCAGTGTACGGATCGGTATAGTAAAGTAAGAATTCCATAGTCGAACTCAGGGATTTTGGGATCAAATTCAGTTCGTAAATTGTCTAGAAAAATAATGAAGTTTTTGTAAAGATTAATGGGAAAACAATGATTCTAAAGATTCAGGTATCCAACTGTGGCAATCAATTCAAGATGTTTAAAAGATGTAAGGACAGAGTTAGGATTACAAAGGTATAGATCTAAGGTTGGGTGTTGTACGGTGAAGTTCCAAACCCATAAGTCTCACTCAAAGGCTCTCTAAATAAAGGATGTTGAGTCTCGTTATAAAGAGGATCTAAGGACAAGATTAAACTCTCAAATACCCATGCTCAAACCCAAGGGAATCAAAGATAAGCCAAACAAGTTAAGGTTGTGAGACTCGTAACCTAAGTAGAGGTTGTTGAGTCTCACTACTACCTAGAAAAGGTAAGCTAAGGCTAGGTTAGGGAAAATCTTTAACTTTGGATCAAAGCAAAAGCAAAACACGTCAAACAGGGGAAAACCATGGTCTGATCTTGAGGAACCACGGCCGTGGAACTCAAGAACAGGTCGTGGTGAGGCACGACGGTGAGGTTTCTTGCAACTCTCAGGGTCCAATCTATTTTGGTTCAATCTATCATCATCTATGCCACAACTATCAACCCTTCACTTTAGAATAGCTTAAGAGTTTTAGCCAACAATCATTGTCATCAAATCAATAATCAAGATTAAAAGAAAGAAAAGAAAGAACCTTGAAAACTCAATAATGAATGCAAAATCAATCTCAATAAAACTCAAAATCGTGCTTGTGTTCAATGAATACAATATAGAGTCAGAAATCTCTCACAAATCTTAAAGAACAAGAAAAACGGGATGTCAATCCGCCTTCAAAGTGAAACCCTAAGATCTTCCAACTCCGAAATATGAAAGTGCGTTCTTCTCCAAATCTTCCTTCTAATCTCATTTCCAATGTTAAATCTTGCAAATGATCTTGCCTCTTGCGTGGTGTAGCAAAGTGTGTTTTTTCTCTCTTTCTTCAGACTTCTCATAGGATAAAATAGGGTTACGAAAGGCCCGTAACTGATGCTGACGTGGCAAAATGCCACATGGCGGTCGTTTGCAAAATCACGGTCAAGACCAAATTTCCACAGCCGTGGCTTTAACCGTGGGAGTCTATGACATGACCTTCGACGATCTTAATTAAATTAATTCTAAAAACCACGGCCGTGATTTCATGTACTTGGCCGTGGAAACCCTAAATCCTGCGTACAATCCTTTGTTCGTCGAAGCTTTATAATCATGCTCCTTCCTTAGCTACTCCATTGCATCTCCTTGATGTCTAGCATGATCAAAAGTGCTCACATTCTCCATTTATGCTCCAATCCAAGCCTTTAATTACCTATAAACAAAACAAAGCTTGTATAGATCTCTATACCAACATAATAGGTGAATGTGCTCATATATGCTTCAAACTCATATCCATGTACACAAAAGAAAGGGAAAAACTATCTACAAACGTGCCTAAAATAATGCCATATTTCATGCTATCAACTTCTAGCTTATAAGAGTGAAATTGATTTGTTCCTTGTTATGATCAAGCGATGAGTACCTTCCTACGGGAAGCGAGAGCGGTATTGGTTGGTTTGGATTTGGGATGAGGTAAGTCTTCGGACTTACTTAGCTCGTATTCTCCGTATTAGTTTCGATGCGTATTTGGTGGTGTGTGTTTATTGTTTATGTGTGTGTTTATTGTTTATGTTATAACAACTAACCTGGTAACAAGACCACCGACTTTATATGTTGATATTTGGCCCAAGTGTATGATAACGGGCGGTGACCGCTTGTCCAGTCCAAAATGGGCGACTGGGAGGTGCCTTGCGACCAGTCCAGCGGGTGATGTTGATTCGCATCAAGTACAAACCCGTCTGGTGAAAGGGGACAAGGGTGAGCGATTCTCGTGTCACACCATAAGTGGAGTAGTAAGGGATATGACTTATAATAATAAAGAGATAATGAACCAAACTTGTGTGTTTATATCATGTTGCGTGTTATGATGCCTTATGTGTTTATGTGTGTCATACCATGATTCGAATGCTTTGAATGTTAGCTAACGGTTTTATACCGTTATTGTTGTAGTTGCCTTGCAAGTTAGGGACACGGCCGAGAGATCCGGAGGAGTGGGCAATCGGGGTCCCTACATTGTAGTGTGGGTTTTGGAGTGGAGTCTTGTGTATTATATATGGTATATTGTTATGTATTGACGTTTGGGTCTTTGGCATTGTAAACTCGGATGGAGTCTGTTGTTTATTTTCAGGGATCATAACATATGCATTAAATTGTATTTTGGTTTTCGCCTTTATTTGTGTCTTGTTGTTAGATATGGTGAAATTGTTGTTAGGCTAAGGGTCGGGACCCATTGTGAGGTCTCCGCCCGTAGCATCTCGAGTCCCGCGGATTCGGGGTGTTACAAAGTGGTATCAGAGCCCTAGGTTGACAACAATGGCACTCGCAACCTTCTAAAGGCCGAATAGAAGGAAGTAGAACCCTCAAGGGTTCTACCTTTAAAATAATTTTTTGTTTTCAAAATCATGAGCATAGTTAGTCGGGGTAGAATGTACGGACCACCACTCCTTCCGCGGATCTCGGCAGCTTAGTTTATTGGATTTTGATATATATATATATATATATATATATATATATATATATATATATATATATATATATATGTGTGTGTGTGTGTGTGTGTGTAGATATGTATAGTATATGTGGATTGTAGTTATGCATGATGGACTTGATAGGTATACTTGTGGATTGTAGTCTATGTATGATGGACTTGTTATGTATAGTAGTGGTGTGGCCTTATATATTGATATACACTTATACATGTAGTATGATAGGATCTTATTAACTTTTAAACCTTGTATTGTTGTAATTTATTTTCTGGATTTGGCATATTAGAAGTGATGTGGACATAGGCTTATATAGTCATGTATACGTATTATTATTATATATATTAGTATATGGAGATATGGGACCTAATAGAAAAGATGATATTATGATATCATCACCTTTAAGGCGACGTTGTGGCTTGGGATATCGTTCATATGTGGAGGAGTACACTCAAGTATCGAGTTGAGCATTTCAGGTTGACGAACACCATGACGTTTCTCGGATTCCTTTAAAGGGATGTCGAAGAGGAGAATTAGAGATGACATAAACGAAGGACGAACAAGTAGAAAGAAGAACTCGAGACAACTAAAGAGAAAGCGAGATGGAGACCACACAAGAAAAGGAGTAACATTAATGTGCGGAAGTGGTTCCAAAGAAGCCATGATTGATAGACAATGAGACCAATAGAGATAACGAGCTTAAGTTCTTCAAGAAGACAAGTGGACAACTAAAGATGCGAATCGAGGCGGGGATGGGTACACTCTAACAAGGTTAAAGGTGGTATTCTATGAAGATGTGAAGCTTTCCTTAAACGCTCCTAAGCATGTGAGTCAAGATGAGAGGAGTGATTGCACCATTTGCGAAAAATTTAAGATACCGTAAGTTAAGCTTACGGTAATACCAAAAGAGGAAGGGTCAACATTACAAGATTAGAAGATGGTGACTTGTTCAGACTTGCGAGAGTTATCAGGAGAATGGCGTGGTGGGAATCCACGTGGTAGAATTTCTTTAAGCGGAGTTGACCGGTTTCCGTTATGATGATAAGGCTAAGTAACGCCAAAAGGGTAGAAGTGCAAGTAGACGTGATCTCGAGAAGAGGAGTGGCGCAACAAGGGGCTGAGTAACGTTAGAGATGTTGAAGAGACACACCTACAAGATATCATAAGGCATGGTTAAGCCGATGAAGACGAGTTATACAGCGCACGAGGCCGAAAGGAGTATGATCACCTTATGGAAGAGGAAGAAAGCATGGAACAGGGAAAGAGTTGACGCAGTTGAGGTGGAGTACCCAAGGAGGGTAGCCTCTAGGAGAGTAGTGACATGAGAAGCGTAGGAGAATAGTAGGTCGTTGACCGGGGAGAAGGTCAACTATAAGCTGGCCGGTGACAACCAAGAATGCACATGTGCGGGTTATCTATTGATGGGCCTAGATGGGATGAGTGGACAAGTCTATGGCATGAAGGATGGGTAACGAGAGCTTTGAGGATTTCCGGTGGTTCGGTGTAAGTGGAAGGCGTAATGTCAACTGAAGTATGAAGGTACTAATCAAGTAATGATTATTAGTTCAAGACAAGTGTTTGTAAAGGACCTCCTAGGGAGGGGTTGTAATGACCCTTTTTGTGACCTTCTTAGGCCTTGAAATTGGCATATAGAGGAACAACACGAACGGAAACCTTTAAGGTTTGAGCAGGATTAAGGGACCTAGTGGATCGAAAGGAAGGTGATGCTTCCCTAGTTTCTTTACGCAAATGGGAAGATATGTAAGAGGATGTATGGTATTTCATCCTTATGAAACAAATAATACGTTGTCGCGAACAAGAGATGAGTCAATGTTTCTAGACTCACACGAAGGAACCATGGTGGCTATGGTGTGAAACGGGGGATCGAGGATATAGTAGCGTTGTAAGCTTTAAGCTTAAGATGATGGTACGCGAGAATCCATGAGTTAGAAGTTTTAGTGGCTCGGGAATGGAGAATTCCTTCCGTTCTTCTCTTCAAGGCTTTATGGTACGGGTTTTGAGAAAAGGTAAGAGCCAGAGAAGTTTTGTTTTGATTATCGAGTGATGTGTATGGTGAACAACGGGTAGGGGTATCTTCTTTGTAGTGGACGGATCATTAAGGCTAGTTGACTATGGTTGTCATGTTTGTGTGATCAACTTGAAGTCGAGGTGCTACCAGATTAGGGTAGAGAACAAGGAAGGACCTAAGTAAGACGGTGGTTCGAGACGGTATGGTCACTACAAGTTGTAGTGAAGCTTTTCGGGCTCAGAAGTGCGTTTGGTGAATTAGAGTTATAAAGATGTTCATTCATCGGGTTTCTGGATCGGATTGTGGTAAGGACATTCAATTTGTGGTTTCGGGTGGTTCCAAGGTGGACACTAAGCCTATGCTAAATGTTGCAGACTGGTAAGCGATGTTGTATGAGATGGATTGTAATCTAATGTTACGTAATGACAGTTAGAGAGGTGTGAGAAGTATGAATGATTCTTAAGTTCAGTTTTGACGATGCCTTGTGGTACTCTCAGAATTTAGACGAACGGGCGTAACATGGGACGAAGATAATATAGGTTATGCGGGATAAGCAGAGTTATCTAAGTGGGTTGGGACCTCCGAGGTGACCTTCTAAGAGACGCAGCGGTATTGAGAATACCTAGTTGACCAGATGTAAACGAGATGATAGTTTCGGTAGTACCTCCAAGGTACGTGGAGGAGGTATGCAGCATGTAGGTGGGTGAGATATTATCGCCGAGTTGCGGGATGGTTTCGACACTTTATTCCTTTTTGAGGAAGTCGATTAGATCATAGGTTCCGAGATGGGACCAAGGAGATTTAATAGAAGCGGAAGAGGTGAGTGACCCCCTTTCCGTTTTCTTTGGTACATACGTTGACACGTTGTATCATGGGGATGTATGACCTTATGGATACATCCAAGCGAGGCTTGGGATACGTGTAAAAGTAACGAGAGTGGTTTCACAAGGTGTTAGGCAGTTGGGGGCATTCAAGAAGAATGACTGAGGAAGAATCGAGAGTTACCCACCTAAGGACTTCTAGCTTATAAGAGTGGTATTGATTTGTGTCTTGTTATGATCGGGTGATGAGTATCTTCCTACGGGAAGCGAGAGCAGTATTGGTTGGTTTGGCTTTGGGACAAGGTAAGTCTCCGGACTTACTTAGCTCGTATTCTCTATATTAGTTTTGATGCATATTTGGTGGTGTGTGTTTATTGTTTATGTTATAACAACTAACCTGGTAACAGGACCACCGACTTTATATGTTGATATTTGGCCCAAGTGTATGATAACGGGCGGTGACCGCTTGTCTAGTCCAAAATGGGCGACTGGGAGGTGCCTTATGACCAGTCCAGCGGGTGATGCTGATTCGCATCAAGTACAAACCCGTCTGGTGAAAGGGGACAGGGGCGAGCGATTCTCGTGTCACACCATAAGTGGAATAGTAAGGGATATGACTTAATAATAATAGAAAGAGATAATGAACCGGACTTGTGTGTTTAGATCATGTTGTGTGTTATGATGCCTTATGTGTGTGTGTATGTCATACCATGATTCTAATGCTTTGAATGCTAGCTAACGGTTTTATACTGATATTGTTGTAGTTTCCCTGCAGGTTAGGGACGCGGCCGAGAGATCCGGAAGAGTGGGCGGGGTCCGTGCATTGTAGTAAGGGTTTGGGAGTGGAGTCTTGTGTATTATATATGGTATATTGTTATGTATTGACGTTTGGGTCTTTGGCGTTGTAAACTCGGCTGGAGTCTGTTGATGTTTATTTCCGGGGATCATAACATTTGCATTAAAATGTATTTCGGCTTTCGCTTTTATTTGTGTCTTGTTGTTAGATCCGGTGAAATTGTTGTCATGTTAAGGGTCGGGACCCATTGTGGGGTCTCCGACCGTCGCATCCCGAGCCCTACGGATTTGGGGTGTTACATAACAACTCAGTCCTAAACCGATATCCTCAAAGATCTTAAGAGATCATACCACAATATCACAACAAACATACCCTCAACTCTCACAAGATAACCCTAAGGGTAAAGCCACTACTTGGCATTTCATATCACCTATGTTAAGCCAGCCTAGCATGCTACTAAGATGGATCAAGATCAAGGAAGCGGAAAGGAAAGGAAGGAACAAAAGATTGGAGGCTCACTGGTGCAGAAACCGCCCCTGCGGTGTCAAGATGCCGCCCCTGATGTGTACAGAAAACAGAGTCCGCCCATGCGGGTTGTAGAGGCCGCCCCGCGGTTTACAGGATCCGCCCTTGCGGCTCACAGGATCCGCCCCATGACTGCAGTCCTAAAACATTGACTCTTCGGTTCTTCGATAGTGCAGCCCCCTTCCTAGTGTCTCCTTTGATGTTGTGAATGCCTCCTAGCCTCGAACACAAGATCTTAGCCCTCCTCCCCGGTCAATGCATACCATCAACACAAGCAAAACACAAGAGAAGCCTCCTTTAGGTGGATCCATGGATTTCTACCATTCAAGATAGCAAGAAGAAGATGGACGAAGAAGGAAGGGATGGGAAGGAAGGAACTTACCTTGGAGCACATCTCTGCAGTCCCCAAACTCCTTGTGACAGCCTCAAGAGAAGAGAGAGTAATGGTGGAGGGTGAAACTGAAAAAGAGGAATGAGAAGAAGGGAGAGAGGAGAAGTGACGTGAGAAGAAATGAGGAAGACGGAGTTAAGTTGCATATAAGGAAGGGATGCCAAGGGACAAGCAGCCAAAAAACACCCTCCTCATAAAAAAGTCGGAATAAAAGAGGTAGAAGATGAAAGGTTGGACGGAAAAGGCACCTAACTCTCGCTCTAACATCTCACCACCCCCGCGGGATGTCCAAGCCGCGATCGCAAACGGCCGCGGATGCAGGCCTTCTAAGCCGCAATGGAGGTAGCCCTTTAAGGCTTCTAACGCCTCTCGTAAACAGAACCGATATATCGGGCGTTTCTTCAGATCCCCCTCAAAATAAGTTTCGTACCGAAATTTGTTAAACGCTGATCATCGATCATGCAACCAAACCGTCTCAACTATCGTCTCTCTAAAACATGCTTACCTCAGCTAACACATAAAAACTCGTAAGGTACATACATGAAACTTACATAGTATCCCACAACAGATAATCACATAATACAAATAGGGAAAGGATTTGGTACTAACCCAACGGTCCTATAGACGTTCCTAGACTTGCATAAAACTCTGGATAGTTCTGCCAGACCCTATCCTCTGTCTCTCAGGTAGCATCGTCGACTCCTCGTCTCAACCACTATACCCTCATCATGGGTATTACCTTCGATCGAAGGCGTCTCACACTCCTCTCCAAAACAACTACAAGATGCTCTGCAAACGTGTGGTATGGCTCAACCACCAGGTCGTCGTGACTAACTATGTGTCTCGGGTCATGAATATACTCTCTCAGCTGAGACACATGGAATACTGGGTGGACTCCCTCTAACAGCGGTGGCAATGCCAATCTGTAAGCCACCTCTCCCACCCGCTCTAGGATCTCAAATGGTCCGACATATCGGGGGCTCAACTTTCCCTTATGCCGAAACGTCGGACACCTCGCGTCGGCGACACCCTCAACCAAACATGTGCTCCCAATCTAAACTCTAGAGGTTGGTGCCTCTTATCAGCACAAGATCTCTGACGACTCTACGCGGCTAGCATCCGCTCTCAGACTAATGCTACCCGAGCCATATCATCCTGCTCGGGTGCTACCCCATTCATCCTCCCCGGCTTATCCCAACACAAGGGTGTACGACATCTCCGTCCATACAACGCCTCGTAAGGAGCCATCTCAATTGTCGCATGCCAACTGTTGTTGTACGAGAATTCCACCAAAGGAAGGTGGTCGGGCCATACATGTCCCCAATCAAGTACACAAGCTCTCAGCATATCCTCAAGGGTCTGTATAGTCCTCTCTAACTGACCGTCCATTAGAGAATGATATGCCGTAGTGAACTGCAGGCTCGCACCTAGGGCAGCGTGTACCTAATGCCAGAACCTTGAGGTAAAACACCCGTCCCTATCTGATATGATTGTCCTCGGAACTCCGTGGAGCCTCACTATCTTTCGAGTGAACTCCTCGGCTAAACGAATCACTGGTCACGTTTCCTTAATAGGAATAAATCGTGCGCTCTTCGTCGGCCGATCCACAACCACCCATATCGCATCGAAGCCTCTACTCGGTCTCAAGCCGGTAACAAAATCCATAGACATGTCCTCCCACTTCCACTGTGGAACTGGAATGGTTGGAGCTCTCCTCCGGGCCTGTGATGATCAATCTTGACCTGTTGGCAGGTCGCGCACTGGGCTACATAACTAGCCACGTCGGGCTTAAGCCCGCCCCACCAATAAGATCGTTGGATGTCCTGATACATCTTACTCGTGCCCAGATGTACGGAGTAAGGTGTAGAATGGGCCTCGTGCAATATCCGATGTCTCAGCTCTCTATCTGACGGTACACATATGCGCTCCTGGTGCCTCGAAATCCCTTCTTCACCCATGGTAAACTGCGGTGCCTCTCTTCGGGACATCTTATCCCGGATCCTCGTCAGTGCTGGATAATTTGCCTGTTTCTGCCGGATCTCCTCCGACAGATCCGGTGAAACCTATAAAGCTTACAAGTGGGCATCAGTATCCGGAAATCGGTTATATACCTCCAACCAGATCAAGTCTCTTTGTAATTCTTGAACTGCCAATCTAGCTATCGCCGCCTCTCGGGGTGTCCTCCTACTAAAGGCATCGGCGACCACGTTCATCTTCCCCGGGTGATACAAGATCTCATAGTCGAAGTCTTTAATCAGCTCCAACTCCTCTGGCGGTTATTCAACTTTTGCTGAGTGAATATATACTTCAGACTCTTATGGTCTGTGAAGATCTGACAAGTGGCCCCATAGAGATAATGTCGCCAGATCTTCAATGCATGCATCACTGCGGCTAGCTCAAGGTTGGGTTGGGTAATTCTCCTCATACATCTTCAACTATCAAGACGCATAACCAATGACCCTACCCCTCTACATCAAAATGTATCCCAAGCCTAGCTTGGATGCATCACTGTAAATGACGAAGTCCTCAATACCCTTTGGCTGTGCTAACACAGGAGCAGAAGTCAACCTCCTCTTCAGCTCCTCAAAACTCTACTGGCAGGGCTCGGACCATGTAAACTTGATGGACTTCCTCAGCAAGGAAGTGAGTGGCCTGGCAATCACAGAAAAAACCTTCACAAACTTACGGTAGTACCCTTCCAGGCCTAGGAAGCTACGCACCTCCTTCACCGTCATGGGGAGCGGCCATGAAGCAACTGACTTTATCTTCCCCGGGTCTACCTTGACACCCTCGGTGGAGACAATGTGACCAAGAAAGGCCACCTCTCGCATCCAAAACTCGCACTTAGAGAGCTTAGTGTAGAGCTCTCTGTCCTGTAAGACTTGCAGTATAGTCCTCAAGTGTCCTGCATGCTCCGTCCTAATCCGGGAGTATACTAAGATGTCGTCGATGAAAAATACTACAAACTGGTCCAAGAAGTTGATGAACATGTCGTTCATCAACTCCATGAAGACGCGGGAGCATTCGTGAGCCCGAATGGCATCACGACAAACTCATAATGACCATATCTGGTCCAAAATGCCATCTTCGGTACATCCTCCTCTCTCACCCTCAGCTGGTGATACCTTGACCTCAAGTCGATATGTGAAAACACGATGGCGCCCTGTAATTGATCCAGCAGATCATCAATGCGTGGTAATGGATACTTGTTCTTAATGGTTACTTTGTTCAGTTCCTGGTAGTCAATATAAAAGTCTCATCGATCCGTCCTTCTTCCTGACGAAGAGGATTGGTGCCCCCCAAGGAGACACACTGGGGTGGATGAATCCTCTCTCTGCTAGCTCCTCGAGTTGCTTCTTCAGCTCGAGCATCTCAACCGGCGCCATGCGGTATGGGGCCTTGGAGATCGGCCTCGTGTCGGGCTTCAACTCAATCCCAAAGTCTACGCTCCTCTACAGAGGTAGCCCAGGTGGCTCACCAAAGATATCCTCCAACTCACAAGCTTCGGGGGTCTCTACTAAGGATGGCCTCGTCTCTTCCTTCATGGCATAACACCAGACGGCCTCACATCCCTGTCCGATAAGTCTCGCGGTTTGGACCGCGCTGATGATTGTACCGATCTTTCCGAAATCCCATCCTCGGAAAATCTCTTCCTGGCCAACCTTTGTGGTGACCGTCATTGTCCTCCTACTGATGTCCAAAAATGCTCAATGGTGGTCCATCCAGTCCATCCCTAATATGACTTCTTCATGCACCATATGCATGGCGTAGAAGTCGGCTAGCCAGACAGAGTTTCCCAAGCGGATGGGGCAACCGTGGACCTCCCGTGTACCTCGAACCTTACCCCTGTCGGGTAACCTTATAAGGAAGGGTTTCCCTCTACTGTATCTAAGGTCAACCTCTCTATGAAATCATCAGAAGTGAAAGAGTGTGTCGCACCCGTATCAAAAAGTACTCTGACCAGAAAGCCATGAATCACAATAGTACCTGTGGCTGCGGGCGCTGATGGCTCAACCGCACTCCTCAACTCGAAGACCCTGGTCTGGGTGCCTCTCGTCTCTATGGTTCCTCCACCACGTCTTGTACCTCTACTTGGAACATGGGCAGAACCTTGAGAATAAGCATGGCCGGGGCTCGCTACTGCTAACCCCGAGCCTGATACTTCGGCGGCCTCTGCCCACCTCCTGAAATGCCAGCAGGCGAAGACCCCTACTGTGACGTTACCTTACCCTATCGGCGGAAGGTAGCTCTATGGCTCAGCTGGCCGCAAGTAAAGCAAGTCATTGGCGGCTTCCTACACTCAGTCTTAATATAGCCATACTTTACATAACAGTAACACTGACATCCCCTAGAAGATATCGGTGGAGCAAACTAATAGCTAGGGCGTCCCTGAAACTGACCACAACTATGACTTGAGGCTCCAACTCGTACACTGCCTAGTCCCATCCTTTGCCTCTTATCCGGCTCTCCAGGCTGAGTGGCTCTCTTAGGACCCGGTCGGTCCCTCTCATATGCTAAAGCTCGGTCTTGGTAATCTACCAAGGAATCACAGCGAAACCCTGCCAGATAGGAGCGGGTGGTCTCCCTCGGTCTCTGGGAGAACAAGTACACGTGCTGGTCCATTGGTGGTGCTGCGGGACCTAATAGTTACAACTCCTCCCAAAATCTCATGATCGTCTTGGCTATCGGAACATCCTCATTCCCACCTCTAAGAAATCCTTTGCTTTGTCTCTCCTCAATGAGGTAGGGCAAAAAGTCTCCGGAACCAAGCTCAATAACTGCTCGAAACTGGTGACACCACTCCGAACAGTCTTCCACCAAAACTGCGCCTGATCCCTAAATAAGGTATGAACTAACTCCACCTGACGACCCTCGGGGCAACGGATCGCCTCCAGTACGGACAATACGTGGCAGATCCAATATTCCACCTCTAATCCCACATTCCCGTTAAACGTGGGTACACGCTTTGGTTGAAAGTCATCAACCAACAGTCCGGCCTCGGCGCCCTTGGCTCATCTCTCACTTTGTTGCCCTCGACCACTCTCACTGGTGCAGCTACTACTGGTGGAACTACCACCCGAGTCACCCTTTGCAAAACCTTTGCAGACCTAGCTGGTACCGGCGGTGCTGGGGGTGGTGCTCCGGTCCTAAATGCCTCCTCCACTCGCTAGACATACTCTCGGTACTCCGATACTTCGATCAATACTCGGCTTTAATCCGCTGACCCTGACCTGCGTGCTCCGGACCTAACAGCGATCTCACCCCTAACCTCAGGGATAATGCTCTCATCCACCTCCTCAGCAGGCACATTCGCAGCTGACGGGTCCATAATGGGGTCACGTCCACGACCTCGGGCTCCCGGAGGCCTACCCACACGTCCCTGTCTTGGAGCTCCTAGCGGAAGGGGAGGTATACCCCCTCCTCGTCCCACGTATGTTGTCGCTCTCGTGCGTGTCATTTGGTAAAGATAGAATCGATGTGTAAGAGTATGTTATCGTTAAGAGGGTATAACAATTTTAACAAACGGTTGATACTACTAGAAGGTCCAAAACTTAACTACAATACATATACAACTTTAAAATCCAATAAACTACGCTGTCAAGATCCGCGGAGGTAGTGGTGGTTTGAAAACGAAATTATATCCCAGCCGGACTATGCTCATGGTTTGAAAACGAAATTCGTTTTGAAAACTCAGATTCCTTATAGGTTCTGTTTATTTGTCTATTTGGCCTTTTAGAAGATTGTCAACGCTGTTGTTGTCAACCTAGAGCTCTTATACCATATTGTAACACCCCAAATCCGATGGACTCGGGATACTACGGGCTAGGACCTCACAATGGGTCCCAACCCTTAGCCTGACAATAACTTCACCGGACCTTACAACACGGCACAAATAAAAGCCAAATGGAAAGAGTTTTTAATGCATGAAGAGAATCTGAAATACAATCGAAAAACATAACTCCAACCGAGTTCTCAAAACCAACAACATGACAATGTCTGAAACAATTACAAAAGATAAACTGATATCATCCTATAATGTACGGAACTCCGGCTTCTCACTACCGCCGGACCACTTGACCGCCTCCCTAACCTGCAATGCATCTACATGCGGTATAAAACCGTTAGGTAAACATTCTAAGCATTAGAATAAAGGTAAAGACACATAAACACATAACGAACACATACAACATGCAATTACTCAAGTCCATTTATTATCTTCATTTACGTTATTTCTTACTAATGATACTTATTTTGTGACATGAGGGATTCTCAAACCTCGCCTATGTCCCCGTTTACCAGCAAGGAATGGTAGTAATGTATCTGACCGTCTACTTGCCTAGGCTAGTCGTAGAGAACCTCCTACCTCTCGCAAGAGCTAGACAGTGATGTCATTGCCCGTTATAATACACTTGGGTCAATTACATAATATATATAAGTCGTCATCTTCCTGTTTCGTTGTTTAACATAACTAACACACACCACCAAAACACAATATGCTAATACAAAGAAGTCAGTTAATTAAGTCCGTGGACTTACTAGACTCAAAGCAAAACCCGATCGAACTCTCTCAACCTCCCATGGAAAAACACACAACGCTTGTTCAACACAAGACACGCGGATCAAACAACACTCTAGTCAACTAGAATTCCTTAGATTTCTAGGCTCAATATTCTGATAAGAACAAGATCACTCTAGTCAACTAGATTAGACTTCTAGGCTGAACATCCTCATAAGATCATAAACTCAAGATAGATCTACACTCTAGCCAACTAGAAGTTCTCAGACTTCTAGTGCTCACAATCCTTACAACTCATAAACACACAAGATATATGATCACTCTCATTCCACCGCCTCAAAGGCTCCAACATAACAACTTAGTCCAAAACCGATATCCTCAAAGATCTTAAGAGATCATACCACAATATCACAACCAACATACCCTTAACTCTCACAAGATAACCCTAAGGGTCAAGCCACTACTGTACATTCCATATCACCTATGTTACTAGTGCAGAAACCGCCCCTGCGGTGTCAAAACTTTGCCCCTACAGTGTGCAAGACCTAGAGTCCGCCCCTGCTGGTTGTAGAGGCCGCCCCGCGGTTTACAAGATCCGCCCGTGCGGATCACAAGATCCATCCCCACGGCTGCAGTCCGGAAACGTTGTCTCTTCGGTTCTTCGATTGTGCAGCAACCTTCCTAGTGTCTCCTTTGACGCTATGAATGCCTCCTAGCCTCCAACACAAGATTTTAGCCCTCCTTCCTGGTCTATGTATACCATCAACACAAGCAAAAAAACAAGAGAAGCCTCCTTTAGGTTGATCCATGGATTCCTACCATTCGATCAAGTTAACAAAAAGAAGACACACGAAGAAGGAAGGGATAGGAAGGAAGGAACTTACCCTGGAGCACGTCTCTGCAGTCCCCAAACTCCGTGTGACAGCCTCAAGAGAAGAGAGAGCAATGGTGGGGGATAAAAGTGAAAGAGAGGAATGAGAAGAAGGGAGAGAGAAGAAGTAACATGAGAAGAAATGAGGGAGAGGGAGTTAAGCTGTATAAAAGGAAGGGATGTCAAGGGACAAGCAGCCAATAAACACCCTCATCATAAAGAAGTCGGAATAAAAGAGGTAGAAGATGAAAGATTGGACGGAAAAGGCACCTAACTCTCGCTCTAACGTCTCACCACCCCCGCGGGACGTTCAAGCCGCGGGTGCGGGCCTTCTAAGCCACAAGGGTGGTAGCCCTTACTCAAGGCTTCTAACGCCTCTCATAAATGGAACCTAAATTTTGGGCGTTACAACCAAGTCATGTAATCCTCCGATATAGTCCACGGACTAGGAGCCGGAATCCGACCATCTAGTGATACCCTGCTTGTCACATCATATGTACTAGCCCACCTATCCTCCGAGGAACTAGATCGGACCTTGTACCCCGTTGTTGTTAGAAGCCGGACGAACCTCGAGATATGGAATGATTCTCTATAGTGGGACGATTTGCACAAATCCACACTGTTTGATGACCCTATTTGGCATGTATGGCTCGATAATGTCTCCCATCTGGATTGTGCCTCTGTAAGTAGACACTACAAACTCACTCTCAAAATAACACTCGTTCTTCATAGGGCATAAAATTTATCCTCAGCTCTCATAAGGCATATCTGCATACGAAGCGATCACAATGTCTCCAATGTTTGTGATAGTGTCTTCGGGACAACTAGTCTCGAAGCCATCCATGCTGATCCATGTCTATTGGAATACTCGGCCGCTAAACATCCCAGTGGGGGAGTGTGGATATATCCAAATTTTGTCTTCGGGACAACTAATTTTTAATAAAAAAAATTTGTTTAAAAAAACATTCGATTTTTTTCATATCCAAATTTGTTAAAATATATAAAAATTAAACAAAAATTCCCAAAAAAGTTTTTAAAAAAATCACAAGAAAAGTTTTTTTTAAATGTACAAAAATATTTCTACAAAATTTATTTAAAAAAATATTTACGATTTTATTTTTTAAATAAATATTAGAAAAAAAACTTATTTTAGATTTTTTAACATTTAAAAAATGAAATCCAAATCACATAATTAATTTTTAATGGCACGTAAGATTCCGGTTGCCATGTCATTGCCGGAGTTAGATTTTTGCCGGAAAAGGGAAACCTGTTATTTTTGTTAAATTTGTTGATAGTTTGTATCGCTCCTAGTAATTTTCAAAGTTGGAATTATTTTCGGTTCAATGTTGATAGTTCGTATTATTTTGGATTGTTTTTCCTTCAATTTAATATAATTAATTTTATACACTTAATTGGTTTTAGTTAATTATACTTATTCAGTTTAATATGAATAAATTTAAAGATTTTATTGAAATAATTAAATTTAATTAATTAAAAATAATATTACATTTATTAAGTTTAATATAATACATTTACAATAAATTTAATTAATTAATATAAATTAATGTCACAATTTTAATTAAATTTAATATAACTTAATTTGATAGATATAATTTATTTTAATTTTTATTAAATTTAATTTAATATAATTTATTTTGATCTAATAAAAAAAAATTTATTTAATTTAATTAAATAAAATTTTATTCAATATAATACGTATTGCTAGAATAAAGATCCATAGTGAAACCATGGTTTTCGGAACCCGTGACCGTGGTTGTCACGTTCATCTTCTCGAACGAACGCTTGCAATGGGGTTCATTCGAGTTTTCTTCCAATTTTGATTCGGAATCCGATCTAACCCATTCTACTCAAATATAACCTAAACAAACTCATTTCAAACTAACCTATACAAAATCTTCCACATTTACGATTTTGACTTAAAATACGAAAAACTCGTAATCGATTACCTCGCTCGGAGTGTGTTTCCGCTTTTGGAAGAGTTGTCTTTCGTCACCACCTTGATCCATCGTTTGTTTTCGAGTATTTGACGTTTTGTAACGTTCGGATTTTGAATTAATCTACCGATAAATCGTCCTCGTTCTCTGGTTTTGTTTTTTCAGAATGAACACTCGTGACGATTACATATTGTGAATGCGTATTTGCAGGGTTTCGAAACATCACAATTTCGGAACCTGTAACTGCCACGATTACGGATTACGAACCCGTAATATTTCTTTCACGTATTCACAATGCGTAACTATTGTGGTTACACATTGCGAATGCGGTTGATGTTTGGAAATTCATCGTCACGCCTTTATAACTTCTATTATACACACAACTAAAACAAAAGGAGTAATAGCTCCGTAGAGTGGATACGCTAGACTGCTAGGGGTTACTATACACACCCACATATTTTTTGAAACAATTTAGTTTACTAGGCTTTTTCTAGTTTTATGTTTAGGAAATATACCCCTGAGAGAAGAATGTATAGAGTATGAGAATAAATACAAAAGGTTAAGGTATATTTACTTAATTGAAATATTAAAAAGTCTAGTTACTACTATAATTTTTCAAAAAGGCCTAGTTACCAAAATTGCCACATATTTTTTTATTATTAGCTTCTCAAATTTTATAATTGACCTTTATATATGGGTTAATAATTAAAGAAAGTATATAGATAAGTATAGAAAATTCATATTTCACTCGTGCATTATAGCTATTCTAGGACAATATGTAATACCGTGTATATAGCTATAAATCATCAATATCTAATCTTGTAAGTATGTAGATTTCCTTTTCTAACATTATTACAAATATAACTTTGAAAACACGATTTATAAATATTTTTTTCTTTTAATTATAATACTTTTTTACTTAATCTTGATTCACTAAATGAGATTGTTTCAACTGAGGAGTATTTTTATGGTAAGACCTTACGCAGTAATATGAGTCGTTGATTCACTTGATTCAATGGCTTACAATCATTCCCGTCATTTAATGAATAAGGAGAGGTGTAGTGTGGTGCGATGACAATTTTATATATTTTAGAAGGTATGGTGACAATTCTTTCCTTTTGAAAAATCTATTTCAAAAAGAGGGGTATACGGTGACATTTTTTTAATTTTCATGAAAAAAATTGTAATAGTTTTAATCTCAATTCAAAGTTTTTGTTCAATTCGTTCAAAATTATACACTGTAAGTTCTAATATAATCTATAGGTAGTTCACTATTTTGTTAATTTAGTAGTTATGTTTTTATGTACTTTTTTGCTTGAACTAATAAAACTCAATGTATAAACTAACAATACACAATAATCAAATTAATGATACCCATATTTTGAACTATTATTATTATTATAAAGCATAATTATAGTTCAATTCTTTCAAAAGTATACCCTATTACTTGTGATATTTTCTATAATTAGTTCACATACTATTTTGTTAATTTTGTAGTTATGTTTTTTAAGCATTTTGTTACGTGCACATGCTTGAACTAATAAAACACAATATTTGAACTAACAATGCACATTATTAAAATTAGTGATACCCAAATTTTAAATTTAATATTAAAAACAGTTTGAACTAAGTGTTAAAAAATAAAAACTATTAGAACAAACAATTTGAACTAAATGAACAAAACTATGAACCATTAGAAAAAACAATTTGAACTAAGAGAAGAAATGAGGGGTAAATTCACATAAAAAAGTTCAAAATTTATACTATTAACTTAAAAAATTTTGAACGAAATATAAAAATTTCGAACGAAAAAAGTGTTAAAAATAAGAACTACTAGAACAAGCAATTTAAACTAATTAAACAAAAATATGAACCACTGAAACAAACAATATGAACCAAGTAAATAAAAGGAAAAAAAACTAGAGTAAAAATTTTCAAATTTTATACACTATTATTTAAAAAATATTTGAACGAAATTGTATAAAATTTTGAATGAAAATGTATAACATTTTGAACGAAAAAAGTGTTAAAAAGTGTGAACAAACAGTTCGAACTAATTGCTAAAAAAAATTTGAACCATTAGAATAAACAGTTTAAATAAATTGAACTAAACTCGTGAACTGAGATAATATTTGTTAAAGTTTCTCATGAAAATTATAAAAAATGTGATCGCGTACCCTTCTTTTAAAAAAAAAACAGATTTTCTAAAAGGAAAAAATGTCGCATGAACTTCCAATAATCACAAAGGGGCGTGTTATATACATGACGCTCTAATTCATAAGGGCCAGGAAAATTCGCAAGACGCTAGTGCCTATCTTGAGCGTTAATGGATGGCACTCAAGCTTTTTTTTTTTTGAAGGCCTTGAAGAAAAGAAACAAATTTTTCCGTATAATTTTTTTTCAATCTAGATTGCGATTTATTTTTGCGTTAGTAAATTAAAGCCGGTGTATTTAGCTTTTTCGTTTTCAAAATGTCACCGCATTCCTCAAAATTCATTAAATGACGTGAACAAGTCTGGACAGTTAGGTCAAACAGATCAACAAGACATATTTATTAAAGTTTTAAATTTACAAGAGAAGATTGGTGTAGTAAGGCCTTTTTTGTATCATAGATACAAACTAAGCCCTCTATTTTTCTCATAAATTTTTAAATCTAAATAATTAAAGGGGCATAAGGGGAAAACGTAAAAAAAAAAACCTATAAAATCACCTCAATCACCCAGTTAGGGTTTTTGCAATCTTTCGTCTTCGTCGTCTCGCCCACTACCGTCTGCTTCTCGATTGGGAAGAACCGCTCGGAACCGCCTGAAACCGTCTTGGCAGAGAAGACAACTTAGATCTAAGTAAGGTGCGTGAAATGCTTGCAAAATTTTATTTTTTCCGTGCACTTTGTTCGTTCATTTGATTACAATGTCTAACGGTTTTGAATGGATTTGTTACACCTTCGATTTGGTTTTTCGATTTGTTGCACCTTCGACTTGGTTTTTGCCTTTTTGGAAACCATAGCCGCCGCCTTCGATCCTCCCAAGCAAGCTACCCACCGGATTGAAGCAACAGTAGACCGTCATCCTCTCACGCATCCTCCCAAGCAACAATAGATCTGCGAGGATCGGCTAACGAAGAGTTGAAGGCTGTTGCAAGGACCAACTAACGAAGAGTTGATGAAGGTTGCTGCGAGGACCGACCGCCGGATTGAAGCAACAATAGACCCTCCAGTCCTCCACTCCTTGACGGAAATCTCGTTGTGCCACCGCTTCATGGTTGTTCCGATGTCCCCCAATCCCCATTGATGAAGGCAGTTGCAACATTGCGAGGGTTCAAATTAGGTTTTTTTTTTCTGAATTTTGGGTAATTTGTTATAAACAACCCAAATTTTATGTTACACTACTTAACCAAATTTTTAGAATTTGCAAATTCGCCCCTAACTAGATAATTACTGAAAATGGCACATATTTTCTAATTGCAAGAAAGACCCAGAGTTTTAAAAGTTCACCAATTGCCCCAATTTGTTTAATTACAAAAAGGCCCAACTTTATAAATATGGAATATGACCTACATTTTTTTTATAGTTATAATTGAGCTTGTGTAACTTGATGAGATTGGACTTGTGTAATCTTATCTATATCTTATATATATTAAAGCAGAAGCCTCTATTGCCACATGTCGCCCCCACGATTAACCTCAGCCCAACGAAATTTTAATGCCACGTGTCGCCCACAGAATTAACGTCAGACAAAAAAAATTATAAGAAAAGTTTTTACAAATTTTGTTTTTAAAATAAATGATAATTTCTCTCAAAGTTGTTAACAAATTTCTTTTTATTTATATTAAAAAAATTTTTATTTATGATATTATATCTCAAAGTTGTTAGCAAATCTACATTTAAATTTTGTTTTTACTTAAATAAAAAAAGTTTATAAGAAAAGTTGTTAGGAAAATTTGTTTTCATTTATATTCTAAAAAAATAGAAATTGTGATATTATCCGTCAAATTCAATTTTATAAGAAAAATTTTAACAAATTTTGTTTTTAAAAGAAATATTAATATCTCAAAGTTGTTAGAAAATTGTTAAAAAAGTTTGCTAACACAATTAGTTATAATCTAATGATTAACATTAGTTATAATTAAAAAAACACACGTACTTAAAATCCATCATATATTTATAATTGAAAAAAAAAGAAAAAAAAATATTAATTAACATTAATAATAGATTTAATTAACTTATTTTACATCGAAAATTATACTAATAAATTTAAATTCGTCATTCAAAATTTGAAAAGAATAATTTTGATTGACGAGATTTATATCTTTATTAAAATTAAAATAAAAATAAATTTAAATAAATTTAAATAAATTTAAATAAATTTAAATAAATTTAAATTAGTCATTAAAAATTAAAAAAAAAAAAGAATTGATCTACATAGATCCAGTCAAGTACGTTGGCAACCAATAAAACGGTGAAGTTAGTGATTATTTAAATTAGTTATAAAAAAAGGTTAAAAGAGATAGTCATTTAAACTGATAAGAAGATTGTTTCGCTAAGAAATTAGATTTGACTATATTTTTTTGTTAACGGTATTTGATTCAGTTTAGATTTGAATTCATTAAGATGCAAAGAAACATTTTGTTAAAACTAACTATTAATCCTAATATCAACAATTAATTATTCCCAACCGAATACACACTAAATCATTCAATTAAATTTTCTCATAATCAATCGAAATTTAAATCATTATAATTCAATCAATGATCTCTTAAGTAATTGTTGTTATAATTATTTTTAATTTGGTAATTTAAAATTCAAAAAAGATAATTCTCACACAATACTAAACCACGACCCCATTATAAATACAAATCATTCTTCACCCTTCACCCTTCACCCGTCATATGTTCTCTCTCATCAACTCATCCGTTGTTCTATGGTTTCTTCATTCCATCTTTACATTACTCCAAACTCCGGAGGAAATTCTTCCTCGCACTGTATTCATTTGCTATTTGTATGTCCGTATTTCAACTTTTTGTTTTTTCGTTGTATTGATTCCAATAACCAGCAAGAATTTGATTTTTCAATTTAAAGCATATGCTTTTCGGCTTCGGTTTTTTGCATAGTTCTCTTTTATTTGGTTTGATGTAAACTTCGGTTGCTTTCGTTGTATTGCTTTATGTTGCATTTCTCTCGGTTTGAAACCTTCTGTTGTATTGCTTTCGTTTGATTTTTTATGAAAATAGTGATTTTTTGTTGCTTTTAATCTATTTGGTTCGTTTTATTTATTTTTTAAAAGAAAATTATTGTTTTCCGGTTTGAAACCCTCCGGTTTGAAACCCTCTGTGCAACAATGTTTCCACAAAAATTATGTTTCATCGATGAATCATCCACAACCACAGAGAAGCTTTCTATTTGATTTGAAAATATTGTGGTGATTAAAAATATTGTTTTTTAAATCACTGTTTGATTTCAATTTGCTTTGGAAATTACAATTTTTCTAAAAATATATATATTTTTTTTAAAAGATAGAAGGTTTCAAAATATTTTTCTAAAAATCAGATTTTCTGATTTAAGAAAAAATTATAAATTATTAAAAAATTTTCGGTTTCAATATGTTTTACATTCATTTCTCATTAAAAAATTTATAAAAAAACGTTTCGAGCTGTTTAAAAATTATATTTTCTGTTTTCTCTTTCTTTTTTATCATACAAAAGGTTTTCAAAATTTTGTGTATTATTATATCTTACGTTTAATTGAAAATGTAATAACTACCCGTGCACTGCTTAATTTTTATTAAATAAAAAACTTTTCGAACTGTTTAATTTTTTATTAAATAAAAAATATTTTCAAAATATTGTTTGAATTAAAAATTTTATTATTTTTTTGAGCAGATTAAAAATCAGATTTTTTAGTATAAGTACGTATATTATTAATATTTTCATCGTACAACAGGTTTTCAAAACATTGATTTTTTTTCTCGAGAAATATCTTATTTTTTGTTTTTATTTATTATTTTTCTAAAAATATCATCATATAGTAGGTTTTCAAAATATTGTGTTGATTATAAATATTGTTTTTTATATGACTGTTTAACATCTATTTGATTTGAAAATTACAATTTTGCTTAAAATATAGATTTTTTATTTTCATTTATTGTTTTTTTTATAAATTTTTTGCAGCAAACGTGGACTAAAAACCATATTTAATTATTTTAAAAAAATATTAATTATTAAAATTTTAGATTAGTATAAGTTTGTTTCCAAAACCATACTAATCTTTATTTAAGTTTTATAAATTCGTTCAACTTTTTCAGAAGGTTATCGTCCAATCTTTCTTCTTCTCATCCCTCTTGATTATTTATTTATTTTAGTTTCATCTATTCCATTCGATTCTTTGTTGATGTTTAAATTTATTTTATTTTTTCTAATGTCAGGAAGATAAAGGAAGAAAGATTATCGAAGAGATTTTATGGATGGATGCTAACAAAAATAGAAAGAAGCAAGCTCATGAGTGATGTTGATCGTCAATCTATGATGAGCTATCCCCGCTCGATAACCTTCTCTATCGTAAATTTTTTTGATCTAACAAAATCCATTTAGATATAGAATTTGTTGAATTTTTAATTGTAAATAATTTGAAATAAGTTTTATTCTCTAATATAAAATCTAGATTTAGGTGTAATTGTCAAAACAATATCTATTATATAAGTAAAAATATCTCTGTCGATATTTATTATCCAACAAAATTTAACTCTTAGTATAATAATAAATGTAATTTTATTCTCCGCAAATTATTTGTAATAAAGTATAAATATTTACAATATATTAAAACGCAATCCCGCACAAGGTGCGGGTAATATACTAGTACATATATTAAAGCAAAAGCGTTTACTTTAACATGGTTCATTCAAACAAAAAATATGCCACATGTCATTTTGTTAGAATTTAATTTTTTTTAAATAATATATATAGTTACCATATTTTAATTATCCTATTATAGAACTTATACTTATCTACTTACCAAACATATATGTATATATACTATTAGTGTTAAAATATATATTTATATAATAATAGTAAAGTAGAAGCCTTTAATGCCATATGTTTTTTTTCCGTTATTTTTGTCAATGCAATTTAAAACGCACTCTCATTTTAAAAAAATTAATTAAAAAATTATATAAACTAACGATCTAATTATATATATATATATACTAATATTAAAAAAAAACTTATTTACATAAACCATGGTTCCATATATTTTTATATTACGGGTCGTTTTTACGTTCAGTTTCATTTAAGACCTTTTTTTATCAAGAACATGTAAACTATCATTTATTTAAAAATATCCCTTTCTGTTTTTATTATCTTTTACTTTCCCTTATAATATTATCTTCCAACTCACTTTAATTAATAATTAGATTTGTTTTACAATTTATTAAAACTAACCTGCACACGGTGCGGGTATTAGACTAGTTTCTATTAAAGTAGGAGCCTCTATTGCCACGTGTCAACGCCATGTTTCTCGAAGTCTAAAAAATTATTTTAAAAAGTGATTTCTAAATGTTAATATAAATTGGAAATTGATTTCTAAATTTTTTTTAAAATATTTAAATAAATAGTTTTATAAAAATAATTTTTAAACTTTTACGGATTTTTTTTTACCAACAAGCATATCTTAACAAATCAATTTAAAATATAATTAGATAAATACTTAAAAGAGAATTAAAAATCATAATAGATTTTATAGTTTCATTATCCGGATTTTTATTTTATAAAAATATACATATAAATTTCTAATATTAAATATTTATTAAAACTCAACCCGCATAAAGTGCGGGTAATACACTAGTCAAACCTTGTGTAAATGACGGAATTTTTGGCTTGTGCATCTCATTGGAGCTTGTGTAACTCTACTTTGTGTCAACAAACGGAACCTTGTGTAAATAACGGACTATTGTAAATGACGGAATTTGTGTAATTACATTGTGTAATTAAATTTGTGCATTAACATTGTGTAGTCGAATTTGTGTATTAACATTGTGTAACTGAAATTATGTATTAATATTTGTATTAATACTGTGTATTAATATTGTGTATTAATACTGGTAAAAGGGTAAGGGAGAGTCTGTTACCCAGAGTTCGAAACTCACTGACTACAAAATGTATATTTTGGATTGGATATGGACTTTTATAACTCGAGTGGGCTTAGTAAGTCTGATTGAACTTGGACTTCATTAAATCAATTGGATATGAACTTAGATAAATTAAAATTACCTATTAACAGTCAATGTACAAACTATTACACAACTTTTATCCTCATTATTGTACAAAAATTAACTAATATGAACCTATGTTTATCTTCTCATATCACACTGAGTCCTTAATGATGAGGGGTAAAGTTCAAAGTTATGAAATTATGACAATAAAATTACATAATGTTGTTTAATTTCTCTGCGTATATTATTAATTTATGACAATATAATGATGAATTAATTTATTTGTATTTTTTTTCGCAAGCTTAAGATGCGAAATTATTATATGAATGATATAAATCCAATTTCATTAAGTTAAGTCATCTTTTTACTCAATATATATTATTCAAAATTGTATTTCTTAAAAGATTAGTAAAATAAATTTTGATTTTTTTTTCTTCTGTAAATAATCTATAAAATCATTAGACTACGTTAAAAGTGTTTTTAATTAAAATATAAAATAACTTATCAATAAACAAAGTAATTGGGGCGGATTTCAATGTTCAAACATGTATATACATTAATCTGAATATTCCCAACATAATGTGTTGTGTTGTGGGAAATAAAAATTGAATGCTTTTATATAATATTTCGGGAGCTGTATTCTGATTTACTGATTCGTCATGAATCATGATACCACTCTTCTGTTGATTTGATTTGTTGTAGAAATTTATATAATATTTCTAAATAAAAAATATTTTCAATTTTTTGACATTAAAAAAAACTCTTCTTCAGTTCTTCCAGCGAAGAACAGATCGAGTCTCGAGACAAAGAGGGAGAAATAGGAAAAAGTCTAGGGTTTCAAAAAAGGAAAAAAAAAAAGAAAAAGAAAAAGCTGAATCTCTCTCGTTCTTCTCTCCCTCCCTTTTCTCTCTCGCTTGCTGGTTGAGATTATTTTCCCTCGCTCTCATGGGAAAATCTCGGCCAGCCAAACCGACAGGGACAGGAAGTTGTAGAGCTTCAATCTTTCTCTTTCTATCTCTTTCGTCTGTTCTTCATCCATAGGCCTTTCAGATCGCCCAAGATTTTCTTTTAATCTGTTTGGCTCGACATTTATATCTTCTCGTGGATTTTTTAACAGGTTCGTGAATTCTAATGGCTATCTTTTCTTTCTCTAACCGCATAAATGCTTCCACCTTATGTTTCTTACTTTGGATTTACGTTTCGTTCGATTATCGTCTTGAATCCATCGAATTTAGCTGTTTTGTTTTCATTTTTTGGTCAATATCTGATGAATTTTATGCGTGATTGCGATTGCTGTTGAAATTTGTAGGGAGTTTGGATTGCAGTTGGACGACATCGTGTGATTGGAGCTAAATTACTTGATTCTACCGTGAGGGAGAGACCAATAGCCTGACGTTCCTTTATTGTTGGTTGGATTTATGATCAGCGTCAGAGGATTTTTGAGATGACGATATATAGGCTGGTTTGAGTTTTATTGGATTTGAGTTTAAGGGAATGGATCGAGAAGAGGCATCATTGTCGTCAATTAGCATGTCTAAATGCCACAAGTGTGGGTGTAATTGTGCTGTGACTGCCAGCTCTCAAGGAGAGACCTGGATAAGATCGGTGAAACGGAAATATGATGAATGTGAGGAAACACCTCACAATGTACAAGATGTGGATATATCACGTGTTGCTCATGTTGAGGTTGAGAATGAGTGCACTGCATTGCGTGAGATGGTCAGCAACCAGCAGCAGATTATTGAGGAATTGTCTCTGGAATTGGAGGAGGAGAGGAATGCCTCTTCTTCTGCAGCAAACGAGGCAATGTCAATGATTTTGAGGCTTCAGAGAGAGAAGGCTGAAGTCCAAATGGAAGCTCGGCAATTCAAGCGTTTCTCTGAAGAGAAAATTGCTCATGATACTGAAGAAATATCAGCTTTGGAAGAACTGCTATATAAGAGAGAACAAACCGTTCAATCCCTAACTTGTGAAGTGCAAGCTTATAAATATAGAATGATGAGTTTTGGGCTAACAGAGTCTGAGGCAGAGGGCTTGCAAAGTGATGATGGTCAAAATCAAAACTTCAATGAGGTAGGTGTTCAAGGGGAATCTCCTAATCCAAACCGTAACTATCCGCCTCTAAGATGCAATCCGAATAATATGCAGTTGATTGAAAATGATGAAGATGTTGTAGATATTGAGAAATACCCATTTGTTGAGACCTCTTATGGTCAAGATCATTTAAAAAATCTAGACTACAGGATCAATCAGTTGGAAAGAACCCCTCGTGATTGTGAGCTAGACGGGAACTTTGTTGGTTCCAAAAACACTCTAGAGAAGGTCATTTCCCACTCACCAAGGTTGTCTAGAAACACAGGGGTATCTTCCTCCTACAGCGCACTTGCTTGTGGTAGAGAAATGGGGCCAGATTACCCCATTGATTCACCTAGGATGAGTAATAACTTCAAGAAGATGGATTGTGTTGAAGAGCTGAAGAAGTGTCATGATGCATCAGATATGGGAGATGAAATGACTGATAGAGTTTATACAATTGATTCTGTTCATCAAGGAGTCTCTCATAATAATCCTAATGAAATGAAAGTCCCTGGTTACGCTGAAGAGTATGTAACCACACCTAGTGGATCACTACAACGGGCGGATTTCGGAGACCCTGATGTTAAGAAGCTGTACCAGAGGCTTCAGGTTCTTGAGGCTGATAGGGAATCGTTGAGGCATACAATTATGTCCATGCAGACTGATAAAGCTCAGTTGGCGTTATGGAGAGAAATAGCACAGCACTTGTGTAAAGATATGTCTACAGAAAGAAAAATGCCTGTGAAGAAGCAATCGCTTATGGGAAACTTTTCCATCATGTCAGTCTGCAAGGTATATGTTGATGGTTAAATTGTTCTGAAATATATGTGCATATTTCACATTTGAACTGTGAAAGTTACATATCCTTCATAATCTAATGCTTCTGTGTTTTATTTGGCAATGGCATAATATCACCTTGAGCAATTATTGAATAAAGAATTGTGTCATTTATTAGGAGTAAACAAATGTCCTTTCCCGGCATAGTGTTGATATGAGCTTATGTTTGCTGATTGTGATGTTATAAACCTGTATAACTTAATTTATCTCTGAATGTATTCCTGAACTACTTAGGATGATGCGTTCTGACTATTGGATAACATCCACATGTGCACAATACTCGTGATAATGTTGTTGTTCTCGACTTTGCTTGCTATCTTGGTTCAGGGAAAATAGCTAGAGAAAATGAGGGTTGAAACGAAATTTTGCATTCGGTGAAACCGATTTTCTTCAGCAGGCTATATGATTACAGAAATCATAGATCTGTTTGTATGGCTAGCAGCTCCTGACGGAGAATAAACAAAATTAGCATGAATACCATTACATGTCACTTGTTACTGCTAACATGGATATTAAAATGGTTTCACAAATTGGAAATGTGATAATAATAGATTGGGAGCAAGCTACCTATATCACTGATGAATAATGGCCTCTGCATATGTTGTGGTTCTTCATGGGGCTTGTTTCCTTCTACTCACGGTTTCTGTTTTGTTGTTTGTCTTTTGTTTTGATATTCATTTTCTAATTATGAGTGCATACTCGATCGTATAATATTCGTCTGATAAGTTTCTGGTTATAAACTTTTTAAATGTATGCATGTTATTGTGCAATGCTCTCTTAAACTCCCCAAACCCAATTGTACCTTTCCAACTCGTACGTGTAAAATTTGAGTGAATGAAGCAGATAATATTTAATTGGGATAAAAAGAATGTAGAGGCCTATTTTGTATCAAAGCCAGTTATATATGGTCCGAACCAGATGAATTTTCTTTTATAAATTAAGTCACGGTCTAAGATTTTTAGTGTTTAGATTGAAGTGATTCTAACAATTTGTTAATTTCCTCTTGTGCAGTGGTTCATGTCCATAGTTTTCTGGAGGAAAAAGGCACGGCGGAGCAAGTAAGTCATTATTTGTAAGCACTAACAGTTCTTGTTTGGAGGAAGTAAAATCTGACCAATATGCTTTTATATGAATGATTCTTCTGAGCAGCTGACCTATTTAGTAGATTCGTGACATTTGCTAGGAAGCTAGTAATCGTTTAGCTGGAATTAGGGTTTGATATGAATGATTCGTGACATTAGCATAGGGTTGTGGTTTCTGTTGCTGGATCTAGATTGCACAAGGACCTTGGCATTGGTAGAATGCAAAATCCTTACGTTTGCCTCTTGAATGCTGCAGATACATTGGTCTGTCAGCAAACAATATGGGTTTGATCGGCATCCTGGACAAAGGACCACTGGCTAAACACTGGAGGTGTGTAACTAGCACACAAGTCGGAAGTCGCAGTTGGTCACACAAAATTGACCGGCGTTGAAAAAACAAGAAACAAGGTGGTTGATGTTAGTGAGGGTTGAGATTTGAGTATGTTGTTCTCCCTTTGACCTGCGCGCATAATTGAGCCGTAAGACTTGGTTCGAGCTTGATAGCCAAGCCGGTTAGGGGAAGGGGGGGTTGGCGTTTGCATTTTGAATTGTTTGTTGGAGGCAGGATGCGTGCGTTTGTTTTGATCATTATTTGACATAAGATGATGGAACTCCTCTCTTAAGTCCATTCTGGGAATGGAATGGAATCCTTGTTTGATAATACAATGTGGAAGCCGTTGTTGATTCTACTGTGTATAGAGTAAGTAGAATACCAACCCTACTGTTTGTTATTCATATCTTCCCCTTCTCCAAACTCTAAAAGGATATTCATTGCTCCTGTACACCTATTTCATATTCAACTGCATATCTTCATATTTATTCTTTAATACTCTTTTCTCATGTAACAATTATTTTTCAATCACTTTTTGACTTTTTAGCTTCTCTACCGCACATTCTTCGATTACCGTAAACGTGTATAAAATCACAATGCCCTTATTTGGACCTACAAAAAATTTGTACCACACCCATAAAAAAAAGGCTGTTGGCACCCGTAAAAAAAGATTCGAGAGATGAAAAAATGGCCAAAATAAAATGGCTGAATTTGCAATGTAGGTCTTTTACAATGTAGAGTTTGGATTTTGGGTCTCCCAATTATTCATTTAGAAAATGGGCTCCTATTGTAGAAAAAATCAAAAAAGTAAGGGACATAAATATCCATCTGATTTGATGGGTGACATGTTGAATATAATAAATAACCCAATCAATTCAGCCCATCTTCTTCTCTTCCTTGTCCCTTCTTCTTCCCTCCCTTCAAACGTAAATGTATTTCTGGGTATCCATATGCAGATCCCTTCTTCTTCCCTTCAAACTCAGGTATACTCTTATTGAGCTTCTTCTTCACCGGAATCTGCACTGCTTACATATCCCTATTCTATTTCTGGGTAAGCAGTGTTTGGTCCTATTTCTGGGTAATCTCAAACTTCCTGGGTAATGTATTTGTGGGTAATTTGAAACTTCTCATATCTTATTTTTGTGAATCTAAAACATTGAAACTTCCTGTTCTATTTGTGGGTAAGCAGTGTTTGTTTCCATCCATGAATAATCTCAAACTTCCCGTTCTATTTGTGGGTAATGTATTTCTGGGTAATGTCAAATTTCGTGGGTAATCTATTTCTGGGTAAGCAACGATAAGAGTTGTGTTTCTATTTCCCTGCTGTATTTGTGGGTAAGCAGTGTTTGTTTCTATCCATGAGTAATCTCAAACTTCTTGGGTAATGTATTTCTGGGTAATCTGAAACTTCTCATCTCTTGTTTTTTTGAATCTAAAACACTCAAACTTCGTGTTCTATTTGTGGGTAAGCAGTGTTTGTTTACATTTTCCTATTCTATTTGTGGGTAAGCAGTGTTTGTTTCTATTTCTGGGTAATCTCAAACTTCTTGGGTAATGTATTTATGGGTAATGTATTCCTGGGTAATGTGTTTGTTTACATTTCCTGTTTTATTTGTGGGTAAGCAGTATTTGTGGGTAAGTAGTGTTTGTTTCTATTTTTTGGTAATCTCAAAAAGTGAACATCAAATCATCTGAAAAAAGCCTGCAACACCATTATTTCAATTCTTTCAAAAAGTGTCTTACTTTATATTTTACAGACCTATTTTATCTAATTAGCTTAATAGAGGCCCATTTCACAAAATGCAAATTTTTGGGGTCCTCTTTCTCTAATTATTTCAAATAAAATCATTTTCTGGATAAAGAGGTAAAAAGCTCTCACACATAAGTTGTGAGAGGTCTGTTTTTAGACAAGACATATTTTGTCCCGAAACAGTCACATGACAAACATTTCGTCGGGAGCAGGTTCTTGCACATAGGTGCGAGAGGCCAAATTTTTCGGTCAAAAGATTATGTCCTGTGACAGTCTCGGGAGAAGCCGTACCCCGGGAAGGGTTTCTCGCACATAAGGTGCGAGAGGTTCTTTTTTAGGAAAAAGCTTGTAGTTATTACTTCCTCTCTCCCGTGAATTTATTCTCAGCCCTGTGACCTCCCACCTTACCCTATATATTTCAAAGAAAAAAAAATAACGAGAGTTCAAGAAAAAAATGTATGAAAGAGATTGTGAAAAAAAATTGTGCGAGAGTTGTAGCAAAAAAAGTTGTGCAAGAGAAGGAAATTTTGTTCCAAAATCGCTTTATCTTGTTGGTGTAAGAAAAAAATTACAAGAGTAAAATGGTTCGTATGGAAGCCAAAAGGGAAGCAACAAGGAGCGTGCGAAGAGGATTGCGTGAGAAAATGCGGTTATTCGTGAAGCAATGCAAAATCCGGTAAGTTTACGTCCAATTTTGTAATATACATTTATTTAAATTATTAAGTTTGCATGCAAAATTGATAGAACTGTATTACCAGAACTATGCATGCCAATTAAGTTAATAAATTTAGTCGAATTTAAAACTTTACATGCAACTTTGTATTTTTAGATTAAGTTAGTTAATTTAGTCAAATTTAGTAATTTCACATGCAACTATGTATTTTTAGATTAAGTTAGTAAATTTTGTCAAATTTATTAATCTTACATGTAACTATGTATTTTTAGATTAAGTTAGTAATTTTAGTCGAATTTAGTAATCTTACATTCAACTATGTATCTAGTTAAGATAGTAAATTTAGTCAAAATGAAACTATGTATTTGCCTTTTTTGTGTGTGAAAACTATGTATTTGTCTGTGTGTTAGTAGTAAAAAAATGTACTTTTAGAACTTTACGTGTAATTTATAATTTTGTACACGCAATTATAATTTTTTAATTTTTAGAACTTTTATACAAATTATTTATATATTTATTCTTGTCATAAGTTATAAATTTTAGAACTATGTATTTTCTTTATGTTACTAAATTTACATGCAACTTATAAATTATAAAATCTACAACTTATTAGAAGCTTTCAGCATTCATCCATTATTCATTTGTCGGGTTACAACCCAGTAGTAGATAATGGAGGGCCGTCTACGACACAAAACGTGGACGATTTGTCACATCTTACGTTCGATGCGTCTCGTCTATATCTTTTGTACATTTTGATGTTGGTACACCCATCGTCTCATCCCCTCTTTTCTTGATTGTATTTGGAGAAGATTTCGATCCAAACAGTAACCTCTACCGATTTAAGGTTCTCGACCTCTGCCTTCTTAACGGTCATGCGGTGGAATTGATATAAATTTAAAATCGTGGAGTATGTAGAGGAGGACGCCCCAAACATTCAATCGTCTGTATTTCAACAATCATTAGCGCAACCTTTGCCCGTTCATCCCTCATATCATAATCTTTCAATGGATGCGGATCTGTCATTTGTTCGTTCTTCGGGTTGTAAAACACAACCCGATGTGAATCCAATAGATATGTGGCCACATGATATTCTTGATACTCATACCAGAAAACCTCTCGCCAATGATATATTGGTCGATTATGAGACACATAAAGTGAAATGTATGAACCGATTTGGTGACTAACTTAAGTACATATTCGTTATTCTTTAAAAAAATTACATTTATCAGTTCAAAAGTTGGTAATAATGTTTATTTTGTTGAATAGACCGAAGTATGTAGAGTCCGGAGAACTAGCACGGCACTGAATGCCTTCTACCTAAGTTTATGAACGCCCTCGTGGGTGCAAGTGGTGGATTTTAGTTGAGAGCTCGGGGTTGCGTTCGTTATATACGGTTCTAATCGGTTATGTACGTGAATCATACTCTTATCCATGCATTTGTAGAGCGGTGGCATCCCGAGACGAACACATTCAAATACAATTTGGGGAGAAGACCATCACATCACATGATATTTTACACATTACTGGACTTCCCATAGATGGACCCGACTTGTGAGTTTTTGGTTCTTGAGAGGATATACGGACAATGAGATATCATCTATTTGGGAATTAGACACCAGATGGGTGAAATTAGATATGTACAAATATCAGATTTCGTACAAAGAATATAGAGTCCTTGACGAAGCCCTTGATAAAGTGAGGTGGTCCTCCATATGCGATTGTGTCTGCTTTGTTGTTGTTGTTGTTTCTTTGATACACACTTTTCATGGACAAGACGGGCAACAAGGTCAAGCGGGAAATCTTGACCTTCGTTGATCATACCCGTACTCATTCATTGGCATGGGGCACATCCACCCTTGCTAACGTCAACCAGAAAATGGGGGAGGGCTTGCGCAACCACGACGAGGCAAATGGCTGGATTTAGTCCGCTTATATGGGTAAGATATTTATTCCTTGTTTTGCTCCAAAATAAAAGTGTTTTTTGTATTAACATTTATACTTGTTGAGGCCAACATTGAATCTCGACGTACTTTGCATGTTTTCAGCATCATACGAGCATGAGGCGGCAAAGCAGAAATGACATCGGAACCGAGAACTGGGAACATTGTACGGGGTTGCATTTGGATACACATTTGACGGAGATCCATGGTGCCATAGAGAGCTTGGATGCCTCTAGTGTTACTTGTTTTCCGTACTCCGACATAAGTACGACATGGACAAGACCTCTAGAAGTACCCATGTACAGAGGGGTGGTCAAGTTTGGCTCGATATATGATCTTTAGATGCCAAAGAGGGTGACTCGACTATATGGAAGGATCTAGGAAATTTTGATGCGGGACCATCCTTAACATCTCCTACATAACATGGATCCATCACTAGTCCAAGAGCAGGAGACACTCAAGGAGAGGTTGCTAGCAAGACTCAAGCATTGGAGGATCTCGTAGAATGGAGAATTGCATGGAAATGGACAAATCTCGGTTCCCTTTGAGAAATCTCAGCGAGATTATGTAGACCAAATCAAGATTCCTACTATTGTGGAGGCATGAGTGGAATCTCGACCATATCAGCTAAAATATTGATGATTATCTTTTATTATTTTAATGCCTTTACAGTTCTAAACATTCGAAATGTATATTTGTTAGTTATGATCTATCTTTTAGGATTATATTTTATCTTCTTAGAGGAATCTCTCCTATAAATAGACATAGAAGACGCGATTCATAGGTAGATTTGATTGATTATAATTTTCACAACATTGTGAGATACTCGTTGCTTCGCTTACGGAGTTTGTATTTTGTTCATTTCAATTCAATCAAAAGAGATCCTTTGATTGAATAGTAGTGAGTCCTTACTAGATTGTTCTTGTGTGTGTTAATCTTCTTAAAGATTGATGCTACTATTCAAACTAGTCCCTCCTTGTGTTTGTCTTATTTTGAAGGCTTGTGTAAGGTTGAAGAAGGAAGGGTTGAAGAAGGAAGGGTTTAAGTAATTCTTTGTAGAGGGTTTTGATCCAATTGGTCAAGGTTATTGCAAGTCTAATATTATAGTCCTATCTTCCTATATTTATCATCATTCTAGTTCGTATTCATCTTCTTATCTAAGAATCATCATCCATAATTCCACATTCCGAGTTTTACAGAATATCCACATGTTCTTATAAATCTCACCAGAGATTTAACACTTTAGACCGAGATTTGTTTCTTTTGTCCATTCGTGACCTTCAAGTCTAGATCGGAAAATGGCGACATCAACCCCACATCAAAGTGCTATTAGAACTAATCGATTGAAGTTCAACTCAACCATACAACAAAGGTTTGAGTATTTTTATTTGAGTCTTCTTCGAGTCATATACAAATTGAGTATTTCTTTGTTGTCATTCTTTGTGGGATTATTTGAGTTTAGCATGCGTTGACTTGTGTCTATCGGAGAAGAGAGAACATCATATCCTAAACACAAGCCAACCGACCTATTATTGAGATCTCGCCCGCGTTTGCGAACCTTACAACCAAAATTTCTCGTTACTTGGTCCACAAGTTTCATGATTTTTCCTATATCTTGTCAAGATCCTCATATCAGATTTGAGTCAAATCTCATTTTATATATCTGCAATATCTACGGAGATAGATCTAGAGAAGAAATTTGATACCATCCTTGATCCAATTCATAACCAAAAGTCCTATCTTTTTTTTTCAAGATCAAACCTACCCGGCTATCTCTTTTCTCTAATTGCATAAGTTCGAGATACGTACAACTGTCTTCTTAATCTCTCGTGTGCTTATTTTGTGCCTCTTTCTTCTCCAAACGCATCGAGTCTATTTCTTTGGGTGTGTTAATCAGTATCTATACTTTCTATCATACTAGTTGTGTCTACTTGCAACATTCTTTCTACTTTGAGTCAATTGTGTGAAATCTCGAGTTCTGCAGCCCCGGAAGGAGAGACCACCAGTTGAGGTTTCCAAACTGTAAAGGTAAGTGATTCTACACCTTCTACTTCTATGCTTATTGAATCGATTACACAAGAATCTAATTTGGTAGATGAAGTTGAAGGTGATGAGCGTGAATTAGATGGACATGAATTATATGCACATGCTTCAGATTTAATTGATGCTATTGATTGTAATGTGCCTAAGCATGAGATGAGTGATCTTGATTGCGATATGCATGAGCATGTTATGAATAATCTTAAGATAGATGAGAATAAATCTGATTAGAGTGTGTTAATTCTCATGATGATGATGCTGATACTACCTCTTCGTTATTTCATTCATCTTTGGATTGTTCTTGGGTTCTGGAATCAATACCTAGGAAGATACCTTTGCTGTGCCTTTAGTAGAGGATATAGAGCATCCCAAAACCCATAGGATCAAGTCAAGTTGAAAGAGAATTGTGTGGTACAATCTCAATTTGTGACTTTGTTAAATCCC
Organism: Fagopyrum homotropicum; assembly: GCA_033239125.1. Classification (NCBI taxonomy): domain Eukaryota; kingdom Viridiplantae; phylum Streptophyta; class Magnoliopsida; order Caryophyllales; family Polygonaceae; genus Fagopyrum; species Fagopyrum homotropicum. Next base: position 107,620,297 of record BSWB01000007.1, read on the forward strand.
TATAGGAGGATACATTTAGGATGAGATTATAGTACCCCATCTAGGGAATTTTCTAGTTATAGAACTTTCGGCTCATTTTTATCCTTGAATAACTATGACTTTGTTAATATTTTATTTCCATCATATTTTTTTAATCTTGCACCGTATCCATGAGGAAGTGAGTGAGCTTAATCTCGGTATTTGATGCGGGGTTGATGCCGCAGTTTTCCGAATCTAGACTTGAAGTTCACAAATTGGACAACAAAAAGAAATCTCGGTGTAAAGTGTTAAATCTCGGGCGAAATTTATAAGAACACTCCGAGAGTCTGTAAAACTAAAATGCAGAATCATGGATGATAATGGATAAATAAGAAGATGAACACAAATTGGAATGATGATAAATATAGGAAGATAAGACTATAATATTAGACTTGCAAAGAACCTTGACCAACTAGATCAAAACCCTCTGCAAAGAATTACCTTAACCCTTTATTCTTCAACCTTACACAAACCTTTTAAATAAGACAAACACAAAGAGGGACTAGTTTGACTAGTAGCACCAATCTTTAAGAAGATTAAGACCCTGTTTGGTATTGTATTCTAGGGGATTCATTTAGATTCTTTTTTTACGGGATTCTTGGGGATTGAAAAGATAGAGTCGTTTTGTATGAGTTGGAGCTTCGGGATTGTATTCTTTTAGGAGATTCTTTTGGCTAAAGAATCTTGTAAAAACAATCTTGCCCACCCAAGCTTCTTGGGGATTCTTGAAGATAGATTCTTTACATTTCCACACATACCCTTTCTTCTTCAAACTCTTTCTTCTTTGATCTCTCATCAACACAACAAACTCTCCACCACATATCAGCTTCTCCGACATTTCTTCCATTCCCACAACCACCTTCCTCTTCCCATCACTAGTGGAGCCACCTTCTCTCTCGCCAGACATCACTCATCGGTCCAATAAAATTAGATGCAATACCCAAATTATGTTTCACAGTGACCAGTCACTAAAATCAGAAATTGAAGATGTCAAAAGTACCTTGAAAGCCTGCAGTTTAATTCACAGATCAAATAAAGTTTTCAATGAAGATTAAAAACATATACTATTCTTGTTTAAAGCTTGCAAAGTGCCGATCTTTCGAGAGATATTTTTCCTTACCCAATAACAAAAGCCTTTGGAATAAGCTTCTTTCAAAGTTTGCATTCTCCGAAATGTGTAAGAAACAATCAAGTAAAAAAATATATGAATGATAAAAGATGATATTATACCATATAAAAAATCACATATCTAACCTTGCTTTTGTAACGTCAAGAATTTTTACTCCGGGTAGTGAGCGAGTTATCGATCTTTCCGCACGCACGACTCAGTCTTTCTGTAGACACGGGATGTTGAGTAACGGGATTTTATTCCAAAATCCCATTCCGACCCATCGTTACCCACCTTTACCATTTGGACCCCTCGTTGCTACCACCAAGGAGACAAGGAGGTCAGCTGACCCCTTGTTAACTTGGATTTCCCTCTCTCCTCATTTCTTCTTTCACATTAGTTTTATTTTCCCTTCTTCCCTTCTCCTTCATCTCTCTTCTCTTTCTTTTTTTTGGATCTCTTTGAGTGTGGCCAACAATGGAGAGCTTCTGGATTTAGTGTGGTAAGTCTTTCCTTCTCTCTCTCTTCTTCTTCTTCTTCCATGCTGGACATCTTTTTCTTCTTCTCTTTTTCTCCATTTCCATGTTTGGAAGCTTTGGGGAGAAGTTCTCTTAAATCCTTTGCATGCATGTGTTCTTAGCTCGATCAGGTCGTGAGGGAGAGCCTTGATACCGTGGATGATGTTTGGAGAAGACCCAACAAGAGAAGGAGGCCATTGAAGCTCAAGATCCACAATTGAAGACGAAGAAAATGTTGTTTCTGGAGTTCTACCGTGGGGGCGGGACCAGGCGCCACGGGAGCGGAACCTAGGCAACCGTAGGGGCGGTGAGCAGCGCCGCGGGGCCGTGGCCTTCAACACGTAGTCATGCATTTTGTTTCCACAGTTGCGTTTCTTCAACAATAGGCTCTTCTTCTATCTTATTCTTCGTGACTTCCTTAGTTGTAAGGTTATTTCATGCTAATATCATGCCTAGGATGGACCTAGGGTAGTTGTGAATGCCATCTAGTGGTTGTGAACCTAGGAGTCCTTAAGGCTTGTTGTAGTTGATGGATTCGAGTATGATGAGCATGTTGGACTTCCAAGGATAGTATGTCCTATTTGGCTGCGGCATATGATCATGTGAGGTAGTAGCCTGTTGGGAGATTCTTTCATATGTTGAGAGTGTTGTGAGTATCATGGAATCTAGGATGCGGTCCTAGCATGAGGTTTAGCTGATCTTGCATAGATCATTTGAGTGAAGTCTAAGACTTCTTGAGCGTGAGCATGTGTTGATACGTACCTTCTTGTGAGCAGGTTGTGAGCTTCTTCTCAAGGGAAGCGAGAGTGTTTTGTGAGTTAGCGTTTGGGACGAGGTAAGTCTCTGGACTTACTTAACTCGTATTCCTTGTATTAGCGTTGATGCGTGTTTGGTGGTGTGTGTTTATTGTTTATGTTATAACAACTAAACCGGAAATAGGACCACCGACATATATATTTTTTGGTCCAAGTGTATGATAATGGGCGGTGACATCACTGCCTAGCTCTTGTGTGAGCTAGGAGGTTCTCGGCAACTAGCCCGGACGGGTAGACGGTCGGATGCATCAGTACCATTCCTTGCCGGTAAGTAGGGACCAAGGCGAGTTTCAGGAGATTCTCTTGTCACAAAAGAAGTTGAATTAGAACGGGATATGACTTAATAATAAAAAGATAATAAACCGGACTTGTGTGTTTGGAGCATGTTGCGTGTTATGATGATTTACTTGTGTTTGTGCCTTTCACCTTGATTTTAATGCCTTGAATATTAGCTAACGGTTTAAACCGATTGTGTAGATGCGCTGCAGGTTAGGGACGCCGCCGAGTGAGGTGGAAGAGTGGACAGTCGGGGTCTTCGTACATTATAGGACGGGGATGTTTTGCTTTTGCGTTATGTTGTTGGATTTGTTGATTTATGTATTGGAGTTTTTATCGTTTTGAGGACTCGGCTGAGATTCCACTTTGTATCTTACGTTTCAGTTTCTCGCGCATACATTATAAACGCTTTAATTATTTGCCTTTATTTGTGCCTTGTTGGAAAGGTCCGGTGAAATTGTTGTCAAGCTAAGGGTCGGGACCCATTGTGAGGTCTCCGCCCGTAGCATCCCGAGTCCTGCGGATTCAGGGTGTTACAACTTTGAACCGTGACTAGGAGATGCCTTTCGTTTCCTATAAGAACAACATAACGTAGCCCACGGAGCAGCAAAGGAATTGTTGATTCAAATTCTTTCAAATGTGCTGCTAAATGAGCTATGATTACCATCTGCACGATTGTCACTCCTTCTCTCTAAATAATTAAAACCATTTGTACTAATGAACTAAATATTCCACATCTTGAATTTATCAAAAAATATAATAAACATTTGAAATGCATGATTCTTGGATGTGATTGCATCTTTTGGCATACATGAAATCGTAACAAAAAATATGTATGTGTCCTAAGCCATAAACAATTCTTACCTGTAAGGTGTTAGATTGCAAAGGTAATCTATCTTAGTTTCAACTTCAAGTAGTTCACAACTAGTGTCAACCAAGTCACTTGTTTTGTTTGATCAGCACCTGACGGAGGATACAAGCATTCAAATGCTTGACAACTAGCGTCATCCAACTTAAGATAATTGTTCGCTCTCAGACGTGTGTATAATCGTGAACGAAATAACTTTAAATCTATAACCTAAGATAAAAGTCTGAAACAATATGTGAACCCGCAGTGTACGGATCAATTGTAATAACGGAAAATACTCCAGGGTCGAACACATGGACTATGGTGAAACAAAGCACGGTATAATCAGGTTGTCAATCAAAGGCAAAGCAACTGAACAAGATGATATGATAATCAGATAAGGGAATGCAAATTCTAGAGGTCAAAGCATTCAGTTGTGGTTCTGACTCAAGATTTCTAAGGATAACGTGGACAAAGCTGAGGTTTGCAAGGGAAGGTATTTCTAAGGTGGAATAGATCACCAGGTAAGTCTCACTACTCACTATCCCAAACCAAAGATCCTTTCACCGGGTAAGGCTCAAGGTACTAAGGAAAGGAACTATAATCTCAAACCAACACACCACCTAAGGGGATAGAACTAACCTTTACGGGGTAAGTCTCAGGCTAACTCACAAAGGTAGGATGAAGGCACACTCAAACCCTAATAAAGGATAAAGCTTTATTACTTAACAGTCATCATCATAGGTATACAAGCAAATGAATCACCGGGTAAGTCTCATCCTAGGCTTGTGTGTGGACTAGGAAAGGTACAACAAAGATAGGATTTGGCAAAGTAAAACCTAAACTCAGGTTTGGTTCAGATAAGGTTACGCCTCGCTCAGTTCATATCTGATCTCGGTCGAGATGTTCTATGAACCAACCGAGGTGAGGTTCGGCTAAGGTTTCGCTTGAGCTTTCAGGGTCCACTAAGGTAAAGCCTCATTCTTTCATCGTCTTTCTCACAACCTTCAGCCAATCACCCTATAATCGCACAAGAATTTAGCCAATAATCATCATGATAATAACAATCAAATATATGAAGAAAGAATCAATAATCAAACAAGAAAACCTTAACACAAAGGTCTCAATAATCACGCAATCATACAAACAAACAATCCAAACAATCAGCAAATTGTGTTCCTCAATAACAAACCAAAAGACAACAATCAAGGTTCCTAAGAAAACCTTACAACTTCCTTCAAAAAAAGCCTTCAACTTTCACTTCCAAGCTATCTTCCTTCAACTTCCTTCCTTCCTTAGAATATCTCTAATCTCCAAACTAATCAGCAAACCAAACATACTTCCATTCAGAATATATCTTCCAATTTATAGAAGAATCACTTGCCAAAAATAAAAGATCTCATGGGCCATGGGCCGTGCGTCTCGATCCAGGCCTAGCGAAGCATCTCGGTCGAAATGATCTTGGGGTCAACCGAGGTGAACTTCAGCCATGTACAAATCTCTCAAAACTGGTCCAATATCAAACTTCTATCCAACTTCCATGGTTCCTATGCCTTCCTTGTAGCTCCTCAATGCTCCATAATGTAGCTCCAATGACTCCTTAGATCTCTTGGCTCCATATCGCTCTAAAACATGTCATTTTCCCTACAATTACAACAAACTAGGTGTAGACCTCGATTCTTGCAAAGGTAAACAAAACGACATAATCATCAAGAATATACAGCTTGCATGCAGATTTATGAAGATAAAACGTCCAAACCAAACCCGAAACATAGACTATAATGCATGCTATCACTAATCAGCTAGGGAGTGAAAATCAGCTGAACTTGCTTTTAAGCTATTATTATACAAGCTAGAATTGAAGATAATGGTGGCGATCAAGCGAGTGGGAGCTTTCTTGCTGAAGCTCATAGACACATGTTATTTCTAAGGGTACTTTCGTAATCTATCAGTAAAGAACCTGTTTCAATAATCTGATATCAAACACTTAAAATTTACGGAAAAAAAATCTCTAACAATACCCTTCCCCAACAATCCAAAGAATCTCCATCCCAAATAATCTAAAAAAAGAATACCCATACAATGCCAAACATGCCCTAACACACACAAGAACAACTTAGAAATAACTCACAAGTATTCAATCAAAAGCTTTCTTTTGATTGAATTAAAATAAATAAAAACACAAACTTCGTAAGCGAAGCAGCCAGTATCTCACAATATTGTGGAAATTATAATCAATCAAATCTACCTATGAATGTAGTCCTCTAAGGCTATTTATAGGAGAAATTCCTCTAAAAAGATAAAATAAAAGGAATGAAATATAATCCTATTAATCAATCCTAACAAATATACCTTTAGAATGTTTAGAGCTTTAAAGGTATTAAAATAATAAAGGATAATTGTCAGTATTTTAACTGATCTGATCGAGATTCCGCTCGTGCTTTCACCATATTATAAATCTCAGTCTGATTTTCATAATCTCGGCCAAAATTTCTCAAAGGGAACCGAGATTTGCCCAAGCCATGCAATTCTCCATTCTACGAGATGCTCTACTGCTTGAGTCTTGCTAGCAACCTCTCCTTGAGTATCTCCTACTCTTCTACTAGTGATGGATCCATGCAATGTAGTAGATGTTAATGATGGTCCCTCATCACACCCCCCCCAATTGTTCCAAGGTGCTTTGTTTGTATATTATCAGTGCAAGACATCACCCGATACTTATATATGGGAGACCCGTCATGTGAGGAACTATATGCTAGATTTATCACCCGATACTTATATATGGGAGACCCGTCATGTGTTCGTATGTTTAAGCTCGGTTCAAGGTGCTTTGTTTGTATATTATCAGTGCAAGACATCACTCGATACATGCACTCGTATGTTCGAAAATGTGAACCATATATATTGCGAGAGTCATGGATGTGCATCGGTTCAAGATATGGGCCATCTCTTGCGATTCGGCATATTACGGTACGACGATAGTTCAAATATTTCAGCTTTTATTTCAAATAAATTTTGTAATAGAACCAAGTTTGTGTCAACATGTTTTTTTGATAACGTTCTCAACACGTTGGGACCGCGCATCCACAAATGCTTGAGGAGGGGACCCAACCGACGACTCAACCTATATTGTGATTGAGAGGGACGTTTGGTGGTTATGAGCCCGACAATCAAGTGGCATGGCATTGGATATGCATCTAGAAAAAAAGGGATAGTCTTCAATAGCCCAAGCTCCCTATCTGGCACTATCACCTCCAATCGGTATTTAGACTCTTGACACAACCCTTCGACCTGATGCAAAATCCCATTGTATGTATCCACACTATAAATGCAAAACCTAAGTGAAATGTCAAGTCAGTGCATGTTTGACGGACAGTCTCCAAAATTTACATTTTGAACCTAAAAGATGAAATAAATAAATTAATTACATTAATAACTCAAAGTAATAAAATGGTGAAAATTACTGTATTTAATCTTACATGTTGGTGTTGTAGGTGACGTCCTTGACCATTGCGTGATGAAATTTATCCCATACTTTGATCGATTATTCATGGAAAAATGTAATTTCTTGCAAGCATCCATCACTAGATTATCTAAAATCGAAAATGAATTTTCCTTCCACCAACATGTTGAATAATTATTGTGTCGGGATCATTACTCCTTGTTTGAACCTTCGAATCCTGGCCAGCGCATTGTATACATGTTGCCTCCCCAACCAATATCTCCGTAATTTTGCCTCAAGATCTCATGAAGAACGTTCGATGTCGAACCTGCCATTGTTGTCCTTTCCACGTCGAGAAGTTTCTCACTCGTCAAAGGGCCGTCAAAAGTATGACCTTCTAGGTGTTTTGCTAAATCTTGGTTATGAAATCCACAATGAACCGCCAAATGCCACACATCTTTATATCCATTTAACTAAAATGGACAACCACATTTCTTAGAATGATTGCGACGAGACTTTACCGTCACATCATTTGTATCGATAACTTTTCTCCTTCAACTCTTCTTGCTCCCTGATTGTTCACAAGCTAAGTGCACCATATCGTAAGTCCGTATTTCTGGCGCTTTTCATGACCGTTTTATTGTTAGCACCATAAAATATTTCATCTTCTCAGTCCGAGCCCAAGCAATCATGAAATCTCTATATTTTCACAATTGGTCGGTTGCGAATATCCACAAATAATCAAGCCCATCATTTTGGTCAAATGAAGGATCATCATAAGTTTAAATAAAATAAAAATAAAAATAGGTTTTACACGAATCAAAAATGCAAAATAAGAAAATTTATAGGTTTCAAAATAATATTTTTATATTATACATGAATTTGACTTGTAAGTCTTTCGTTCGAACAACTTCAAGACTTGGTGGTTTGGTAAGAACAAAACTACCCAACTCTTTCAAGCATCTCTTTAAACTCATAACTCCCAAACTCTCTTCAAACTTCTCTTAAACTACACATAAAAAATGATATTCATCTTTCAAAGAACATCCTAAACGTACTCGTGAACAACGAGATAAAGGCACAATTGTACCTAATACAAACGTAAAATATGAATCTCGACGGATCAAAAGAAATAGGATGTTGAACCTCGATGGAGCAAACGAGCTCGGAAAGAGACAACTTTTGGACATTAGTTGATAACGGGTTTCCTGTTAGAGAGCACCAAGAACTTATGCAAACATTATGTCTACACCAGATGCACTTACTTGAAAGAAAGCAATAAAAAGTGAGATTGAGTCAATTATGCAAAACCATACATGTGATTTGGTCGACTTACTAGAAGAGTGTAAAGCACTTGGAAGCAAATGTATTTTCAAAAATAAGTTGAATACCAATTGACAATGACAATGATATGAGAAATTAATACCCAAAAATGAATGTATTAAATGCACCTTGAGATATTTAATTATCGAGATCTTTTCCCACATCCCTAGACTGATGAGACACCATATATATAGAAATATGCATATTATGGTTAATTAAGATTATGAAGAGACACTAAACCGTTTGCTAGACCACACACGTGCACGAGCACGCGCCGAGGCGTTGTGCGTTTCACCGGTTCGTGGGAATGAATTCGTGCCAAGGGCCTTATTGCCTCAATAGTGGATCACTTACCTGTCATTTTGTTTTTCGGATGGTCTAACACCTTCCTTACCTGTTTGACTGAAAGTTAAATGCAAGCCCAATCCGCCTAGTCCAACCCATATTTGGTCTAATCCATTCATTTGCATATTATCCACTCGCCAAGATATGTTGACCTATTCGTGCAGGAATGAGTGGACGAGAGTGAATCTCTCCAACTATCAAGTTCTTCCAGTCTCCTAAAAAATGAGGCCTCATACGGTAATTCTACACACCTCACACAATAATATCTTGCTATCTTTTTTTACTCTCCCTACTCCAATTTTATGAGTCTGGGAGTACTCCACCGGCGACGGTTCTCGTAGGCTTCTAAAGTTGGTTAAGCAATCTGAAGCAAAGGATAGTTGTATCTTGAAATTCTTAATCGATCAAAATCCTTCTTAATAGGGGAGATTTTAGGATTTAGTAAAGAGTGTTTGCCTCTTCCACACCTTTCCGATCCAGATTTGTACGATTGAATTAGTTCTAAACTTCCCTTACAATTCTCAATATTGAAGTCCTACAAAGCTAGTGTTTTTTAGAGTTATAACTCGGATTCATGATTTATATTCTCATCATCTAGTATGCCATTAGACCTTAAATATTTATAAGAAATGTAAAAGGGAATGAAGCTTATATTCTAAACTCGATGGTTGTATGTAAAATGTCTTTTGGGACTTCTGATATTTTAGATTAAGATTTTTCAATTAATAGCCTTTTTTGAATATTTTGATCATGACATACTAAAAAATAGATGATAGTTGTTTAAGAGGTGACGTTACAAGAAAACAAATAGTGATTTCAAGTAAGAAAGTTTGATATTACATTCAAAGAAATTTTTTTTGCTACAAGTTTATAAAATACATCTCAAGGACTTGTAAGTTATATGATGTAACAACATTAAAGATTGCAATCCTTGCCACATAAGACATATAAGAGAATATGACAGTTGGAAAAGATCTTAAGCTACTCGAAAGTAATAGTGTTGTATATTAAAAAATTATATAATTTGTAACTAAATAGTAGTCTTCAATGTTAGAACGTTATACCTTATTTATAATTACATGGTGGCAAAGGACGAGAGAGGTTTCAAGAGCATAAGACACCTATGTATATGTTTCTCATTGAATACAATGATACCATATTTGTTTAAAATTTATTTAATTTTGCTTTAAAGTTTTTATATTTGAATGGTGCTGTGGCCATTTGGATTGTAACATGTCACAATAAATAGTGGATTACAATACTTCCTCTTTGGTTACTGTTATTCAAACCGAGCCGCGTGATTCGGTCTGAACCGAACCGACAACCAACATTTTAGGTTCAGATTCAGGTTTTTATATATAAGAAAATAAGATTGAATTTTGTTTTGTTTCCGGGTAATAACTTCTAAACCGATTGTCTAAACTACAAAAACCAATTTTTTTTATTTTTAAAAAAGAGTCAATTTAAATTTAATGGTTCAGTCCTCACTCAGTAAGTCTTATAGTGAACCTATTCTTCTAAACTTTTTTTTTGCATTGTTGAGTGTTTAGTGAAATCTAATCAATTCGATTTTGTTTTATGGAACTTTCTTATTTCGTGAGTATATAGGTCTAACTCGTTTCGATTTTCTACAATTCTTCACTTCTTTGTGTGCCTTCAGTTCACCATTCCGATCATGCTTATAGACAACAATTCCTTTGTCTAACATAAAAGGTATTGATTGATGTTGCTCTTCTTCTATGGTTTTGTTCTTCCAATATTTTTATTTAGTGTCAATGTAATTCTTTTCTTCTTGTTTATCCTTCACCCTATCCTTTTGTTTGGTGTATGTTGATTGTCATTTATGACCTAAATATCGATCATATTATTGATTTTCTTCTTACATGTGCAGAACTGTTGATATTACAAAAAAAAAAAAAAATCATGTCTAAGTGTCTATACACAATAGTTTTTTTGTTTCTCTACAATCTAGATATTTTATGTTCTTTTGCGTAATAGTTTCTTGATTTTCCTCTTACTAACATTGATTTGTAGTTTTCAATGAGTGTTTCATTGATTTGCACATAAATGTAAACACCGATTGGAGTAAAATTGAACACATTGATATGTAGTTTCCACTTTCTAGTGAGTTATTCACATATTTAGTGACTTGTGCATAAGAAAAATGTAGGGAAAACTCGCGCGTTTTTTTACTTCCATTGAGTATATATAAACGGGTATTTGTTGCACACTCGCATACCAACCTCACTTACAAGCTCTTATTAGAAGCCTTTATTACTCTCTTATTAGAAGCTCTTATTAAAAGCCTTTATTACACATGAGGGGTGACCTCCCCTATTTATATTCATTGTCACTTCCTCTATGGGAAGGTTCCGGACCTCGATTTCCTAGGTCATTCCGGAGCCTTCTCACTCTATCCTATACAAGTATAGAACTCTCCCCAGATTTCTAATCTAGTCTACATGGTTCCATCGAGTTCTAGATGTCTCCATCATCTTCCGGGGTGATTCGTCTCCTTCCCGAAGGTTCCTCCACGTTCCGGAATATTCCGCATCATTCTAGAAGGTTCCACCATTTTCATGAAATTCCACATCCTTCTGAAACGTTTCATCACCTTCTGAAATATTCCGCCTTCTTCCGGAATGTTCCTCCGCATTCTTCCGGAATGTTCCTCCGCCTTCCGGAGTAACCCATTATCACAATATATATATATAGAGAGAGGTTGACTTCCATGTAAACAACTCTTACCATGTAAAATGATAACAACCTCTATCCGTTAGATCGTTAAATAGATGGGTGAGCTTAGACGATATTAAAGGAAAAAAAATCGTGTTATTAATGGAAGAAATATTTGCCGGACCTGACTCTATATATTCGGCAGTATAGTCACATATATTCGGTGATTACATGTTCACATGGTAAGAGTTGTTTACATATGAGTCAAGATCTATATATATATATATATATATATATATATATATGAATTATCATAACAATTCATCCCTTAATTCATATTTCCAAATATCTCCACAACATCCAAAAATCTCACCTTCGTTTGCTACTTAGTTATGGTGTCACTACATCCTTTTTGCATTTGTTTGCCATCTAAGAAGTAAATGTTCTTCTCATCCCTGCGGTCTCGCATCACCAAGCATCCCCCTGAACATCTTGCACCATTTCCTCATCCCGACAAACTTATACCCCTCCATCTTCATCGAACCCAATGAGATGACATTCACGTTTGCCGATGGCACATACCTCATATTGCACATAGTGTGGCTTGTACTATTGTGAATCCTCATCGGCACACTTCCGGTACCTTCGACTTTCAACTTCTCACTGCCAATTGAGTTGAATTGACCAAACTCTGCACGAGTCTCCAAGGGGTCAAAGATTGTTTGGTCTCGACACACATGCATCGAGGTTGCACTATCCATCACCCACTCTTTATTTGTCTTGACAACTGTAAGATCCAGTTTTGCCCTTCACCGCGGGGGCGGTGAAGGGAGCCCGCCCCTACGGCAGGGCAAACCGCCCCCACCACCCCCGCGGTGAAGAGAGCCGCCCCTGCGGCAAGGCAAAACCGCAGGGGCGGTTTTGCCCTAGATCGCCCCGATTTGTTTTTATCCGGTTTTTCTATCTTGTTCTTAACCCTAGAGCGTCCTTCCTCCTATCTTTCCAACCCTTTTTTGTAAATTCCCTCTTTCTCTTCTTTTTCGCGTTTCTTGCATACATTTTCCTTCAACCTTGAAAGCTGCAGCCTTGCTTCCTTATTGAACGTGTAAGTTCCCTCCTTTTGTGTTTCTCCCTCATGTTCATGAGTTGCTACATGTATTTCCCTTCTGTTGCGTTTTCTTCTTTCGTTCTTCCTTTTCCCCTTCTCCAAGAATCAAGCTTGAGCTTTGATTCTTGGTGGACTTCACGTTGTTGATTTGTTGATGTTCACAGGCTCCTTTGGTTGAGTTGTGACGTGTGTGTGTTGAGAGAAGCAAGCCTTGAACTTTGCTGCGTTCCTTGCTGTCGAAGGAGTCGGCAACCGCTTATGTAACGCCACCGCCACCGCGCCTGCACAGAGCCGCCCCGCGGTTGTCTGTTATGCCGCACATGCGGTTTCCTCTGCAATATCTCCGTCTTTGGTGAACTGCTTCCTTCCTTGCTTTCTTCGTTGTTTCCCTTGGCTTATGATGTTGTTGTCGACCCTTAGTGATCTGTAAGACTAAGGTTGAGACCTTAGCTTGTGGAGATCTCTAAGAGATGATGGAGACTAGTAGTTAAAGACTTCTAGCAATCGTTTCGGTTCCTAATTCTGTTATGCCTTGTTTAAGCAGGCATTCCTTCCTTCCTATCCTTCGGGAAATGAGTTGTTGCTGACCTGTTGTATTACCTTCGAGTGAGGTAAGTCCCTTGAACTTACTTAGTTGCGTTCCGTATATGAGATTGATTTTTTTTTTTGCTTTTTTGGGTTGTTGTATTGTTATAATTGATAATCGGAATAGGATTGATCTTGTTTTACCTTAATTGGCCCAAGTGTATTAATCGGGCGGTAACCGCTTGTCCAGTTCAAAATGGTAAAACTGGGAGGTGCTCTTGCGACCAGTCCAACAGGTGACAGAAGGATGCCTACGTTCTATTCCGGTTGGTGAAAGGGTACGGAGGCGAGATCGTAGCGATTCTCGTGTTACAACATAAGTTGAATTAGTAAAGGATTAACCTTAATAAAAGATAATAACCGGTTGAGTGTCAGCATACTACATGTTTATATTACCTTATGTGTGTTTGTGTCTTTACTGTCTTTTTGATATCTAAAATGTTAGCTAACGGTTTATATCGATGTTGTAGATGCCTTGCAGGATATAAGTGTTGGTGAGTGATCCGGACGGTGTGGTCAGCCGGGGTTCCCTTACATTATAGGATGAGATCGGGTTTATATTATAGTTGTTGTTCCTTCAGTTGTTTTGAACTCGGTTGCGAGTCTTTTACTCTTCCTTTGTTATAATTTTTGGTTTTATATTGAGTTTTGAGTTTTCATTTATTTGTGCCTTGTTGTAAGATTCGTTGTGTTGTTGCTACTATGAGGGTCGGGACCCATTGTGAGGTCCTAGCCCATAACGCTTCAAATTCCCAGAACTTGGGGTGTTACAATATGATATTAGAGGGAGGTTGACAACAATGACACTCGAAATCTTCTAAAGGTCGAATAGATAAATAAACAGAACCCGCAAGGGGTCTACGTTTTCAAAAAGGGGTTTTGTTTAAACTTGTCGGTTTGGGATAGATGTAAGGGCGACCACCATTACCTCCGCGGATCTCAGCAGTTAGTTTTCTTACGTGTTTAGTTTTCTTACGTGTTGGTCTTTATATGCTTTTTTTGGATTTATGCTTTAGTTGTAGCATGGTCTTATATATCTATATATTCTCATCGCAGATGACACGTACTAGAGCTACATCTGTTATGGGGCGAGAAAGGGGTCGACCACCGTTGTTCCTGAGGCTGGGAACGGAACCGTTGCTAGGTTTGGAGCACAAAGAGCACAATTGACCGAGTCCGATCGAGTATCCATCGGAGCTTCTGCATATCGTGATTACATGCAGAGAGTTGAGGAGGCTATCTGGACTGGAGGACCGGCACCAGCACCGCCAGTACCCGCAAGATCAGATGAGGTTTCGCAAAGAGTTACGCCAGAGATCCAGACGAGGTGAGAAAGTCGAGGCCCGACTGTTGGTTGAAGGCTTTCAACCAACTGAAGGTTCCCTCTTTCGTAGGGAAGACTAGATTGGAGGTGGAGTTGTGGCTAGGACAACTGGATTTTGCTTTGGAGGCTATCGGTTGCTCAGAGAGACGTTGAGTCGACATAGAACAAACGTTGCTGAAGGATCATGCTCATTCCTAGTGGAGGACCATGCGCACTAAGGTCACCAGCTATGAGCAAATGAAGACGGCGATCAGAGATCGCTATTGCTCTGCAGCTATGATGGTCAGTGTTTACCTCTGTCCTCCCGTTTAGCCATAATCGAGTAATCTGGTACTTGTTAGCGTAGTTTGTATAATCACATTGACCTCCCAATAATTTAGTAATTAATCAATATATTACTTACACTGTAGAACACGCATTGATATTACTTACACCATTTACACATTATTATGATTCCAAAGCTACCCTTTCTCCCCCATATCAAGCTTAACATATACATGCACCTAATCTATATAAAGTTAAATATATAAACAAGAAGATCGACCTCAAGACCAAGTAAATCATGGATATTTTACAAAAAGGATAAAGCCAACAACAACATACCTGATCTCTGATTTCTTCACCAGCTTTTGAGTATTGTCATCAGTGCTTTCATAATTCTTATCAAAATCTTAGTCATATTAAATTTGCTAGTGACTCACAGTTAAGGCTCTTTCTTTATGTGGTTGATGAGTAGGAGTTCCTTGTTGGGTGTGATATTGTGACTCGCATTAGTGGAGCAACTTAAACATTTATGTTATTCTTTTGAATTCTCTATTGCAATTCTCTATTACAAATTTCTTCATTTTCTTTAGTTTCTGTTATTTTATTACTTTCTGATTTCTACTTAATATAAATTAATTTTCTTACATTTAGTCTAGTTTTATATCAATACTTGGAATGAAAACCGTGGATTCTCAAGAATATAAGGGGTCAGATGTAGTTGACTCAATCTCTGCATCTAAAGATAAATACTTCCTTAAATTTTTAAAGTTTGATTTATGAATTATTTATTAATACGTATTTAATATTATCACACATTATGCTTGCAAGTCATTCAACTACAATGCAACGTAACTCACACGAGGAAGTATCAGTAGAATTTCATAGAGCAGATGCAACAAATGTGGTAAATGATGGGGTAGAAATTCCGCAAACAAAGAGTGGGGCAAAACGCAACAGAACATCTGAGGTATGGAATCACTTTAAGCTTGCTGATGACGAGGAATCTGGATTTCCATGGGGAGTTTGTAACTATTGTGAGAAAAAGTACAAGGCAGATTCACACGGAGGTACTTCTACTCTTCTCAAACATTTGAAAAATAGTTGCAAAGAGTATAAGAAGTTAAAATCAACTGATAATTCACTGGGCAAAGAAATTGATCAGAAAGTATTTCGAAGATTATTAGCAATGACTTTAATTAGACATGGATATAGCTTCTCATGGGTTGAGCATGAAGCCACCAGAAATGTCTTTAAGTATTTGAATGACAACGTTCAACCAATATCAAGAAATACAGTGAAGGAGTGTGTGGATATGCATACTGAATTAAAAAATTTTTTTGCATGTATTTAAATGTCTTCCTGGAAGGGTTTGCTTGACATGTGATTTGTGGAGTGCATGCACACATCGAGGCTATTTTTGTGTTACTGCCGATGAAAATTGGACCTTGCACAGTAAAGTCATTTCTTTTAAGCATGTTAGTCCTCCTCATCGTGGGTATGAAATGTCTGTTGAACTTGGAACTATTATTTCTTATTGGAAAATTAGCAATAAGATGTTCTCTTTGACTGTTGATAATGCAAGTAATATGGATAAAATGGTAGAATACTTGAAGGATGAACCCTCGAGAGAATTTTTATGCAAGGGAACATATTTCCATGTTCGGTGTTACACATATATTGAATTTAACGGTTCATAGTGGTTTGAAGGTGATTGAAAGTTCAGTTTCAAGACTTAGAGAGAGTATCAAATACATTGATGGTTCCGAAGGAAGAAAGATAAAGTTTCTTGACTTGTGTAAGCAGGTTGGTATTACATATTCTGGTCGTTTATGGTTAGATGTGCAAACGAGATGGAACTCGACATTTTTGATGATTGAAAGGGCATGCAAATATCGTGAGGTGTTGCATCGTTATTTTAACGATATGGATGCTCTTACTTTAAGGTATCATGTGGATGCAAATGAATGAGATCAAATTTTGAAGATAAAAGTTTTGTTGGAGCCCTTCTATGAGATAACTAAGTTGTTTTCTGGCCGATAATACCCTACTTCTAATCTGTTTTTCATACAAGTGTATCAGATTTATGTTCGCTTGAAAATGGCAATGAAACCTGAAAAGGACCGATATGGTAATGATGTTGAGACTGAAATTACAATTGCAGCAGCTAAAATGTTGGTGAAGTTTCAGAAATATTGGGAAGATTATGTCATGGTGCTTGCATTTGGTGTTATTTTTTTTATCACAGCGGAAGTTAAGTTTTGTGAAATTTGCTTTCACCAGAACACATGGACGGTTTGAAGCCGATAAAATGGTTAAGGATGTGCGCCAACAGTTGGATGATCTTTACAAGGAGTATGTAAAAGATTTAGATGTAGTAGAAAATTGTTCTACTCATACAAAAATTAGGATTGAAAAAGAAATTCAGTTTGAAAACATTGAGGTACGTAGTTTCAATAGTTGATTTATTTATCTTTCATTACCTATATAAATGAATTGTTAACTTCTACTTTGAAGCAGGAATTTGAGTTATATGATCCTTCGGAAAGTTCAAAAAATGAGTTGGATTTGTATTTGGATGAAGCTCGGTCTAATATCAGATGATTTCGATGTCCTTGCTTATTGGAAACACAATTCTACACGTTTTCCTACACTTTCACGTATGACACGAGACATATTGGCTATTCCAATTACAACAGTTGCATCTGAATCGACTTTCAGCATTGGGGGACGAATCTTGAACAAATGGCGAAGCTCTCTTACAGATGACAACATCGAAGTGTTAGTCACAACCAATAATTGGTTGACAGGACTTGATGGTAAATGATTGTTAATGTATATTGATTGTTTGTTATTTAGTTTATCGTACTTTGTTTTAATTTAAACTTTTGTTGGAACAGATTTCACCCCGGAAGACTCTGGAGCAGTTTTAGTAAGGTTGTTTACAACGGATTAGGTATATTATGACTTATTCATAAAAAAAATATGTTATTAGTGTGTGATTGAATGTTATTTAGGTTGGTTGAACTTGTTAAAATTATTGAGGTACGTAGTTTTAACACTTTATAAGATTTTTTGAATTTACTTACATATTTTTATTAGAAATAATTAGGGAAATAGTACCCCTTAAAATTATCTTTTGTAAACTATGCCTCTATATAAAATAATGAAAAAGTAGGTATGGAAACTAGGAATAGGGGCAATAATTTCTTTAACTGAAATGATGGTGATTAGATGTTTACTTTTGGTTTAAGTATCTTTTTTACATGTTTACCTTTTATTTTTTTTGTTAATGTAGTTTATAAATGTTTAATTTTTTTGGTGACATTGTTTTTGTTACCCAAATATGAATTGTAGTATTTTTCTCATTATTGGGTATATGTTTATTGTTTTTGTGGTATGTTTCTTATTGTTGAGTATGCTTAAAGTGATATTTTTGGTTATGTTTTATGGTTATCCAAATTGTGTTACAAGAAACAAATGTCATTTGGTATTGATGTTTGGGTACAATATCGATTTGTGTAAATTTTGGTTATGACAAATTCAAATTGGGTATGATTTTATACGTGTATTGACTATGTAATATATTTTTTATTTTTAAGTATATTTAAAGTGATATCGTGGGTATGTTTTATGGTTACCCAAAATGTGTTTAATGATCAAATGTCAAGCGAATTTTTGGGTAATGACCAAATGTCATTTGATATTGATGTTTGTGTACAATATCGAGTTTTGAAAATTTTGGGTATGACAAATTTAAATTGGGTATGAATTTTGTATTAAGTTATGTTTAAATTGAGTATAAATATCAAATATTATCCAATTTATGGATATTATTTTATTTTGATATTTGATTTATTGGGTATCTTGTTTTCGAGTATATTTATGTACTTTGACAAATTTATTTTGGGTATGATTGTGATATTATTTGGGTAAGCGGATTTTTAGGTATAATTTTGACATTATTTGGGTAAACGGATTTTTGGGTAAGCGAATTTTTGGGTAAGCGAGTTTTTTCTGGGCAAGAGGGCTGCGTTTTTTTTACCCCAAATTTCCTCCAAATGTCAATCAAAAGTGTCACAATCAACACTCACATCAGTCATCACTCATTAGTCATCACTTTTGTCAACTTTTTATCCTATTAATGAATTAGTCTAGTAAAGTAGGAGTCCTATTTCTCAATTTGTAATTGGTAGACCCTAAATTTTAACTCTATAGAATAAAAGGCCC
Source organism: Fagopyrum homotropicum (assembly GCA_033239125.1). Lineage (NCBI taxonomy): Eukaryota > Viridiplantae > Streptophyta > Magnoliopsida > Caryophyllales > Polygonaceae > Fagopyrum > Fagopyrum homotropicum. The sequence goes on from BSWB01000007.1 coordinate 107,639,173, forward strand.
TAAATGCCAATTCAGCCTTTTTATTATTATTATATCCTACATTCATTTATTTTCACCGCATATGATTTAAGAGATGAGTTTCCTTTGTTGTAAATTAGACATACAATATTGATAACTTGTTGTCTAATTGAGTAGTTCTAATATTATGATGCTAATTGCTTCTTCTTTTTTCGTTTATGTGATAGGTACGCCTTATATGGGAGATTACTTGCAGAACAATGGATGCTTCAAACTTTTGGTTATATGGATCGATGATGTAGCTTTTTATATACATTTGAACTTAGACTTACATAGCACCGCTTGTCCGCTTGTATCAAGCTTGAAGACGCAAATATTTTTAACTTAAACTTATCGCTTTGTGATGGTTCCATCTTCGATTCTCCATATGAATTTATTAATTCTACTTAATTTTGTTAAAATTTGTTGATGCTCTAAACATGATATTGAATGTTATTTAGGTAGAACTTGTTTATTCAATATGTGCATTAAATATAGTCGATGTATGACTAAAACTCCATTTTCTCTCTCTTGATAAATCATGTCAAATTACAAATTGAACTCAAAACTCCATTTCTATTAATTTAAATTGAATAATTTTTCATTTTGTAAGAGAAAAATAAAGATGAAAACTTAACATATTCTACTCATATTATGAACTTATTATACATGTAAGAGTATAACCAATTTAAAATTTTAGGTTAAGGTATGTTTTTTTGTTTATATCGTTTTATTCCGAATTAGCAAGTCATATTTGCTCGAATTACTTCACAGTTCATACTATCACATCATTTTACTTTAGATTATCAAGGTTATCTAGGACCGGATTACTTCGGGTCGGGTTATTTGGGCTAATTGGTCATTTCAAGTCGGGTTACTTTGGGCTAACGAGTCATTTCAGGTCGGGTTACTTCGGACTATTGGGCCATTTCGAGTCGGGTTACTTCGAGCTATCGGGTCATTTCGGGTCGGGTTACTTTGGGTTGTCGGGTCGTTGTTGGGTTATTCTACTGGGGTTTTATCGGGTCCGGGTCATTTTCGGGTTCGACCGTTCGGATTATTTATTATTTTGGGTTAAATCAATTTCAAGCGGGTCAGTTCCGGGTATTTTCTTTTTTTTCAAAATTTTCGGGGCCAATTCGGGTTTGTCGGGTCGGTTTCACGGGTCGGGTCAATTTTCGGGGCCAGTTCGGGTTTGTCGGGTCGGTTCCGGGTATTTACTTTGGGTTGTCCGCCTCTTCGGTTTTGCACTCAGTGAAGCCCTTCGGTTTTGCAACTAGATATGCTTGTCTCCGCCTACCTCCACCTCGAGGCCTATATCTCCGCCTGCCTCGCTCCCTTGTCCTCTCCAGTTTTGCACTCTGTGAAGCACTGAAGCCCTTCTCTTAGGTTTGCTCTGCACTTATGCCCTTCGCCTGCCTCGCTCCCTAACTCAGTGAAGCCCTTCATTTTTTTTATAATTGATTTGCCTAAAATGCACTGATGCTGATTTCTCTTCTTCTCTTATAATATGTGTTCTCCTAAATGTGCTAAATAGCTCTTTTTATTACTTGGATTGGTTCTCTTAATGTTGGAAGGATTTGTGTCATTATTTGTTGTCATGATGCACTAATGTTCTTTGTATTCCCTGAATGCACTAATTCACTTTTTATTTCCCTAAATGCTAAATAGTTCACGTTTTTTTTGTTTCCCTGATTGCCCTGATGGCTGATGCACTGAAGCCCTTTGATCTGTCTTTTTGTCTCCGCTTGCAATGGACACAGTGTATTCTTAAGAAAATAGAAAGGGGTCAAATGATATAGTTGAATTAAACGTTTCATCGAAAGGTAAACACTTTCTCAAAATTTTATAATTTGATTTATTAATTTGTGTACTTAATATTATCACACATTATGCTTGTAGGTCATTCAACTATAATGCAATGTAACTCACACGCGGGTGTAGTATTATAATTTCATAGTGCATCAGTAGATGCAGCAAATGCTGTTAATGATGGGTAGAAATTTCGCAAGCAAAGAGTGGTGGAAAACGCAATAGAACATCTGAGATATGGAACCACTTCAATCTTGTTGATGACGAGAAATCTGGATTTCCATGGAGAGTATGTAAATATTGAGAGAAAAAGTACAAGACATATTCACACGGTTGTACTTCTACTCTTCTCAAACATTTGAAAATAGTTGCAAAGAGTATAAGAAGTTAAAACCTTGTACTTCACTGGGCAAAGAAATTGATCAGAAAGTATTTCGAAGATTATTAGTTGTGGCTTTAATTAGCCATGGGTATAGCTTTTCATGAGTTGAGCATGAAGCCACTAGGAATGTCTTTAAGTATTTGAATGACAATGTTCATCCAATATCAAGAAATACAGTGAAGGAGTGTGTGGATATGCATGCTGAATTTTAAAAAAAGAACACATTTTGCATGTATTTAAATGTCTTCCTGGAAGGGTTTGCTTGACATTAGATTTGTGGAGTGCATTCACACATCGAGGCTATTTTTGTGTTACCGCCCACTACATTGATGAGAATTGGACTTTGCATAGTAAAGTCATTTCTTTTAAGCATGTTAGTCCTCCTCATTGTGGGTATGAAATGTCTGTTGAACTTGAAGCTATCATTTCTGATTGGGAAATTAGTAATAAAATGTTTTCTTTGACATTTGACAATGCAAGTAACATGGACAAAATGGTAGAATACTTGAAGAATGAACCCTTGAGAGAATTTTTATGCAAAGGAAAAATATTTCCATGTTTGGTATGCTGCACATATATTAAATTTAACGGTTCATAATGGTTTGAAGGTGATTGAAAGTTCAGTTTCAAGGCTTAGAGAGAGTATCAAGTACATTGATGATTCCAATGGATGAAAGATAAAGTTTCTTGAGTTGTGTAAACAAGTTGGTATCACATATTCTCGTGGTTTATGGTTGGATGTGCCAACGAGATGGAACTCGACATTTTTGATGATTGAAAGAGCATGCAAGTACCGTGAGGTGTTGCATCGTTATTTTAACGACATGTGTGCTCTTACTTTAAAGTATCACGTGGATGCAAATGAATGGGATCAAATTTTGAAGATAAAAGTTGTGTTGGAGCCCTTCTATCAGAGTTGTTTTATGACCGACAACTTAGTTATCTCATATGGATGTTCTTACTTTAAAGTATCACAGTTCATAGTGGATGTTTATACTTTAAAGTATCACGTTTGAAAATGACAATGAAATCTGAAAAAGATCGATATGGTAATGATGTTAAGACTGAGATTACAACTGCTACAGCTGAAATGTTGGTGAAATATTAGAAATATTGGGAAGACTATGTCATGGTTCTTGTATTTGGTGTTATTTTTTATCCACAACGGAAGTTAAGTTTTATGAAATTTGCTTTCACTAGGACACATGGATGGTTTAAAGCCGATAAATTGGTTAAGGATGTGCGCCAACAGTTGGATGATCTTTACAAGGAGTATCTAAAAGATGTAGATGTAGTAGAAGACTTTTCTACTCATTCAGAAATCAGAATTGAAAAAGAAATTCAGTTTGAAAATATTGAGGTACGTAGTTTCAAGTAGTTAGTTTAATTATCTTTTTATTACCTATATAAATGAATTGTTAACTTTTACTTTTCAAGTAGGAATTTGAGTTATATGATCCGTATGAAAGTTCAAAAAATGAGTTGGATTTGTATTTAGATGAAGCTCAGTCTAAGATATCAGATGATTTCGATGTCCTTGCTTACTGAAAACACAATTCTCCACATTTTCCTACACTTTCACGTATGGCACGAGACATATTGGCTATTCTAGTTACAACAGTTGCATCTGAATTAACATTTAGCGTTGGAGGACGAATCTTGAACAAATGGTGAAGCTCTCATACGGATGACAATATTAAAGTGCTAGTCACAACCAATAATTGGTTGACAGGACTTGATGGTAAATGATTGTTAATTTATATTGATTGCTTGTTATTTAATTTATCGTACTTTATTTTAATTTAATATTTTGTTGGAACAGATTTCACCCCGGACGAGTCAGGAGCAGTTTTAGTGAGGTTGTTTACAACGGATTAGGTATGTTATGACTTATTTATAAAAAATATGTTATTTAGTGTGACATTGAAAGTTCTTTAGGTTTGTTGAACTTGTTCTTATTACCGAGGTACGTATAGTTTCAACACTTCATAAGATTTTTGAATTTACTTACAAATTCTTATTATCTCCTACCTTTATTTATTTTCATCTCCAATGACTTAAGAGATGAGGTCCTCCTTAATTTAGACATACAAAATTGATAACTTGGTGTCTCATTTACTAGATCTATTATTATGATGCTAATTGTTTCTTCTTTTTTTCGTTTATGTGATAGGTACGCCTTATATTGGAGATTACTTGTAGAACAATGGATGCTTTAAGCCTTCTGGTCATATGGATCGACAATGTAGCTTTTGATATACATTTGAACTTAGAGTTATATAGCACCGCTTGTATCAAGGCGCAAAAATATGTAACTTAAACTTATCATATTGTGATGACTTCATCTTCAGTTCTCCATATGAATTTATCAATTCTACTTAATTTTGTTAGAATTATTGATGTTCTAAACATGATATTGAATGTTATTTAGGTAGAACTTGTTTATTCAATATATGCATTAAATATAGCCGATGTATGACTAATTATTTGTAAAATGACCCTATTTTTTGATAAATACATATCTATTTTCTCTCTTGATAAATCATGTCAAATTATCAATTTAACTCAAAACTTCAATTCTATGAATTTAAATTGAATAATTTTTTTATTTTGTAAGAGAAAAATAAAAGATGAAAACGAGAAAAATTCTGTGCATATAAGAGTAATGAACTTATGATACATGTAAGAGTATTATAAATTTAAAATTTTAGGTTTTAGTTGTGTAATTTTTTATCAGTTTACTCCGAATTAACATGTCATTTTGGCTCGGATTACTTCGTAGTTCATACTTCATACTACACATTATTTTACTTCACATTATCAAGGTTATCTAGGGTCGGGTTACTTTGAGCTAACAGGTCATTTCGGGTTGGGTCACTTCAGGCTATCAAGTCATTTCGAGGCGGGTTACTTCGAGCTATTGGTTTACTTCGGCCTATCGATTCTTTGGGCTATCGGGTTACTTCGGGTTGTCAGGTCGTTATCGGATTATTCTACTCGGGTTTATCAGACTCCGGGTCATTTTCGGGTTCAACCGTTCAGATTATTTATTATTTTGAGTTAAATCAATATGAAGCGGGTCAGTTCCGGGTAATTTCTTATTTAAAAAATTTTCAGGGTCAGGTCGGATTCGGGTTTGTTGGGTCGGTTTCACGAGTCGGATCAACTTTTGACAGCTCTACCCATTGTACAACATACACATGGGTATTTGCAATGAGTTGTCACTTCTTATTGCTAAAATAAGTGTGGTTGCTGGATTTTATACTTTATAGTCACAAGATTTTACTACACTTATTGGACCAATTTGTGGAGAAGAGACACTCCGCGGTGGAAACCAAAGTTTAGTTGATGCAAATGCAGGAGGATGTAACATGAAAACCAGATGCATGCTCCAAAGGAATTGATCAAGAGTTTCAGTTAGAGGACAAACTCCATAGGAGATGTACAGTTGGGATTGTCTTTTAGATATTTTAGGATCATCTTTAATGTCAATTAGATATCAATAATATATTTCCTTTGTTAATTAGAAGCCTATATATAACCTTTAACATGAAATAAAGGAGCAGAAATATAATCAAAAGACTGTTAATCAAAGAGGTTTACACGTTATACCTAGGAAGAGGCTCTGTCTAGGACGAGTCTATATTTCATTTATCCATCAATTCACTTTCATCTATCCTATCATCCACAAATTACTCGTGTCTTTTATCTGAGATTTCGATCTTACTTCCGAGACTGTAACAAGGGCTTCAACCAAAAAGGGCACCTTGATACACTCTAGGTTTGCTACACTAACATTTTGTATTGTTACTACAGCCACAATTTCCACGCAGCAACTCTATTCTATCAGAGAATGAATGTGCTAAATCCAGAGAACATGGAAATATGATGTTGGTAATTTAGAGTTTTATAGAATGCTTTGAGGCGTGAAAAGATCACTATCTTTAAAGTGATATTTGTCCCCTCTAATTGTTGTTAGGGTTGCAGACAAATTCACCTCCCAGGATACAACAAAGCCCTTAAAGAAATCAGACAGCAAATCTGAGTTTCTTTCTTATTTTTCTAGTGAAGAATATTTCTCTATTTATAGAGAATTCTCTGAACTGTCTGCGACAGTTAATTCAGTTTTACAGTTAGAATTGCAGTTAGGAGAGCAGTTATATATTCCTTCCTGCGAAAGATCACAACCATTCATCTTTCAAATATATTAATGTTTAATCTCAGCCACAAATTATTTGAAATCTGTCTACTCTCTTTAAATACAGAATCTGTATAAGTCTTATTAATAGACTTTTACCAACAATCCCCACTAAGTCTATAAATCAGACTTTGTGAATAATGTCATACATAATGAAAGTGTTTTTCAACTTAAACTTCCAATTAGTACAACTTTATCAAAATGTCAACAGATTAAATGGTGGTTAGTTCCTTAAACCATTTTTCATTTATCAACATCGGATAAAGCATACATATAACATTTTCAGCTTCTTCACTAAACTTCTTTTGACTTGAGTTCACCTAGATACATAGAAAACTTACAAAACAATTGGTTTTGTTTAAGAGTAACTCCACTCTTATGTGATCTATATAGGTAAGATCCTATGACACCGTAATCATTAAAGAATCTTATTAAGAGTAGCCTTAGTACTCAACCTCCCTTTTATTGCACTAGCGTGCATCCCAATCACTTATCAACAACTTGTTGTTACCCTTTAAACTTCATAACTAGAATATCTAGAAAGAGGTTGGGTTCCTGTTGTGGTGATTTCAAATTAATTTCAACCCCATTGCAGCTGAGGTATTTCTTACCATTTCTCTCGAGAGTGCTTTTGTAAATGGGTCAGCCAAGTTTTTACAAGACTTGACATAAATAATGGTAATAACACCTTCTTCAATCAACTGCCTAACATAAGCATGTCTTAAACTAATGTGTCTAGACTTTCCATTATAAATTTTATTATAGGCTCTAGACAATGTTGCTGCACTGTCACAGAACACAGAAACAGGTGGCATTGGTTGTGGCCACAACTGTATATCCAGAAGAAAATTTCTCAGCCACTCCGCTTCCTTTCCTGCTGCAGCCAATGCAATAAACTCTGATTCCATTGTAGAATGTGTTATGCAAGTTTGTTTCTTTGAAGCCCAGGATATTGCTCCTCCCGCTAGAGTAAAAACCCAACCACTTGTGGATTTGTTCTCATCTGTACTAGATATCCAACTAGCATCTGTAAATCCTTCCAAAACAGCAGGAAAACTGTTGTAAGATAATTTCAGTTCTGCTGTTTTCTTTAAGTATCCTAGAACTCTACTTATAGCCTTCCAATGTTCAATTCCAGAATTGCTAGTATATCTTGATAACTTGCAAATAGCAAATGCAATATCAGGTCTTGTACAATGCATTGCATACATTAAACTCCCAATTGCACTTGCATAATCTTTCTGGGAATTAGATCTACTTTCATTTTTGAATAATTTACATGAAGGATCATATGGAGTATTTGTCTCCTTAATTGTAAGATGCTTAAACGTTTCTAACATCTTTTGAATGTAATGAGATTGGGTCATAGTAAAATCCCCACTATTTTTAAGTATTTTAATACCTAAAATAGTGTCTACTTCCCCCAAATCTTTCATCTTGAATTGTGACTTCAAGAAATTCTTAGTTTCAGTAACTCCTTCAATCTGATTGCTTATAATTAGCATATCATCAACGTAGAGACAAATTATAACACTGTATTTGTCGCTGAACTTTGTGTACACACATCTGTCTGCACCATTATGCTTAAATCCAAAAGACAGTATGGCAGAATCAAACTTCTCATGCCACTGTTTTGGTGCTTGCTTCAGTCCATATAGAGATTTTGTTAATTTGCACACTTTATTTTCATTTCCAGGAACCACAAACCCCTCGGGTTGTTCCATGTATAATTCTTCATCCAAATCTCCATTCAGAAATGCTGTTTTTACATCCATCTGATGCACCTGCAGCTTATACAACGAAGCAAGTGCCAAGAGCACTCTTATTGATGTAATCCTTGCTACTGGTGCATATGTATCGAAATAGTCGATACCTTCTTTTTGTTTAAATCTTTTGGCTACTAATCTTGCCTTGAAGGTTTGGATTGTGCCATCGGTATTGTACTTTCTTCTAAATACCCACTTGCTAGAAATTGGTTTAGATCCTTTAGGTAAATCCACCAGAACCCAAGTATTGTTGGACATAATCGAGTCCATTTCATCATTCACGGCCTCTTTCCAGAATGCTACATCTCTAGAAGACATTGCCTCATTAAATGTCTTAGGGTCTCCTTCAATTTGAAACACAAATGGTATTTCGTTTAACACTTCATTCCTAGTTCCTTCAACTAGGAATAAAACATCATTCGGTAATGAAAAATCAGAACCAAATTGTTGTTGTATTCTGACCCGTTGACTTCTTCTTTGTTCCATTGGTTCATTAAGTTGTCTTTTCCTTGACAAAGAAGACGATGGAGCCGTGTAAGTAGTGTTTCCAACATTTTCACTTGTCACATCCCCACTGAATTGTGTCTCAAAAAATTCAGCATCTCTAGATTCAATTATTTGATTTGAATCCACATCCAAAAATCTGTAAGCCTTGGAATTTTCTGCGTACCTCAAGAAAATGCTTTTCAAGGCTTTAGGACCCAATTTAGTTTTCTTAGGATCTGGAATCCTGTAATATGCTATGCAGCCCCATACTTTTATATAGTTTAAATTGGGTTGTCTTCCATTCCAAACTTCATATGGAGATACTTTAGTCCTTCTTGAAGGAATTCTGTTGTGCAAATAACATGCAGTCAACAAAGCTTCTCCCCACAGATTTGAAGGCACTTTTGCATTCAACATCATAGAGTTCACCATATCACACAATGTTCGATTTTTCCTTTCAGCCAAGCCATTCTGTTGTGGCGTGTAAGGGGTTGTTCGCTGATGAATAATTCCACTGTTTTCACAGAATTCATTGAACTCATTAGAGAAATATTCTCCGCCCCTGTCACTTCTCAGAATTTTAATCTTTTTATCTTTCTGATTTTCAACTTCAGCCTTATATATTTTAAACTTCTCAAAAGCTTCATCCTTTTTCCTCATCAAATATACACGAGTATATCTAGATTTATCATCCGTGAAAGTAATAAAGTACCTATTTCCGCCTCTTGTTAGTATTCCATTTAATTCACATATATCTGAGTGTATAAGTTCTAATATTTCATTAGTCTTATCTACTGTAGGAAAAGGTCTTTTGGCCATTTTTGCTTGAACACAAATCTCACAATGTTTATCAAAAACATGACTATCACAAGTAATCATTCCATGCTTAGACATAAACTTTATAGATCCAAAATTCACATGAGCAAGTCGCATATGCCATAATGATGGAGATAACTCAACAATATAAGCAGAAGTACTAGTATTATTATTGATAATATTGATACTAAGTTTGAACATTCCATCACAAGAGTATCCCTTTCCTACAAATGCACCATTCTTAGTTAATATTAACTTGTCAGATTCTAGGACAGCCTTAACACCGGCTTTGCATAACAGACTTGCAGAAACTAAGTTTTTTCTGATTTCTGGAACATGAAGGACATTGGTCAGAATGATCTTCTTTCCCGAAGTGAACTGAACTTCAACACGTCCTTTGCCTAGGACCTTGGCTACGTTGTTATTTCCCATAAGAACTCCATCATCCTTGTCGGAGGGTTCATAGTTTGTGAATTGAGAAAAATCATTGCATACATGCACCGTAGCTCCTGAATCGAACCACCAATCCTTAGATTTTGTTCCTGCAGCCATTGAGACTTCAGTAACCATACCAATCTGTAATTCAAAAAACATCTCAGATACCATGGCAATGATATCTGATTTGTCTTTTTCAGTCACATTGGCTTGATTGCTGGACATCTCTTGTTGTTTTCGTTGCCATTTTCTGCATTCTCTCTTGAAATGCCCCGGTATCTTGCAGAAGTGGCATTTTGGCCTATTATCTTTATCATCCTTCTTAGGCTTCTTAGAGTTGTTGTAGTTTTTATTCCCATCAGGCTTCTTCCTTTTGTTCTGATTAGAATTCTCACCAACAACATAATTCACCTTATTTTCAGATTGTGAATCCACTTGCTTTTTGTATTGATATCTCGTTTCTTCCTCAATACGCAAATGTTTCTGAATCTGTTCCAAGGACAATTCTTCTGTGGTATGTAAGAGTTTCTTCCGATAATCATTCCAAGTCGTAGGCAACTTTGCAATGATTGCCCTCACTTGTAATGACTCGGAGATATCAATTTTCAACTCCTTGAGTCGGTTAACAATACTCTGTAGATCATGAACTTGATCCATGACAGGTTTATCAGCACTCATAGCAAATTCAAAGTATTTCATGATAAGAAACTTATCTGCGCCTTGCTTTTCATTGTTGTATCGCGTCTCCAGCGTGATCCAAATCTCCTTTGGCGATCTGATTGCCGTGAACAGATTGTAAAGTCTGTCAGAGAGTCGGTTGAGGATATGACCTCTACACAGAACTTCGTCTTCATCTCTTTTCTTCCTTTGGTCCTTGATCTCTTGGTCCTCTTCATCTGTTGGATCTGGAATTGCCTCCAAATTGGCATCCAACACATAGGAAATCTTCAAGACTGTCAGTAGGAACATCATTTGGTCCTTCCAGCGGTTAAAGTTGGTCCCATCGAACCGATCAAGTTTGAAAAAATCTTGATTCATCAGGGTAAGGGCGGCTGCTTGTGATCCCGCCTCCATAACAAATATCACTTTAAAATTGTTGGTAATTTAGAGTTTTATAAAATGCTTTGAGGCGTGAAAAGATCACTATCTTTAAAGTGATATTTGTCCCCTCTAATTGCTGTTAGGGTTGCAGACAAATTCACCTCCCAAGATACAACAAAGCCCTTAAAGAAATCAGACAGCAAATCTGAGTTTCTTTCTTATTTTTCTAGTGAAGAATATTTCTCTATTTATAGAGAATTCTCTGAACTGTCTGCGACAGTTAATTCAGTTTTACAGTTAGAATTGCAGTTAGGAGAGCAGTTATATATTCCTTCCTGCGAAAGATCACAACCATTCATCTTTCAAATATATTAATGTTTAATCTCAGCCACAAATTATTTGAAATCTGTCTACTCTCTTTAAATACAGAATCTGTATAAGTCTTATTAATAGACTTTTACCAACATATGATTACCTTGATATGATCGTACTGATGATGAGGTAGACGAAGGATGCCGAAGCACGAAAGTGAGAACCCCACGGGAGTTTCTTACGTTTCCCTGCACAGTTATTTGGTTCAAGCACGACCATACAATTCTTTAGAAATATCATCAACTCATAACGCAATCAATATCGCAGATTATGCCTAACTTTAAAATTATAACTAATAACCTCAGCCCCCATAAGTTTCGGCTATGAACAAAATTAACAGGACACCAAAATTAGGCACTAAAAGCAGTTGCGCACAAACGAGTATCACAGATTATTATCAGATTACAAACATACGCATGCATTCATAAATTTACTGATGAAAACCTGCAAAGTGATACATAGACACATGACCTCGAAGCTCCAACAACCAATACCACTTTCCCATGAGGCCTAGCAGGACAGACGATTCTGCCATATGTATAAAGTAGCTTCAGACAACTTTGAGTTATAACTAAGATTCTAACACCTCACCACGTCACTTTTAGCAGTGATCGGCTCAGCAAAACCTCAACGCAGCTTCAAGCTCCTTCTCGTCAGCACAGCTGTAACCCAGTAGATATGCGCGTGCTGCCACAAACAGTTGAATCACATGAGTATTTTTAAGACCAAATGTGAATTTTAAACAAAAAGGCAAGACGTGGAGTTGAGTCATATACCGAAACGGCCTGCTCCCATAAATGGCTCAGCTTCATCCATTGCACCAATCAATTGCTGTTCCTGTGTCAGAAAACCAAAGAAATGGAGCGTTAGAGTCCTGCTATAAGATCATTGAAAAACTCTACATACTTTCAATGGAGAGGATTAGAAAAGAAAATGAAAGAGAAGCGAACAGAAAACAAGCATTACGGCTAAGTCGTTAACTAAACAATGAAAAGGATCTAAAAAGACTTGAGGCTCGTTTGGTATGACTGCAAAAATAGGGTTGGAATCAAGAACCGGAATGGAATAGAGTGGAATAAATCATTCCTTGATACTTGGTGTTTGATATGACATTGAAAGGAATGATTCTTGAAAATTAGTATTTTATATGAGTTATGGAATGATTAATCATATTATATTAGTATTGTCAAAAAACAAAGATTTGCAGCAAAAATATTTTATAATGCGTTTTTTAGTAATCACCTTATAATATTTTTAAAATTAAAAACCCCTTATAAAATCTAATTTGTCAAATTGAACCACTTATATTGCTTACTCTTTGGTTATATATTACACCATGTGAAATACCCTTACTACAGTTAATTGATTGATTTAATAGTTTTGTAAAATAATAATTTTATAAGTTTATTGAAAGATACTTCAATTAATTGATAGGTGAATGTTTTAGAGAAAAAAAAACATTTTAAATTTTATCAAATTAAATAATAAAGTATAATAAAGATATTATAAATATATAGATATACACGTGGGTTTATTATTGGAATTGGTAATATCTTGGAATGGATCAAACCCTCCTTTTGTATTTGGGATCAAGGTCGTGAAATCATTTTTACGAGCAATGGGCATGACTCATTCCAATACCAATTCCTAATTCAATGGAATTCGTACCAAACTGAGCCCTAACTGAAGAAAACAAATCGGACACATTTCTCGATGTTATAATACATGTATTATCAAGCAAGATAAGTCGGACACATTTAAGTTGGTATAAAAAACAGTCTGTAAACTAGACATAATTCGTAACAAATCTCAGAGTCGTAAAAAATTTCTTTAATATTAAAAAGCATATCTATACAGTTCATCAATATCATGAAGAATGTGGAATATGGATGCAGAGAAAACAGCTGTCTACTATAACATAGTTAGAGTAAACAAGTCAAATAGAACACGGATTTCGCAATCATACTTACCGCATCAGATCCCATCTCGCTTGGTGAAAGCAGGGTGTCAAAGCAGCGTCCGGACACTCTGCAAACCCAAAGTTCATTTTCAGGATCCAAAATTACTTCTCGACATGTCTCATCACAAACTGCAAGGAGGTTGAAGAATTGGTCATGGGTTAGTAGGAATTCTTCAAGCCCATCCAACAAAAATGTATGCCCATAAGTAGCATGAAATAATAAAATGTTATCCACCTATTTTTTAGGGGAAGACGACCTCCAATGGTGAAGATATCTTACCATGAACATTTCCAGTCTTTTCACATACAAAGACATTCCCAATTTGGTGGTAAGAGCATGATTCTCCAGAGCATGCATGGTCAACTGCAACCTTACCGTTGAGGCCCTTGCTACTTTTCCAAATATCAATTTGATCAGCAACTGTTTTATCCACAATCAGTAGATCATCATTCACCTTTTGTCAAGAATGTACAACAAAAATATCCATTGGTCAGACAAATATTCTTCTAGTACCGAAGCAAAACTTCTCAACCCAAAAAACCAAAAGCATAAAGAAGAAAAGCAATTTAAACGATATAGGAATGATTCAATGAATATATGGCAATCAAATTAATGAAATAGTGTTTTATGTGATACCATAATTTTGTGTATTATAAACTAGTTTGATTTCCCATATTTTACACAGGGTGGTTATATATATATATATATATATTGAAATATATAAGTTTTTTCAAGCGATAAGATAACAAATAAAGTATATGAGGTTAGTTGTTGATAATGTATGCAAATAATTGCAAGCCACATAAATCATATAATTTAAATCAAACAAACTATATAAATGAAAATTATATTAAAAAGCTAGAAGTTTTGATTTTGTAAATAATCACTCGGTACTTACTATATGATATAACCCTTTTAGAAATAAAAAAAAAACAAATCAAATATACATAAACTTTTTCCTAATTTATGGGTTTATAATATAATAATTTAAATAATATTCTATATAACACCATTTATATTCTTTATAAAGATGATGAAATAGAAGTGTTAGCACATAATATCTTGATTATATTTTCTCTTAAGCCAGATATAGTAAGTACACTGCAAATTATCCTAATTAGCTTTATAACTAAATATATCTAATTTAATAGCAATGAATAGATTATTTTGCTGCATAATTTTAGTTAAAATGATGATGTGGTTTACATGGTTGTTGATATGTCACCTTATTCGGCTTTTAGGCTTATAGATTTGTTATTCATATTGTCATTAGCAGATACAAGCCTATAATAATGCACATAGTTATCCTATTAAATTCTCAAACTTGGTATCCAGCATAATCTGAATCTCATTTGCTGTCTTCTTCTTTTGAACGGGGAAAAAGATTCAGTTGGAAAGACATTTCTATTGAAAATCAAGAAATGTCATCGTAGCCTTCATTAATTTTATTAAGAATTTTCTCTCGCATAAGCCGTCTTTTTTAAGCTGTATCTCAATGTTATACATCTTTTTTATTGTTCTCTTTACACGTTTATCTGCAAACTTTTCGATGTGTTCTACTTCGTACCTAATTTGTATAAACCTGAATAACATCTTCATAAGATTGTATCATACATTCTTCTATATATAGTTTTTTCCATGAATTTGTACATTGTTTCCCCTATATAGTTGGCTTTCATTTATTACTACGCCTTTTGCAGACTTCAACTTGCTCCTGCATATTTTCCTTCTAAAATATTGCTTGCTCGCTCTTACTTTATGGACTTGGACTTGGCTCTTCTTGAAACTACTGTTGCCAATTTTCAAGACACCTATTTGACCGCACAGCGCCCTTATATGAGCTTGTTCAACTACTACAAATCTTTTCCAATATAAATTTATCCTACAAACTTAGCTGTTTCTAGCTGCCTAGTTCCAATAAATTCATCACAATCTAATATACACCTACTCCTCGATATTATCACCCTAACAGCATGTATAATTTTCTACTTTCAACTCTCCACTCCATTCTTGAATAATAAAACCTGCAAAGTTATGAAGTACATTTTGTACATAGTATTGAGTATCCTACAAACTTGTTCACTCTTCTCTACTACACTCTTTTTCCACTCCATTATACATGCACACACAATAGTTTAGATGAAAACTAGTTACCTGTGAAGGCAGAGGTGCTTCACTTCTTCTTGCAGAATGCATTTGAATGTAATACTCTTTAAACTCAGGTTGACAATTCCTTGTATATTCAATCAGATCTTCTTCATCTCGCTACAATAGTGAAAATATTTATCAATAAGAATTAGATAGGCCAAATAATTTGCACAAACAAACTACAATGTACAGAGGATTATGCATTGTCATTTCTTTGCATGAAACATTTAACTATTTGATATCTAGAGACATACACCAATAGAAAATCACACGTTTATCAAGTCACGTCATCAACAGAAGTAGGATACCCGGATATACAAGGTTTTCCAAGCACATTCACGCAGCTTTTTAGCGGAAGACAACAAGCCCCATCGTAAACAGTACCTGCACATTGAAAAGAAAATTGAGAGACCAGTATACACTACTCTCATTGACACCGTTTTACAACTAAATAAAGAATAAATAACAGTGGCATAGGCCAAAAGGTATCACACAACTACGATGACATGTTGAAATCCGACAAGGTGAAGCGTCCCTGTTTCTATCACGATTCTAAACTAAGCTATAGTTTAAAGGATCATAATTGTTGCATAGTTGGAATTTTCTTTCACCTTTTGATTAATGCTTGAAAATTTGCAACGAGCTAGCCAAGGTAGTGCTACGTTTCAATGAAATATCAATGTGCTATATGGTTTTACACTTTAACCATTTAACCAAAATAACTTATCATCGAAAGCTATATGAAACTTAATAATCTGAAGGGAGGATTATGACATTCTTAGAATACCATGATAACCTCTCATAAATACATGTACACATACACATAGGAATAATAAATCCTTCTTTGTTTAAGAAACTCAATTGCACAAAGCCTCTCTTTTTATTCACCCTTTAGGCTATCTATAAAATTTTAGGTTTTATCTTGGGGCAATACTTTTAAAGAGAGGTTTACAAAAAATGCCACCAATTTTAGTTTGTTAAGTGGATAAGGAAACAATTAGTGAAGTGCAAAACGTTACACTGACGTTGCCATTGGGATTTAATCCAATTTAGATTGTTTTCATGAAAAATGTTCCAAACAACTGGAGTTTGTGATTGGCTAAGCCATGCACCCCCATTCACCTAAACTGCTACCAAAGATATGATCTACGACGCTTAATGCACAAGTAGTCGAATAATCAAATTGCTGTTGACAACAATTAAAAGTGTTTACCTTTTGCAATTTTTCCTAGTTTAATCAACCCAAGAACAAAATTTACAATTGGGCAATTCAATTATAGGAGTACAAATTTGGAAATTAAGTATAGAATTAAAAAATGGAAACAGTTAAAATTAGTTGCTACAAGCATATCAAACTCGCATCATGATAATTATAAATATCACGGACTCAAAATCTAAGTCAGTCAGTCTCTTTCTTTTCATATCCAGGAAAAAAGGGAGGCCACTGATTGAGAATAAAAATGCGCAAGATGTCTTTTGTTACAGCAATGAAGAAGAAACAACATTACTAGAATGTTATGAATGAAGGGGGGACTTATACTCACAAGCGTCTCCATAAAGATTCATCAGCTGCCACATGATTCATGAATGTACACACTCCAGAACATGAAATTAGGTCCTGTAGATTATAATGTCCAACACGAAGGTATACATCAGACACTGCTATAGAAACGGCATATGATATCATAAAATAGATGGATAGAAGATATGTTATTTTCTTATGTATTCCTACAGATAAACAAGAACTCCATAAGGTTAAATTGTGTTTTAAAGCAAACAAAAGAGGTAAAAGAAAGACAATGGGTGTGTTCTGTTAGGGGGTGATTTATGGGAACAGATAGACTTATGGGCATCAAGGGGATGAATTCCCCCTATAGCTCCAATCCATAGTGTAAGATTATGGGGATGATATGGAGGAATTATAGAATTTGTGATTGTTCACCGAACGGGCCCAATATAATATTACACAAAAGAGACTAGAGAGAATACAAACCTCAGAAGATAGGAACTTGAGGATATGATGAAAGAGCTCCGGAGGAACCTTACTTAATATCCCACTCTCTATCCTTTTCACTTCCATCTTAGTTACATTTCTATTACAACATCCCTGCACAGTTTTGCTTGTAGTGGCATTGTTAGATTTGGTAGTTCCATCAACAACTGCACTTCTAGAATCCAAGCTATCGTTGTCTCTACAAAACCTCTTTGCTGGTCTCTCCTTTTCTTCAGTACCCTCATCATCCTATACGACAGCACGATACCAACAAGTTAGAAAGTGAATTGCTATTTTCATCAACAACTGACCTTAAATGCCTGCTCTGATAGAACCAGGATAGCAGAGTATTGAGTATGTGGATACTACAAGGAAAGCATTACAAAATGTCGGAACTCTTATCTTTCCATCAATATAAACCCTCATGACCAACTCATCCATCCAGTCATACACAAATGTCAAACCTTGTGCACTATGCCGTCCTAGATGCCACATGAACCCATTGTTCAAAAAAGATCACACTTAAAATACAAATACATTAGCTACTTGATTGGTTATTTAATTTGTAGTGATATAAGTGAGAACAGAAACAAACTGAAGCTAAACTAAGCACAATGTCAAAGGAATTCATAAACAGCGGAAGAAAACTTGATAGATAATATAAATAGGCAGCTTACGCCTAGAAAGCAAGTAACAAATCGAAGGTCGCACCTCGATCATCAGTCCAGCGACCACACAAACACATCAATTTTGGAATAAGTTAAAGAAGAAAAAAGAAAATGAAGAAGGTAGCGGGACCTGAGTAGATTCCCCGGATAGGACTTCAGATTCGAGGAATTGAGCTAGGTTTTCGTCTTCCTCATCCCATCCCGTCATCTTGAACCTGAAACTGTAAACAAAGCTACAAAACTGAATTCCAGTAAACCCTCACCGGAATTTGGAGGAGCATTAAGCCAATTTTAGCACCCCGATTCCGCTGCAAATTCCAGTCGTTCGCGAATTCCCCTTCGCTGAAGGGGAGGATAAACGCATTGCTCCTTGGAATCTTCGATCGACAGTCGGTGCGGTCCTTCGCGGGTTGCAATCATGGGCCGGACTCTCATGTTTGGGCTAATCAGGGCTAGCCCAACTAATTGAAGTTCTTTTAAAATTGATTTTTCAAAAGAGAGAAGCGATCACGCATGACATGCCTAAAACCAGTAGACGGATTCTGTCTTCCTAAGTTCCTAGTTAGGCAGACAAAATGTGTAATCACGATTAATTCAATTACATGTATGAAGTAGTCTATTATGCATACATGCTCCGGAATGAAAATAGTCGGCATGTCAATTACGCAAGATTCCAAAATGTAAATTGTTTAAACCGTTAATAGAACCGATGATTATGTATTTTGGGGCCGAGACAAAACTCAATTATACATAGGGTTTGCAAAACTGATATTGTCTCTCAAATTAAAACTTGAAATGGATCCTAGTTTCCACTTTGGGAGTCATTTAAGTTATTGTTTTTCACTTTGCAAAACCGGTGATTACGCATGCTATGACCATAATCTTCTCTTTATCCACTTCTAGATCTCTTGTATTCACTACAAATCCAAGGAAAATAACTTGGTTAGTACTAAACTGACATTTCTTGATATTACCACATAAGATTCATTTCTAAGAGTTCTTTGTACTTCCCTCAAGTGTTCCTCATGCTCCTCAAGTGATTTGTTGTAGACGAGAATGTCATCAAAGTAGACAACCACGAATTTTCCAATGAAACCACATAAGACATGATTCATCAATCTCATGAAAGTGTTAGGAGCGTAAGTCAAACCAAATGACATAACCAACAACTCATAAAAGAACAAACTTAGTTTTGAATGTTGTCTTTCATTCGTCTTCTTCTCTCATTCGAATCTGATGGTATCCACTTTTAAGATCAATTTTCGAAATAAAGTAGATCCACTAAGCTCATCTAGCATATCACTCAAACGGGAAATGAGATGTCGATACATAGGCTCATAACAATAACTTCAAAATATTTTGAGGTAAGGTAGCATTGACTCATCACTCAAAGTCATTAGGCTTTTACATAGACTCGTATGAATAATATCCAAAGGGATATAATCATCAATAAACTCCCTTTTGGATGCTAAAAGAACTTGATTAGTCTCAGCAGAAGGAATCTCGGTGGTTACTCGGGCGAGATTTGTTCATTCGGCCGAGATTTTGATGAACTAGGATGAGGTTTGGCACTGGAGTGAGAATCTCCTACATTGGGGCGAGATTTTGTATTTCTCAAGCAAGATTTCACATCTTTGGCCGAGATTTCTTCTCTGGAGTGTGTTTCTCGTTCTCGTTCCTTTCGTTGTTCTTTCTTTTTTCATAATGTTCTGCAATTTGTAAAGGAGTCATAGGCTTAAGGGTAATTGTGTGTCTATTGAACTCAAATATTAGTAAATTCATCATGCTTGACTTTTCTATTAAATTGTCATGGACGTCCTAATAGAATATGACATGCTTGCATGAGCACAACATCACACACAATAGTATCCTCACACTTAACTACTGTAAAGGTAATTCTAGCTTGCCTATTCATCTTTAATTTACCACAATCATTCATCAAATGCAACTTATATTGTATAAGATGATAAAATGTAATGATATGCAATTTATTGATCAATTCATCACTAGAAATATTGCAACAACTACCACCATCAATAATCATATTACACACATTTCCTTGAACAATACCTCTAGAATAAAAAAGATTTTATCTTTGATTATCCTCACATGGTGTTATCTTAGTATGCAAAGTTCTCCTACCAATTAAAGATTCTCCACGCTCATATTCATAACTTTCATCAATATCACTAGCACTATTATGTTCATGCAATGTATTAAGGTGGGTATGATCATTATCATGCTCTTCTTTACTTTCATATTATCCTTGCTGATTGAGAAATAAAACTCTTTTATTAGGAAAATCCCTCATATAATGATCTCTACCTTGTCATTTATAGGATACAATATCTCTAGAATGTAAAAAAAAGTTAGAAGTGCTCCCTATATTATCTTTTGAAGGCTCATTCAAAGGGCGAGATGGTGTCGGTTGAGACGAGTTTTTCTAGCTTGTTGGATCGGGATTTCGACTTTTATTCTCGTCTTTCTGAAGATCTCGCCAAAAATCTCGGGCAAGATTGTCTCTGAAGAACCGGTAGGTGGAATAAATAAGGTAAAAGATACTCTAGAAGGGAGGGGGTTGAATAGAGTATGTGAACTTTTCGCAAATCAAATCTCAAGGCCTTGAAACTCCTTTCAAGGGCTTTGATGTCGATCTGTGCTCTTTGTGAAACTTTGATTTCAAAGACTTTGAAACTACTTTCAAGGGCCTTGACTTCTTGCTCCTGCAAAACAAAGTTAGTCACAGTAAAGTATATATGGTGCGGAATTGAAAAGATCGAAACGAGGATATGTTTACGAAGTTCGGCTCTAAATAGCCTACTCTCCGTCCCAGGGTATAGCCTTAGGATCTAACTATCTATTATCAGCTTCAAAGAGTCCTAGATACAAACTAGAAGAAATACCCTTCTTCTCTCACTGTAGCCAATGCTACGATCTAGCTCCAACTCTCAACCTAGCTAACACACACTCTAGTATAACACTATTTGGATCTTCCAATGGAGCTCTTGTGTTTTCTCTCTTTAAGGAAATATGGATTTTGCGTAAAAGAGAGAAAGAAAAGCAATGAATGAAGATGTTTAGGTTGCTTGAAGACGTAAAGATGTTTTCCTGTGTAAGCTTGTGTATTTTGTCTTCTTCGACCATCATCTTCATTTATACTCTTCTATGGAGAGGTCTTCTAGCCGTTGTAGAGATGACCGTTTGAAGATGAATCTTCTTCTCCATGAAGATCGTTTCTTGTTTCGAGATAAGGTAGATGTTGCAAATCTTCAGCTCCTGAGAACACGTCGAGTCCTTAGCTCCTTGATATTCTCGTCTTCGGTTGAATCGAGAGAGAAGATATTTTGCGGCTCTTTGTTTTTAGAAAATCTTCTGAAAAGATTATTTAATCTTCGGTTGAGATCTTTCTTCGGTTGATGAGATCTTTCTGTTAAGAAAAATCTTCCTGAAAAATCTTCAACTCATTTGAATCCTTGTTTCGTGCATCTATAACTCCAAGGCCTTTGAGATCGTCCATGTGTAAACGCTATCTTCCTTGTCCTTGAGTTATACTTCAAGGCCCTTGAAATCCATATCAAGGCCCTTGCCATTTTGATAAAACCTGCACTGAATTCAAACCAACCAAGCATCTAGAGAATATAATCAATACATTGTTAGTGTATCCAACTACCACATTTGTGTTAAGTCTTCCATCATCAACACATGTAAAACATTTTAATCAAGATGGAGTTTTCAATCTTTCCCTTGATGGAAGACAACACAAATGTTTTATCGTACCTGCATTTGTTAGTTTAGCAATGCATATAAAAATCAAAACTAAAAAAGTAGAATGCAGTATATCGAAATGTCGGATCATATTTCTCCCCCTTCGTCTTTCAACAAGGGAGAAAAAACAGTCAAAGCACGGAAGTTTAAAATACAATTACAGACCCAAATTAGTATTTTCACAAACCACATAGAAAGATTTTCAGAAAAACCAGTCAGCTTAATTCTCCTCACAGAACTTCCTCTTTCCTTTGGATGAAGATTTCTTAAAACGCCAATCATCCATTTCAGTTGCCAAATATCTTCTCTTTTCTTCAGCTCTTCTCTTCTTAACTACTTCATACTCAACCTTGGGCAAGAACATTGGCTCAACATGAGTTGGATACAGAATTGATTTATTCTGTACACGCCTTTTACAATTCATCAGCACATTCTCAACCATCTCTTGAGTATGTTGAGCTACATCTTCAGGTATGGGCAAAATGCTTCCCATTGTAGTCAGTGTAAGAGAATTCATCAAATACATTTCATTGACTTTAGCATTTATGGTAGCTAGCAACTCAAAATTTGTATTCATTCTCCTCTTGGTGTCAAACTGAAAACCAGATAATTCACTATTTAGACAAGCTATTTCTTTTTCACAACCCTCTAACCCGATTTCTGGAGTAGGAGAAGGTTTGACTTCTTCATTTGGATTTTGAGTAGTTCCTTTTCCTTTTAAATTCCATGTTCCTGCAAGAGTTTTCTCAATCCCCAGACGTTCTAAGCAGTTCTCATCAATTTTGTTGGTAATAGACTATCTTTCCTCAGAGGATGTGTCAATTTTGTAATAATCAAAGACCTTAGGCAACAAATTTCCATAAGACAAAGGAATAAGTCTCTTAGAATTGACAAAATGCATCATATGGTTGAGAATTAGATTAGGCACATCTATGTCCAGATCAGACATAAGCAAATGAATTAATTTCAGAGATTGATCAGTCAGTAGCTCTCTTGAGTTTGCACGAGGAACGACACATCGAACCAGTATGGTAAACACTATTTTAGCCTCTAAGGTTAGAGATGTATGAGTAAGTTGGCGTGAGGTTGAATTTGGAACCAGAAAATTCTCCTTAGTAATACGAACACTCTTTGATCTTGAAGGATGGTTGAATACAACATCTGTAGGAATTCCAAAAATCTCACTTAGAATAGAAGGAGTGAGTGAAATCGGAGTACCTTTGACTGAAGATTCAAGAGTGATGCATCCTTTGTCCCTTTTTGTGGTGAGATTAACATAGAATAGTCTCGTGAGTCGTGGAAAAGCAAAATCTCCAGGGTTTAGAACCTTCTAGATAATCGAACTCTTCAGCTTGTCTATGCAGGGTATTTTGAGGGTATCAAGAAAATCAGTATCCACCAAATCACACATACAGAGTGGTCGATTGTGAAAACCATCAAGCCAAGATCCAAAAGCTTGAAAATTAACGAACCATGATGAGGGAAGACCGGTCGTCTGAGATGTATCTAGATCTTCAGAAGAATTTTCTTCTTTAGCAATTGAGGAATTCTGAACAACTTTCTTTTTGGGAGCTGGAGGAGCAGATCTCTTGCTTTTGGGTGCCATGAGGGAAGTTTGAGAGAGAAATCAAAGGATTTTGAAATAGGGTTTCTTGTGAAAGAATAAAAAGAAAGAGAAAGTAGGTCCTTTTAACAGGGAACTAGTGTATTACCCGCACTTTGTGCGGGTTCAGTTTTAATAAATGTTTAATACTTAGAAATTTATATGTATATTTTTGTAAAATAAAAAGCCGAAAAATGAAATTATAATCAATATTATGATTTTTAATTCTCTTTTAGTATTTATCTCTTCTAATTAATTATATTTTAAAATTGATTTGTTAAGATATGCTTGTTGCTAAAAAAATTCGTAAAAATTTAAAAACTATTTTTTATAAAAGTATTTATTTAAATAGTTTTTAAAAAATTTAGAAATCAATTTTCAATTTATATTAACATTTAGAAATCACTTTTTAAAATAATTTTTTAGGCTCCAATAAACGTGGCGTTGACACGTGGCAATAGAGGCTTCTGCTTTAATAGATATAAGATTAACAAAATCTTTGAGAAAATCAAGTTTTTAAAAGACCTATAAAAACCAATAATAGCAAATCTTTTTCAAAATTTTCAAACAAAAGATTTATTAAAAATATTTTAAGAATTGAAATATCTAAAAGATATTAATTCTTAAAAGATCCGTAAATTTAATATAGCATGTGAAATATGTTTTAAGGCCTCTTAAATTTTATTTCAAGGCCCTTGAAAACATCAATTGGGTTGCATGCGTAGGAACAATTAAGCTCGTTTACTCCCCCTACATTGATGCTTCCTTGTTCAACATACCAAGCTCCAATCTAATACAATTAAATTATTCCTCAGGACGAGGCTTGGTAAAGATATCTGCAAGCTGTAAGTTAGTTGAGATAAAAGAAATCGAAACATCACCTTTCTCAACATGATCACGTACGAAGTGATGTCTTACATCAATATGCTTAGTCCTTGAATGCTGCACGTGATTTTTAGTTATAGAAATAGCACTAGTAATATCACATTTTATAGGAATACCTTTCAAGTCAAAGCCAATATCACGAAGTTGTTGAGCAATCCAAAGAATTTGTGCACAACAGACTCCTACAACTATATATTCAGCTTCAGCTGTGGATAGGGCAACATAGTTTTGCTTCTTGGAGTTCCAACTAATTAGAGATGACCCTAAGAATTGGCAACATCCAAAAATACTTTTTTTATCGACCTTATAACCTGCAAAGTCTGCATCTGAATAACCAACTAGATGAAATGAGTTTTGACGTGGGTACCATAACCCTAGATCCTTAGTGCCATTTAGATACCGAAAAATTCTTTTCATAGCTATCAAGTGTGACTCTTTAGGATCAACTTCAAATCTTGCACACATGCACACGCTAAACATAATGTCAAGACGACTAGCAGTTAGATACAACAATGAACCGATCATACCTCGATACTCCTTTTGTACTAGACTTTTGCCATTCTTGTCATGGTCTAGCGAAAGTGTTGAACTCATAGGAGTCTTTGCAACCTTAGATTGATCCATTTTGTACTTCTTAAGCAAGTCTCTAGTATACTTGCTTTAATTGAGAAAAATTCCTTTCTTTGTTTGTGTAACTTGAAGTCCAAGAAAGAAATTTAGCTCTCCCATTAAGCTCATTTCAAATTCCCTGCACATAATATCTGAAAATTCCTTGTAGAGGGAATCATTAGTAGCACCGAATAATATATCATAAACATAGATTTGCACTACTAGAATGTCGTTGCCTCTAGTTTTGATTAAAAAATGTTTTATCAATCAAACCTCTTTTGAAATTGTTTTCAAGAAGATATTTAGACAATCTTTCATACCAAGCTCGAGGAGCTTGCTTAAGACCGTAAAGAGTTTTGTCTAATTTAAAAACATGATCTGGAAATTCATCATTTTCAAAACCAGGAGGTTGAACAAAGTAGACTTCTTCTTCTAAGAAGCCGTTTAGAAAAGTACATTTTACATCCATTTGAAAAAATTTTATGCTCATGAAAGATGCAAATGCAAGTAGCATACGTATGACTTCTAACCTGGCAACTGGAGCAAAAGTTTCCTCATAATCAATACCTTCTTCTTGGCTATAGCCTTGTGCTACAAGTCGTGCTTTATTTCGAATGACTTTGCCACTTTCATCCAATTTGTTTTGAAAGACCCATTTCGTGCCAATAACTAATTGATGTTTTGGTCTTGAAGTAAGAGTCCATACCTTGTTCCTCTCAAATTCATTCAATTCATTTTGCATGGCAATGATCCAATCAGGTTCTTGAAGAGCTTGAACGTAGTTCTTTGGCTCAACAAGCGAAACAAAAGCGGAGAAGGTACATAGATTGTTTACTTTAGATCTAGTTTGAACTCAAGCATTTGGATTTGAGATCACATTCTCTTGTGGATGATATGAGGGGTGTTCAACTTTTTTTCTTTTGATAGATGGAGCAGATCCAGAAGGTTGAGCTTCATATGTTTGACTAGATTCAGGTACCGTTGGTATATTACCTGTCGGTCCAATCTCAAGGCCTTGAAGTTGAGTTTCAAGCCCTTGAAGCGGAGTTCTGTTATCACAATTTCTTGTTTCAAGATCTTGAAGGTGTGTTTCAAGGTCTTGAGGGTTTTCTTCGGTATCTTGAATCTTTTCCTGCATATTCTTGTCTTGATTTTTAGGATCTTTCTCTTCATCCGAATTATGATCTTCTCTTTGATTCAGATTAAGATCTGCAAAACTTTCACTTAAAGTACCATTATTGCTTTCATCAAAAATGATATGAATGCTTTCCTTAACAATTTTGGTACGTTTGTTATAGACACGATAAGCTTTTCTATTTGAAGCATATCCAATGAATATAGCTTCATCACTACGTGCATCAAATTTCCCAAGATTATCTTTGACATTGTTATGAACAATACAAGTACATTCAAAGGGTTTGAAATATGAAATATTTGGTTTTCTTCCTTTAAAGAGTTCATAAGGAGTCTTTTTCAAAATAGGACGAATTAAACATCTATTCAAAATATAATTTGTAGTGTTTACTGCTTCAGCCCAAAAACTTTTTGGCAAATTGTTTTCTAAAAGCATTGTCCTAGACATATCATCAAGAGTGCGGTTCTTACGTTCCAAAACTCCATTTTGATGAGGAGTTCTAGGAGCTGAAAAATTATGTGAAATGCCATCTTTTGCACAAAACAAATCAAACTTCAATTGATCAAATTCTCTACCATGATCACTTCTTATAGAAACAATAGGTAGGTTTTTCAAAGTTTGTAACTCCTTACATAATTTTGAAAACTCAAATAAAGCTTCAGATTTTTCTCGTAGAAAAGAAATCCATGTGAAACGAGAGAAATCATCCACTATGACAAGGATGTACTGGTTGCCTCTGGGAGATT
This sequence comes from Fagopyrum homotropicum, assembly GCA_033239125.1. Classification (NCBI taxonomy): domain Eukaryota; kingdom Viridiplantae; phylum Streptophyta; class Magnoliopsida; order Caryophyllales; family Polygonaceae; genus Fagopyrum; species Fagopyrum homotropicum. Next base: position 107,665,991 of record BSWB01000007.1, read on the forward strand.
TGACACGCATAGGTCCACAAAGATCCATGTGTAAAAGTTCAATAGGTCGAGAAGAACTTACAGCTTTCTTACGTTTGAATGAACCTCGTGTTTGTTTACCTTGTGTAAACGCCTTACATAGATCATTAACATTGAAATTTAGGTTTGGCAAACCGCGTACCAAATCTTTTGTAAGTAGCTTCTGCATGGTGTGCATGCTTACGTGACCAAGTCTTCTATGCCAAAGCCTTGGATCATCGGTCAAGGCTTTTAGACATTTTAGCTTAGTTCCAATGACAATTATGTCACACTTTCCTTTATCACAAAGTGTAATGATTCCAGATGATTGCTTCTTTAAATCTAAGAATAAAGAGCTTTTTCCACTCATGTGTCTTGAGCAACCACTATCTAATATCCATTTGTGCTCCTTTACCTTGGTGATATCCACATTGTTGACATACAAATTTGAATCTTCTTCATGATTGGCCATGAGACATACGTTTGCTTGTTCTTTTTCGTCTTCTTATTCATTTGTTGATTCTGAATCACTCCATGAAGCAACCATAGCTTTCTTCTTTCGATCATTTTTCTTGAAGTTGGTCCTCTTCTTTTGTGGACAATCCTTCACAAGATTATCTGTTTCACCACATTCAAAACAAGTTAGTACTCTCGTTTTCTTATTAGAGTTAAAAAAACTTACATCGGGGTTTTGATGCTCGTGGATATTCTCTATTAACAAATTGTTTCTTAATCTTGAGAATTCTTGCGAGACCCTTAGAGATCATGGAGATTGCATCTTCTTCATTATCATCATCATCACTCTCCTCTTCGTCAGATGGTAATTTATCTCTTCTTGATTTTAATGCCAAATTCTTGGAGTTGGATGGGAGCTCTCCATCTTCTTCACCAAGAACCATTTCATGTGTGATGAGTTTTCCAAGGAGGTCATCAAGAGGAAGAGTTGTGAGATTCTGAGCTTCTTCAATAGCAGTCATCTTTGGTCCCCACTTGGTTTTAGGTAGGCTCCTTAAAACCTTCCTCACTTTCTCTTCATTTGTGAAGATCTTTCCTAGTGAGTCCAGGTTGTTCACGATCTCAGTGAATCTGGTGAACATATCTTTGACTGATTCACTTGGATTCATCTTGAATAGCTCATATTATTTGAGGAAGATGCTAATCTTTGTTTCCCTGATTTGACTTGTTCCTTCATAAGTGACAACAAGCTTGTCCCATATTTCTTTAGCACTCTTGCATGATGAGATGCAGTTAAATTCATTTGCATCTAATCCACAGTATAGTAGGTTCATTTCTTTGTAATTCTTTGACACACTGTCCAGGTCAGCTTGTGTGAAGTCATCTTCCTTCTTTGGGACTTGGACACCTTCAACCGTTGTCATTGGAACTTTAGGTTCATTTTGAATGATGCTCCAAAGCTCTATGTCCTGGTCAATAATGAACATACACATGAGTGCTCTCCAATGAGCAAAGTTGTTGCCACAGAAGAGTGGTGGTCAAGATGAGGATCTTCCTTGAGCAAATCCACCATCACCTACAGGATTCATGATTAGTCTTACTAATGATTAAATCAATATATGTGAGTCTAGCTTTGATAATAATTGAAGAACCGGTAGGTGGAATAAATAAGGTAAAATATACTCTAGAAGGGAGGGGGGTTGAATAGAGTATGTGAACTTTTTGCAAATCAAATCTCAAGGCCTTGAAACTCCTTTCAAGGGATTTGATGTCGATCTATGCTCTTTGTGAAACTTTGATTTCAAGGACTTTGAAACTACTTTCAAGGGCCTTGACTTCTTGCTCCTGCAAAACAAAGTTAGTCACAGTAAAGTATATATGGTGCGGAATTGAAAAGATCGACACAAGGATATATTTACGAAGTTCGGCTCTAAATAGCCTACTCTCCGTCCCAGGGTATAGCCTTAGGATCTAACTATCTATTATCAGCTTCAAAGGGTCCTAGATACAAACTAGAAGAAATCCCCTTCTTCTCTCAATGTAGCCAATGCTACGATCTAGTTCCAACTCTCAACCTAGTTATAATAGCCTAGTTACTTCGCAGAGTAACACACACTCTAGTATAACACTATTTAGATCTTCCAATGGAGCTCTTGTGTTTTTTCTCTCTAAGGGGATATGGCTTTTGCGTAAAAGAGAAAGAAAAACAATGAATGAAGATGTTTAGGTTGCTTGAAGACGTAAAGATGTTTTCCTGTGTAAGCTTGTGTATTTTGTCTTTTTCGACCATCATCTTCATTTATACTCTTCTATGAAGAGGTCTTCTAGCCGTTGTAGAGATGACCGTTTGAAGATGAATCTTCTTCTCTATGAAGATCGTTTCTCGTTTCGAGATAAGGTAGACGCTGCAAATCTTCAGCTCCTGAGAACACGTCGAGTCCTTAGCTCCTTGATCTTCTCGTCTTCTGTTAAATCGAGAGAGAAGATATTTTGCCGCTATTTGTTTTTTGAAAATCTTCTGAAAAGATTCTCTAATATTTGGTTGAGATCTTTCTTCGGTTGATGAAATCTTTTTCGGTTGAGATCTTTCTTCGGTTGATGAGATCTTTCTGTTAAGAAAAATCTTAGTGGAAAATCTTCAGCTCATTTGAATCCTTGTTTCGTGCATCTATAACTCCAAGGCCTTTGAGATCGTCCCTTTGTAAACGCTATCTTCCTTGTCCTTGAGTTATACTTCAAGGCCCTTGAAATCCATATCAAGGCCCTTGACATTTTGACAAAACCTGCACTGAATTCAAACCAACTAAACATCTAGAGAATATAATCAATACATTGTTAGTGTATCTAACTACCACATTTGTGTTAAGTCTTCCATCATCAACACCGGTAAAACATTTTAATCAAGGTGGAGTTTTCAGTCTCTATAGGGCCAAGATTTGTTCTTTGGTTTCCACAAACTCGTTCCTTGGCTCCTTCCTTTGAACTTCTTTTCTACCTTAATAGCCAAATGCAACAAATTTGTCATGTTAGCATAGGGATATTAATCATTTCATTAGCTAAGGATGAATGCAAATTTCTTAAAAATTGAGTCATAATAGACTCAGCATCCTCTTGAACGTTGGCTTTGACCATTGTCAATTGCATGGTGGTCTAGACTTCTTCCACACTCATGGAACCTTGCTTAAGGTTCTCCAACCTTTGCCTTACTTCCCTAGCATAATGTTGAGGCACAAATCTTGCTCTCATCATAGCCTTCATTTGCTCCGTAGTGTTGATGTCCGGATCTAGCGTTCTTCTCCTTTCTTTAGTAAGGTGATCCCACTACACTAAGGCATATCCGTGGAACTCCAACGTAGCAAGTTGGAACTTCCTTTGCTCACTAAAGTTATGAAAAGAACAAAGTTGTTCAATCTTAGTCTCCCATTCCATGTACACGTCTTGATCGTATTTGCCCTCAAAGCTTGGAATTTTGACCTTCATTTTTCATATCCCATCATTTTCTTAAGAGGGTTGAAACTGTTCATAATCTCGTCCTCTCCTTCGACGATGACTGCATCTAGGGTAATCTCTCCACATGCCCTCTTTATCCTCATCCTCATTTTCCTAAAAATCATCAACCAAATGCGGAATATTAGGTATATTGAAAAGAGGATTTGAATATGTCATACCTGGGTCATAAGGGGCTCTTGGAGGAGAGTCCGGGCTTGGGGCTTAGTAGGTTGCCTCAAACTTCCACCAATTTCCATAGACTGGAATCTTGACCAAAATCTCGGGGTCACCCAACCGAGATTGCTAGGCCAAGATACTTCACTAGGGGGAGATTTCATTGTATTCATTTGTTCATTTATGCTTGTCATCCCTACGTTTAGGTTGGCAAGATCTCCGTTGAGATTGGCAAGTGAGGCCAAGACTTGATTCAACACATCGTTGGTCCTTTGACTCATGGTTTCACTCCTTTGCGACCCTCTTGGATTATTAGACATTCTACACAATGACGCAAAGTAACAACATAATAGTGAAGTTAGTGAAACAAAAATTCCTTACTTGTTTTCTCTCACACTCACACTCTGCTATGATATCACAATCTAACTTGATGTAATTGCCTTGGATGGATTAATACTCCTTTAAGTTTGGTGAACTAGTCTCAACTAGAAACTCCTTTGTTGAATCAAGTAGTCAACTTAGTTTGGAAGAAGGTTCTTGTGTTGGTACGTAGATAGTTAAGGAACTTTTGTTGTAAGTGTCTTCACACAATTGACACAAAGTGGAAAGAATAACTCAAGTAGGCACAACTGGTATGATAGAAAGTATCAATAATAACTAACATATCCAAAGAAATTGACTCAATGTGTTTAGAGTAAAAAGAGGCAAGAAATAGGCACACAAGAGGTTAAAAAGAGAGTTTTATGTACCTTGAACTTCTGAAATTAGAGAGAGATAGCCGGGTAAGTTTAATCTTAATAGAAAGGAAACTTCTTCTCAAGGTCGAGATTGCTCAAAAGATAAAATTTTTGGCTATGAATTGGATCAAGGGTTGTATGAAACTTCTTCTTTGGATGTCTCTTGAACAGGGTGCACTTGAACTTCTAAGCCTCAAAAATTCTCGAGAAAAATTTGCAACAATAGTGAATCTCAGATGGAATCTCAGCCGATATTGTCAAATCATCGATGATTGAACGACAATCAGTGAAGATTTATTGGGATATACTCCTTTCTTGTTGCCTTGATGATCCTTTCTCAGTTGGATCACAACAACTCGTGCCTAACATAAATTCTCATTATGATATAGTTGATGGTAGGGCGTTTGGGAAAGTGTAGGCTTTATTGTGGAGTTATGGAATGGGTAAGTAAAAAGTATAAGACTGCTGCAAGAGGTTATAGGAAGGGATTTGAAAAAAGGTTTTCGGTCAAGATTCGAAAGATATGATAAGATTTCACCTACTAGATAAGATCTCAACAATAAGATTCTTTATAAATCTCTTTCCTTTTTGAATAAGCAGCGGGATAATCAGATTTGTCTTCAACTTCAAGTATGGATCTTGCTGGAATAAGGAGAAAATCACCAAACTTGTTTGTCAAGTAACGAGAAAATCTTGGGCTTGGACACACAACCGTGGGTGAGATTTCTCTAGAACTCAAACAAGATTACAGTTTGGGTTGGTTGGATTGTATTTGGCTATGACGTCTCTCTTCTCAATAAAAACAAGTCAACACACATTAAACTCAAATGATCTCACAAAGAATAACAACAAAGAAAAGACTCGATTTTTATGTGACTCAAAGAAGACTCTAATAAAAATACCCAAACCATAGGTGTGGTTGAGTTGGACTTCAATCGATTGTGCTCTGATACCACTTTGATGTGGAGTTTGAAGTTGCTTCTTGATAGCATGTATTATAGTCTATATTTTGGGATTGGTTTAGACGCTTTATCTTCATAAATCTGCATGTATGGATGTATATTCTTTATTATATTGTTGTTTTGTCTACCTTTGTGGGAATCGAGGTCTACACCTAGTTTCGTTGTAATTGTAGGGAAAATGGCACGTTTTGGACCGAAATGGAGCTAAGGAGTTATAAGAAGATCTCACGAAGCATGGAAATGATTTGAAAGATTGATTTTGGACCAGATTAGAGAGTTACACTTTCAGTTGATACTCACCTCGGTTAGCTACAGTATCACCTCGACCGAGGTGATCCTAGGAGCGTCTGGACCGAGGCGAACTGATGACGGGACAACGAGATCTTTATTTTTGGATGAGATCTTCTATTTTTGGAAAGTGAATATCACATATTTTTGGCTGGATTTCTGGAAGGAAGATATCTTTTTGGCTGATGTATTTTGGAAGATATGGAGATATATTTTAAGAAAATTATCTTTTTAATATATTTTATCTTTGGAAGATAATTCTCCTATATAAAGGGTTGGATTTTCTACAATTCAGCCATCTTCGGATCAATGATTTTCTGAAGGATTTTCTGAAGAAAGTTTGAAGAGTTTTGAAGGAAGTTTGAAGGTTGAAGATCAAGGAAGGAAGGAATCAAGTTGAAGTTGGCTTTGAAGGAAGTTTTGTAAGACTTTCTTAGTTTGTTGGGTTTGTTGTCTTTTCTGATTGTGATTGAGGAACGCTGATTGTTTGTTTGTTTTATTCAGTTATTGAGACCTTTGTGTTAAGGTTTTCTTGTTTGAATATTGATTCCTTTCTCATATATTTGATTATTATAATCATGATGATTATTGGCTAAGTTCTTTATGCGATTCTAGGGTGATTGGCTGAAAGTTGTGGGAAAGACGATGATAGAATGATCTTTACCCCAACGGACCCTAAAAGCTCGAGCCTTTACCTTAATCGACGAACACCTGGGTCAGTCATTGAACATCTTGGCTGGGATGGGATATTTCTGAACGAGGTGGGACCTTTCCTAAACCTTATCTGAGTTGAGAGTTTCTGTTTGCCAAATCCTATCCTTGTTATACCCTTTCTTGGTTCAACGCAAGCCTAGGATGAGACTTACCCGGTGATTCTTTTGTTTGTTTACCCAAGATGATGAGTGTAGGTAATAAAGGTTTATCCTTTATTGGGGTTTGAGTGTGCCTTCATCCCATCTTTGTGAGTTAGCATGAGGCTTACCCGGTAAAGGTTGATTCTATCCCCTTGGGTGGTGTGTTGGTTTGAGATTATAGTTCCTTTCCTTAGTACCTTGAGAGTTGCCCGGTAAAAGGATCTTTGGTTTGGGATAGTGAGTAGTGAGACTTACCCGGTAATTTATTCCCACTTTAGAAACACCTTCCCTTTGCAAACCTCAGCTTTGTCCACGTTATCCTTTGAGATCTTGAGTCGTAACCACAAATGGATGTTTGAATCTCTAGAATCCACATTTCCTTTATTTTACTTTTATATCATCTTTGATAGCTTTGCTTGTTGCTTGTGGTTATTTGACAACCTGAATTACCGATCTTTGTTTCACCAAAGTCCCTATGTTCGACCCTGAAATTCTTGCTTTTATTACAATCGATCCGTATACTACGGGTTCGCTATTTGCAATAATTTTTGGTATAAATATTTAAACTTGCACACACATTTTGGAGCGAACAAGTTTTTGGCGCCATTGCCGGGAACTTGGTTAGACCAGGTTCGGTTTTGATTGTCTTTCGGGGCTATAGCCCTTGTTGGTTTTGACCACTTTACTTGAGTGTTTTCGCAGGATCTTTCCTTAGGTTTATGCGAAGAACTCGTGTTGGAAAGAAAATCGTTCCTTACGATCCCGAACAAGAAAAGACCTACAAGAGAAGATTGAAAGAAGCTAAGATGGCCGATCAAGACAATCGAGATCTTGAAGCCGAATTGAAGGAGGCATTGGAATAGCTACGCCTCAGTAAGGAAGAACTACAGCGAGAAAAAGACGAGACTTGCGCAAGAACTAAAGGAATTGAAGCAGATATGGCCGCTCTAAGGGCTCAGTTTCTGCCTCGACCGATCCCAGATCCTCGACCGAGGCAAGACCTAGTCCCAGTTGCCCCGGCCAAGATACACCCACCACCTTGGATGCTAGTCCGAGATGTTCTTTTTTCTAGAGTTCCACGAACCCTAGGACAGAGGATGGACCCCAATCAGTACGTCAGGCGTCTAGGAGTCAACCTAGGTGATCCACCTGAGCATGATTATGAACTTAGACCTCAAGTTCTAACCATGATTCGACAATGTCAATTTGGAGGTTTGGAGAGAGAGTCTCCGCATCAACACTTGCAAAATTATGAGATTCTGATGGATACTTTGAGACCATCAAGAGTGGACAATAACAACTACAAGTTGAGGCTTTTCTACTTCTCTTTGAAAGACAAGGCGCTTGCTTGGTATCAATATCTTCCGGCCGGAAAAATCAACACTTGGAAAGAGATGACAACGGAGTTTCTTAATAATTTTTTCCCCCTTCTAAGACCGCTGAATTTGTAACACCTCAAATCTACAGGACTTGGAATGCTACATTGGGCTAGGATCTCACAATGGATCCTGACCCTAGCCTGACAACAAGTTCACTGGATCTTACAACAAGGTACAAGTAGAGGAAAACCAAATACATAAAAGCGGTATATGATACATCAAGAGTGTTTACAAACACAAAGCCGAGTACAAAACATCAAACATAAACATCTGATACAAAAGATCCCAACCCACACATCCTAATATATAGAAGTCCTCGGCTGGTCACACCATCTGGCTCACTCTACAGTCTTCCTAACCTGCAGATCATCTACAACACGTGTATACACCGTTAGCTACAGCAATAGATAAGCATGAAGGTAATAGCACAAACACACATCAACATCTCATACATGCAATGCCACACACATTCATTTATTATCTTTCATTACGTGATTCCATTACTAATTCAACTTCTTTTGTAACACGAGGAGCCTTAAGAACCTCGTCCCTTTCCCCATTAACACAGGGGTTTTGCATAGGGATGATCATCACTCGTCCCCTGTGTTACTGGCTTCCAAGCACCTCCCCTAACCCGCAGGCGGAGACCGGTGGTTACTGCCCGTTATAATACACTAGGGCCATTTACAATGTAATAAAATGGTCATCGTAGTCCGGTTTAGGTTATAAATGCACAATCATATGAACACACACAACCATCACAATCACACAAATCCATAACTGAACGCTAAGTAAGTTCTATAGACTTACCTCGTACACTCGTATCCAATACCACGTCACAGCTTCCCCTTGGGGAAGAAACCAACGCTTGCAATATCAAGGCACACAACATCATACACTGCAAGGGTTAGGAGACTCGTCTCCATAACTAGGGTTGAACATCGGTCAAAAACCGCAAACCGAACCGCAACCGAACCGCAAACCACAAACCTGAAAAACATGGACCGCACACCGAACCGCAAAATTGCGGTTTGAACCGCACGGTTGCGGTTCGGTTGCGGTTCGAACCGCAAATGAACCGCAATTTGCGGTTTGCTTGCGGTTTTGCGGTTTTTTTTGCATTTTTGCGGTTTTTTTTTGCGGTTTGGTTGCGGTTTTTTTTTGCGGTTTGCAGTTTTTTTTGCGGTTTATTTGCGGTTTGAGCCGCAAACCGAACCGCAAACCGCAAAACTTGCGGACCGCAAACCGAACCGATTAAGTGCGGTTCGGTTGCGTTTTGGACCGCAATTTGTGGTTCGGTGAACCGAACCGCAATCTGCTCAGCCCTTTCCATAACAATAACCAACCTACAACATCAATCTAAACCTCAAGATCACAACAAGCTCACAAATGCCGGCAGCATAACCTCAACATCAACACAAGTGCCTAAGGCACAACTCCAACATACAACACATCCTAACCACACTAGCCTAGCTACCAACTAAGCCAAGGCCAAAAGAAGGGAAGGAAGGAAGACATACCAACAAGGTATGCACCAACAGAAGCAAGAGCACAAGGTTGATCCAGTGAGGCGCACTGGCGGCTCACCAAAGTCGTAGGGGCGGCTCACCAAAGGCGCAGGGGCAGCTCACACACCGTGCGCAGGGGCGGCTGGAGTCAGGCGCAGGGGCGGCCAACTGTGTAGAGAGTTGGTCCCGACTTCTCTTTGATCCCTTTCTCGACTCTCTTCACTTCTTCAACACACCACAACAACATATACACATATATGATCATCAACCATCTAGGAAAGGATCCAACACAAGCCTAGCTTGTGATCCTAAGCTAGAAAGGAAGAAAGAAGCAAGAAAGAAGGAAGGAAGAGAGATGAAGGAGAAGAGTTTACCACAGCAAGCCCTAAGCTGCAACTATGGAGCATACAACACGTCTATCACCTCAACACAACACCAACAACCTTCAACAACATCCTCATGAGCATCCAAGGCCAAAGCCACACTCAAAATCACAAGATCTCACTCACAAAAGCAAGAGGAGATCAAAGAAGATCAAGGAGAAAGAAAGAAGAAGAAGAACGTGAGGAGGAAGTGAGAAGCTGAAGAGAGGTAAGAAACCCCTCATCTGAAGCTAAGGCTTGGCTTATAAGAAAAAGGGAAAGAAAACAATATCTTGGGTTGCCTCCCAAGAAGCACTTTGTTTCAGGTTCGTAGCTAGATCAATCCTTGTTGCTGCTCATGTGATGTGGAGAGGTGCAATACTTTCAACCGGAATCTCCAGTTTATACTTCTTAAGACGGTGGCCATTTACTTTGAAGTTCTCGCTTTGTTCACCCCATACTTCAACTGCACCATGGGGAAAACATGTTTAATTGCATAAGGTCATGTCCAATGGGATTTCAACTTACCAGGAAATAGTCGGAGTCGGGAATTAAAAAGAAGGACAAGATCTCCTTCGGAACTATGTGCTTGTCATGCCACTTCTTCATCCTTTCCTTGTAAATCCGCGCATTCTCATATGTATTCAAGATGATTTCCTCTAACTCATTAACGTGTAGAAGACGTTTCTATCCAACTCCTTGATATCAAAGTTGAGCCACTATACTGTCCAGTAAGCCTTGTGCTCTAACTCCACTGGAAGATGACAAGACTTCCCATACACAAGGTTGTATAGTGTAGTGCCAATGGGAGTCTTGAAAGCGGTTTTGTATGCCCAAAGTGCATCGTCTAGCTTAAGTGACTAGTCCTTTCTTGTTCTAGAGACAGTCTTCTCTAGAATGGCCTTTATTTCCCTACTTGAGATTCCCACTTGCCCATTCGTCTGAGGATGGTAGGGAGTAGCAATCTTGTGGATTACCTCATACTTTGCTAGTAGAGTTTCAGATTTACGGGTTGTAAAGTGTGTTCCTCTGTCACTAATGATGGTTCAGTGCGTCCCAAACCTTGGGAAGATCGTTCTATTAAAGAACTTCACTACCACCATAACATCATTAGTGGGAGAAGCAATCGCTTCAACCCATCTAAAAACATAGTCTACAGCTAGAAGAATATAATTGTTACCACAAGAGGATGAGAATGGTCCCATAAAGTCCACACCCCATACATTGAAGATTTCCACTTCTTGAATGTTGTTTAGTGGCATCTCATTCCTCCTCGATATATTTCATGTTCTTTGACAAGCATCGCAACAAGCAACAAAGTGTTGGACATCTTTAAATAAAGTTAGCCAAAAGAAACCGGACTGTAATACCTTAGCACAAGTCTTGTGGAAACTAGTATGTCCTCCACAAGGTAGAGAATGGCAATGGCGGATGACAGTTTCCACTTCGTCTTCTGGTACACATTTCTGATAACGCCATCACGACCTCTCTTGAAGACTAGAGGTTCATTCCAATAGTAATGCCGGACATCCTTGAAGAATTCTTCTTTTAAGCGTAGGATAGTCTGGGAGGTAATTCTTGACAAACCAAGTAATTTACAATATCATCAAACCAAGGTTCGTTACCTCTAGAAATCTAATAAGACACTCCTCCATCATGTGCAACTGCTCATCAGGGAAGGTGTCATCTATAGGGAGATCATCCTTTGTGATGTGGGGAAGGCAACTTAGGTGGTCCGCCACGGAGTTCGTGGATCCTTTCTTGTCCTGGATCTCTAGATCAAACTCTTGGAGGAGGAGAATCTACCTAATCAGTCGCGGTTTTGCATCCTTCTTGGTGAGCAAATACCGTATAGTTGCATGGCCAGTATAGACAATCACCTTTGCCTCTAAAAGGTAAGAACGAAATTTTTCAAAAGCATAAACAACAACAAGAAGTTACTTCTCCGTCGTAGCGTAGTTAAATTGAGCGTCGTCTAGTATCTTGCTAGCATAATAGATGGCATGAGTGCGTCCATCCTTTTTCTGTCCGAGTACCGCTCCACCTCTACGTCACTTGCATCGCACATGACCTTGAATGGAAGACTCCAATCCGGAGGTTGAATGATGGGGGCTGAGATTAAAGCTTCCTTGATCATGAAAAAGGCATCTAAACATTCCTTCGAAGGCTCAAAGACTACATCCTTCATTAGTAGGTTAGTCAATGGTTTAGCAATTTTAGAAAAGTCTTTAATACACCTTCTATAGAATCCGGCATGGCCAAGAAAACTCCTTACCCCTTTCACCGATGATGGTGGAGGTAGCTTCTCAACCGTCTCTATTTTTGCCTTGTCAACCTCGATGCCACGGTTTGAGACCAAGTGACCTAAAACAATTCCTTCATTCACCATAAAATGACACTTTTCCCAATTTAACACAAGGTTAGTGTCTTCACATCGTTGTAGAACTAATTAAAGATTAACAAGATAGTTATCAGAAGAAGAGCCATATATAGAGAAATCGTCCATGAAAACCTCTATGATGTTTTCGATGTATTCGGAAAATATTGCCATCATGTACCTTTGAAAGGTGGCTGGAGCGTTGCACAATCCGAACGACATTATCATGTAAGCAAACGTACCCCAAAGGCACGTGAATGTGGTATTCTCGTGGTCGTCGGGGTGGATGGGAATCTGCAAGAAACCACTATATCCATCTAGATAACAGAAGTGAGAATGTTGCGCTAACCTTTCAAGAATTTGATCAATGAAAGGGAGGGGGAAGTGGTCCTTCCTAGTGGCGACATTTAGCTTCATGTAATCGATGCACACTCGTCATCCCGTAACTGTTCTTGTAGGGATTAGCTCGTTGTTTTTGTTAGTCACAACAGGCATTCCCCCTTTCTTTGGTACTACGTGGACGGGGCTCACCCACTTACTGTCAGAAATCGGGAAGAGGATACCTGCATCAAGTAATTTGAGGATTTCCTTTTTCACAACCTCTTTGATGATCGGATTTAACCATCTTTGAGGTTTCCGTGAAGGCTTATCGTCATCCTCCATTAGTATCTAATGCATGCACAAAGAGGGCTTGATACCCACTAGATCATCAATGGTATATCCCGAGGCTTTCTTATGTAATCTCAATTCACTCATAAGCCTATCATGCTCATTATTAGTTAAATTAGCACTAACTATGACCGGATATATAGAGTTTAGTCCTAGAAAAGCGCACCTTAAGTGAGTAGGAAGAGGTTTCAACTCCAAGGTAGGAGGTGCTTTTGTTGATGTGTTGAGGCCTTCCGAAGCGTCTCTAGATGCTTCTAAGGGTGTAGAAGAGATGGGGGGGTGTCTTGGAATACTTCTAAAAAGTCCTAGAGGAGTCTCAGAATTTTGGAATTCCACGGCCTAATAGGTATTTCCACGGCCGAGATTTGAGTCGAGATGGCTCTCGACATAGGTTTCCACGGGTGAATTAATTAAAATCTCGCCCGTGGAAATATGCCCTATACCGATATTTTGCCCAGTTTCCGAGCCAACATTCAATTCATCAAATTCTTCTTTTGGCTCCTCTTTTAGTTCTTCCAAAGCTCGAATTTCGGAGTTGCAATCCTCTTCGACCCCCTCTTCCATAATGCTCATTCTAATGACTTTCTGTAATTGATCTTTGAGCAAAATAGAGATTACAATCTCTCTCCAATCTTCTTCTTCATAGATATTGAAGATGTCCTCCTAAAGCTGGTTCTTTAATTAATGTTGAGAATACGAACTCAACTTTCTCCTCTCCTATATTGAAAGATAGTTTGACGTTTTTGAAATCCACCAAGCAACTGGAAGTTGCTAGAAACAGTCTCCCAAGTATGATTGGGATTGGATAATCTACAGGAATGCCCAATACCACAAAATCAATAGGAACGTAAAACTTACCAAGCTTTACGGGATTGTCTTCCAATATGCCAACGGGTCGAGTGATAGATCGATCGGCCATGTATAGTGTCATCTTCACCGGTTTAGGCTCTCCTAAATCAACATTCTCAACCAAAGCAAGTGGGATGGTTCTCACACTCGCTCCTAAATCACATAGTGCATCGTATGTTCCTCTCCAACTCCAATTGGAACTCAAAACAATCCCGGATCCCGCAGCTTGGGTGACTTCTTTTCCGTCATGATTTTTATGAGTTTCGATGACTCGGAATTCATCTTTACCTCACTAAAATCCTCTAATTTCCTCTTGTTAGAGAAGATCTCTTTTAAGAACTTCCCATAAGCGGGCATACCTAGAATAGTATCAATAAAAAGGTATGTTAATATGCAGTTTGCTCATAAGTTCAACAAACATACCAAAGTGTTTGTCTAGATGCACTCTCGCTCTAGACTGTGGAAATGGTAGTGGAGGTTTGTAAGATTGAGGAGGTACGTAGACATCGACCTTCTCCCTCTCTTTCTCGGCTGGAACCTCGGTTTCCATGGGCTGCTTGCCCTTGCCATCCGTCCTTGATGTATGATCGATAGTCTTCGCACCACTCCTTGTGGTAATCGTCATCACTTGGCCCTTCGGATTATTTTCACTCCTTCTAGGAAGCTTCCCTTGATCTCTAGGAACTTCTCTGGCCTTGCTAAATACTTGAGCTCTTAAGTTTTGACTTCCATTATCGGGCGTTCGTTGGGAGTATTTCTCAACAATTTGAGCTTGTTTTTCAACAAACTCCCATACATCATCTACTCTCATATCCATAAAAGTTCCAGTAGAAAGGGATTGGAGTTTGAATTGAGTTTCTCCATCAAAATCCTTGAAATAAATTTCCAACAGCTCAAGTTTTGGAATCCGATGATGAGGGCAATCCAATAAGAGGTCATTGAACCTCTCCCATGATTTATAGAAGCTCTCATTGTTTTTCATAATAAAAGCATTGATTTTACCTCTCAATTCCGCCGTTTTTTATGGCGGAAAGAACGAATTCCGAAGGCATCTCCTCCCATGTGCTAACTCTTCCGGATGGAAGAGATTGATACCAAGTAAGCGCCCTATCCTTCAAAGAGAAATAGAAAGGTCATAATTTAATTATTTTTTTCCACACCTTTAGGTTTCAAACTCTCCATGAGAATTTCATAGTTTTGCAAATGTTGATGAGGAGATTCCCTCTCCAATCCTCCAAACTGAGTTTGGCGGATCATAGTAATAACTTGGGGTCGAAACCCATAGTCATGCTCATCTGGATCGACTATCACGCCGGGACGGTGCGTTTGTTGAACGGGAACCATCCTTTGACCAACTGTTTGTGGTATCCCACAAGTGGATCAACTCTCTCAACCCTTGGTGGGTTAGGCGCAGGTGGTGATACAACAAGAGGTGTCGGTGGTTTAACTACAACTCTAGCATCTCTAGCTCTTTCTTCGTTATTCCATCGAACGGATTGTCATAATTTAGCCATGTCAGCTAGAAGTTGTTCATGTCTAGCAAGTCCTTCAGCTCTCTCTTATGAGAGCATCATCTCGTAATTTTACTTGATCAAGAGCTTCATTCAGTTCATCTTGAAGATCTCTTTCTCCCTCATTATTGGCAGCAACCATTTTGGCTTCTTTCAACCTTCTCTTGTATGTCTTTTATGGTTCAGGATCGTAAGGAACGGTTTCTTTACCAACTCGAGTTCTTCGCATAAACCTAAGGAAAGATTCGGCAAGAACACTCAAGTAGAACGATCAGTAGCAAAGCAAGAAGCTTCCAAGTTAGACAATCGTACATTGAATTTGGTCTTGACCAAATCCCCGACAACGACGTCAAAAACTTGTAAAGGACAGAGTAGAGAACAAATTTATATCCTGAAATAAGCCTAACGATAAGCGAACTCCCAGAGTGTGGATCCAACGTAGTATGGGCTAATATTCCGGAGTCGGTCTCAGGGATTCATTGAGAACAAATTCAGTAAAGCAATCCAACTTAGCAAGCATGCAAAAGCAATGATCAGTAACAATGATAAGAATATATAGATTAATTGGGGAGTGTGAATTATAGAGGTCCAAGCATCCGATTATGGTTTCCGATTCAAGATGCCTATAGATATGTAAAGGACAGAGTTGAGATTACAAAGGTAAGTGTTCGCTCCAAACGGTGTGTGCAAACTTTAAATTTATAACCCAAGAAGTATGCTTAAAACAAGGATACGAACCCGCAGTGTACGGGTCAATCGTAGTAAAAGCAAGAATTCCGGGGCGTCGATCTCAGGGACTTAGGTGAAACAAAGCAAGTATAGATTGTCAATATTGCAACTAACCACAAAAGCAATTAAAGCAATCAAAGATGATAATATAGTCAATTAAGGAAATACGCAAATTCTAGGGATTAAAGCATCTAGTTGTGGTTCCAACTCAAGATCTCAAGGTAAGCGGAAAAAGCTGAGATTTTGCAAAG